>OX451741.1:1164562353-1165162353 GCA_948472305.1 Vicia faba
CTGAGGGTGCAGATTGGCTGACGTGCCTTTCGTAATCCGAAGGTAGAAGATGATTGAACACTAAAGTGCCCAGAAATTTGCGCTCACATAGTAGCAATGATGATGAGGGAATGGGCTTATAGATGCCATTTGGATGTTGCTTGGATAGGATGATGGGCTTATAAATGCCATCTGGATGTTGATCGCGTAGGAAGTTCCTTAGCGAGAACCTGTATACCTGCAAAACAGAAAAATGAGTACCTGACACGTTGCAGGAGCTGATTTTAGATGCTTGGTATAGATGTGTCCTGACTGGTTACAGGAGCTGAGTCTGGAGCTTCAAACGCTGATGAATGAACCAGGAATGGTTACTGCCTTAATCATGAATGGTAAGAGAACCTTGGGTGATTTTAACTTCAACAACGCTCGTTGAGAAAAATCTTGGTGAGAATTACCATCTTTGTAGTGTCAGGAAAAGAACCAAAGGATATTATAATCTCAAAGGGAGTTACCTCACTCACGTTGGAGAGGGAACTATAGGAAATTATAATCTGAAAGGAGATATCACCTCACGCTCATGCCGGAGAGGGAAACATCTGAAGAAGGAATTACCACCTCACGCGCCGTTGGAGAGGGGACCATAAGAGAATATCACCTCACGCTCATGCCGGAGAGGGGAACATCTGAAAAAGGGATTACTACCTCACACACCGTTGGAGAGGGGACCATAAGAGAATATCACCTCACGCTCATGCCGGAGAGGGGAACATCTTGAAGAAGGAATTACCACCTCACACGCCGTTGGAGAGGGGACCATAAGAGAACTTCTACTGAGTCTTTATCAGAAAAATCTGTTTGGGGTCGATTTAACTGGACTAGAGAAATCCTTGAAATATGTTTGAGAATTTCGACTGTATCTTTCCTGAAAGGTAAAAGTCAGTCATATGCAATGCGTGATATGGATCAAGCAATGATGTTCTCAACATAAATGAGATTCGTATGATATGATGCAGTGCGTTATGCATGCTATGATGATGTATGTAAAGTTTTATGTATGTTTTCGTCTAGGAAAATAAATCCTTGACGGGTGCCGGGAAGTCACTCCTGGGCTGATGTTGAGGAAGAGATTTGGCTTCCGCTGTGGATGATTGTTGCAAGAATACCGGTAGGAGAAGATAACTCCGTTGAGGAATAAACTTGGCAAATGAAATAATTCTGCGGGAGAAAAGATACTCTAGCGATCATGCTGGGGAGTGCTACTCTGTGGGGATAGCGATGCTTTGCTGAATGTTGATAGAGATAACTCCATTGGGGATACTATTGATGAGTTATGCTGGGGATATCCTTGTTGTGCTGGAAGTGTTGATAGACTTCGCTGAGGGTAGGAAGACATTTCATCGAGGATGCTCTTTCCGTGGCTTTTGGCTGAGGATAACCCAGTTATATCCCGTTACGGAAGTAACTCTTTAAATCAAGTCGGGGCGACGCGTTCGTGCTCTGCGAGGGGGTAAGCTTCCAGAATCTACTGGGGATAAGCTTATTGCTTGGGGGGATATGAATTCCAACTTTCCTGGGGAAACTGGATTGGACTCTCCTGGGGGAGGTTTTTTAGACTGCGGGGAGGTGATTCCTTTGAATGATGGTATACCGCCGGGGAACAACCTTTAGACCAAGACTGCCGGGGATGCTTGTTAAGAATGCGTGCTGCTGGGGAGGTATTGAGATCTACAGGAGGATACTCAATTTCCTTGATATTTGATGATTTGCTTGGAGAGACAGGTATTGTTTTACTGAACTACTCTCTGGGGAATTAAGATACACTTGGCCGTGTTCTTTAGCTGAACCTACCTTAGTACCTTGGGGGATAGAACAATTAGACTGCTCAGACGACTCTTTATTGCCCCTGTTTCTAGTGTCACCTGCAATGAATTCCTTTGTTTCATATGCAAATATTTATGAGTTAGCAAATTATTGTCAATGCATACATCACAAATTGAACCTTGGACGTTCTTCGCAAAACAAAACAGAAAAAGGAAAAATACTTGGCACGTTTTAACTGAAAATATATTTTTATTGATTTTTGAATGGCCTGAATAGGCGTTTTGTATACAGGAGGCTGACGTCCTAGTAAGAGGTACGTCGCCGATCAAAAGAGTTTATACAATGTTTTGTACAAAAGAAAAATAAAACAGCTGTGTAAAAGATGAACGATCCACTGGGTTTCAACTCTGCTATTGCCTTTATAACTCCGAGCGTCTCATCACTTGATGACCTTAGTTGAAGGTGAAGCTGACTGATCGATGCCGTTTGAACTTGATGTAGATACCGGATTCTGGATGCAAAGTGATCAACGAGACATAGTTTTACGCTTTATCCCTAATTTTTGCCTGGACCGCCCTTTCGGGTTTTCAGTCCACCGGGATACCCATTTTTGCCCAAGCCGCCTTTTCAGGTTTTCGACTTGCCGGGTGTACAGATTTTTTTCATTTTCATCCCTTCATTTTGCCCGAACCCTTTTGGTTCGACGGGAAGCCCTAATTTTTGCCTAGGCATGTCAGCCTAGCGGGTCTTTTTTCATGCGTAGTATTTTTTAACTATGTCTGCATTGGCGGGGTGAGGAAGGTCGTCACCATCCATGTTAGTTAAGATCATTGCTCCTCCTGAGAACACATGCTTAACCACAAATGGCCCTTCATACGTAGGGGTCCATTTGCCCCTTGGATCACTCTGAGGAAGGATGATTCTCTTGATAACCAGATCCCCAACTTGATATTCTTGTGGTCTGACCTTTTTGTTAAATGCCCTGATCATCCGTTTCTGATACGTCTGACCATGACAGATAGCAGCAAGTCTCTTTTCGTCAATGAGGTTGAGTTGGTCAAGTCGTGTCTGGATCCAATCATCTTCGTTCAGATTTGCATCCTTCATTATCCGGAGAGAGGGAATTTGTACTTCAATTGGCAAGACTGCCTCCATGCCATAGACCAGAGAGAAAGGAGTTGCCCCGGTTGACGTCCTGGCTGAAGTACGGTACCCATGCAGAGCGAACGGTAACATCTCGTGCCAATCTTTGTACGTTACTGTCATCTTTTGCACGATCTTCTTGATGTTCTTATTTGCTGCTTCTACAGCCCCATTCATCTTCGGTCTGTAAGGGGAAGAATTGTGGTGCTGTATCTTGAACTGTTCGCAAAGCTCAGCAATCATCTTATTGTTCAGATTGGTACCGTTGTCTGTAATTATCCGCTCAGGGACGCCGTATCGACAGATCAGGTTGTGTCGAATAAACCGTGCCACAACAGTCTTGGTTACCGTAGCATAGGATGCTGCCTCAACCCACTTCGTAAAATAATCAATCGCCACTAGGATGAAACGATGTCCATTGGATGCCGTAGGTCTTATCTCGCCGATCATGTCTATGCCCCACATTGCAAACGGCCAAGGCGCAGTCAGAACATTCAGGGGAACCGGAGGAACATGCACCTTGTCTGCATATATCTGGCACTTGTGGCATGTCCTGGAGTGTTGGTAGCAGTCAGCTTCCATTGTGGACCAGTAATATCCTGCCCGTAGGATCTTTTTAGCCATAGTATGTCCACTGGAATGTGTACCAAAGGTCCCTTCATGTAACTCTTCCATGATTCGTTCTGCTTCAGTTTTGTCCACACAACGCAGTAAGGTTGAATCATGGTTTCGCTTATACAAGACACCGTTGCTTAGGAAGAACTTGGCTGCGAACCTCCTCAGGAATTTCTTATCGTTGACAGAGGCACCTTCAGGGTATTCCTGAGCTTCCAGATATCTCTTCACTTCGTGGTACCAAGGCTTCTCAGTTACCAATTCAGCTTCGAGGTCACAACAGTATGCCGGTTCGTCCAGTTTCTCGATGGTGATCTGGGGAGCTTCGTTATCCCATTTAACCTTGAACATTGAAGACATAGTAGCTAACGCGTCCGCTAACTGATTCTCTTCTCTCGGAAAGTGCTCAAAGGTTATCTCTGTGAAGTGGGGAATCATGGTCAACACACATTCTCTGTAAGGAATCAAGTTTGGATGTTTCGTATCCCACTCTCCATTGATCTGATTGATCACAAGAGCGGAATCTCCGAAGACACTGAGGAACTTGATCCGTAAGTCGATCGCAGCTTGAAGACCCATGATACACGCCTCATACTCCGCCATGTTGTTGGTACAGTTGAAACACAGCCGGGCAGTGAGTGGAGTATGAGTACCTTGTGGAGATATGATTATGGCGCCGATGCCATTTCCCAAAGCATTGGAAGCTCCGTCAAAGTGCATAGACCATCGGGATCCTGGCTCAGGTCCTTCATCCGGTCCAGGTACTTCACAGTCAGTTACAATCATGATGCTTTCATCCGGAAACTCGAAGTTCATTGATTGGTAGTCATCTACAGCTTGATGAGCTAAGTGGTCTGCCAATACACTCCCTTTGATGGCTTTCTGGGTTGTGTACTGAATGTCGTATTCCGTCAAGATCATCTGCCATCTTGCAATTCTCCCAGACAGAGCAGGCTTTTCAAATATATATTTTATCGGATCCATTTTTGAGATCAACAAAGTAGTGTGAGTCAGCATATACTGTCTCAGCCGGCGAGCAGCCCATACCAAAGCGCAGCAAGTTTTCTCAAGCAGTGAGTATCGGGTCTCACAGTCGGTAAACTTTTTGCTAAGGTAATAAATGGCATGCTCTTTTCGGCCAGACTCGTCATGCTGCCCCAGCACACACCCCATTGAGTTGTCTAGCACTGTCAGATATAGGATCAGAGGTCTCCCTTCAACCGGTGGCATGAGGATAGGTGGTTCTTGGAGATACTCTTTAATTCTGTCGAAGGCAGCCTGACATTCATCGTTCCAACGTACTACCTGATCTTTCTTCAGCAGCTTGAAGATTGGTTCACAGGTAGCAGTCAAATGAGATATGAATCGAGCGATGTAATTCAGGCGTCCTAAAAAGCCTCTGACTTCCTTCTCTGTTTTAGGAACTGGCATCTCTTGAATAGCTTTGACCTTAGCAGGGTCCACTTGAATACCTTTATCACTGACCACGAAGCCTAGCAACTTCCCAGATCTAACCCCGAAGGTGCACTTGTTCGGGTTCAATCTCAGCTTGTACAGTTTCAACCGGTCAAACAACTTCTGCAGATGATCTAGATGCTCTTCTTCAGTCTGGGACCTAGCGATCATGTCGTCCACATACACTTCGATCTCATGATGGATCATATCATGAAATAAGGCAACCATGGCACGTTGGTAGGTTGCCCCAGCATTCTTTAACCCGAACGGCATGACTTTGTAACAGAAGGTGCCCCACTGAGTAACAAATGTAGTCTTTTCCATGTCTTCAGGTGCCATCTTGATCTGATTGTAACCTGAAAAGCCATCCATGAAAGAGAATACCTTGTGCTGAGCCGTATTATCAACAAGGACATCAATGTGAGGTAAGGGGAAGTCATCTTTGGGGCTGGCCCTGTTCAGATCCCTGTAATCGACACACATTCTGACCTTGCCGTCCTTCTTAGGTACCGGCACCACATTAGCAACCCACTGAGGGTAAGAAGTTACTGCAAGGAACCCGGCGTCAAACTGTTTCATCACCTCGGCCTTAATTTTCTCGGACATCTCTGGACGCATCCGACGAACCTTTTGTTTAACTGGAGGGCAGTCTTCTCTTGTTGGCAAATGATGGACAACAATATCGGTATCCAACCCTGGCATGTCTTCGTAGGACCAGGCAAAGATCTCCATATAGTCATGTAACATCTTGGTTAACCGTTGCTTCACGCTGAGCTCTAGGTTGGCACCAATCTTTACCTCTTTTCTGTCTGCCTCAGTACCCAGGTTTATAGTTTCCACTGGCTCTTCATGGGGTTGAATTGCCTTCTCCTCCTGAAGCAACAGTCTTGCAAGTTCGCCCGGCACTTCGCAATCATCTTCACCTTCGTCTTCGGCTAAGTTGATCGGATTTTCGAAGTCATAATTGGCATTAGCAGAGCTGTTATCAGTGAGATCCAGAGTGGATTGGAACCTGTATGAGTGAGTGTGTGTGTAAATACAGCTGTTTTTGAAAATTATGTAAAGGAAATGAAAGATAAAAAAAGAACACAATATTTGCAATGCGAAAATAGTCCAAGATTTTCATTCATGATGTATAAAATGACAGTTCATATGCCCTCACAAATAGAACCACGGTGCCTCGGGTAAGACACCGGGCCATAGAGTTTATCATTGTTTATTACAAAATGAAACAAAGAAATTTATTACTTAGTAACCAAAGAAACATGGAGGTTGTCCTTTGCACTCCAATTGTTGGGTCCACCATCAGTTGCCGGGTAAATCCAGCTATCGAACTCAGCTTCATCCACTTCCTCTTCATCACCAATAGCATTAACTCCATGAGCAGGCAGGGGAGCTGTCACCACATTAGGCTTGTCAGATGCTTCAAACTGTACCTCCTTAGCATCAATGAGGTCCTGCAGCTTGTTCCTTAGTGCCCAACAGTCATCAGTGGCATGCCCCGGGCTATCTGAATGGTAAGCACAACGGGCATTCGGGTTGTACTTAGGAGATGTCGTGTTAGGGAACTTTGGCGCCTCTTTGACAGATACCAAATTAGTTGCGAGCAGCTGTGGCAGAATCTGCGATAGGGTCATGCTTAACCGAGTGAACTCTCTCCGGGGTCTATCAGCCCTTTGAGGATTGTTTGGCCGGGGAGCGGCAGCAGGCGTAGCGATCATGACCGCACTGACAGATTGGCGGCGATCAGGTCTTTCTGATTTTCTGGAGCCATACACAGCACTAGACTCCTTTTTAAACGGCTTTTTGTCCGACCCAGATGATGCTGCAGCCTTTGCAATCTTCCCAGACTTCAACCCAGCTTCAATTCTCTCTCCAGTTAAGATCAAATCAGTGAAACCAGCAGAAGAATTCCCAATGAGATGGTTGAAGAACGGCCCAGATAGGGTCCCCAAGAACATATCCACTAACTCTCGATCAGTCAAAGGTGGCTGCACCCTGCCAGCCAGATCTCTCCACTTCTGCGCGTACTCTTTAAAACCTTCACTTGCACCTAACGACATACCCTGGAGTTGGGTACGCGTGGGGGCAAGGTCGGCATTATACTGATACTGCTTGTAGAAAGCAGTAGCCAGCTCCTCCCAGTTACGAACTTTGGTCCCATCCAGCTGATAGAACCATTCGAGATGAGTCCCTGAAAGACTCTCCTGGAAGAAGTGGATCCATAGATTCTTGTCCGCAGAGTACGGCTGAATCTTTCGAACATAAGACCTCAAATGCAGCTTGGGACAAGATGCCCCGTCATACTTGGAGAAGGTGGGAGCTTTGAACTTGTGCGGGATAATTACACCAGTCGACAAACCCAGATCTCCAAAATCCAGCCCAGGTGCCTGTTGCACCTCCATAGCCTTTAACCTGTCTTCCAGTTGTTTGTACCTGTTGTCTTCAGGAGGGTACTGCTCTTCATCAAAATCTGTCTCGTTGTCGGAGACCACCGGACTAGGAGCCCTTGCTTCTGCCTGAGAAGGACTCTTGCCAACAGAAGAAGCCACCTCTTCTTGGTGCAGAGTATTACCCAACCTTCGGCCCGTGTTGAATAGAACAGTTCTTCTTTTCTTCTTCTTCTCCTTCTTCAGGAGCATGGCCTTCAGCTCATCTTGGCCTTTAACTAGACCCAGGATTAACTCTTGAAACTGCGCATTCTGCGCCTGGAGAGCCTTGATTGAAGTCTCAGTTGATTCAGATCCGGGATTCATGATGCTGAAATAAACAGCGAAGAACTGTAAGCAACCTGAAAAGGGAAAAAACCTGCTATGCACATGATGTATGAAATGCGTATGCAATGCATTCAAGGGTTCGAAAGTTCAAATTCGTTGTAGACAAGAAAAGAACACACGTTATCATTAATGAAATCATTGTTTAATACATCAAGGCCTCATGGGCAAAAGTACAAAAATCAGGTCAATCCCAAAATACACTGCGCATCCTCTTCGGAGCTATGTAGGTGTTGAGGTTCCTCTCCTCGTGCAACAGACGGGTGAGTTCCAAGACCTTCTTTTCACTGGCATGCAGGCTAGTCTCAAGAGAATTCCTTTCCTCCTTCAGTTGGATCCAGCTCTTCTGCATCTCTTCCCAGGATGTGGGCATATCAGGGTGCTGAATAACACGAGACACCTCCCCTTCCAAGACAGGCTCTTTGATTACTGGAAGCATGTGAGGATAAGGCATGACCAGCTTCTGGGAGCGGGCGCGTACCCACTTGAGATAAGGCTCCCAAGGGATGGAGTTCCTGTGCCCCAGTGTCTTGCTGTCTATCCTACTAGGCATCCTCCAGGCTCTGATAAATCTCTGACGAAGTCCTTGAGTATCACTGTCGAAGTCAAAAACTATGTCAGGAATCAACATGTCATGAGGACCGTCCCTCCGAGCATAACCAAACTGTCTCCAAGCCAGGCATGGGCTATAAGTAATACCTCCTCTGATTCCAAGTAAAGGAACATTAGGGTATTCCCCACAACGATCAATGATAGTGACATCTCCTCTGGATCTAGGACACCAATGTATATCTGCATGTGTAAGAGTCATCAACCGTTGTGACCATCTCAAACCCCGCTCATTCTTCAAGACTGATTGGGGAAGGTGCGAAATAAACCACCTTCCCAGGAGAGGAGTGCAACACATAAGGACACCTCTTTTTCTCATGGTTCGAGTGTAACATGAGTGAAGGATGTCCCCCAGCAATGTAGGTATAGGATTCCTGGCCATAAAGATCTGAACGGCACTGATGTCAATGAGCTGATCTGGATTAGGGAACAGTACCAAACCATAAACAAGGAGGGCTACCACTTCTTCAAAAGCTTGCAAGTCAAGGGAGTTCCAACATTCAAGGGCTTTTTCAAACAGAAACTTGGCTAAGAACCCTTTGATACCACTTCTGACTTCCCAATGTCCCTTGAGGTCAGATGACTGCAGGTGCAAGGCTTTAGCAATCTCTTCAAGCTTAGGTTCCTTTTCTGTACCGTTGAAAGGTAGCTGATCAAGGATAGGGATCTTCAGGAGCCGGGAGAACTCCTCCAATGTAGGTACCAACTGATAGTCCAAGAAGGTAAAACAGTGATGCAGGGGATCAAAGAACTGGAACAAGACCTTTATCATATCTTCCTCAATGTTGGTGTTGACCAAGCTGATGAGGCTTCCATGCCTGTCACTGAATGAAGAGTTCTCGGGAATCCTGGATATAAGCTCCTTAAGCTGAGGAGGGATCCTTACAAGATTGACCTGAATTGTCTTTCTACGAGCCGTTTCCATGTCCTACAAAACAAGAACAAAGATGAAAATCCGAACCCCTGAAATGGTTAGTCAATGCATATGATGCTGGATGATGTCATGATGCTATGATTAAACACACCACAGATATTTACAAAGACAAACATGTAGGGCAAACAAGGCACACAAGACAAGCCCTTAAGGTTTAAGGCCAGCATGGGGTCTGGGTAGTACCCTCTTGAGTTGGTGGGTTCAACCTGTCCTAATAAAAGTAACCGGGTTCTAAGGTTCCCAATATCACGGGATTGCTTTCATTGTTCATCGTTTCGATTTAGCCACTGAACTGGAGACCGAAATATTCCAGGAAAGCAACCCTCAATTGAGCGTAGTATCGAGTATCAACCAACCTCGGACTGCACCAAAGTCAGTTATCTCACTACCCTAAAGAGGCCAAGATAGTTCAATTAAGGTTCCTAAGGTCTGTTGATGCTTCACGACACCACGCGGAGGCCCCGTACTCTCCTTGACTGAACTCAAGGGTTACCGGTACACACCAAAGTGCCACATCAACGTAGCAGACTGTTTCAACCGTGTCGGTATACCCCGCACAGTTCCCTCACAGCCTTGTTGCTACTTTCTAAGAAAGGTATCCCCCAGATCCGGGTTAGGATCTATAGAACTCCCAAGACAGTCCCACAATAATAAAGCACTCAAATCAATACAATTGAAAACACAGTTATGAACTAACCCTAAGGTACACCTCACTTTATAAAGGGTCCCCAGCAGAGTCGCCAGTTCTGTGATCGGTGGATCTGGAACTGACTGTTTAACGCTGGTTCGCGAAATGTCGCGGAAGCAAGAGTCGCCACCGTCTTTTATTTTCTCCAAATGGAAAGGACAAAAGCACAGAAAAATTCCTTAAAGAGATTGCTCTCGGTTCGGGAGGTAGGTTATAGAAAGGGAAGGTATTAGCACCCTTTCTATCCATGGTTATCCATGGGCTCTTAGATACTTGCTCATTGTGTTTTCAAAATGGTTTGTTTGCTTTTCAACTGTGGGTTTTAAAAAGTTTCTTTGAAAATTCCAGTTCGACTCTTGTATCGGTCCTCAAGAGTGTTTGAAAAATTGCTTTCGAAAGCTTTTTGAAAAGGTGTCGATGTGAAAAGTGTTTTTGATTTGTTTTTGAAATTAGAGCAAGTATCTAGAGTCGTCTACCTACCCTAAGGAATTCGTCTGTGTAGATGTCCTTTAAAAGTAGTGCCATCCCACCATTGAGAGGTAGGTAGCACCACCGTTGGAGGTGTTCGGGTCAATTCGATATTCGGGACGTGGTGATCACCAGAGCAATGGGAAGACACCTTAGAAGCTACCCTCATGCCAGGTTCCCGGATCATGAGGACTTACTAAGACGTCCTCTACTCGACGACCACCTTTCGAAAGGCAACAGTGAGGCGTACCCTAGGGGTGGTGTGTGATTCGTGTGTCATGTTCAGTTATTTTTCTTGTCAAGTTTGTCGTGTTCTACGCTTGATTTTAATTATTGACATTCATTCTTGCATGCATATTTAACAATTATAAATTGCGAGAAAATAAAGCTAAACTATTACAAATGGCGCGGGTCCACATCGTCAAAATTAAACCGGACCCGATTTAGCGGGAAAATAAATAATGCGAAGAAATAAAGTGCGAAAAATAAATTACAACGCTTTGGGGCAATTACATGATTATATAAACGATAAAAAAATAAATGCGCAAAATTAATAATTAAAACGAAACTAGGGCGTTGGACCCTTTTGCAAATAATTAAAAGTTAATGAGAATTAAAAATTAAATGATTAAAGTTTTTTGTTATTTTGTATTTTTTAGATTTAATGAGAAAAAGGGAGAATTAATTAAAATTAAATTAAGAAGCAAACCCTAATTCTAATATTTTTTATTCATTAAGAAAGAATTAAAATAAGATCTAAATTAACCTAAAATTTATGTACAATTTAAATAGGAAAATAAATAAATAAATAAATAATAATTATTATTCTAAAAAGGAGGGGGAAAATATTAAAAGGAATAAAAAATAGCAATTAACCTAATTCTACATTTTTGGATTTTTATTAAAAAGAGATTAAAATTAAAACCTAATTAACTAAATATTGACATATTAATTTATTTATGAAAATAATTATTATAAAATAAATATTATGTTTTTTGTGTTTTTCTGATTTTTTATAATGTTTTCATATTTTATAGAAAAAATAAATTAATTAATGAAAGCAATAAAAATTAATAATATAATAATTAAAACAATAAAAATAAATAATCAAACCAGGGTGGGGTGTTGCCCCATTATGGAGGTGTAGTTTGAGAGGCCTGGCCCAATTGTATTCTGAATTCGTTGACTTCTTTGGATCTCGTATGGCACGTTGACCAGCACCTATGGTGTTCCTTGAATCGCCCTATAACCTTGATTTCAGAATTGACTTTCTTGGAGATTTTTTCAAGTTTGTATCTTGAGTTTTTGCGCAGCTTGCAGTCTTGGATGATTAGGGTTATGATGTAGTACTTGTATGGAATGTTTTAGGTTAAAAACTTTGCACAAAATCCATGTCCATAATGATTTCACATATTTGATTCTTGAAAATCTTTTTTCAATCTTTTTCATGTGCAACTTGGTTCAATCATGATCCAATCTCATCAAAACTTGCCCTAATCAATTAAGCACGAAATATTGACCTTATAATGTGCATAAAAAGATTTTTTAGGTTAAGGTTATATTTTTCATGAATTAAAATCATTTAAATGAATATAAATTAATATTAATTCAAATAAATAATTAAAAAATATGAGAATACTTCCCTTTGGGCCTAGTGGTCGTGCATAGGCTTGGCATGAAGAAACTTGGAAGAAAAATGGGCCCATTTGCATTTTTAGGCCTTTTGCATCAATGTTGACTTTCAAAAATTTCCAAAAATTTCCCAACTTCCACAAGGCATAACTTGGTCAATTTTTAAGCTTTTCACATGTTCTTGGACATTTTGGAAAGGTCTTTGAGTCCTTTAACCAATGCCTTTGGTCCCATGTCATTTTGATTTACCAATCTCAAGTTATGGCCTTTTACTTAAAGTCACTTTTTGTTGACTTTTGAAAATGACCTATAATGTTGAAATTGATAACTTTTTGTGAGAGCATTTCTTGGACTTGGAATATGAAGATGAGTTGTAGGAAATGTCTTTCTCTTCAAAATGAGCTTTGGATGGAATTTTTCTGATAATCCATGTGAAAGTTATGCCCTGGTCAATTTCAGTTGACTTTTTCAGCTGTCCAAATATAGTAACTTTTGCATCTTTGATGATTTCTGAGCCAAATTTTGAGAATCATGATCAAGCATTGATCAAATGATGTTTGTGGCTTCAAAATGATATGTTGACCAAAAATTTGAACTTTTGACTGTCAAATGACCATTTTGCCCCTACAGTTGACTGTAGTGCAATCTAGGGTTTTGACTGTGCAATCTTGAGCTGAATGCCTTGAAACTTGACATGGGGATGCTTGACCATCTTTGTAAGCATATAAGACTTGATTGGGCCTTTGAAAAGTTCATTTGCTTGACCAGAACTCAAACCCTAGTTTTGACTGTCTAGGAGACAGTTGAGCTGCACAACCCTTGGGGCATTTTGTGACCTTGACTTTGACAATTCTTGATGAATATGGGAGGGCAAATTTTGGGGTACAACACTTCGACTATGCATTAACTACTTCAGGCTTACCTTCGACTCAAGAGGCAAGAATCTCCTACAAGTTTGTTTCGATTTACAAAGGAAAAGGCCCCTCAACTTGCCAGCATACCAGGCAAGAGGCTCATTCGAAGAACATGTAAATGACTCATTCAAAGAACATGTAAAGGTCCATTTGAAGAAGCATTCAAAGGGTCATTCGAAGAACATTCAAAAGGTCCATTTGAAGAAGCATTCAGAAGGCCCATTCGAAGGGCACATAAGAAGTCCATTCGAAGGAGGCAACTCAAGACCAATCGAAGAGCATGGCCTGGAGGCATTCGAAAATCAAAGGTGTCCAGGTTCATTCAAGATTCCAAAGAGACATGAATATTTCAAAAAAGGAAATCTTTTAATATGTCTGATTCTTGTCTCATGGCTTTAAAGGCCTGTTTAATTGGTTGTCTCTTGCCGTTACTAGACCATCATACTCCTATAAATACAAGGGCCAATATACAGTGTCGGGGGGAACAAAAAAGGAGAAAAAGAAAAAGAGGACGAGGATTTGGAGATACGCTGCCCACAAACCCACCAAAGGTTATCAACATTTTCATAAGTAATCCAAGCCAAAGCAGCCATTCAACAAAAGTATCCACGCCCAGAAATCCCATATCGAAGATACCCACATCTAGAAAGTTCCAAATCGAAGGTTCCAACTACTGGTAAGAGAGGGTAAAATGTCAAACCTTGTATTTACATAACACATCCATATTAGTTGTTTCATTCGATTGTCATTCTAGACAGAATCAAAGGGCTTGGGTTTGGCGCCAGGTCATGTTTTTTGTTGCTAACACTTGCTACAGATATAGCCTGAAAAGATCTAGCGCGTGCAGGATCGATGGACCTGGGTTTCGATACCCAGGTCATGCGTTTTATTTTGCTAACATATTTTTGCAGATGCAGTGCCTCCACAGGTAACTGAAAAACATGTACACTCGCACATGCCACACAACTGACCTTCAGGCCTTTCCAGCAACCCTCTTCATAGAATCGAAAGGCAGCCTTCTTCCTTTGAATCAAAGCCCACCTTCTCCCTGTAATCGAAGTTTACCCATATCCTTCCCAAACCCAATCGAAGGAGTTAGGAAAGGGTGCAAATCGAAGCTTTCCCTGTTAATTCTCAAGCCCAATCGAAGGTTACTCACACCCATTCCCTAGCTCAATCGAAAGAAGGCCAAAGAAGGGTGAATCGAACGAGTCCATGGCATGGATCGAAGAAATATTTTCTTTTCTTTATTTTTACTTTTTACTTGTCTTTCAATTTAGTTGTAATAGTTAATTAGGTCTTTACTTTTATCGCTTTATTTTCAATGGGTTTGTTTTTGGCGATGTAAATACCCGACGCCTTGTAATAGCTTAGCTTTATTTTCCGCAATTTATTTTCCGCAATCATTAACTGTTAGATGTTTGAATAATAGGCTATGCATGACAAGATCAACCTTTAATTTAAAATCAACCGTAGCTCACCATAACATGTACAAAAATAAATAAACTGAAAAACAATACACTCGCACATGCCACTCTTAGGGTACGCCTCACTTGGTTGCCTCGAACGTGGTCATTGAGTATAGAATGTTTTAGAGGTCGCCCTCTTGTCCAAAGATCATAAGTTGCCTCGAAACGGTTTCCTCGGATAAAATGATCTAAGACATTAGGGTTACCACTAAGGCGTCCTAACATTGCTTTAGTGACCACACGTCCCTTAATCGAATTGACCCGAAAACTCCAACGACGGTGCTACCTACTCCTCAATAGTGGGATAGCATTGTCTAAAGGACATTTGCACAGTTTAATTCCTTTTTGAGTAGGTAGATGTTCTTAAGTACTTGCTCTTTTGAAAACAAAAACAAAACTTTTCGCACTTACACTCTCTTTCAAACAAAAACTCTTTTCAAACCCACAATCACAAAGAAAAGCAAAATTTTGAAAACATAGTGAGCAAGTACCTAAGAGCCCGTGGATAACCACTGATAGAAAGGGTGCTAACACCTTCCCTTTCTATAATCCACCTCCCGAACCCGAGAAACATCTCGAAAAGGAATTTTTTTGTGCTTTTGTCCTTTCCTTGTTGGATAAAATAAAAGACGGTGGCGACTCTCGCTTACCGCGACATTTTGCAAAAACAAACGCAAACGCGAACAAGCATTCCAAAAACAGTCAGTTCTCATTCCCACCGATCACATAACTGGCGACTCTGCTGGGGATTCTTATAAGTGAGGTGTACCTTAGGATTAGATCACTTGCGTTTTCAATTGTATGCTTTGTATGCTTTAAATTTTGTGGGCTTGTATCGGAGTTCTATAGATCCTAACCCGGATCTGGGGATACCCTTTAGGTAAGTAGCAATAAACTGTGAGGGATCTGTCCGACGTAGACCGACACTGATGAAGCAGTAGCTACGTTGGTGTGGCACCTTAGTCTGTACCGATATCCCTTGTGTTGGAACGAGGAGAATATGGGTCTTCTAAGGAGTCATTAAGCACCAACTGACCTTAGAACCTTAAATTGACCAACTTGGCCATAGAACAGTAGCAATATGCTACACTCATTGAGACTAAACTCTCGCGATGATTCTGGCCACAAGAAAAGGTTGCTAAACTGGAATTATGACTGATTGAGGGTAGTCAGTGATATTGAGATCCTCTAGAACCCGGTTACTATTTTTAGGACAGGTCTTAACCAACTGAAACTGAAAGAGGATAATACATAAACTCCATGCCAGCCTAAACTTAAGGCTATATGTGTGACTTGTGTGCCTTCAAACTTGAACTACTTGCACATTCTTGTTATCTGACAACATGAGTTCCTTGCAGGTTTTGTTTACAGTCCTTATCCGATAATTTGGATTTATTGCAGGGTTTACTTACATCACCTCACACTTTTGCTTAAATGCATAACATACACATCATAACATCATGCCTTAATATTTCCTTAACCATTTCAAGGATCTCAAGGGTCTGTGATGCAGGTTATGGTAAATCAAATGTCTATCAAGGGGCAAAGGGGATTTATTTTCCTCTAGCCAAGGTTGTCTGGAAATCAAAACACGACAACTGGAATCGGGGGCTATGACCCACTCGATATGGTGAGCTTAACTCTTGAAGAAGGACTCTCGATAACATGAAGTTCCTTCAATCAAAGCTACAAGATTCAAATTCTATCAGTTTCTTGTTTACCCCGCGAGATCCTTGAAAACATTGCATACATATATCATACATATCATTGCATAACAGGTCATCCAGTACAAGTCTCTCATGTTCCCGCTGTTTATTTCAGCAATGTCTCTCCCACAAGACAACCAAGATCTCCAGGCTCAAAACCTTCTCAATAAAAAGGATCACCTCAAGTGGAAAAACACTTCCAATCAAGGGGCGTCAGCGTAAGGAGGTTGCGCCTAAAAGACAATTCACTAAGATCAACATGTCACTGACTCAAGCGCTACAACACATGTTAAAGGCGGAGCTGATTACTTTAAAGGCTCCTCTCTGGAACCCAAATACTTCCGCTCCTACCTATCATCCCAATGAAAGGTGTGCATACCACTCTGATAGTCCGGGACATGACACAAACAACTGTTGGGCTCTGAAGAACAAGGTCCAAGACATGATTGATGCCAAGGAGATCGATTTTGACCCTCCGGAGACTCCAAACATAATCACTGCTCCTATGAAGAATCATTAAAAGCTTTTGTTCATTTGAATTTTCAAGTTGTAATCTCTTTGTTATTCGAACAATTATCTATTAATGTCAAACTCTGTTTCATTAATGCATTACATATGTTTGTCTTGATTTGATCCACTCATTTTCATTACATTTAAACTATGTTTTTTTACTCACTTTATGACATTCAACTCTTGCTAAAAGTTACAAGCCTTTAGAGGGAGGATGACGAAACAATGCCATAATCTCATACATTATGCTTTTAGACAGACCTTGCTGACGATGTACAGGCGTTTCTTTCAAATCCTAAACACTGGAGTTATAAGGAAGATGATCCCTAGTCAACCCCTTCGAGCCAAAGAAGTAGGAGTTTTCTGTTTTAAACACAAATTAAAACCTTTAATTTAAACCTGGGGCAGGGTAGTCTCTCAGTTAATTCAAAAGATGCGCATTGAAGTCGCAAAACTCTCAGTTCATAATACAACGAACGACATCAAAAGCATTCCTCTAGAATCAAAAGACAGTGGTGGTTCCTTATCTCATAGGCAGTCAATCTCTCAAAAGAGAAAATCCCACTGAGCCAAAACCTATAAAGGAGGCTTAAGAAAGTTGGGGCATCCCACTGTCTGTAATCTCGAAAACAGGAACAGTCAGGCAAAAGTTAGGGATAACAAATCAAAAGAACGAGGTCGCTACAAATCCTCAACAACATGAAAAATGTTGCAAAAATGACTGCCTTCCAACAAATCCAACTTGTGTGAACCGTCACCAAAACGTCGTTCTAAATTCAAATAGAGTTTGACGCACAATTAACTGAGTTTAGGATTGAAGAACATCACGAAGAGCGGGTGGGCACAAATATGCTTTGAGCCTTTATCCTTTGTTTCTTAAACCGTGAACCAAGCCACGTTACAACCTTTCAAAAGTCCTAATTGAAGCATGGGTAAGTTCAAAATCATACTGTTACAAAAGGTATCCTGACTCCTGTAAGGCTTTGCCCTAAATCTTGTGTTGAATTTGTCTTATAAAAAGTTTTCTGCTAAAAAACGCATTTTTCAAAACTTCGAGACAAGCATAAACTTTGCATTATTTGAATATCGTTGTTTGCACATGGTTATTTGTTTGACAGCGAAGAAATTCATACAGTGAATGTTCGAAGGAACGAAAGCTCTCTCAGTGAGTAAAATCACTTCAAGTGGGATGACACTCCCGTGGCAAAAATCTCCTATCAGCAAAAGGGGACTTGATATGGTGTTGTCCAGTAAACCTGGGGAAGTCCAGTCAAGATTTCAACGAAACTTTCAAAGTTCAGTAAACCTGGGGCAATCCAGTCAAGATTTCAAGAAATCTCTCAATTGCAGGTTAACCTAGGGGCAAGTCTCCCTCACCATCACTTGGGGCATTAAAACGTCAATCTCAATAAAGGGTTACATACAGTCAAACATTTCCAGGCAGTGCCACAAACACTCGCTGCTAGGGGCAGTGACAAATCTCCCCAAAATCCTTCTCATAGGATGATTCCACATCAAGAGTTTAATCTCTGAAAACCTTTCCCCAGCTGAGACAACTTCAACGAAGTCATCACCTCTCTAGCAGACCGACAACAGGGTTTATTTCTCCAAGAAATGGCAGAAATCCCCATCTTGAGTTTGCCTCGCCGACTACTACAAATTAAAGGACCACAACTCCTCTTCCCCAGTAGACTACTCTACAATCCCCAGCAAGTTACTGTGAAACCTGGACCGACCAGATGTCAGTTTAACTTTAACTCCCCAGTAGAGCAACGGACAACCGAGACTCCTGAACTTGTTCCCCAAGAATGAATCAATACTCTCCACAGAGTTCACAACTTTCCCCAACGGAGTTCTCCTCAACAAAACAAGGATCCTCAGTGGAAACATTCTAAGCAAAGTTTGAAGACATACCTACTCTTCAACAGTAGTCCGGGATTTAATAACTCCCCAACACTTGTCAAGAATTTATTCTCCAAGACAAAATTACATTTCAATAACATTCATAGCATATGCATACAAAATACATATAACATAAATCTCATTTATTTTGAGAACATCATTACACAATGCATACATCATGACATTGCATACAACTAACTCTTTACCTTTTCAGGAAAGATCGATCGACAGATAAAAGTCATTACTTTTTGGAGTAGCAGTCGTCAAAGATTCCTTCATTTCCTGCTGAGGTAGTAATCGTCCAAGATTCCTTCATCAGCCTGTTGAGGTAGAAGTCATCCAAGATTCCTTCACCATCCTGCTGTTGTAGTAGTCATCCAAGATTCCTTAATCATCCTGCTGAGGTAGAAGTCATCCAAGATTCCTTCATCATCCTGCTGTTGTAGTAGTCATCCAAGATTCCTTCATCATCCCGCTGAGGTAGTAATCGTCCAAGATTCCTTCATCATCCTGCTGAGGTAGAAGTCATCCAAGATTCCTTCACCATCCTGCTGAGGTAGTAGTCATCCAAGATTCCTTCATCATCCTACTGAGGTAGTAGTCATCCAAGATTCCTTCACCATCCTGCTGAGGTAGTAGTCATCCAAGATTCCTTCATCATCCTGCTGAGGTAGAAGTCATCTAAGATTCCTTCACCATCCTGCTGAGGTAGTAGTCATCCAAGATTCCTTCACCATCCTGCTGAGGTAATAGTCATCCAAGATTCCTTCATCATCCTGCTGAGGTAGTAGTCATCCAAGATTACTTCACCATCCTGCTGAGGTAGTAGTCATCCAAGATTCCTTCATCATCCTACTGAGGTAGAAGTCATCCAAGATTCCTTCACCATCCTGCTGAGGTAGTAGTCATCCAAGATTCCTTCATCATCCTACTGTTGTAGTAGTCATCCAAGATTCCCTCATCATCCTGCCGAGGTAGAAGTCATCCAAGATCCCTTCATCATCCTGCTATTGTAGTAGTCATCCAAGATTCCTTCATCATCCTGCTGAGGTAGTAATCATCCAAGATTCCTTCATCATCCTGCTGAGGTAGTAATCGTCCAAGATTCCTTCATCATCTGTTTGGAGTAGCAATCGTATCAGATTCCTTCATCACACATCATTATCAAAAAAGACCTTCTCTGGTTAGATTTATTTCTTCCAGTTAAAACAGGAAACTAAAGACCTCCTCTGGTTAGATTTATTTCTTCCATTTAATGACAGGCAATCAGAAACCTTCAAATAACAGTCCAGATACGATCCAGATTCGGATGTAATTCTGTCACTCATTCAAATACAGTCCAACAATCATTTCTGGATGGCATCTTTAAGCCCATCTCCAACAACTATCCATCATCTCTCCAAATGGCATCTGTAAGCCCATTCCCGACATCACAATGCTAATACTACACCATGTGAGTGCAAATTTTTGGGCACTCTAGTGTTCAATCATCTTCCACCTTCGGATCACGAAAGGCACGCAAGCCAATCTACATCCTCAGGTTTAAGAAGATTGAACAAGGGCAGCTGTTGTACCCCAAAATTTTCCCTCTCATGTTTTCAAGGGTCTTCCCTTACATGGTTGGTCATAAACACTTGCCTAACGAAAATAAAGTTTTTTGAAGATGAACAAAGTGTCTTTCGATTGGCATATGGGAAAAGTCTTCGATTGGGTATCAAAAATCCTTCGATACAGGCTTGACTCACCAGTCTTCAATTGGGAATTTGGCACTCTTCGATTGGGCTTTGATTAGTAAGCTTCGATTAGGTGTTTGGAACCCTTCGATCAAGCTTTGGTTCGCAAGTCTTTGATTGAGCGCTGAACCCCCTTCGATCATGTCAATTTCACAATGCTTAGAATATGCATTAACTACTTCAGGCTTACCTTCGACTCAAGAGGCAAGAATCTCCTACAAGTTTGTTTCGATTCACAAAGGAAAAGGCCCCTCAACTTGCCAGCACACCAGGCAAGAGGCTCATTCGAAGAATATGTAAATGACTCATTCGAAGAACATGCAAAGGTCCATTTGAAGAAGCATTCAAAGGGTCATTCGAAGAACATTCAAAAGGTCCATTTGAAGAAGCATTCAGAAGGCCCATTCGAAGGGCACATAAGAAGTCCATTCGAAGGAGACAACTCAAGACCAATCGAAGAGCATGGCCTGGAGGCATTCGAAAATCAAAGGTGTCCAGGTTCATTCAAGATTCCAAAGAGACATGAATATTTCAAAAAAGGAAATCTTTTAATATGTCTGATTCTTGTCTCATGGCTTTAAAGGCCTGTTTAATTGGTTGTCTCTTGCTGTTACTAGACCATCATACTCCTATAAATACAAGGGCCAGCATACAGTGCCGGGGGGAACAAAAAAGGAGAAAAAGAAAAAGAGGACGAGGATTTGGAGATACGCTGCCCTCAAACCCACCAAAGGTTATCAAAATTTTCATAAGTAATCCAAGCCAAAGCAGCCATTCAACAAAAGTATCCACGCCCAGAAATCCCATATCGAAGATACCCACATCTAGAAAGTTCCAAATCGAAGGTTCCAACTACTGGTAAGAGAGGGTAAAATGTCAAACCTTGTATTTACATAACACATCCATATTAGTTGTTTCATTCGATTGTCATTCTAGACAGAATCAAAGGGCTTGGGCTTGGCACCAGGTCATGTTTTTTGTTGCTAACACTTGCTACAGATATAGCCTGAAAAGACCCAGCGCGCAGGATCGATGGACCTGGGTTTCGATACCCAGGTCATGCGTTTTATTTTGCTAACATATTTTTGCAGATGCAGTGCCTCCACAGGTAACTGAAAAACATGTACACTCGCACATGCCACGCAACTGACCTCCAGGCCTTTCCAGCAACCCTCTTCATAGAATCGAAAGGCAGCCTTCTTCCTCTGAATCGAAGCCCACCTTCTCCCTGCAATCGAAGTTTACCCATATCCTTCCCAAACCCAATCGAAGGAGTCGGGAAAGGGTGCAAATCGAAGCTTTCCCCGTCAATTCTCAAGCCCAATCGAAGGCTACTCACACCCATTCCCTAGCTCAATCGAAAGAAGGCCAAAGAAGGGTGAATCGAACGAGTCCATGGCATGGATTGAAGAAGTCTTTTCTCTTCTTTATTTTTACTTTTTACTTGTCTTTCAATTTAGTTGTAATAGTTAATTAGGTCTTTACTTTTATCGCTTTATTTTCAATGGGTTTGTTTTTGGCGATGTAAATACCCGACGCCTTGTAATAGCTTAGCTTTATTTTCCGTAATTTATTTTCCGCAATCATTAACTGTTAGATGTTTGAATAATAGGCTATGCATGACAAGATCAACCTTTAATTTAAAATCAACCATAGCTCACCATAACATGTACAAAAATAAATAAACTGAAAAACAATACACTCGCACATGCCACTCTTAGGGTACGCCTCACTTGGTTGCCTCGAACATGGTCATTGAGTATAGAATGTTTTAGAGGTCACCCTCTTGTCCAAAGATCATAAGTTGCCTCGAAACGGTTGCCTCGGATAAAATGATCTAAGACATTACGGTTACCACTAAGGCGTCCTAACATTGCTTTAGTGACCACACGTCCCTTAATCGAATTGACCCGAAAACTCCAACGACGATGCTACCTACTCCTCAATAGTGGGATAGAATTGTCTAAAGGACATTTGCACAGTTTAATTCCTTTTTGAGTAGGTAGATGTTCTTAAGTACTTGCTCTTTTGAAAACAAAAACAAAACTTTTCGCACTTACACTCTCTTTCAAACAAAAACTCTTTTCAAACCCACAATCACAAAGAAAAGCAAATTTTTGAAAACATAGTGAGCAAGTACCTAAGAGTCCGTGGATAACCATGGATAGAAAGGGTGCTAACACCTTCCCTTTCTATAATCTACCTCCCGAACCCGAGAAACATATCGATAAGGAATTTTTTTGTGCTTTTGTCCTTTCCTTGTTGGATAAAATAAAAGACGATGGCGACTCTTGCTTACCGTGACATTTTGCGAAAACAAACGCAAACGCGAACCAGCATTCCAAAAACAGTCAGTTCTCATTCCCACCGATCACACGTTCTTATGAACGAGAAATATTACAAAGTTTGCCTAAACAATGACACCTTTTCAAAATACTTTCAAAAACCACACAAAGCACATTTTTCAAACAAAAGCAAGTGATCTAACAACTAACTAAGAGCCCATGGAAAACCATGGATGAAAAGGATGCTAATACCTTTCCTTTTCATAATCTACCCCCTGAACTCAAGAAAATATCTCAAAGGTCTTTCCTGTGCTTTTTCACCTTTCCTTTTGGATAAAAGAAAAGTCAGTGGCGAATCTTGCTAACCGCAACATTTGCGATAAAACGCAAAAACCTCAAGTCAGTTCTCCCACCGTATCACAGAACTGGCGACTCTGCTGGGGAATTTTTTTTTATTTTTAAAAGTTGGGTTACCTTAGGGCTAGATCACATTTATTTGCTTACATTGTTTGATTTTTTTGCTTTATATTATGGTTCTTTGTTTGGGTTTGAATCCTCCACCCGGATTTGGGAAACATTATAGATAAATAGCAATATGTTGTGGAAACTGTGCGGGGTATACCGATATGGTCTAAGCAATAGCTATGCTAGTGTGACATATTTGTGGGTACCGGTAGCCTTTGAGTCAATCAAAGAGAATACGGGGCCGCTGAGTGATGTCATGAAGCACTAATGAACTTCTAGAACCCTTTACTTGACCAACTTGGCCTTTAGGATATAGTGAGATGACCGGCTTTGGTGCAGTCCGAAGTTGGTACATACTCGATACTACACTCATTGAGGGTTGGTTTCTTGGGATATTTCGGTCGCCATTAAAGAGGCTTGAGCTGAAACAATGACCAAGGAAACAATCCGGTGATATTGAGCTCCTTAGAACCCGGTTACTATTAACTAGGACAGGTTGAGCCAACTAAACTTCAAGAGGGTACTTACCTACAAACTCCATGCAAGCCTAAACCTAAGGACTTGTCTGCTTTGCGTGTATATGATTATTTGTATAAACTTGTTTACTTTGCATACTTGTACATAACATCATGCCAAAGCATTTTCAATAATTGTTTCAAGGATCTCAAGGGTCTATGATGCAGGGTCACATTAAACCAGACGTCCATCAAGAGACAAGAGGATTTAATTTCCTCTAACCAAACATTGTCAAGACCAAAAACATGGTAGCTTGAGTCAAGGGCTATGACCCACTTGACATGGTGAGCTTGATTCTCATGGAAGGACATCCGCCGATACAAAGTTCTCCAATCAAAGATGTTGATCAAAGTTCAACTTCTAACTTTTTCTTGTGTTTACCTCGCGAGATCCTTGAAAACACGCATCCACATATCATGCATCATATCATGACAGGTTTCTCCCGTACAGTTCTCCTTATCTTCCTACTGTTTATTTCAGTAAGATGGAAATGGAACAGACTGTAAAAGATCTCCAAGCTCAAAACGCTCAATTCCAACAAATGTTTCTGGCTATGGCTAAGGGGCAAGAGGACCTGAAAGCTCTCCTTCTCAAAGACAAGAGGAAGAAGTCCAAGAAGTCAGTAGGCATCCTGAACTATAAAAGAAGACCTAAAGCCCTGGATCTTTCAACTCCATCCAACATAGGGGATAGTCTTGAAGAAGACCATAATTTGGAGATTGATGAAGTTGAAGCTGACTACTCCGAGGAACAATATCCTCCCGCTGATGACAAGTACAAAAAGTTGGAGGATCGCCTCAGTGCTATGGAGATTCAACAAATACCTGGCTTGGATTTAGGAGACATGGGTTTGGTTTCTGGAGTGGTCATCCCGCCAAAGTTCAAAGTCCCTACCTTTGCTCTGTACGATGGAGTCTCTTGCCCTAAGATGCACTTAAAGTCTTATGTCCGCAAGATTCAACCATACACAACTGATCCAAAGCTTTGGATCCATTTCTTCCAAGAAAGCCTAGTAGGGATTCAACTCGAATGGTTCTATCAATTGGAGAGTTCTCGCATCCACAAATGGGAGGATTTAGCTGCTGCTTTCTATAAGCAGTATCAGTACAATGCAGATCTTGCACCAACTCGTATGCAGTTGCAAAACATGACCATGGGTTCCAACGAAAGCTTCAAAGGATACGCCCAAAAGTGGAGAGATCTGGCTGGTAGGGTAGAACCCCCTTTAACTGACAGGGAGCTGATTGACATCTTCATGGGAACTTTGACAGGACCTTTCTTCAATCACTTGATCAGAAGCTCCTTAACCGGGTTCATCGAGCTAATACTGACCGGCGAAAGGGTCGAAGCTGGCATCAAAAGTGGAAAGATCCAAGGAGCTACACCTTCTGATGCTTAGAAAAATCCATACAATAGGAAGAAAGAGTCCAATGCTGTGTATGGTCAAAAGAGTCGTCAAGACCAACACGTAGGAGCAATCTTGATCTCTAATCCTATGCCTGCTCAACAAAGACAGGGGCACCAGCGTAAGGAGGTCGCGCCTAAAAGACAATACACTAAGCTCAACATGTCACTGGCTCAAGCGCTACAACACATGTTGAAGGCAGAGCTGATTACTTTAAAGGCTCCTCATCCGAACCCTAAGACTTCTTCTCTTAACTACAACCCGGATGCAAGGTGTGCTTATCATTTTGGTAGCCCAGGGCATGACACAAACAACTGTTGGGCTCTGAAGACCAAGGTCCAAGACATGATTGATGCCAAGGAGATCGAGTTTGACCCTCCAGAGACTCCAAACATAATCATTGCTCCTATTACGAATCATTGAAAGCTTTTGTTCATTTGAATTTTCAAGTTGTAATCTCTTTTGTTATTCAAACAATTATCTATAATGTCAAACTTTGTTTTCATTAATGCATTGCATATGTTTGTCTTGACTTGATCCACTCATTTTCATTACATGTAAACTATGCTTTTTACTCATGACATTTAACTCTTGCTAAAAGTTACAAGCCTTTAGAGGGAGGATGACGAAAACAATGCCATAATCTCATACAATATGCTTTTGGACAGACCCTGCTGATGATGTATAGGCGTTTTTTTTCAAATCCTAAACACTGGAGTTATAAGGAAGATAATCCCTAGTCAACCCCTTCGAGCCAAAGAAGTAGAAGTTTTCTGTTTTAACACAAAATGAAACCTTTAATCAAAACCTGGGGCAGGGTAGTCTCTCAGTTAATTCAAATGCGCGTTTAGTCGTAAACTCTCATCTTGTGATACAACGAATAACATCAAAACATTCCTCTAGAATCAAAATATGGTGATGGTTCCTAATCACATAGGCGGTCATTATCTCTCAAAAAAGAAAAGCCAACTAAGTCAAAACCTACAAAGGAGACTTAAGAAAACTGGGGCATCCCGCTGACTATAATCTCAAAACAAGAACAGTCAGGCAAAAATCAGGGATAACAAAATCAAAAAGAGGTCACTACAAATCCTCAACAACACGAAAAAGGTTGAAAAAATGACTGCCTTCTGACAAACTCAGCCTGTCTGAACCATCACCAAAACATCATTCCAGACTCAATTGGAGTTCAAACGCACAATTAACTGAGTTTAGGACTGAAGAACGTCACGAAGAGCGGGTGGGTACAAATACACTTTGAGCCTTTATCCTTTGTTTCTTAAACCGTGAGCCAAGCCACTTTACAACCCTTCAAAAGTCCTAATTGAAGCATGGGTTAGTTCGAAAGCATACTGTTACAAAAGGTATCCTGACTCCTGTAAGGCTTTACTCAAAATCCTGAGTTGAATTTTTCTTACAAAACTTCTTTACTTGCTAAAACGCATTTTTCAAAACTTCAAGACAAGCATAAACTTTGCATTACTTGAATATCATTGTTTACATATGGCTATTTGTTTGACAGCAGAGAAATTCACACAACGAATATCCGATGAACGAAAGCTCTCTCAGTGAACAAAATCAATTCAAGAAGGATGACACTTCCATTGACAAATCTCCTATCAACAAGGGGGCATGACATGTCACTATCCGAGCAAACCTGGGGCAGTCCAGTCAAGATTCCAAGAAATCTCTCAAGAATTGCAATGTAACCAGGGGAAAGTCCCCATCTCCGTCACTTGGGGCATTGAACGCCAATATCGGCAAAGATTTATGTATAGTCAAACATTTCCTGGCAAAGCCACAAACACTCGCTACTAGGGGAATTGACAAATCTCCCAAAAATCCTTCTCATAGGATGACTCCCAGCCAGAGTTTCAATCTCTGGTAATCTCTTCCCAGCTAAGTCGACCTCAAGAATCCTCAAGGATTTTTCACCAGTAAAGTTGCCGCCTCGCCAACAGACTGAGCAATAGGGTTTATTTCCCCAACAAACGGCATAAATCCCAAGCTTGAGGTGGCCTCTCCAACTACTACAAATCAAAGGACCAAAACTCTTCTTCCCCAGTAGACTACTCTACAATCCCCAACAAGTTTCTGTGAAACCTGGACCCGACCAGATATCAGTTCAACTACGATACCCCAATAGAGTAACAGACAATTGAGACTCCTGAACTCTTTTCCCAAGCAGGAATAAACGTTCTCCCCACAGAGTTTTCAATACTCCCCAGTGGATGTCTTCTGAAGTTGAACGAATGAATTCTTTTGCTGAAGCATCCAGAGCTTGGGATGTTCAGATGGTAACTGAAATTAAAGAAACAAGAGAAAGAATCAAACTGTTTGAAATGCTTGCTGCTAAACAACGAGAAGATGATGCAAGAGGGTTGAAAGAAGTAGAAGAAGCAATACTTAAAGCTCAAGAAGAAGAGGAAGCCAAAAAATCTCAAGAAGCAAGGTTGGCTCAAGAGGCAGAAGAAGCTCGTAAAGCAAGTCAAGATGTTGTAATAATATCTTCTTCTGATTCTGCCATTGTGCATTTGGAAAAAGTAATTGGTGAGATTAGAGGAGAACCACGGGGTTTCAGAGAAAGCATCATTGAACAAAAATTGGTCAATGAGAATGTTCAGAACATGCTACAGCTGATTCTGCAAAAGATCTTTGCTTCTGCTCCTGAACCCTAGGCTCTAGGATTTTTCGTTTTCATTTTGCTTCTAAACCATAGGATTATGCTTGCTTCTTACTTTTTGTGTTTCTTCTGATAATTTTATATTTTGGCAAGTCTTTTCTTTTTGGATATTAGCTTGTTCTACTTCCTTCGACTTACTTATTATATGTCTGTTTGAATTTGATGAAGTCTTCTTTTGACTTATCAATGAAACTTCTTATCTTTTCCCGTTGTTTCTTCTGGTTATTATGTTTTTCACACATAATTACCTTTTCGATTATGACAAAAAACAGGAGTAATTAAATGAATGTAATTTTGATTTCAATAATCAAGTTCTGGAAAATGTTCTCTGAAAAGAGCTACTTACATTCTAACCCAGTTAAACTTCTCCTTCTGTTAGAATTATTTTTCTTTTTCAGGAATAATGAGAACTCTGATTAAAGAGAAAGATATGAAAGCATTATGCAAGGATTATGTCTAACCTATTGGCTTCAGACTCTGAAGATTTTTTTCAATTCATAATGAGACTCAAAGAATTGAGAATTTGGAATCTATCTTAGTGACATTAAAGTTTCAAGATTTCAATTGATTTCATTTTCATTGGTATCAAGAGTCAAGGCTCTTAAGATCTCAATATCTGATCTATTGGAACCAGGGGGATTTTTACTCAAATGGTTTAGATTCAGGATATTCAAGCTTCATCAAGTCATTGACTTGGGGGGAGCTTCATAAAAAGGATAAGTATTCCTTACCTTTTTATTTTCACTTTTTCTGATTATATGAACAAAATTGTGTCATCAAAATACTTAGTTTTGTCATCGTAAAAAAGGGGGAGATTGTTAGCATAAGATTTGGTTCTGTAATATCATCTATGAGTTTTGATGATAACAAATGAGAATGTTTGTATGTGTAAGTGTTTGTTGGCAGTAATTTTGGTAAAACAATGACTTGTTAATGTTTTGCTAAATGTCTTAACATTTGGAGTAAAACTGTTTTGTATGATGTCAAAGCAGAAGTCTTGACATCTGCCTACTGAACTGATCTCAGCCCAAAATCAGTTAAGTCTTTTGTTTCCTATTTTCATGCGTGGCATAATTCAGGATTTGTGATCTACAGGCTGCGAAAAATATGGAGGAATATTTTTCAAATTGCATAATTTAATCTTGGCAGGTTTTTATGGAAATATTCAAAAGATTTGAATATTTGTTTTTAAGCCCAAGCCCAAAGCTTTGCATATATAAGGACTTGCTTCCTTATTCAAAACAAGCAACTTTTGAAGAAAAATACTTTCTTTCTGATTAGACGTCTAGGCTTTTCATTTGTAATACACTCTAAGTATTAGTTTAAATACTTGAGTTGTTATTTGGGTTGTTAATTGTGTATCATTCATAAGCTTTTAAGCATTGAATGATTAAAGTGTTTCAAACTTATTAATTTTGTTAAGTTCTTCACTGTAAGTGATTGGAGGGATTTGAGGATGGCCTCATACCTAGGTGAGTCTCAGGTAGAAGTTTATCTTGGGTAGTGATTAAGTGATTAGATCGTAAACTGGTTGTTTACTGAGGGTCTATGAATTGATATTATTTAGTGAACTTGTCCCTGGCTTGGTAGCCCCCAGAGTAGGTGTTGTTGTACACTGAACTGGGTGAACAATCTCTTGTGTTTTTACTTCTTTTGATTTTACTGCACCTTACTTGCAAACATATATTTGTATCGTAACATCTCATTCGACATCACATATCTGATACCAGAATTTCAATTGGTATCAGAGCAGGCATATTGCTCTTTATCTGGATGAGATCCAGGGAAGATACTTTCTGGTACTATGGACAAGGAAGGAGGATTTATGAACAGACCACCCATTATGGATGGAAGCAATTATGACTACTGGAAACCACACATGGTTTCCTTTCTAAAGTCCTTAGACAGCAGGGCTTGGAAAGCTGTTTTAAGAGGATGGAAACACCCTGTCAAATTGGGAGAAAATGGAGAACCCACTTATGAATTAAAACCTTAAGAAGATTGGTCTAAGGAAGAATATGAAATTTCTCTTGGAAATTTTAAAGCCTTGAATGCTATATTCAATGGAATTGACAAGAACATTTTCAGGTTAGTGAATACATATGAAGTTGCTAAGGATGCATGGGGGATTCTTCAATCTACTCATGAAGTCACATCCAAAGTTAAGATGTCAAGACTTCAGTTACTCACCATAAAATTTGAGAATTTGAGGATGAAAGATGACGAAAGTATAAATGACTTCCATATGAACATCCTTGAAATTGCTAATTCCTCCAGTGCTTTAGGAGAGAAAATACCTGAAGACAAATTGGTGAGAAAGATGCTCAGGTCTCTTCCCAAGAGATTTGATATGAAAGTAACTACTATAGAAGAAGCCTAAGACATTGACAAAATTAAAGTGGATGGACTTGGTTGATCCCTTATAACATTTGAATTAAGCATAAATGAAAGATCTGAGAAGAAAAACAAAAGCATAACCTTTGTATCTAATACTGAAAATAAAGAAGAGGACTGTGATCTGGATATAGATGGAGGAATATCAAATGCTTTAGCTATGCTTGGAAGACAATTTTTATAAAGTGATAAAAATAATGGACAGGAACCAAAGATCAAATGTCAAGAACATCCCATCTGACATCTATAAGTCAAATGAGGTGGGAAGAAAAAGGGCCAAAGAAAAATCTTCTCAAGGGAAGGGAATACAATGTCATAAATGTGAAGGCTTTAGTCACATTAGAGCTTAATGTCCTACATATCTAAAGAAATAGAAGAAGAATCTATCTGTTACTTGGTCTGAAGAGGACTCGGAGAGTGATCTTGAAGAATCTGCCAAATATGTTAAAGTATTAACAGGAAAATATGTATCAGATGAAGAGTCTAGTGATGGGGAACTAATCTTTGATGAGTTAGCTGCTTCATACAAATAATCATGTCTCAAAAGTGCAGAAGTATGTCTTGAAGGGGAGAAAAATAAATCCCTTATAACTCAGCTGAAAGAGGAAAGGGAAGAGCATCTTAAAACGTTTTCTGATGTGGAAAGTGAAGTGTCTTCTCTAAATTCAAATCTTGATAGAATGGTCAAATCTCTCAAGATGCTGAATAATGGGTCTGACACACTAGATGAAATTTTCCAAGCAGGAAGAATGATAGGAGACAACAATGGTTTAGGTTTCAATGAGAAAAAGGAACCTAACTCAGAAGAGCCTTCATTTGTTTTCACACATGCCAAGCCTAAACCAAAAATGTCGAATCAAATGTCTCAACATCATGATAAGAAAGGACATCTTGGGAAACCTCATGTGAAGAAAGGACAGCGTGGCAAACATCATGGGAAGAAAAAGCTTAGTCACACCAGGGAGAATCCCCAACCCTGGAGATGTCATCATTGTGGAAGGCTTGGACATATATGGCCCTTCTGTTTCAAGTTGTATGGATACCCTAAAAATTATCCTCTTACCAAAACTAATAAGATTTCCCAAAATAAAAAAAGGGAGAAATAGTGGGTTCCCAAGTCCAAGGTTGGTAGTTTCATTGCTCACACCTCTCTCAGAGTATCAACCAAAGATGACTGGTACTTTGATAGTGGCTGTTCTAGACACATGACAGGTGTCAAGAATCTGTTGGTGGATGTCAAATCTCATTTCACCAGTTATATGACTTTTGGTGATGGAGCAAAAGGAGAAATCAAAGGTGTTGGCAAGCTTGACTGTTCAGGAGTTCCTAAGCTTGATAATGTGTTACCTGTAAAAGGGTTAAAAACTAACCTGATAAGCATAAGCCAACTATGTGATCAAGGATTCAAAGTTAACTTCTCCAAGGAAGAATGTCTTGTGTGCAATGAAAATAATGAAGTTATCATGAAAGGAATAAGATCTAAAGACAACTGTTATTTATGGGTTCCTCAAGAGTTAAACCTCTCCTAAACATGTGTTTTAGCCACAGAGAATGAAGTTAAACAATGACACCAAAAATTGGGGCACTTGCATCTGAAAGGTATGAAGAGAATTATATCTGAAGAAGCAGTGAGAGGGATTCCTAAGCTCAAGATATAAGAAGGAAGGGTATGTGGTGATTGTCAAATTAGAAAGAAGACTAAGATGTCATATCATAAGATTCAACATCTTACTACATCAAAAGTTTTGGAACTTCTCCACATGGACTTGATGGGACCTATGCAGGTTGAATGTCTTGGTGGTAAGAAGTATGCCTATGTTGTTGTAGATGACTTTTCTAGATACACATGGATAAACTTTATAAGAGAAAAGTCAGAAACTTTTGAAGTGTTCAAAGATCTTTGTCAAAAACTTCAAAGGGAAAAGGAAATCCATGTCATAAGAATAAGAAGTGATCATGGAAAGGAATTTGAGAATAACAAATTTGTTGAGTTTTGCTCCTCTGAAGGAATCAACCATAAATTCTCTTCTCCCATTACTCCTCTACAAAATGGGATTATAGAACGCAAGAATAGAACTCTCCAAGAATCTTCCAGAGCCATGATTCATGCTAAGAAGCTACCCTGCCATTTTTAGGATGAAGCTATGAATATTGCATGTTATATTCATAACAGAGTCACTTTAAGGAAAGAGACTTCAGCTACTTTATATGAAATATGGAGGGGAAGAAAACCAATTGTTAAATACTTTCACGTCTTTGGAAGTAAATGTCACATCTTAGCTTATCGTGAACAAATGAGGAAGATGGACCCCGAGAGTGATGAAGGAATATTCCTGGGTTACTCTACAAACAGCAGAGCATACAGAGTTTTTAACTCTAGAACCAAATTTATAATGGAGTGAATAAATGCTACTATTGATGATAGATGATGGAATGTTGAACAAGATGTATCAGAAGATATTGGAACATCTTTTCCTGATAGTCAAACTGAATCAAATGACACAAGTATTGATTCTAATCCTCCTCAAGAAGATTCCCAGCCTAGTCACCTCAATAAAGGACCTTCAATTATAACTCAGAGAGATCATCCTAAGTAGCTTATCATAGGAGATCCAAACAAGGGAGTTACTACTAGATCAAAAGAAGGGATTCCAAACTCTTTCTTTGTATCAAAAATTGAGCCTAAGAATGTAAAAGAGGCCCTAACTGATGAGTTCTGGATTAATGCTATGCAAGAGGAGCTGGAACAATTCAGTAGGAATGAAGTTTGGGATCTGGTTCCAAGACCTGAAGGGATAAATGTGATTGGCACTAAATGGATATACAAGAATAAATCTGATGAAAAAGGGGTGGTCACTAGAAATAAGGAAAGGTTAGTTGCACAAGGATACACTCAAATTGAAGGAGTGGACTTTGATGAAACTTTTGCTCCAGTGGCTAGACTTGAATCAATCAGACTACTGTTGGGAGTTGCATGCATTTTGAAATTTAAAATGTCTCAAATGGATGTAAAGAGTGCCTTCTTGAATGGATACCTAAATGAAGAAGTTTTTGTTGAACAACCAAAAGGATTTGTTGATCCAACTTTTCCTAAACATGTTTATAAACTGAAGAAAGCTCTGTATGGATTGAAACAAGCTCCAAGAGCTTGGTATGAGAGACTGACAAAATTCCTTGTGGAGAATGGATATAGGAAATGTGGCATAGACAAAACCCTCTTTGTCAAAGAAGAAGAAGGGAAGATTATGATTTCACAAATTTATGTTGATGATATTGTGTTTGGTGGGATGTCAAATGAGATGGTTCAACATTTTGTCAAGAAAATGCAGTCTGAATTTGAAATGAGTCTTGTTGGTGAATTAACCTATTTTCTTGGTCTGCAAGTTAAACAAATGGAAGACTCCATATTTTTATCTCAGAGCAAGTATGGCAAGAATATAGTGAAGAAGTTTGGGATGGAAAATGCCAGCCACAAAAGAACCCCTGCTCCCACATATCTGAAGCTGACTAAAGATAAAAAAGGAGTAAGTATAGATCAAAGTCTCTACAGAAGCATGATAAGCAGTCTCCTATATCTCACAGCTAGCAGACCAGACATTGCCTTTGCTGTAGGGGTGTGTGCAAGATATCAAGCTGATCCCAAAGTTAGCCATGCCAACCATGTGAAGAGGATTCTTAAATATGTCAATGGGACAAGTGATTATGGTATGTTGTACTCTCATGGATCAAATTCTGCCTTAACTGATTTTTGTGATGCTGATTGGGAAGGAAGTGCTGATGATAGAAAGAGTACATCAAGATGATGCTTCTTTCGGGGAAAGAATCTCATATCATGGTTCAACAAGAAGCAAAATTGTGTGTCTCTGTCCACTGCTGAGGCTGAGTATATTGTTGCAGGAAGCAGTTGCTCTCAATTAGTTTGGATGAAATAAATGTTAACAGAATACAATGTCAAACAAGATGTCATGACATTATTCTGTGACAATTTAAGTGCCATAAACATATCAAAGAATCCTATTCAACACAGCAGGACCAAGCATATTGACATCCATCATCACTTCATAAGAGAGCTTGTTGAAGAAAAGATTGTTGCCTTAGAACATGTAGCCACTGAATTGCAACTGGCTGACATCTCCACAAAGGCTTTATATGCTAATCAATTTGAGAATTTTAGAGGAAAATTAGGGATCTGTTTATATGAAGGTTTGTAGAAATTAAAAGTGTGTGGGAATATCATTAAAGTGATATTGTATTATTTGTGTTTCCAACAAATAAAAGTTAGAAAGTAATCATTATAAGACTGCCTCAATTTATTTCCCACACGCTATGAAATTTCTTCTCTCTACTTTCACAAACACTTCATTCTCCTCCACAGAAAAAGGACCCTTGTCATTCTTCATCACCTTGCTCAAAAATTCTCAAACATGTCTCAACATCACACATCATCTTCCTTAAAATCTACAAATGAAAATCTTTCTCTTGACAGAGTACTAGATGTTACTCCTCTATCAACAATCCCTCCGCTTGAGAAAAAGGTCAAGAAACCTAGATCATCACCAGCTAAGAAATCTAAAGATGACAAAGGTAACTCTTCTACTACTACTGACAATAGAACTGAAGAAGAAATTGTTAATGTTGATAGAAGCATCAGAAAGCTTGTGGATAGAGTATTAAATGAAGGATTTGTTGTGCATGGTATTTCTACTCCCCTTGCTCGCATGCCTCCTCCTGCTGATAAAGGAAGTAATCCTAAAAATGATGTTGCTGAATCATCCAAGAAAGATGTTGTTGATAGAAAACTTGAGAAGCTTGCTACCTCTGCCCTAAAAGAAGTGTAAGAAGAAGATATTGATAAATATGTTAAACAAAATGTTGAATAAATCTCTCCTTCTAAAGAAGATGTTGTTGCCTCCAAGGATGGAGAAGGTCACAATGCCGTGAATGTAGTCAATGGTGAAGAGCTGTATGAAAATGAGCGTATTACTAATGTGGTACCTGGTATTTCAAGAAGGTTAAAATCCAAGAAAGTGAAGGATGCAAGTGCCACACACCCTACCAAAACAACCAAGAAGAAAACCATGTATGGACCCCCAAAAGCAGGAAGTGGAGTGGTCCCCCCTTCTAGCAAAAGAAAAGCTAGACCTGTTAGCTCTATTGATGATGATGAGGATGCTGTAAAAAGATCCAAGAGTAAGAATAAAGTTGTTCTAGTTGAAGAGACTAATTCTGAGTATGATATCGAGAAAGATGTCCAGGACATCTCTTCTATCAAAAAATCTGCAAATAAGAAATTGACAGTTAGGGTTCCTGATGCTCCACTTGACAACATCTCCTTTCACTCTGTTGGGAATGTTGAAAAGTGGAAGTATGTGTATCAATGAAGGATTTACCTAGAGAGAGAACTAGGGGCTGGTGCTTTGGAATGCAAGGAAATCATGGAGCTGATATCTTATGCTGGTCTGATGAAAACAATTACCAGTTTTTCCAATTGCTATGAAACTCTTGTTAAGGAGTTTATTGTTAATATTCCTATTGACTATGCTGACCATAAGAGTAAGGAGTATATAAAGGTTTTTGTTAGAGGAAAGTGTGTAGAATTTTCTCTTTCCATTATAAATAAATTTCTAGATATGTCTGAAGATGTATGTTGTGAGCTGGAAGCAACAGACAATCAAGTGTGTAAAGCCATTACTGCTAATCAAGTAAGTGAATGGATAATGAAAAAGAAATTTCCTGTCAGCAAACTGAGTGTGAAATATGCAATTTTACATAGGATTGGAGCTAAATTAGATTCCCACTAATCACACTTCAACCATCTCCATTGGTTTAGGAAAGTTCATTTATGCTATTGGAAACTAGAAGCTTTTTGATTATGGAACTTATATATTTGATCAGACCATCAAACATGCAGGAACTTGTGCCATTAAGATGCCAATTTCTTTTCCTTCCCTCCTCTGTGGAATTATCCTAAATCAGCACCCTGGAATCTTAAGTGGAAATGATGTTGTATGCAAGAGGGAGTCTGCCTTGACCCTCCATTTTAAGCTCTTTTCAGGAAAACACGTCCCAGACATTATTTTAACATTTGCACCTGCTGAAAATACCTCCACCAAGGATGATATGATCAATGAATTAAGGGAATCCTGCAAGGAATTAGGTGATGTAATCAGAGTGAGCTCAGCTAGGAAGCTAATTTTTGAAAAAATGATCAAGGATCTGCAAAAGGACAACAACCTTAATGATACAGTGAGCTCTAAAGGTGAATACTCCAGTGTAGAAAGAAGTTATGGTTCAACCAAGTCAACTGGTCCTGATGACAGTTAGACTACTTGATGTCTCTCTGAACTCTTTGTTTCTTTTTGGCACTTGCATGTGCTTGGCATTTGAATTATATGGTATGTACCCTAATACTGATATTCTCCTGAATGCATACTTTATTTGGCATATTATGACTAAAAAGGGGAAGAGAAAGTGAGTGAGTGATTGACTAACCACTGACCATTGATTGAGGGGGAGCTCAATACTTGAGGGGGAGCCTCATGTCCCAGAAGATGTTTTGACATCTTCCTGTGCTAACAGCTAATCTTCTTGTGCTAACAGCTAACTGCTAACTGAATGTATGTTTTGATTGCTTTGCTGCTACCCTGATAATGCTTTGATAATATGCTCTAATAATGTTTTACCCAAAATTTTCCAAAGGGGGAGTTTGTAAGTGTTTGTTGGCAGCAATTTTGGTAAAACAATGACTTGTTAATGTTTTGCTAAATGTCTTAACATTTGGACTGAAACTGTTTTGTATGATGTCAAAGCAGATGTCTTGACATCTGCCTACTGAACTGATCTTAACCCAAAATCAGTTAAGTCTTTTGTTTCCTGTTTTCATGCGTGGCATAATTCAGGATTTGTGATCTACAGGCTGCGAAAAGTATGGAAGAATATTTTTCAAATTGCATAATTTTATCTTGGCCTATTTTTATGGAAATATTCAACATATTTGAATATTTTTTTTTAAGCCCAAGCCCAAAGCTTCGCATATATAAGGACTTGCTTCCTTATTCAAAGACAAACAACTTTTGAAGAAGAATACTTTCTTTCTGATTAGAAGTCTAGGCTTTTTATTTATAATACACTCTAAGTATTAGTTTAAATACTTGAGCTGTTATTTGGGTTGTTAATTGTGTATCATTCAGAAGCTTTTATGCATTGAATGATTGAAGTATTTCAAACTTATTAATTTTGTTAAGTTCTTCACTATAAGTGATTGAAGGGATTTGAGGATGGCCTCATACCTAGGTGAGTCTTAGGTAGAAGTTTAGCTTGGGTAGTTATTAAGTGATTAGATTGTAAACTGGTTGTTTACTAAGGGTCTATGAGTTAATATTATTTAGTGAACTTGTCCTTGGCTTGGTAGCCCTTAGAGTAGGTGTTGTTGTACACTGAACTGGGTGAACAATTTCTTATGTTTTTACTGCTTTTTATTTTACCGCACCTTACTTGCAAACATATATTTGTGTCGTGACATCTCATTCAACATCACATATCTGATACCAGAATTTCAGTATGAACAATTTTGATACTCTGATGTTTGTTATTTTTGAGAATTTAACAAACAGGTTTTGCTTCTAATGGATGGCGTGGCCAAGACATTAGAAGAGAATTAGTTTCTCTTATGTGCTACACAAGTTATGATGAACAGTAGCAAGACACTCCAGAAGCTTCTGAAGTGTAGGCTATGATGTTTGTCTAAAGAAACAAGTCAGAAGATCTGAAGATAGAAGTTTCTACTTACGTCCAGATGCTGAAGACTCATGCTTCTAAAGACAACGGGTTATAAAGAAACAGTCAGAAGATCTGAAGATAAGAAGTTCTACTTAAGTCCAGATGCTAAAGACTCAAGTTTCCAAAGACCCAAGGTTCTAAGTAAAGGGTTCTAAAGACCAAGTGCTGAAGAATCTGAAGGCAGAAGTTCTAAAGACTTTGAAGACTTGAAGTTCTAAAGACACAAGGTTATAAGAAAAGGTTCTCACGACCATGTGCTCAAGACTCTAAAGACGTAGTTCTGAAGACTCTAAAGACTTGAAGTTCTGATGACCTTATGTTATGTTCTCGCTTCTAAACTCATGCTCGCACAAGCCTCTGAAGTTCAGAAGGAAAGAAGATAACGTTAACATGGTACAAATAGTACATGGTACAATCAACATCTCATTCCACTACCATGAAAGGACAGACGCGTCACACGATCTTATCCCCTACGTTACTGCTCAAGCTGTCAATGTTTCTAGAAATCCCAAGAGTACCCCTCAATGAATATATTATTTTATTGGCTATATAAAGGCTTGAAGACTAAGAGAGAAAACGATCGATCAATGAAATATTCACGCACAAGCGTTGTTCATAGCTTTCACATTTTTAATATATTGTTCTTAAAATAGTTTACATATTCAGCTTGTGTAGAAGCAATATCATTGTAAACAAAACTGGTATTCAAACAGTTGTTTGAATTTCCTTAAGGGACCGATTAGGTTTGTATCCTTAAGAAGTCTAAGACTTGTGTGTCTTAGAGGTTGTTAGTCACTTGTGGGTAGCTTGTGCATTGTAATAATCAGTTGGTTTATTGTTTGATTTTCCTTAAGGGACCGTTTAGGTCTGTATCCTTAAGAAGTCTATGACTTGTGTGTCTTAGAGGTTGTTAGTCACTTGCGGGTAGCTTGTGCGTTGTAATAATCAATTGGATTATTGGATTAAGTCCTCGATTGATAGAGGTGAAATCACCTTGGCGGGTGGACTAGACTAGCTTGATAGTTTTTAAGTGAACTAGTATAAACATACCTTGTTCTTTACTTCCTGTTCTTAATTACTGTTATTATCAAGAGTAAAGAAAAAAGGATTTTAATTAAAAAGGAATATTTTTAAAATTAAAGTTTTGATTTAAAACACAATTCAAAGTCCCCATTTTTTATGTTTTTGACACCTTATGTTTTCACTCATCTCTTTCTGAGATTCTTATCGCACTAATTCCTAAGGTAGGTTGGTCCAAACATTTTAAGGAATTTAGGCCATTTAGCTTGTGCTACACTATTTACAAGCTTATTACAAAGATTATGGTTACAAGATTACATCCTTATCCAAATCAGATAGTTGGACCCTTCAAGAGTAGTTTTTTCCTGGTAATGGACAACTGATAATGTCATTATCCTCCGAGAAGCAAAGCATTCCATGTAAAAATCTAAAAATAAAAAAGCTGACATGATGTTCAAAATAGGTCTTGAAAAGGCATATGATCATGTTAATTGGAATTTCTTGGAGTTTTGTCTGAAGTGAAGCAGGTTTCCTCTCATTGCTATAAAGTTGATCATGCAATGTGTAACTATCTCCTCTATGTTTATCATTTGGAATGGAAGACAACTACCAAATTTTGTTCCGACTAAAGGAATACGACAAGGTGACAAACCCTCTTTCATCCTATCTCTTTATTATCTGCATGGAATTCTTATTGCAGACAATCATAATGGCATTGGATTTCCCATAAAAATTGATCATGACAGAGATAAGAGATTTTGTAAAGATATTCACCATCATTACTATTCACATACGCAATCATACGTCACCCATCTGGGAACTATGGTCATCCTTTAAATAGATCAAAACCGAGATAGGACCATGAGGATGTATTCCAGGATTCTTTGTCCAAACATCTCGCCTTTTTAGGCTCTACGCTCGAGGAGCTTATGTACATCTAATTTTTTTATCTCATTCGGGTATATATCCCAATGTTGGACGAGATGATAAAAATGAGGATGCATGAATGTGATTATCCAACAAAGAGTTGATTTAATATCCATGTGCCATAGTTGAGTATGATCTCGGAATATAGCACATAACTAGACCCTAAGTAAAAGTCGGGTGACAAGTTCCCAGATTCGCGCATATAACTCGATTTTGGATAGACGTTGGATAAGTTGAACTAGAAGCCCAGTGTAATGATCAAGAGGAGGTTCCATGGTCGCATGGAAACTGGTGAATGGAGCGTTACAAAGCATGGTTGGTGGCAATTATGGTGACGAAAGACGTTATCTCATGTATTTAAGCATGAGAAACAAAGAGACGACTCATTATGATCTAAAGAGTTCAAGCACAAACTATATAAAATCCCCCAAGGAAGAGGGAAAGGTATATGAAAAACATGCAAAAATACACCAATAATAAAGGTGAAACCAACATACTCTCATTCATTTATGACCTCTCCTGACTAACATCCGTAAAATTACCCAAAATATGTTTTTAGCAAGAACGGAGATGAAATTCACATTTTTGTGATTGTACCACGAAGAGTATTTATATAAAGAAAATCACAACAAAATCTAAGTTAACAAACTATGTAAAAGTAATGTATCACCTATATTATCCTTATACACAAAAAGTTTAAGAAAACCTTCTTCAAGACTTCAATAATATATAGATTCTAAGCATAAGCAAGTGTGGGAGAAGAGTGGTAACTTGTTAAAACAAAACAAAACACAAGATAAACTAAGAAACAAGAAAATGTACTCTCCTCCACACTTAAATGTGAAATAAAAATAGAAATAAAATATATAAAACTCACATGAAATGATTATTGGGGTGAGGATGGATCCTCATATGCCTTTTAATATTGTATTTTTTAAATGTTTTTAAATATCATGTATAGAAGATAAAATATGTGTGTAAACACTATTGGTTGCCTCAAACATAAATTTATTTTAAGTTTCGTGCCTTGACAATTTATCCTAAATTTTTAGCTTGAAACTCATAGGTGAAGTCGTCACCTTCCCCAACCGTGTCTCCGACCTAATAATGTTGTAATCTTTGTTTCTTAACAATAAAGACACAAGTATTTCCACTCAATATCTACATTGCACCAAATGAAAATATTTTAAAAATTTGAAATAAACCCGACTATTTATATCAGAGTTTTCCTATGAAGAGCTTAAATATGAAGTAAAAAAAATGTCTCCCTCCTTGAAGTTTTTCCAGATGATGCGTTTGCCATGTCATCTTTTGGTTCTTTCTTGGTAAAGTTGATAATTTTAATGGGGGTTTAGCCTTAACTTATCCTACTCATTGAGTTGGAGCTTCCTTCTTTTTCCAATTACCTTCATGTCAAAGTTAAGGATCTTTATTGCCCAATATGCTTTATATACCCAAGTTATACGGTAAGATGACATGACTTTCTATATATTAACTTGAAAGGAATCATACTTATGCGAGTAATGTAAGTAGCGAATTATGTCTAAAATGCATTGTCTAATTTCATAGTGAAATCCTTTCTTGATGTGGAGACAACCTTCTCTAGGGTGTTTTGCATTTATCTATTAGATACATCCATCTGTTTATTAGCTTGGAAATGATATGGAGAAGAAATTTGGTGTCTGGCCTAGAATTTTTTTAAAATATTATCTTAAAAAGTTTAATAGGCAACCTTGCATCATTGGTGGGTGATGCCATTATTTCGATCAATTTAGATACACAATCTATCGACACCATTATGTATTGATTTATAGGGAAAAGAGAGAATAATCTCCTGAAAATGACTCCCCATACATCTACTTCGAGGATATTATTCAAGGTCATCTAGTTCCTCCTTAGTATACTTTTAACACATTTGAGAATAAAATAGTGGAAGTCTTTAAAAAGTGTTGGCTAATAAAAACTTGTTTGAATTATTTTTGTGCGATCTTTAAAGAATAGCATATCCATTTTAAGTGGATTAGTGACAATGGTGTATATTACCATTCACTTTCTCTAAAATGCACTTTCTAAAAATTCTATTTACGACTTTCTTGAAAAGGAAATGTTAATTCTAATAATAATGGTTAAGGTAAGAGAAAATTTCCTTTTTGTTTGGAAATCAACAAAACTAGAGTTGCCATAACGCATCTATTTGAATACAAGTTGACTGACACCAAAATCAACATAAAAAGGATGTTGTTGAATTCAAATCCAATAATCCAAAATTGAAATTCAAGATATAATAAATTAATTTTGAAATTCCTACTTTGGTTATGGATACTATTCTAAAGAACCAATAAATTAAAAAACTTGATTTTAAGATGTGCATTAATTTTTTATTACAAAGTTCGAAACCCAACAATCAATTAATAGTGATACCTAATCGATTAGTCTCATAACCTGATTAGGTGAATTAAGTTTTGTTTATGGGTTGTTTATTTTTTGAGGGATCCTTGACCTATAAATAGATGTCTTCCCCCTCATTTCTAATCATCTAAAAGCGTGAGATATATAACTTTCTTCTAACTCATTCTCTCTCTAAAAATAATTTTATTTTCTCAAACATTTTTAGCCATAGCACTTTGAGAAATGTTCTTGTGTTTAAGTGAGGAAGCTGCTTTAGAAGAGATAATATTGTAAATTTACTAATACTTCTCTTTTCTCTTGAGTGAATCTTTCTTTCTTAAGAAGTGTTTGTTTCGGTTTTGAGTTAAACCCTTTAAAAGATTTTTATGGGGATTTAGTGTTAAGTCTCCGTTTGGTTCACGAGTTCAACCACTTAAGGAAAATTTCTCCTTTTAGGTTCTTGAAGATAACCAGTAAAAAGTCTTCTTAGAAATTCTTGAGCTCAACCCGATATAAAAGCTCAGTTGGCTCAAGATCATCTTTGTGTAAAGTCTCGTACTACTACAAAAAAACACATTACACCTCATATGTGAAATGCGTTTAACCTCTGCTACACAAATGAGGTAGTGAAGAACGTCATGAAAAGTTGTCACTTTATCCCTTGTTGTTTTAAAAATCGAGGGGTAAAGTTATCTGCACATGGGTTCGAACCTCAACTTCTGTACTTTTATTATTTTCAAAACTAGTGCATCACACCTCTCAGTTTATCAATAAAATTGAGGGTTAAGATATATTATTTTTATTAAAAAAAACTTGTTATATTGTTTACACAAAATATTAATAAATTATTTTGTTTACAAACTACATTATTTATTCAGAATATTATACTACTTGCACAAAATATTAAAATAAAAATTAATTTTCCCGAAGATCTGATTTTATATCTTGGGATCAGTAAATTTTAGGGTAGATCAAATGTTAGGTGCAAGTATATTCTCAACGGATGTTGCTTGCATTTGTTTCTGATATAAAACCAAAAAAAAAAGGTTAGATAAATAAATGATTTTCTGCTCAAATAAATATTTAAGAACACATACCTTAAACCCAAATAGCTTTCTGCTCTTGCAATACATCATGGAGATTATTTCATGGAAAATTCTCTTGAAAACCTTAAAGTGGTGGATGTAGATAGTTTCAAGCATTTCATGATATTTAATTAAATTTTTTGATATTCAGAATGCTTTTATAATAGAAGTTTTTTATGTTTCACGAGGATTATTAATAGTAGTGTCTTGAGTATGATACTCGTGAAATAGACGACAAAGATTTATTTATAGACGGTGATCAATATCATCAATAATCACACCAAAATTATCCCCTAGATTTTGTTGAAAACTGAGGTAAAATATCTTTACCACTCGGTATCAGAAGAAAACCGAGGTGAATATCATTTTTTTAACATTACATTGTTTACAAATAATATTAAAGTACATTATTACAACAAATGCAGGTTCATCATAGTCATTGTTATTCTTCGAGAACAACAAATCTTTGGTGTAATCTATATTTTATTGCATATCTTTTGTGTGCATTCTTTTAAAGCTTTATAGATTGTATGCATCCAATTTCTAAGGAGTTATTTGTTCTAACCATTGGAAAATGCTTTTTCTGCACTTGCAGTCCATCACAGAGAACTTTTCCAAACTTCTTTAAGTTCTAAGATTTTATTATCTTGAGTAAATTCTTTCATGGCAAATTCTTTCACAAGAAAGATATAATATGGTGGGTGTAGATAGTTTGTTGTGGATTGATATCTTAAAAATATCTTGAGTGATGTTCCTTTATGAGTGTATGGTAGAGATTCATTATTGTGATTGTGTAACAAAACTCGTCGGTGTTTTTAAAAAACCGAGGGAAAAAGACTTTTCTTTTTAATAGAAAAATAAAACAAGATAACCCTTTATTTTTAGTAATATACCGAACTAATAGGTTTCAAGCAAAAAAATTTGAATGATAAAAAATTAAAAGTAACATGTCATGTTTCCTTTTCAATTTTTTACGAGTCACCATTTTTTGCATGCAATTTACACCATTTTTAGGAATAAATTTCTCAATATTGTCAACCTAGTAAAATCAATTCTATTTTCTTTGGTTGACAACATTAGAAGGTTATTTCAAAAATACAACAATATCAACATCATTATGTGAGATAGATTGAAAAGGCAGAAAAAATGATTTGTTCAAGATAGAAGAACACAAAATATTGAATATTTTTCTATCTTACAATTCATTCCAAAAAATAATGTGTACGAGTTTAGGGAGGCTACATAAGTTAGGATTATGATAAAATATATTTAACGAGTGCTTTTATATTAAAATCTGATTATTTTTATCCCTCGGTCTTTACGGAAACTGAAGGGATAAATCATTTAGTTTACAAATAAAAAATAAAATAAAAAGAAAGGTTCCAATTATAAAGAAATAAAAACATAAATTGCATAAGCTGGGATTCGAAACATGTCCTGAATTCTTTTTTCATGTGGTTATTTTAAAAACCGAGAGAATATGTAGTTTTTTTTAAAACAAATAAAACAAGGGGCACTTTGGCATTGTACCTCAGTTTTTCTTTTGGTTGAGGTGAAGGCTTTGTCGTGAAATATATTATTTGTAGTAGTGTTGGTTTCGTTTGTGGTCATCCAGGAATAAAATCTCAGTTCGGCTCGGAGGATAACATTTTCAAAACTCTAACTTGGTTCGAGATAAGTCGATACAAAATTTTGGCTTAGCGTAGAGACAAACGGCTTGAAGGTCTAATTTTTATTTGGCATGAAGACTAACCACATCACTCACTTGTTCGTTGTTTGGTTAGAAGTCAACCTGAAACTTCATTTTTCGTGTATAAGGGGGTTCATAGGCTTCACCTTCTAAAATCTCTCTAGATCACTTCTTTAAACCGAACCTCTACAAATCTCTAGTGACCTTCTCTCTTCCCTTAATTATTTTAATTTTTGCTTATTTTCTTTATCTGTATTTTCTAATGCTTATTCAATCTTTTTAGATATTGTTTTTAAACTCTGATTCAGAAAATAGTTTTATTTTAAATTATTATTTTTCACACCCCTAAGATTCACCTCCCTCTTGTGTATGGAGTCACGTGTTCAACACTTCTGTTAAAGTATAAACTAGAGACTAACAAATAAAATAAAAGGAGGAAGATAAATTATAAAAAAAGATTGTCAAAATTGCAAGTTCTAAAATTAATGGAGAACTCAAGGGAGGCAACAAAAGGCTCCAAAACAAAAACAAATAAAAAATTCAATATGCCATCTATTTTTTGTGTGCCTTTTCTTCCATTTCATTTGAATCTTGGCTTTCCTCAGCGTTACCACTCCCGTTTGAATGACTATTGAGCGTTTGGCCTCACTTTGACCTAACTAGTTTGGTACTTCTTGTTGGAAGCATAACCAAATTTAGGTCGAGTGAGCAAAAGTTTTACTTGTGATAAAATAAATGAGAATGACATCAAGAAAGTAGTGAAGATGATTTTATGGTATTGACAAACTGCAACATGGTAATGAGGATGTCTAGCAAAGAGACGATAATGATCAAAGATAGTTGTAGGCGACATCATTTACAAAAGTGGGATTAAAACTTATTCACTAAATTTATTCACTAAATTATTCACTAAATTTATTATTATTATTAACTTAAAATGTATCCGAGATCAAGTTGAAGAAAATAAATTAAGCATGTATTTTACTACCTTCAACTAGGGGTGTTTGGGTTGGGCATTTTATTTATTTGGACAAAAGTCAAATTAAAACAATGAAATCTGATGTTAATTGGTTTAGGCAACAAACTTCTAAAGTTCTACATAATTTATATAATCATTGTTATAGAAATTAATATAAGATATTCAATTTCTAGAATAAAAAAATGAAGGTCATGTATGTCGTTCACAATCACAACCTATAAAAAGAAAAAAATTAGAAATTTTGTATTATTATGAAAATTAATTAATGTAAATAGTTATTTTTTAAAATATTTTTGCACATTATTTTTTAATATATCAAATTAATCCAACCCAAAATAACCCACTTTTCTCGATTTGGTTTATGTTGGAATAAGTGTGGTTCTGCAACTATCCCTGAATTTTGATGATAACAAAATACACAAAGTATAGAGAATAATTTTGTACTCTAATTATTATGTTAAGTGGGTAGATTTTGAAAATAGACTTTGGACTCTAGACTAGCAAGTTCTGGACTATGGACAAGTGAACTATGGACTCTGGACAAGTAAACTTTGAACTATGAATATCAAATTTGCTCCAAATAAAGATACAAATATGTGTTTACAACGAAAGTCAAGCATAAGGATTACCAAGTTTATGCTTCTAAAAGATATTCATCCAGAGTGACTCTGATCAAGACCCCGATAATTTAAGCCTTTGGAATCTCAAGCCTTTATATTCAAGACTCTGAATTCTCATTTTAACTAGACACTGAATCAAGATTTGTACTCTGATCAAGCTTCATCATCTCATTTAAGAAGCCACTAATTCAAGAGGATAACTTTTGGAATAAGAAATTGTGAAAATAGTACAAAACTAACCTTCCTCTCCACTACGTTGGAAATCAGAGTAGTACTATAATATTCACAATTTCCTCCATATCTTGCGCTCCACTACTAGGAAAGCTGTAAAAGTGAAGAAATTCCATTTTCTCCCTCCAAACGGTATCAATTTCACTATCTATATAAAGAGGACAAGAAACTTTAGGAAGTAGACTTTTGAAGAACGAGAAACAGAGAAATAACACACAAAGAAGAACACCATTTTTATCAAAGCTTTTTTTCTTCATTTTGTGTTAGAAATCTCATTTGTATTAAATTTGTGTATCGGCTTTTTGAAAAGCAACTTGTAAACACAAAACATGTTATATTAACCTTGTTGTTATATTCCTTAAGGGAGTAGGTGATAGTAAGAATCCTTGAGAATTCGTTGACTGGTAGTCTTTAAGTTGTAATAAAATTTATTGATTAGTGGATTAAGACCTTATTGAGAAAACAAAATCACTCTGGTGGGTGGACTGGAGGTAGCTTAGTTAACAGTGAACTAGGATAAAAATACTTGTGTCTTTATTTTTGTTATAAGCTTTGATGTTTGTGTTCTTCAGTGAGAAAATGTTTTAATCTTGAAACCTAATTCACCCCCCCTCTCTTTCTTGTGTTTCTTTGAACCTTCACTTTGGTTTGTACTTTATCACAAAAATGTGAAAATCCAATCCAAACCAAACCAATCCGTAGATTTATGGGAATTGCTTATCCCACCCTAAGTGGTGGAAAAACACCCTAGGAAATTTGAAAATGCCTCTCAGATTCTAGAAATACATTTTTGAATGCACCTTGATCACACCAAAAATACCCTAACTGAGTCTTACCCCATTTCCTCCCCATAATTTAGTCCCTAAATGTATCTCTGAATATAACTTAATAGTGCAACCTAAGAGGGGGTGAACCAATTTTGCTGTATTTTTCTCGTTTTTGAACTATGTTATTAATTTTCTTTGGATATGAAAATGAAATGTTCTAAGCAATATAAAGTACTGAAAAAATAAATGAGCATAAGAAATTATACTAGTTTCACTTATCAACCAAGGGTACATCTAACCCTTATGAACAAAAGGTGCATCTAGTTCCCCTTGAAGGATTTTCTACTATTTTATATATTTGTACAAGCCTCACGCCAAGATCTCTTTTACAATCTTTTAACATAAACACAAAACCTATAATGAATTTTGAATCTCCTCGAATAAAAAAAAACTTTTACAACAAACACCATACACTATGGTGGACTTTGAATTAAACCAATTCAAAGAACATTTTACAACAGACAAATTATCACACACTTTAAATGCTTTTGAATAAAGTTCATCTTGACTTGATTCCAAGTATACCAATTTGTTCTTATCTTTCTAAAAATTACAATCCAAACTAATATACATCAAGTGCTCAAAATATGGTATGGAACATTTGAGTGATTTCAAAGTTATGCATAAAGTTTCATGACTTAAATATTTGTGAACACTTGGAGAAATATGTTTGAATGTATGAAAAGATTTATGAAAGAGGTAAATATGATTTTTTTATGAAAATATTTCATATACATCATGAACCATTTCTATGAAAGGATGATTAAGTTTGAAAATAATTCATGAGGCATTTTTATGAAAAGACGTAGATGATTGAAAAATATTCCATAAAGCAATATTCCATAAAGCATTGCAATGTGTTAGAAACATTTTAAATATGAAAAAAAAATGCATTGCTTCCGGTTAGTATTCAGATACCAAAATGTGATAATTGAATACCACTTCAAAAACATTTAAAAATTCAAATTTTGAAAATTGGTATTCGGATACCATATATTGGTATTTAAATATCACTCTTTTAAAAGTGAAAAATCTGCAATTTTTTCAACCCAATATTCAGATATCATATATTGATATTCAAATACCACTAAGCCAATTTTTCTTTTGTTTGAGAAATAACCGAATATTAATATATGGTATTCTAATACCATTAATAATTTGGCTAAAAATGACCTTTTAACGGATGGCTTCATGCATTTGAATGCAATATGTTTAGGAAGATTATAAATGAAGTTTGATACATATTTACGAGTATCTTATGTGATATAATGTGAATTATAATGTACATTTAATATTGATTATTTACTAGGTTCTTCACTTGATTATCTATATAATTGATAAACCTTTGACATCTCGCTTTTATTCTTTATCTTCTTTATGTTGCGTCAAGAAATGCATTTCCGGATTTTAGGTGAGTTAATACAAATGTGCATTTCTAGAATAGTTCATAGTTCATTTCAAGTAGTTTTTTTAAATTAATTTCTATTAATGTTTGCCTTACATATGGTGAACCCTAATGTTATCCCCAAACCTATTGTTTATACATATGTCAAATATGTTAATGTCAAGGAGGTAAAAGTTGGCAATCAATTTACAAATTGAAAAGAGTTTGAGATTCATGATCATATGCTCTAATAGATTCACACTGAGGCATCCGAATTGGGAATTCGTGTTGTAATCAGAATGTATGATAATGGTTCAAATAGAATAGTTACATTTGTGTCACTAAGATGGGAAAGAAGTGGCAAATACATAACTCCTCTCCGAAAGTTCAAACAAAATGACATTGGTTCAAGGAAATGTGAGCGTTCCTTTAAGTTGTGTTGTTATCTTTTAACAAATAATAAATGAATATTTAATGTAATTTGTGGTTTACATAACCATGACATGTGTGACTAGTTAGCTAGTCATCCCATTGTATGTCACCTTATGCCTAAAGGTAAGGAAATTGTTTCGGTCATGAAAATGAATATGGTGCTGCCCAAAAATGTACTTGCAACTTTGAAATGTAAAAGACTCGAAAATATCTCAAACATCAAGCAAGTATATAATATTCGTGTCCTTAACCACATGGCATTAAGGGTGGATATAATTGAAATGCAACAACTATTGAAACTTTTGTATAATAACAATTATGTATTTAGGTATCGAGCGTGCGAGGATGGAGTAACTGTTTGAGATATATTTTGGACTCATCTTGATTCCATAAAGTTGTTCAACACGTTTCTCAATGTACTAATCATTTATTCAATGTATAATATCAACCGGTACAAGCTTCCACTATTAGAAATTATTGGTGTTTCCTTTATCGAGTAAACTTACTCGGTTGGGTTTGCATTTTTGGAGAGAAAAAATATAGAGAAATGTTACTTGGGCTTTAGAAATGTGTCGGAAAATGTTGAAGAACAAAGAAAACAAGCCAAAAGTAATTGTCCCCGATTACGATACCGCGTTGACAAATTCGGTTGCAAAGGTGTTTCCTACATCATACATATTACTTTGTAGGTATCTCATCACAAAGAATGTTAGAAGTCGAGTTAAACCAACAACAGGGAAAAAACAAATAGAGGATGAAGATGTAAAAATGGTCAAAGCTAGCATGATAGTGGAAAGAATAATAAATGCATAGAATGTTATAATAAATTCTTCTAGGAAATAATTATATGTTGATGATGTTATATTTTTTAGGAAGGTGTGTCAGAAATGTCCAGATTTGTTGAAATATGTTGAAAGTATGATTTTGGACCAGGTGAAAGAGAAGATTGTTTGTGCTTGGACCGATCAAGTTAGACACCTTAGAAGTACAACAATTAATCGAGTTGAGTTTGGCCATGTTACACTGAATAATTAGCATGGGAAATAGTAAGGGTGATTTGTGAGAGATTGAGACTTTTTGAACCAAATGATCCAAAATAAGCATAATAAGATACAAATATCATTTGGTTGCACCATCATAGTGTTAGAACACAGATTCAAAGACAACAATATATATTCACAGTTGGTTGACAACATATCTCGAGCAAAATTTTATTTTATTTTTCACGAAGCCAAATGAGCTGAGAATGTAGGTTCCAATAGCTCAAAATATGGTTGCATACTTAGGAAAACATATGGTCTTCCATGTGCTTGTATAATTTCAAAAAAGGTGAAACATGATAGCCCAATACGAATGGATGAGGTATGTACTCACTTGAAAAGGCTCAAGTTTGATCATTATGGTATAATGAAGGAGGGTAAATCAAATATCTCCATCTTTACTAAATGGAAAGTGATACAAGAGAATTTTTTTAAAGTTGGTGACATTATGAAACTCCAAATCAAAGATAAATGAGGAAGACTGCTTATCTAGAAACCACTAATTTGAAACTATTGTCTCAATCTGTAAAAATAAAAGGTGCTCCTAAAAAGGTCAAACCAACATCAAGTGACAATTCAATGATGCGGTCTCCTTTATATTTTGAACATGTTGACAAGCCTTTTTCAAATTCTCCAACTTCAAAATATCGAAAGCATGTTTTCAAAGGAACCCACATTAGCAAACCACCTCTTTCATCACCTTTACCAAAAATTTAATTCATCGACGAGATGTCAGTTTTTATGCATAAATACATTAAACATATCATCAATGTTGAGGGTGACGATAACTATAATTTTCGAGTTGTTTTTGCTTTGCTCGATAAAAGAGTGGAGGATCATACATTTGTCTACCAACAACTTATCAAAGAGTTGAAGGGCCATAAAGAACCATACACACATGTATACGGGAAATTTTTTTAATGAATTCATAAATCTTTTATTCCTTGCACTAGCGAACAAACAACATAATAATGTGTATTGATATGACAATATACAGTTTCTCGGAAACATTTTTTCTACTGCAAATTGCCTCACCTTAAAATTCAGTTGCTCATATTATATGTATTGGATGACTTTCAAAATCACGACACTTTGTTCAAGTTTATTTAAAACTGGGATACCATATACTACTGACATCATCGAAGTGGAAAATTCATTCAACAGGGGAGCTGTGATTTGACATAATCATTTTTTTTAAAAGGATGCAAGAATTCACCAAGTTGAGCAAGATTGAAAGAAAATCAAATTAACAAAATTCAAAGACATAATCATCCATATATATATATATATATATATATATATATATATATATATATATATATATATATATATATATATATATATATATATATATATATATATATATATATATATAGTCGATGACACTTGTTTTGATTCATTTTAATTTTTATTCAACAATGTATTTATATGGTTAGACATGTTTTGTATGCAATCTTGTACTAATATTAATAATGTAAAATATAAACATTTTCATATATTTCAATCTTTGTTTCAGTTTTCAAAATATTTCTCCATTTTCTATTATGAAACACGCTTTGTTTATGAAATTGGTTATATGTGAACAATGTTAAGTGCATTCGAAAATGAATTTCCGGAGACACCCCAAATATTTTAAAAAATACTAACATGAGTTTATTCGAAAATACATTTTTGAATGTACTCTAAATTTCACACAACAAAATATGGTGTATCCGAAAGTGAATCTCCAGAATATACCTAGGATATGATTGAATTTATAAGGTTTATATTAGCCTAAAACTTGTATAAATACGGATCTCTCATCTCATATTATTAACAAAATCACATTACACCATAATGAACATATATAGACATGTCATATTTGTCTACTTCAACGACATGAATGTCTCACTTGAATTTAAGGTCACTGAGTACACCTCTCTTGTAGATTTGAAACCCATACTAGAGAATCTTCAATAATACCCAAACAATAGAATAGTTGTCAAACTCGAGTACAGTTCACCCTCAATTGACAACACAGGAAACATTCAGTTCAACAAGTTTGAACTGAAGATGAATGAAGATTTAAAGTTATGTAGAGTATATTTCACTGTTACAAAATAGAAAGTTCGATTGAGTTGGATGCGAAAATTGCAAGATCCACCAAAGATATTTTGAAGATGTTGAAATGTCTTACTTGATGATGAAATGTATTGTTCGGTTATTGTTAACGATTATCTATGTAATGTTTCATTTATATATATATATATATATATATATATATATATATATATATATATATATATATATATATATATATATATATATATATATATATATATATATATATATATATATATATATCATATCAATTATCGATGTTAATTTATCTCTATTTCTGCATCTGTTTCGTTTATGCATTTGTTTATGCATATGTTTAGAATCTGAAAATACACTTATGTAAAGTACAAGAATATGCATTTTCGAATTAAATTTAGTCATAGAATATGAGTATAGCTCAAAAATGAATTAATTATGTGTGAAAGGAGTGCGTCCAAAAATGCATTTATGAATTTTATGGATAATGTTTGTTTTTCACTAGGATGGAGAAGCAATAATTATGGTGTGTATAAAACAATCCCCGTATTTTTATCAGTTTGTGCTAGGGGTGTAATCGGATCTGTTTGGATCGGTTTTCGATCAAAAAAAGGTCTAAATCAATGATATTTTTATCGGTTTGATTTGGTTTGATTTGGTTGATCAGTTTATAATATTTTTTTCCAAATATTATATTCATTAGTGTATTCTTCACTATCGTATTTTTCTGATATATTTTATGCTATTATTTTTTAAAATAATATATTTCATGTAATTTATTTCATGTTCTTTTTTTTCAAACAAACTATAAGTTGCTCTTAATCCATATGAACAGTCACATGATTTCTATTGCATCATGAACTAAGTTCACTATCAAATATAAAAGTTAACACTTGATATCAGAATGTTTAAAAGAGATTTGAAAACTTAACAAATAAACACACATCAATTAACATGTTTCACACCTCAAGCACACATCAAAACTATTTTTTAAAAAGAATAGAAGGAATTTTGTTGAAGAAGAAGAAATAAAAAAGGTAAAAAAAAATGAAAATTAACTAAGAGAACTTGAACATGAATAAGACAATCATAACATATAAAATTGACGTTAGTGAGAGCACCGGTGGCCGACAACAAGAGTAGCAGTTCAATGAAAGAAATTTTTTTTGTGACTTATGGTTTCTATTTTTTATGTTTTGGAGTTTGGTTCTAGATGCATGTTTTGTTGAAAGGAAGGAAGAGTAAACAAAGATGGAGAATGGTTTGACCAATAAAAAAATTGGGCTTAACGATGGTGGAATAAAATATTTAGAGCGTAATTATTTTTATTGGTTCGATTCATCGGTTTGGTGGTTTCTAAAAACTAAAACTGAAAACCGAACCAAAACACATTGATTTTTATTGGTTTGGTTCGGTTTTAGAACCAAACCAGAAACAATTGATTTTAATTCGACTTGGTTTAGTTTGAATTGTCGGTTTAATTGGATATTTTTTATCCGCTTACACCTCTAGTTTGTGCATCAAACTCTCTCAAAACAAAATAAATTGGTCTGCAAACACCCCAATCTCCAAACGCAAAAGTTGGTATCTGAATAGTTGTTACTCCATTCATTATAATAATAACTTGAGCGTCATAATACTCCCACTTAGGGATGTTCAAATTCAAACCAATCCAAATAAAAATTGAAAACCGATCCAAAAAACCAAAAACCACAAAAAACTAAAGTTTATTGAATGTGTTTGGATGTCATTTTGTGAAAACCAATCAATTCGAATCGAATTTCGGATTTATTTTTCAAAACCAATTCAAATCAAACCAAACAGCATACATATATTTTTATATTTATTTACTTTTTATTAGTATAATATGTTACGTGAATTTATTATTAGATGATAATAATTTTTTTAATAATATTTAATAGGTTAGTATAATCTATTTATTTTTATTATTTCAACCATAATCGATCACTCTCATTTCGTAATATTAACTTTTAATATATTTTATGTTATATATTATATCAAATTTATGATTTATTAATAATTTAATAATATTAATAAAAATATAATATATAATCTGGATATCTAAAAATCGATCTAAATTAAATCGCATAAAATTAGATCGGATTAGATTTAATTTTAATCAAAAGTCAAATCCTCCCCGTTTACTATCGAGTTGGCAGGCCGGCCCACTAATTTTAATTTTTTTAATTTTGCAATTTAATTTAATACATAATTTAGAAAATTTTTAATTATTACCAAAAAGGTCGATAAAGAATTTTTTTTAACAACGCATAATAGAACTTCAAGATATGTTAAGTCTAAACAATTCAAAAATTTAATAAATAAAAACTAATTACAAAAAAAAAAAACTCAACCATAATAAAAAATATCAAAATAAATAAACAATACATATCATCTTAATTCTATTTAAAAACTAACTCCTAAAAGAATCTAATTTAGAATTTACACAAAACCAACAATGATAACAATAACATTGCATAAAACATCATAGTGCATAAAATAGTAATGCTTAAAATATCAACACCGAACTTTTTCGTTGTTTATATTATATATACTCTTATATTGACCGATTCTTTAATAGTTAAATCATAATTTTATCACACGTATACACTAATCAAATCCTTCATTTTCATAAAATCAACATCTATTTTTATTGAAAACATCTGAGCTAATATATTGAAAACTTAATAATTATGCATGACATACATTTGTTCTTTTATTTCAACAATTTTCAATCAACGCATGTATTAGAAAGTTATAGAAAAAATATTACAATTATAATTCAATTTGTCTATATAATAATTTATAATACAATCCTAAGAGATAAGTGTTGTTTTTATAATTAAAGTTATTTTAGTTCTTAATAAAAAGAGTAAAAATTTTAACAAAAAACCCGCGAGAAAAACCCGCCCGCCCCATTTTTTTAAAGCAGATTAGACGATGCAGACCAATTTAATATACCGAACCAAAAACTTCAATCTAACCTACCAAAAATAACAGATCAAACGAATCAACGAAAAAGACCCAACCTATTTTACCAGTCGTACTCTCACCTCACTAAGATCCAATGTTATTCCACTTATTCAACAGGGTGGGTCAACCCCATCAATCCACATCGGTATCGCTAGATGCCAGACAATTCTCATTCCAAAACCAAAAGTTGTTTATAAACGAGCAAAACAGTTAGTAATTGTTTTGTTCCTTAATTAGCTCATTCTATCAATTTAAATAATCTTGTCGGGCAAGTATTAAAGCTAAAAGTAGGCGCCATAAGGACTAAGGTCCACCATAACTTTCCTCGTGATTGCATTTTACTTCCATTCTTAATACTAGTAGCCTTTTATTTAATCTTAAAATCTGGCTTTGAGCCTTTTATTTGATTCGTGTTTCAAGTCGTTTTCTTTTGATATTATTATTCATTTAATCACGGTTTAAATTACACACGAGATAAGTACTAATCATGTTTAAATCACGGTATACAATTTATAATTTCTAAATTCATATTTCTCTTGTGATGATAATATGAATTTAATTGGAAAGCAAGTGTAAACAAATTTTACAATCAATGAAAGCTAATTATCATATTTTAAATTATGTTTGATTTTTGGATTAAATGTGTTTTTCGTTTTTATAAATAATTCAAATTCAATTTTAATTCTTATAATTTTTTTTTTTAAATAATAGTTATTATAAATTTTTCATCTACACTTTTAATCCATGTCATATATTTACTCTAACAGAAACTGATGTGACACACTATATTTTACATCACATTAATTAAAGTCAAACACATATTTGATTAAAAAATAGTTAGATTAGAAAGGTTACAAACCTCCATAAATTTGAAAGTTACCCAACAAAAATTGATTCAAAATAACTTTGGATTTTATTAATTTTTCATACCAAGTTCGTATCACCTACAAATCTGTATAACATTGTTATTCTAAGGTTTCATCTTAAGCATATCAACGGCCCAAAATAGAAAAAAGCTAAACATAGACTTAGTAGTTAAATTTCAGTCTATTGACCGAGTTTGTTGTTTGGTTTGCAATTTGTTCGTTGTGTCTCGTTTACGAATAATGTTAGTAGTAATTTGGTCAAGTAAAAGCCCAAATTCTACTACAAAGTTAGCAACAGCCAGAGGAGCACTGGGAATGTCAATATGCTTAAGAAAATATTGTATCCCATAAGCAGACATAATGTCTTTCTCCAAAGTTTGGAACAAGTTTGCGTCAAAAATTTTTGTCTTGAGTTGATGAAGAAGTTTGTCAATAGGTTTGACAGTTGAGATCCCATCAGAGGTCGTCGAAGAACTTGAGCATTTATTAGTTGAACTACCTCTTGTATTCATTATTAGCCTCAAATAATCGAAAGGTTTGTTCTATTTGAGTTTCTCTAACTCTTCTTGTGATAGAGAGGTGGTGGCAGTCTTAGGAGGAGGTTTGAAAGTCGAAGTTATGCCAAAGGTTTCATTGGAGTTAGTCGTAGTTTCCTGGTGAGTATCATCATTGTTTGGCCCATATTCGTCATGTTTCTCTTCAGAAGATTCAAACATGTCTTCATCTTCATGAGCATCTTCGCCATGGTCGGAGATTTTAGGAGAAGAGTCCTTAGGAGATTCCTCTTGATTTGGTATTTCCTCTTCAAAGATGTCCATCTTCTCGTGTTCTAATTCTTTGTTGTCTTTGTAAGAAAGAGACACTTGGGAGAGTTGACACTCAATGGTTGGCAAAGGAAGTTTTTGATGAGCTTCAAAAGGTTAGTTAACTTTTCCAGTAGAACCTTTGTTCTACTTAGGGTGAACGCAAAGAGATTTGGTAGTGCATGGAATGGGATACTTGATGTTGGATATGATAGAGCCAGAAGGATCTCCCTGCAAAAAGAAAGAAGAAGAATTGTTGAGTATTTGGAAAAGAAATGTATACCAAGCAGAAAAAGATGAGGCCAAATGAATTTACCTTAAGCACATTTACTTTGGGGCTAGAACTATCATTTTCGATATGACCAGAAGTGATGTTCTTTCCCGCCTCCAAGTCATCATCGACCACCTTAGGAGCAACATGTTTCGTCTTCTTTATTTTAATGCTAGGGGAAACCTTTAGCGTAACTGGATTTTTCTGAGAGGTCGTCCCTGAGGTACTTATCTTCTTATTTTTTGGTTTAGCAGTTTCAGAAGATGAATCCTCGACAACATCTTGCTTTTGAGGATCTATGATTGTATTTCTTGCGCTTTGAAGAAGTAGTAATAGGTTTTTGGCTAGCCTGAAACAATGAAGAAGGTGTTAGAGAAAGGGAATAAAACATATCTGAAAAAGTTAGGTGTCACGTGGAAGAAACCTTCGCTTTTGTTCCCTTAGTTGGTTCTTTTTCTCCTTAAACCTTCTCTTGGGTAGCAACTGCAGCTTCATTGGCAGCATCTTTAATTTTATTCCTCCGTTCGACTCTTACAAAATGAAGAAACAAGCAAAGTGTTAATAGTGAAGAACACAAGGAAACTTTAATCTAAGTTGGTCGATAGATCCTTCCCATTCATCACCTTCATGTGTTGGAGAAATTATCTTGACATGTTTTATGTCGACATGAAGGTGGCCTTGGAAGCTGTGTAAGTCATGCTTAGTCGAAACCACCCTTTTAGCCCGTTTTAAAATTTAATTTTGTAACACTTTTAGATGCGACCCACAAACGAACCACCACGAAAATGAAGGTCGTAACTCCATGGCCATATCAGAACTTGGCAAAGGTGGGAACTTAGGTATATGAAATTTGAAAGCAAACTCATACTTGGTTTCATCTTTTAACATACGAAGGGATTTTTAAATTAGGGAGTTTCTCCATAAATTTTTCTTTTAAAGTGATAGCGGCATCGAGAATTGTTCGACTAAGATCATTTGACCTATACACAGTTATAAAGTAATGTTAGAAGGCTTGGATCTCCTTTATGTGCTTGTCCTTACCTTTCTTGAATATCTCATGTGTGAAAGAAAAAACATCCATTAGATGGCGTGACAAAATGATCTTGTGCCAAACTCCGAGGTTTGGATGAAGATCCTTGCTCTTGTAATTTGTCTTCTCATCAGAGTAATTTTAAACAGTACTTGATTGAGTAACTTATTTGTAAACTTCAATTTACTCTTTGTAGTTCTAAACTACTTCTCCATTTTGTATGTACATTTGCCTTCCATAAACTTCAAACCTAGAAGATCAGCAATGTATTTTTCAATTATAACAATGCTTAATCCAATGACATCGGAGACAATATGTAGATCATCACATTTAGTATTATTCCATAAGTCTTTTACTAAATCTCCATAAATAGGACCATGAAGCCTGTTAAAGTAATGTTCCCATCCCCGAGCTTCTAATTCTTCTTTTAGGTTAACCCCGTTATCAGCTAAATTGTCAAAATCAACCAAAAATTCCCGAAGAACATCTAGTTCTTGTGGAGGAAGGATGCAATGAAATTGAGAAGTTTATTGAGTGATGTGATGCTCATTAACTTCCATAGAAGAAGAAGTAGAAATAGTTATCTTTATAGGAGGAACTGATAAAGATGAGGGAGAGAAGGTAGATGATAATGAAGATCCAGAAATAACTGGTGGTTTTGATGCTTGATCAAATTCCTTTGCGAATTTAACTGCTTCATTTTGAGAATTGGTCATCATGAATTTGATTTGAGGAAGAATATGAATGAATGTTGAAGATTGTTGACAGAGAACCTAGAGGGGCGGTTGAAGGAGAAGAGGGGTTTAGGGTTTCTAATTTGTGAGGTGGTGAGAGCGAGTGTGTGAGATTTATAGTGTTTGAGAAGTGAGAAAAAATATTTTTATTTATACATAATAATTAGGAGCATTAAATGAAAGTAATGATTATGATATCAATAAAATTCTAAGAAATATGCACACTGCTCATTGCATAGCTTAGGTAGCGTGTGATGATTAAGCATAACTGTGATGCGGTGGTAGAACTGACTGTTAATATTGGTTTTACATTTGTGTTTGCAAATGTTGCGGCAAGAAAGAGTCGTCATCGACTTTTCTTTTATCCAAATTAAGGAAAGGGTGAAAAGAATAGAAAAATACCTTTTCGATAATTTTTTGAGTATGGGGGTAGATTATGGAAAGGGAAGGTGTTAGCATCCTTTTCATCCGTAGTTATCTACGGGCTCTTAGATACTAGCTCATGTTTTGGAAATTGCTTGTACTTTGTACTTTTGAAAAGTATTTGAAAATGCCTTAATGCGACGATTCGCTTTGTGTTAACTCTTGTATCAGTCCTCAAGAGTGCTGACAAAGCAAATGTTTTTGAAGACTGTTTTTGAAATGTGTAAGTGTAAAAAGTTTGTTTTATTTTGAGCAAGCCAAAGATTCAGGAACATTTCTTAGAATTGAGCATTTTGTGCCTGAAGCTCCTTAACTGTTTGTTCAAGAGCCATTGCTGAAATAAATAGCAAAGAAGATAAGAAGCCTGTCCTGAAACCTGTTATGCAATGACATGTATGATATGTAAATGTTTTCAAGGATCTAGTGGGTTATACAAGAAAATGTCGAAAGTTTAATTTTGCAGCTTTGATCGAAGAACTCCGTATCTGTAACACGGTGGAAGAACTGACTTGGGATGTTTTGCGTTTGATCGTAATTGTTGCGGATAGCAAGAGTCGCCACCGACTTTTCTTTTATCCAAATAAAGGAAAGGGTGAAAAGAACAGGAAAGACCTTTGATATTATTTTCTTGAGTTCGGGGGGTAGATTATGAAAAGGGAAGGTGTTAGCATCCTTTTCATCCATAGTTATCTATGGGCTCTTAGTTGCTTGCTAGATCATTGCTTTTGTTTGAAAGTGTGCTTTGTGGTGGTTTTTGAAAGTATTTTTGAAAAGCACCTTCGTTTAGGCAAAATTTGTAATGATTCTCGTCTCTATAAGAATGTATACAAAGTATTGAACTTTTGAAAATATTTCAATGGAAAGTGTTGGTGTATTTGAAAAAAGTGTTTGTGTTTTGAAGATAAGCAAGCAACTAGGAACATTCTACGTTACTCAAAAGTATTTTATTCATTCCTCTCTTCCTTTGATATTGCTATCTTACCATTGATTGGTAAGAAGCCTTATCTTTGGATGTAAAAGGGACGAACGTGGGTCATTGTATAGTCATGATAGCAATATTGTGAGATATCTTAGCATTTCTCTTGAGGGACTAAGATCATTTGTAAGGCAACATTCATAGCATCATCGAGGGACTATAATCTTGTTTTTTCTAAGACATCTCACATGCATAACATGACCATTTTTTATAAGGCAACAAGTGGAATTACCCTAGGGGTGCATGTGTGAATAGTGTGTTTGATTTGCATGAATTTAGTCTTTGATTACAGATTGTCTACCTGTTGTTTTTATCTTGCCATACATCCTAATTACTAATATTTGTATAAAGCAATAAAAATGTAGAAGATAAAATATCCTAACTATTACAACCATATTGAATAGCAAGAAAATATAAATACAAAAATAAACAAAAAAAAAAGAGAGAGAAAAATGAATCCTTCGATCCAGACAGTAGGCTCTTTCGATTCCCCTTTCTTTGGCTTCCTTCGATTGGGAAAATAGTGTGAAATACAACCTTCGATTCATCCTTCCGGCTGCTCCTTTCAATTGGGTCTATAATTCAACATAAGGTGCACTATTAGTTTCACAACTCCTTGCTGCCTCCTTCGATCGTAGGAATGCAAAGCTCCCAGGTTGATATTCGAAAGGCTTCAATGCTTAGCCAATCGAAGGATACAGAGAACCTGTCTAAACTTAAAAATGAAACTAACAGGTATAACTTTCAAAAGCTACAGGCCAGGGGTTAGCACAAGATTTTTTGGCACCAAAATCTAAAGTCTAACTAGTCAGGATTGAGACTTTCAACATACAGGCGGTGAGGATCGAAAGTTAGGGCATGGTCAACTTCCTAAATGGGATATCTAAATTTTCCTTTTATTGGTATGTACAAATGATATTTAAATGAAAAAGTTCCAATTTAGAGAGAACTTACCTCTTGAAGTGCTTAATCAAAAGAGTTGTAGATGACTTCTTTGGTGGTGGAGGGAGCTTCGCTGGAATCTTCCCGAAGCTAGTTCAGTTACTGCTTGGTTTGGGCAGTCACTGAATCGAAAGAGAGTATATAATGGTGATGAGTGAATCGAAGGTTATTACGCTAAAGTTTAGGGGGAGTGAATAGAAAGGTACACTACTAAGGTTTTTTTGTGAAAGAAGTCTTAGAGTTTTGAAGATTTGAGAATGTTGGAGAGTTTGAGAATATTGTAGAGTTTGAGTGCTTGAGGATTTTTATGATTTTTCTCTCTAGCAAAAATATGGCCTTTTTCTTTGTTAATGGTTTCTCTATTTATAGAGAAAAGGTTTGGGAATTTGAACCAAGATGTGGCTTAGTTGAAACGTGAATATTAAGATATGTCAGATTTTCCAAGATCCCAAGGTGAAGTACTAAAGTTGTTAGTTAAAAGGGGCTGACTTCCCTGACTTATGGTGAAGTACAAACATGATTTAAGTAAATCATGGGCTTAGGACAAGATTTGTACTAGCAAGTTAACTTTCATAAAAAAAACTTCTGGACAAAGGCTTAATCATCTGGACAATAACTTAATCCAAAATGCAAGCAATTAATTATGGAGTGAAATACAAGCATTAAGGCCTGTAAAGTAAGATCATGTAGCATGGCCCATAGATTTGATCAGTGTTCTCTCAAAATCCTATTTTCCACTTGTGCCGAAGAGTTCTAGAAGTGTACTAAAGAAGACTGCTTCAAAGGGAGCAAAATTCTCAAACGAAGCTTATGGATTAAACTTGCATCGAATGAGATTTCCTGCCCAAATGAAGTACGTAACCCCAACTTTCATTCGAAGGAGGCCACAAAGCCAAACGAAAGATGCATGTAGGAAGTTTGAATATGCAATCGAAGCATGCCAAAAGGAGGATTTTTGCCTTGGAATCGAAGGAGACTATAGGAGGATTTTTGCCTTGTGACTTCATGCCAACATGTAAAAGATCTATGTTCGAACGAAACTTGCATGAAGGGAACCAACATGCCCAAACAAAAGGTGTGACCAGTAGCTTGTACTGAAGGAACCACATGCCCAAACGAAAGGTGTGACCAGTAACTTGTATTGAAGGAACCACATGCCCAAACGAAAGGTGTGACCAGTAGCTTGTACTGAAGGAACCACATACCCAAACGAAAGGTATGACCAGTAGCTTGTACTGAAGGAACCACATGCCCAAACGAAAGGTGCATGTAGGAGGCCCAAATGTCCAGATTCGAAAGAGACATATAGGAGGCAAAAAATCCAAATTGAAGGATGCTAAAAGGGAGCCTTTTGCCTTGGAATCGAAGGAGACTACAGGGGGATTTGTGCCTTGTGAATCCAAACCAACGTGCCAGAGGCCCACGCCCAGTCGAAGGATGTAAGTCAAACTTGCATCGAAAGAGGCCAAAAGGCTAATCAAAGGAGCTGAATTGAAGAACACTTGTTTTTCTCCAAATTTGTCAAAATATTATTTTTATCTGTTTTCTCCCTTTTTGACAGTTTCCTTTTAATCTTGGTACTGGAAAATCCTAATATACTTGTGCAAGCTTGAACCTTGAGAATCCTTGTGAGAAAAGCCTTGGAAAATGAGAGGGTAAATTTTGGGGTACAACTGTATCGTTGAAGGTCCTTCTACGAGAGTTAAGCTCACCATATCGAGTGGGTCATCGCCCCTGACTCAAGTTGTCATGCTTTGGTCTTTTGAAGGCATTGGTTAGAGGAAAATAAATCCCCTTGCCCCTTGCTAGATGTCTGGTTCATCATAACCTGCACCACATGCTCTTGAGATCCTTGAAATGGTTAAGGAAATGTTATGGTATAATTCTATGATGTGTATGATATGCGTCAAGCAAAAATGTAGGGTGATGAAGATAAGTATGTCTTGCTATAAATCCAGGTTATTGGACAATGACTCATATCATCAAATAATAAACAAAACCCTGCAAAGAGTTCAAGTCGTTAGATAATGAAAGCAAACAAATCATACAAGTAGCCTTAGGTTCAGGTTTACATGGGGTTTGTAGGTAAGTACCCTCTTGAAGTTTAGGTGGCTCAACCAGTCCTAGTAATAGTAACCGGGTTCTAAGGAGCCTCATATCACTGACCTTTCTTTTAGGCATTGTTCTAGCTCAAGCACCGAAGTATTGCGGCTAGAATATCCCAAAAGTCTAGTCTCAATGAGTGTAGTATTGAGTATCAACCAATCTTCAGTCGGAACCAAAGCCGGACATCTCACTACTTTCTAATGGATTAGGATAAGACAATTAAAGGTTCTAAAGGTCAGTTAGCGCTTAATGACACTAAGGAAGCCTAATGTTATACTTGACTGACTCAAGGAACATTAGTACAAACCAAAGTATCACACTAACGTAGTTATCACTTTATCCATATCGGTCTATGCTGTACAACTTCTATGATTTATTTATACTTACCTAATAAGGTGTCCCGGATCCGGGTGTAGGATCTTTACAAGAATACCCCAACAAAACCTCATAGGTAAAGCATACAAAACACACAATGTAAAGTGTTGTACCCCAAAATTTACCCTCTTTATTTCGACCTTTTTGGCTTACATTTCATTATTACATGCATACATATAATTGGTTTTAGGGATATGGAATCAAGGAATATTTAGTAAGCTTCGTCAGGTTACAAGTGACGTTTATTTCGCCAATGGATGTTCTCAGAGTATTTTCTGTGCTGAAGATCGGTTCGCTGTTTTGCAACAATTCGGGGTTCAAAGATTCACAAGTCCAACCCGGCGCGTCATATTTAGGTGTTCGTTCACCAAGATATCCCTGATAACATATTCTCAAATTCAGGTTCGACTCAAGAGCCAATTCTTTACAGAAGGTCTCTGAATGTGTGATTTTTTTCGAAGAAATATGGTGAAAAAGTGTGCTGAAAGTGCAGTTTTTATGCACTAAAAAATTCATAACTTGAAGATCGTGACTCATTTTGAACCCGCTCCGGTGGCCAAAATTCCGTCTTGACATCATCTACGTTTTCATCTCTCACGGATGGAAGCCAATTTTGATCAGAAGGTCTTCAAAAATGTGGGTTTATCAAGTATTTTTGTACAGAAAATTTGTGACAAAAGTTTATTTGCGTCATGTTCAGAAAATCATAACTTGGTCGATTTTCATTGTATAGAGCTGGTTCTGGCGCCAAAATTTCACAAATTAAGTTGGCTACATTTTCACATTAGGTATCGAGTTCAAACTGTATCCAAAAGGCCTTCGTTTTTTGCCCAAAATGCACGTGACGCGCCGAAAATCCTAAATGCTGAATATTATTTCATCTGGGTTGAAACTTCGAAAATTCATAACTCCGTCAATTTTTATCGGATCGGGTCCATCTTTTTACACAAAGTTACTGACTCAGAGATCTACAACTTTGCTTCAAAGGTCGAGACCTGGTTCTGCTCCGATCAATACCCGTTTTTTATTGAAGAACGTGTCAGAGTTGACACTAGAGCCCAAAATAAGTTTGTTTGAGCCGAAACTTCAAAAATTTATAACTAATTCACCGTTTATCCGATTGAACCCATTTTCAGACAGGAGTTAGCTATCGATGTCGGATACATTTTGTTTTCACATTTCAACTTCAAAAATTGCACTTAAGTCCCTACGATTTAGCCTGGAACGTGTCAGACTCAAGTGAATAAAAATCTGCACTATTGCTTGTGGTTATTGGAGGCTCAATTACATATCTAAATTCCATATCTTTACTCTAATTTCCATTATATAATCCCATTCTTTTCACACAAACACGACGAAAAAAAAAACATTTGCCACAATCTTGTCAAAATATCAAATTCTTTCAAGAACCCTAGAAATCTTGAAATCCTTGTTACAAACTCTCATCTCACTACAAACAAGCCATCCTTGTTACAAACCCCCATCTAACTACTTCTCCAGTAAGGATAAGGCTGATTTGATCTCCATGATCAAAAGAGTGTAGAAACATTCATACATATCATATCGGTTTTAATATTATAAAATTTCATATATTTTTTCTATGTGTTCATGAGATTCAATATTACAGGTTTGGACCATCGTAATGGTCCCATGCAGGGTTATTACAAAACACTGAGGTCAAAATAGAACAACCACCAATGCATGGTGAGGCATATATTCTGAGAAGGTTAAGGGCTTGGGTTCAACACCCACTCCTATTGGTTTTGATTTTCTTCCTTTCTATTTATCCTTTTACCTATTTTCATTCTTTCTGTTTAAAACATTTTTCATAAAACCTAACATTTTTCACAAACCTTTGATTTTTCATAATAAACTCAAATAATTAATTTTAGTTTTTTTTTTAAAATTTAATTTTAGGTTTTAAATTAATTTTTGGTTCAACAACCACCCCTGACATTTACATTATTTGTATTTTCTAACCCTCTTTTCCATTGATGCTTCTTCCCCTATCTATTATTTGGCAAACTTAATTCATTTTTATTAATCATTACACATAAGTTTTTTTTAAAAAACCTTTTTTTTAAAAATTAAAATTAATTAGGTTTTAGGTTTTTTTATTAACTTTTTTTATTTAAAAATTAACCTTTCTTTTTATTATTAATTAAAACTAATTAGGATTTAGGTATTTTAATTAACTTTTTTCAAAATTAACATTTTTATTAATCAAAATTAATTAGGTTTTTTAGATTTATTTAATTAATTATCATAAATCATTTTTTCATAAAAAAATCACCAAAATATTTTCTTTTCTATTTTCATCTTATTTTTATTTTCCTAGATAAAGTGTATAGGGGGCGTGTTCAACTGTAATAGCGTAGCTTTATTTTTCCCTTATTTTTTTTATCATTATCATGTAATTGCTTCCGGGATGTAATAGTTTTATGATTTCTTTTCCGTACTCTTCACTATTATGTAACTGCCCCAAAGCTCTGTAGTAGCCTAGGTTTACATTTCCGCCTTTACCTTCAGCTATTATATTTTATGCAATGCTTAGATTAATAGGATTGTATGGAAAGATAAAAATGAACGATAGAAACTCCTAATTGCAAGATAAATAACCGAACTAAATCATTTGCACACTCGCACCTCCAGGATAATCTCACTTGTTGCCTTCGGAAAAACAATGATCATATCTCTCGAACGTAGGGATACCCTTAGCAAAGACCCTCGATTAAAGTCATCATAAAGATCATAGTCCCTCAATGTCTCTCGAGTTGCCTACGAGAAATGATCTTATCCCTCGATGTTGCCTACGGATATATGATGACAGTCCCTTCGAAATGCAAAGGTATCCTTACATGTTTCCTTCAATGACCATTACGTTCCTTTCGATAGTCCCTCAACATCCAACGACTAGGGTTACCTACTCACTAATAGTAGGATAACATGATCTAAAGGATAAGAGGAAAAAGAACAGTCTTTTTTTAAGTAGGTAGATAACTGTTAGGTACTTGCTCAAACAAATTTTCACACCACGCTACTTTTCATACAAAGTTTTCAAAAACACTTTATCACACTCTAGTGGACTGATACAAGAGTTACCATAAAGTGAATCACCGCACTAAGGCATTTTCAAAACTTTTTCACACAAACACGAAAGAAATTTAAAAAATGAGCAAATACCTAAGAGTCCATGGAAAACCATGGATGGAAAGGGTGCTAACACCTTCCCTTTCCATAGTCTACCCCCCTTACTCAAAAACTCTCGAAAAAGGTCTTTTTCTATTATTTTCACCCTTTCCTTTGTTGGATAAAAGAAAAGTCGGTGACGACTCTTGCTTACCGTGACAATTGCGAACAAAAAATGTAAACCAGTATTAACAGTCGGTTCTGCCACCGTATCACAAAATTGGTGACTCTACTGGGGAAATAATATAAAGTGGGGTTTACCTTAGGGGCTAGATCATTTTAAAATTGCTTTCTTTGTTTACTTTGACTGCTTTATCTTTGAGGGCTTATTGGGGTTTTCTTGTAAAGATTCTACACCCGGATCTGGGGAACCTTATTAGGTAAGTAGCAATAAATCATGGAGGTTGTACGGTGTAGACCGATACAGACGAAGTGGTGGCTATGTTAGTGCGATGCTTTGGATTGTACTAATGTTCCTTGAGTAAGTTAAGGATAACATTAGGCTTCCTCATAGTGTCACTAAGCGCTAACTAACCTTTAGAACCTTTAATTGACTCATCCTAGCCATTAGGAAGTAGTGAGATAACCGGCTTTGGTTCCGACCGAAGATTGTTTGATACTCGATAATACACTCATTGAGGCTGGACTTTCAGGATTTTTTGCGTGCAATACTTCGGTGCAGAGCTGGAACAATTTCTGAAGGGAAGGTCAGTGATATTGAGACTCCTTAGAACCCGGCTACTATTAATAGGACAGGTTGAGCCAACTAAACTTCAAGAGGGTACTTACCTATGGAACCCATGCAAGTATAAACCTAAGGCTACTTGTGTGACTTGTTTGCTTTCTTTGCCTAACAATTTGAACTCATTGCAGGGTTTTATTTGTATTCCTTGCAGGACATTGTTTGTATAAATCTAATAATTTAGTTTATTACCCTGCATTTTTGCTTGATGCATAACATACACATCATAGAATCATGCTATATCATCTCCTTAACCATTTCAAGGATCTCAAGGGCTTGTGATGCAGGTTATGGTGAACCAGACGTCTAGCAAGGGGCAAGAGGATTAGCTAATGCCGTCAGAAGATCAAAACACAACAACTTGAGTCAGGGGCTATGACCCACTTGATATAGTGAGCTTGACTCTCGTAGAAGGACACTCAATGATACAAAGTTCTTCAATCAAAGCTACAAACGTCAACTGCCGACATCTTCTTGTTTACCCAGCGAGATCCTTGAAAACATTGCACACACACACACACACACACACACACACACACACACACACACACACACACACACACACACACACACACACACACATATATATATATATATATATATATATATATATATATATATATATATATATATATATATATATATATATATATATATATATATATATATATATATATATATATATATATATATATATATATATATATATATATATCATACATATCATTGCATAAGCAGATTTCAAAGCAGGTCTCTCATGTTCTCGTTGTTTATTTTAACAATGGCTCTCAAACAAGACAACAGAGATCTCTAAACTCAAGAAGCTCAGTTCATGGAAATGTTCCTGAACCAATCCAAGGGGCAGGAAGAGTTGAAAACACTCTTTGCTGGGAACCTGGCCAAGAAAAATCCTGAAGACGATAAGGACGAACGGTTGGAACAACTGCAAGCTGAGGTAAGAGCAATGAGAACCCAAATGCTGGGGTAGATGGCTCTTATCCAAGGCCTAGCCCGGGGACAAGAAGAGCTGAAAGCCATTATCACCAAACTTCATCAAGACGGATACAACCGTAAGAAGCAAATAGTCGTGGTTGGGGACCAAGTCATTGATCAACCTCTAAGAAGACAAGAGGTTGATTTGGTGAAGAGTGGACCTTTCCAAATTGCTACTACCTCACGAGTCCAACAACAACCTCGCCAAAAACAACGGGTTAATCAGAGTAAGCCGGATACACCCAAGAGGCAGTTTACCAAACTCAACATGCTGCTGTCGCAAGTCTTGCAACACATGTTGAAGTTGAATTTGGTCACATTGAAGGATCCTCCTCAAAATCCTAATACTTCCACTCCTACTTACAATCCTGATGCAATATGTGCATATCACTCCAACATTCCGGGGCATGACACTGATAACTGTTGGACATTGAAATACAAAATTCAAAACCTGGTCGATGAAGGAGTACTAGAGTTCACACAAGATGGCCAACTGGAATTCTTTTGTCATTCCTCCATGGCCCACCATTTGAAGTGACAAGTTCTGACAAGAAGGCTTTTCGTTCATTAGAATTTTCAATTTGTAACTTTCTTTTGATTGTTCAAACATTTATTCATGTCAAACTTTGTTACTTTATCAATGCATTGCATATGTCTATTTTGAATCAATTCATTCGTATTCACTATATTTAAACTGCTTTCCTTTTTGTGATATTTAACTCTTGATAAAAAGCTGTAAGCCTTTAGAGGGAGGATGACGAAAATTATACTACAATCTCTACAGTATGCTTTCAAATAGACCCCACTGACGATGTACAGGCATTGTCTCAAAATCCTAAACAGTGGAGTTATAAGGAAGATAATCCCTAGTCAACCCCTTTGAGCCAAAGAAGTAGGAGTTTTTCTTTTCACACAAATTAAAACCCTAAATCATAACCTGGGGTAGGTAGTTTCTCAGTCAACTCAGACGCGCATTCAGTCGTAATCTTCCGCTTCGTACACAATGAATGGCATCGAAGACGTCCTTCCAAATCAGAAGACGGTGATGGTTCCACATAATCATTAAAACCGACAATCACTATATCTTAAAATAAAAGCCCGCTAAGTCAAAACCTATGAAGGAGACTTAAAAAAACTGGGGCATCCCGCTGACTCTAATCACAAAAGAAACAGTTCAGGAAAAAGAAGGGATAACGAAAAAAAAGAAGGTTACTACAAATCCTCGACAAAAAAAGAGATTACAAAATGAATGTCTTTTCCAAATAAACGTTCAATCTCTGAACCATCACCGAAATATCAAGGACATTCTAGACTCAATCAGGACCTGAACGCACAATTAACTGAGCATAGGACTGAAGAACATCACGAAGAACGGGTGGGTACAAATAAATTTTGAGCCTTTATCCTTTGTTTCTTAAACCGTGAACCAGACCACGTTATAACCCTTAAAAGTCCTAGCTGAAGCATGGGTTAGTTCGAAAGCATACTGTTACAAAAAGTATCCTGACTCCTATAAGGTTTGCTATAAATCATGAGTTGATATCACTCTCTTGCAAAATTTGTTTTACTAAAAATTGAATTTTCAATTTTTTTTTGAGAGGGACATAAGCTTTGCATTCTTAAAATACCATTGTTTGCATATGACTATTTGTTCAACAGCAGAGAAATTTGCATGACGAATATCTAGTGAACAAGAACCTTCTCAATGAAAGGATCACCTCAAGTGGAAAAACACTTCCAACCAAGGGGCATGGCATGATCATTGTCCATCATCAGGGGAAGTCAAGTCAAGATTCAAGGAATCTCTCAAAGATGCCAAATATACAAGGGCAGATCCCCATCTGAATCACTTGGGGCATTGGGCATGAATTCCAGCAACAAATCATGTACAATCAAACAAACATCTTCTAGCAGTGTGACAACACTCACTAGTATGGACAATGACAATTCTTCGTACCCGAAGAACATGGACATAGTCGAAAAATACTACGCATAAACAAAGACCCGCTAGGTTGACTGGCCCAGGCAAAAATAAGGGCATCCCGGCAAACCAAAAGGGTTCGGGCAAAAATTAGGGATAAAAACAAAAAAATCTGTACACCCGGCAGGTGGAAAACCTGAAAAGGCGGCTTGGGCAAAAAAGGGTATCCCGGTGGACTGAAAACCCGAAAGGGCGGTCCAGGAAAAAGTTAGGGATTTGAAGCGTACGACTATGTCCCACCATCTCGTCACTTGTCTAATCAGTAGAAGGTTTATTACCCTGATATGCACTCACCAAGGACTCTAAGAGTTGGGATAACAGTCAAACCACCTACAAAATCCCCGGTTGATATTTTCTACAACAGGTATCGAGACATGGGCATTCTACTACAAGGTCGCCTCCATTTTCTCAGCTTACAACCTACTGATGTCAGGTGTTCTTATACCCTCGGTAGAGCAAAATCTGCAAATTATTTCTCCAAAGAAAACTTCCCAATGAAGTCGTCAAGCTTCTCGGGATTCCCCAAGCAGATTACAGAGTTTCTCTTTCCCAACAGAAACATTCTGAATAAAGCAGATTCTCTTTTAGAAATGGTTCAGGTACGACCTAAAGACGGATGTCATCCTGACACTTAGTCAAGATTATCATCTAGAAACAGTTCAGGCACGATCCAAAGACGGATGTCATACTGATACTTATTCCAGACTATCTTCTAGAAACAGTTCAGGTACGATCCAAAGATGGATGTCATCCTGATACTCATTCCATACTATCTTCTAGAAACAGCGCAGATACGATCCAGAGATGGATGTCATTCTGACACTTATTTCAACATATAGATCTATCCATAAAGCTTTCGCAGGTACTTTCTCCAACAGGTACAGGGGAAGAAACATCCTGATGCAAAATCATCATTGTATCCTCAACATACGTCCTAGTGACGTCTATGTTACCCACAGAGTAGAAACAACCAAGTTTTGATCTCTGCTTCCCTAAATAGGAGTTACTTTCCCCAGCAAAGTTCCTTCAGAGAGCTGATATCTATATTCCTCAGCCGAGTTTTATAATCGTAAGCGGTTTATAAAGCTTTCTCCCGAGTAGAGTTTATTTCTCTGACTGCGGAACCTTCTCCCGAGCAGAGTTTATTTCTTTGAACGCGGAAGCTCAATCCCCAACAAAGTTTATTTCTCCAACTACGGAAGTTCATCCCCTGGCGGAGTTTATTTCTTCGATTCGGCAAAATATTCCAGCAAAGTATCTCCTCTCTCAAACAGAGTTATTCCCATACAGAGTTATTCTCAGGCAGAGTCTCTCCCCGACAGAATATTTGCAAACATAAAGGAGTAAATCCCCAGCATAGTCATCTTCATTCACCATCCCCAGCGGAAATGAAGAACTCAGCTTCCCAATACCCTTCAACAACAGTCCATGATTTATTTTCCCCGACTAAGAAATACCGCAATAGCATCCCATATTCATACATCATGACATGCATACATATCACATACAACATAATCTCATTTATTTTGATAACATCATCACAATGCATTTCATATATCATGACATTGCATACGACTAACTCTTTACCTTTCAGGGAAAAGATCAAATCAACAAGCTACATCTAACAAAGGGCTATTCCAGGATTTTCCTCAGAAAGATGTCCTCATAAGACTTTCCCTAGGTCAGACAGGTCGACACTAAGATATCTCTGATTACCATTCCAGTGGAAGATGTTCCAAGACTTTCGTCTGGGTCAGTTGAGTCGCTACTAAGATTCTCCTGATGACTATGCCAGTCAAAGTTAGCCTAAGATTTTCCCTGGGTCAGACAGGTCGACACTAAGATCTCTCTGATTACTATTCCAGTTGAAGATATTCCAAGACTTTCGTCTGGATCAGTTGAATCGATACTAAGATTCTCCTGATTACTATGCCAGTCAAAGCTAATTCAAGGCCTTCCCTGGTTCAGTCAAATCGATACTAAGATTTCTATCCTAGTTGAAGACAACTCGAGACCTTTCTTTGGTCCAGTCAAATTGATACTAAGATTTCTACTCCAGTTAAAGAACCTATGAAGCCCGGAAACTGACCGAATAATAGTCAATCAACAATTTAAGACACTGTGAAGCTTGGATTTCGACCAGATAACAGTATAAGGTGTTGCGAAGCCTGGATTCCGACCATATAGTAGTTCACTTCTTCAAAGACACTATGAAGCCTAGATTTCAACCAGATAACGATATAAGGTGCTGCGAGGCCTGGAATCCGACCAAATAGTAGTTCACTTCTTCAAAGACACTGTGAAGCCTGGATTTCGACCGGATAATAGTATAAGGTGTTGTGAAGCCTGGATTTTGAACAGATAACGATATAAGGTGCTACGAAGCCTGGAATCCTACCAGATAGTAGTTCACTTCTTCAAAGACACTGTGAAGCCTGGATTTTGACCAGATAACAGTATAAAGCACTGCGAAGCCTGGAATTCGACCAAATAACAGTTTACTAAGTCAGTTACTATGAAGCCTGGACTCGACCGAATAGTAGTATATCTCAGATTCAAGTTGAAGCCTGGACCCTACCAGATAACAACTTAATCACTGAAGCCTGGATACGACCAGATAATAGTATACCTCAAATTCAAGTTGAAGCCTGGATCCGACCATATAACAGCTTCATCTCTTCAAATCACTGAAGCCTGGACACGACCAGATAACAGTTCAAGTCACTAAAGCCTGGATTCCGACCAGATAATAGTTTGAGTTACTGTGAATCCTGGAGTACGACCAGATAACAGTTTAATTTCATATTCCCAAATAGATTGTTGTGAAGCCTAGAATACGACCAGATAACAGTCAACTTTTGTTATTCTCAGCAAGTTACTATGAAGCCTAGATTTTGACCAGAAAACAACAAACTTTCATCTCTCCATGTTAAGAGATAGCTTCCCCAGTAGAGTAATGGACAAATGAAGTTCCTAGACTCTATTCCCCATAGAGTTTCCTCAAGCAGGAGAACTCTAGAAACCCACATTCCCCAGAGGACTCCTCCTCAGACAACCGGAACATGAATCCCCATAAAGAGACCTCTTATGAAGTCAGTATCTACTCTAGATGGCATCTTTAAGCCCATCTTCGATGACTCTCCGACGACTCTCTGAATGGCATCTTTAAGCCCATCTCCGACGAACTTCCGTCATCTTCTCCAAATGGCATCTATAAGCCAATTCCCGATATTATCTATGCAATCAAGTATCATTTTAGACAAGTGCAAATTTTTGGGCACTCTAGTGTTCAATCATCTTCTACCTTCAGATCACGAAAGGCAGACTAGCCAATCTAAATCTTCAGGTTTAAGAAGATTGAATAGGGGCAGCTGTTGTACCCCAAAATTTACCCTCTTTATTTCGACCTTTTTGGATTACATTTCATTATTACATGCATGCATATAATTGGTTTTATGGATATGGAATCAAGGTATATTTAGCAAGCTTGGTCAGGTTACAAGCGACATTTATTTCGCTAATGGATGTTCTCAGAGTATTTTCTGTGCTGAAGATCGGTTTGCTGTTTAGCAACAATTCGGGGTCCAAAGATTCACAAATCCAACCCGGCGTGTCATATTCAGGTGTTCTTTCGCCAAGATATCCTTGATAACATATTCTCAAATCCAGGTTCGGCTCGAGAGCCAATTCTTTAAAGAAGGTCTCCGAATGTGCGATTTTTCTCGAAGAAATATGGTGAAACTTCGAAAATTCATAACTCGGTCAATTTTTATCAGATCAGGCCCATCTTTTTACACAAGGTTACTGACTCAGATCTACAACTTTTCTTCCAAGGTCGAGACCGATTTCTGCTCCGATCAATACCAGTTTTTTTATTGAAGAACGTGTCAGAGTTGACAGTGGAGCCCAAAATAAGTTTGTCTGAGCCAAAACTTCAAAAATTTATAACTAATTCACCATTTATCTGATTGAGCCCATTTTCGGACAGGAGTTAATTATTGATGTCGGATACATTTGGTTTTACATTTCAACTTCAAAAATTGCACTTAAGTCCCCGTGATTTAGCCTGGGACATGTCAGATTCAAGTGAATAAAAATCTGCACTATTGCTTGTGGTTATTGGAGGCCCAATTGCATATCCAAAATCCATATCTCTGCTCTAATTTCCATTATATAATCCCATTTTTTTCACACAAACACGACGACGAAAAAAACATTTGCCACAACCTTGTCAAAATATCAAATTCTTTCAAGAATCCTAGAAATCTTGAAATCCTTGTTACAAACCCCCATCTCACTACAAACAAGCCATCCTTGTTACAAACCCCCATCTTACTACTTCTCCAGTAAGGGTAAGACTGATTTGATCTCCATGATCAAAAAGGTGTAAAAGAATTCATACATGCCATATCGGTTTTAACATTATAAAATTTCATATATTTTTTTCTTTGAATTTCATGGCATACTAATTTTCTTAATGTGTTCATGAGATTTAATATTACAGGTTTGGACCATCGTAATGGTCCCATGCATGGTTATTATAAAACACTGAGGCCAAAACAGAACAACCACCAATGCATGGCGAGGCAGACATCCTGAGATGGTTAAGGACGTGGGTTTTACACCCACCCCTATTGGTTTTGGTTTTCTTCCTTTCTATTTATCCTTTTACCTATTTTCATTCTTTCTGTTTAAAACCTTTTTCATAAAACCTAACATTTTTCACAAACCTTTGATTTTTCATAATAAACTCGAATAATTAATTTAAGTTTTTTAAATTTAATTTTAGGTTTTAAATTAATTTTGGGTTCAACAACTACCTTTGACATTTGCATTATTTGTATTTTTTAACCCTCTTTTTCATTGATGCTTCTTCCCCTATCTATTTTTTGGTAAACTTAATTTCTTTTTATTAATCATTACACATAAGCTTTTTTTTAAAAACCTTTTTTTTAAAATTAAAATTTATTAGGTTTTAGGTTTTTTATTAACCTTTTTTTTCCAAAATTAACCTTTCTTTTTATTATTAATTAAAACTAATTAGAATTTAGGTATTTTAATTAACTTTTTTCAAAATTAACATTTTTATTAATTAAAATTAATTAGATTTTTTAGGTTTATTTAATTAATTATCATAGATCATTTTTTCATAAAAAAATCACCAAAATATTTTCTTTTCTATTTTCATCTTATTTTTATTTTCCTAGATAAAGTTTATAGGGCGCGTTCAACTGTAATATCGTAGCTTTATTTTTCCCATATTTTTTTAATCATTATCATGTAATTGCTTCCGGGATGTAATAGTTTTAGGATTTCTTTTCCGTACTCTTCACTATTATGTAACTGCCCCAAAGCTCTGTAATAGCTTAGATTTACATTTCTGCCTTTACCTTCAGCTACTATATTTTATGCAATGTTTAGATTAATAGGTTTGTATGGAAAGATAAAAATGAATGATAGAAAACCCTAATTGCAAGATAAATAATCGAACTGAATCATTTGCACACTCACACCTCTAGGGTAACCTCACTTGTTGCCTTCGGAAAAACAATGGTCATGTCTCTCGAACGTAGGGATACCCTTAGCAAAGACCCTCGGTTAAAGTCATCATAAAGATCATAGTCCCTCAATGTCCCTCGAGTTTCCTACGAGAAATGATCTTGTCCCTCGATGTTGCCTACGAATATATGATGACAGTCCCTTCGAAATGCTAAGGTATCCTTACATGTTACCTTCAATGACCATTACTTCCCTTTCGATAGTCCCTCAACATCCAACGACTAGGGTTACCTACTCACTAATAGTAGGATAACACGGTCTAAAGGATAGGAGGAAAAGAACAGTCTTTTTTCAAGTAGGTAGATAACTGTTAGGTACTTCCTCAAATAAATTTTCACACCACACTACTTTTCAAACAAAGTTTTTAAAAACATTTTATCACACTCTTGAGGAATGACACAAGAGTTACTATAAAGTGAATTGCCGCACTAAAGCATTTTCAAAATATTTTCACACAAACACGAAAGAAATTTAAAAAATGAGCAAGCACCTAAGAGCCCATGGAAAACCATGGATGGAAAGGGTTCTAGCACCTTCCCTTTCCATAATCTACCCCCTTACTAAAAAACTCTCAAAAAATGTATTTTTCTATTCTTTTCACCCTTTCATTTGTTGGATAAAAGAAAAGTCGGTGACGACTCTTGCTTACCGTGATATTTCCGAGCAAAAAACACAAACCAGTATTAACAGTCGGTTCTGCCACCGTATCACATAAAGCAATAAAGAATGAACTAAACTCTTAAGGTAACCCCACTTTTTTTATTAAATTCCCCAGCAGAGTGGCCAGTTCTATGATACGGTGACAGAACCGACTGTTAATATTAGTTTTGCGTTTGTGTTTGCAAATGTTGTGGTAAGCAAGAGTCGCCACCGTCTTTTCTTTTATTAAAATTAAGGAAAGGGTGAAAAGAACATAAAAAGACCTTTTCGAGAATTTTCTGAGTAAGGGAAGTAGATTATGGAAAGGGAAGGTGTTATCACCCTTTTCATTCGTAGTTATCTATGGGCTCTTAGAATCTAGCTCATGTTTTAAAATTGCTTGTGCTTTTGAAAAGTATTTGAAAATGCCTTAGTGTGGAGATTCGCTTTGCGTTAACTCTTGTATCAATCCTCAAGAGTGTTGACAAAGCAAATGTTTTTGAAGGCTATTTTTGAAATGTGTAAGTACAAAAAGTTTGTTTTATTTTGAGAAAGCATCTAATAGCTATCTACTTGTACTTGAAAAGGTCATTATTTTCGTCCTATCCTTTTGACAATGCTATCCTACTATTAGTGAGTAGGTAGCTCTATCGTTGGATGTTAGAGGGACATTCGAAGGGACGTTACGGTCACGAAGGCAACTTAGCAAGGAATTTTAGTAATTGTCCTAAAGTTCTAAGATTACTTTTAACCGAGGCAACATCGAGAGGGTCATCGAGGGACTTGTGATCTTTCAAACTAGAGGACAACCACTAAAACTTCTCAAGTTTCGAGAATTGTGACCGTTTTCCGAAGGCAACCGAAGTGGGGTACCCTAGAGGTGAATATGTGTATGGTGTATTATGTTCAGTTATTTCAGTCTTGTGTTAAGTTTACTAGCGTTTGATTTTGGTCTTTTCATACAAGCCTAATTACTAACAGTTAATATTTTGCAGAAAATTAAAGTGCGGGAATTTAAATCCTACGCTATTACAATGTTTTTGGGAAGGGGGTACTTACATGTTCAAATGGGGAAAAAATAAAGAAAGTGATAAAGTCCTATTTAATTATCTATTACATACCATAATTAGATACCGAAAATATGAAAAAAGAATAATAGAAAAAAAAATTGAACGCATGCGAGTTGAGAAAGATACGTCTAAAACCCTAAAAATTATAAGTAAACAAAAAAAATATTTTTGGTTGTTTTTTGTTTATTTTTTATTAAGAAAACTAATTAAACTAAGTCTAAATTTAATTAAGAAAATAAATACTAAATGAAGTTAAACCTAATTCTAATATTTTTGTGTTTTTATTAAGAAAATATTTGAATTAAATAAACCTAAGTCTAGTTGATTTTAAATTGATAAAATAAAATTAAAATAATTAATTGAATTAATTTAAAAATTAAAATTAACTTAAGAAAAAGAACTAAGTCTATTTAATTTATTTTTTTATGATTTGTTAAAAAAATGATTAAAAGAAATAAATAATAAAACAAATAAGAATAAAGAAAAGAAAATTTGGGCCTAGAGATAATTAGGAAACAAAGGGGTGCGCTTGGGATTCGTTTGGCCCAAGGGGAGACAAGCCCAGGCGCTGCAAAATGAATAAGGGGATGAGAATATTAAAAAAATGCTTAGGCCCAAGTTAAGGAGTTCAAAGGCTGTATGAATCCAGTGAGAGGATCCTTTGGATGTCCATGATGGGGGCGCCTGCTTGCTGCACTTAGATCTGGCTGAGTTGTCATTGGAGGGTATAGATTATGTGACCCAGGATAAACATACATGGTATGGCTGTATGGAATCTGCAAGAGAATGTTAAGAAGAAATAAAATTGTGAGGCCTGGGTATCAAACCCAGACCATTTCGATTGCCATATTTCTTCACCATCTGAGCTAGATTTGAGATTCGAAGGAATCCACCTCACATGTCTTAGTGATGGTATCCTGTTACTCCAGACAGTGGGGTGCTTCGATTCTGGCAACCTTGTTGAATTTTGGAAGTTTTATGGAGCTCTTGTGGGGCAGCGTGCGCGTGCAGTATGTATGTTATGTGTAATGTCTTTTTTGTGTGGGTCTCTCCTCTCTTTTGTCTCCCTTTTTGAGCTTGCTAGTGTGCTCCTTATATAGAGGGGAAGGAGGGGACAAGGTAGCAAGGTAGTAAACAACCATAAACATGTTCTTTAAGGCCATGAATGAGAATTTGAATTTTGGCAAAAGACATGGAATTCTTGTCTCTTTTTTAGCTTGAATGAATGTGGACACCTTTGACTTTCGAATACCTTCAGTCCCTACCCTTTGATTGGACCTCTTGTATATCCTTCGCGTGGGTCTTTTGAATGAACCTTCAAATAGTCCATATGTATGCCTTGTGCCCTCTTCAAATGGGCCACCAAGGTGTGTCCTTCGAATGGCTCAAGTCTCATCATTAGGGCCTCTTTAATTGAGCCCCTACTCAGCTAGCCCCAACGAAAACTTTTTCTAGGCTAGCCAAAGCTTCCTTTAGTATGAATGCTTGTGCAAGAAACTTGAATATGGAAATATGTGGGATTTTGGGCCAGCAAACATCTTCGAATGGATCATTTATGTTTAATTCAGATACCCTCAAGTGAGAACTTCATTCTGTCAATCGAAGCCTCCTTCGTCACTTCCTTCGAATGCCATTTGCAAAGGAAGCCTGGGTCTGACCATATGTAGGCCCAAGACTCATCATAAGATAAACTTGTATTATGTGTCTCTTTCGAATGGCCAGCAATATGTGTATCCTTCGTTTTGAACCAATGTGTGTGCTCTTTTGAAGGGACCACATGCATCACTTGTGTGCATCATTTGCTATTCCTTCGAATGGGCCAACAAAGTAAATCCTATGTGTGTTAAGACAAACTTTCCAAGGGAGATACTGCCCAGTCGAAACAGGAATCAAGCTTGCTCCAAAGAAAACAAATGCACAATCAAAGCAGAAATCAAGCTTGCTCCAAAGAAAACAAATACCCAATCAAAGAAGGAATCAAGCTTGCATGCAGGTAGCCGTCAAGACAAACCTGCAGAGTCCCTTGCTCAATCGAAGCAGGTATACAAGTAACCATTGCATTGTGAATCAAGCAAGCATGTAAAGCCAATGGTACAATCGGAGGATGTATGCAGAAGGCCATTGTCTTGTGCCTGCTGGCATAAAGGAAGTTCCTGCCTTGTGAATTGAAGGCAAGCGTAGAGAAGGCACTTGTCTTCTCAATCGAAGGAAAACTGCAGGAGGCCATTGCCAACACCTTCTGAATCGAAAGAAACTAGTAAGAAGCCAACGACTTCTGAATCAAAGGACACCAACAGGAGGTCCTTCCCTTTTGAAACGAAGGAGGCTATTTCAAAAGAAACAAATGCCCAGTTGAAGCTTGGAAATTTGAGGCACACTTGAAGGAGGTTAGGTGCTCAATTGAAGCAATTTTTGTGCAGCCTTGACTTAATGGAAATTTTGTGAGAAAAATCTTTGAGAGATGGAGGGCAAATTTTGGGGTACAACAGCTGCCCCTGTTCAAGCTTCTTAAACTTGAAGAGTCAGATTAGCTTATCTGCCTTTCATGATCTGAAGGTGGAAGATGATTGAACACTAGAGTGCCCAGAAATTTTCATTCGCATGGAGTAAGACTGATGGTTGATGATGGCAGGGATAGGCTTACAGATGCCATTTGGATAAGATGATAGAGAGTTGTCGGATACGGGCTTAAAGATGCCATCCACAGGTGATTGTTGATAGAAATTAGACTAAATCTAAGCTTGATTTCAACTGGAAAAGAATCAAAATAAATCGTTGGGGTGATTTATTTGAACCAGAGGAAGTATCTACCGGAACGAAATCAGAATAAACCATTGATCGGTTTAAACTGAACCAACAGAGGTCTTGAATAATCTTTGACTGGAAAAGAATCAGAATAAATCTTTGGAGTGATTTACCTAAACCAGAGAAAGTATCTACCGGAACGGAATCAGAATAAACCATTGATCGGTTTAAACTGAACCATCAGAGGTCTTGAATAATCTTTGACTCGAAAAGAATCATAATAAATCTTTGGAGCGATTTATCTGAACCAGAGAAAGCGTCTACCAGAACGGAATCAAGATAAACCATTGGTCGATTTAAACTGAACCAACAAAGGTCTTGAATAATCTTTAACTGGAAAAGAATCAGAATAAATCTTTGGAGCGATTTATCTGAACTAGAGAAAGTGTCTACCAAAACAGAATCAAAATAACCATTGATCGGTTTAAACTGAACTAGCAGAGGTCTTGAATAATCTTTAATTGCAAAAGAATTAGAATAAATATTTGGAACAATTTATCTGAACTAGAGAAAGTATCTACCAGAATGGAATCAGAATAAACCATTGATCGGTTTAAACTGAACCAACAGAAGTCTCCTTGTGGGGATTCCTGTTCCTGCTGTCTGAGGAGGACTCCGCTGGGGAATATGGGTTTTTGTTGTTCTCCTGCTTGAGGAAACTCTGTGGGGAATAGATTCTAGGAACTTCAGTTGTCCATTACTCTACTTGGGAGCTATCTCTTAACTGGTCGTATTCCAGGCTTCACAACAATCTACTAGGGAATATGAAATTAAATTGTTACCTGGTTGGTTTCCCGACTTTGCAGTAAAACAAAATTGACTGCCATCTGGTCGTACTCCAGGCTTCACAGTAACTCAAACTGTTATCTGGTCAGAATCCAGGCTTCAGTGACTTAAACTGTTATCTGGTCGTGTCAAGGCTTCAGTGATTTGAAGAGATTAAGCTGTTATCTGGTCGGATCCAGGCTTCAACTTGAATTTGAGGTATACTATTTTCTGGTCGAGTCCAAGCTTCACAGTAAAACGAAATTGAACTGTTATCTGGTTATACTCCAGGCTTCACAGTAACTCAAACTGTTATCTGATTGGAATCCAGGCTTCAGTGACTTGAACTGTTATCTGGTCGTGTCCAGGCTTCAGTGATTTGAAGAGATTAAGCTGTTATCTAGTTGGATCTAGGCTTTAACTTGAATTTGAGGTATACTATTATCTGGTCGAGTCCAGGCTTCGTAGTAAAACGAAATTGAACTATTATCTGGTCGTACTCTAGGCTTCACAGTAACTCAAACTGTTATCTGGTTGGAATCCAGGCTTCATTGACTTGAACTGTTATGTGGTCATGTCCAGGCTTCAATGATTTGAATGTAAAATCAAGCTTCACAAATGAGCTTTTATTTTGATGAAGACAAACCATGGCTAACAAAGAAGGCAAAGATTTATGATCAAGCTCAAAGCATCTAAGGATAATATCTTCATTCAAAGCTCTCAACAACTTTAAAGGTATAATAATATTATCTACTTTGATCTTAAGATATAGATGCTCAAACATGAAAAATAAATGTTTAAAAAATCATTACTCAAGTTTTTCAAGTTAAAATTTCATTTTTCTCTTATATGCAATCGATTTACATCTTAGTGCAACCGATTGCACACTTCAAACTTTCAGATCTTTTGCTTTTGTTTCTCTGTACAATCGATTTACATTGTTTGTGCAATCGATTGCATACTTAACATTTTTAGATCTTTTGCTTCTGTTTCTCAGTGCAATCGATTTACCTTCTTGTGCAATCGATTGCATACTTAAAATTTTCAAAATGTTTGCTTCTGTTTCTCAGTGCAATGATTTACATTGCTAGTGCAATCGATTGCACTCACTTACTTTTTGCTACTGACTTTGTAGTCAATCAATTTGCTTTGATAGTGCAATCGATTGCACTCTTAAAAGTTTTGAAAAAATAGTTGTTGAAACCTTGTGCAATCGATTTACACAAAGGGTGCAATCGATTGCATGCTGCACGATTTTGAAAAACAACAGCTTTTTACATGCCTGTTCATCATGCCTTTTCAATGAAACTTTTCACTCAAACTTGGCATTTGTTCATGATACATTTCCAGAACTTCATGTTGTTTCAAAAGGGTGTTATGAACATATAAATATTCAATTTCAAAATCTATTTCAACACCTCTTCCATAATTATTTTCTGAAATTTCAAAATACAAACTCAAGCATTCCTTCACTTTCATGCATAAGTTTTCTGCACATTTTCATACATTAACAAACAGAAAACTTTGAGCAAATATATCTTGAGTCATTGTACAATAATATTGTTGGAAGAGAAGATCATACATTGTTAAATCACTCTAAGTGATCAAATATTAATCTACTCACTCAAACTCAAAAATTGATATTTACTTACTTATTTTTCCAGGATTGTTGGAAATAAGTTTAAGTTTTTTTTTGAAATCTTGTCTTTCCAAAATTGTTGGATATAAGTGTAGTTACATTGAGAGGATTGTTCTCATAGGTAACTTAGTGAAAATCCAAGAGGATTGTTCTTGGTCCAAGAGGATTGTTCTTGGTTACTTGGTAGTTCTTGTTTAAGTTTGCCACAATAAGGAAATCTCTTTCATGTTGAAAGGGGATTGGAATAATCTCGGACTGTGAGGGGAACCAGGATATATCTCCCGTGTCTCTTTATTTTTCTACATTTTTAAGCTTTCCTAAACTCACTTTTAACCAGAAAAATAAGAACCATCATCACTAAAAACCAGAATTTTTAAAGTACCTAATTCACCCTCCTCTTAGGCGCACTTCGTACTTACAATTGGTATCAGAGCAGGTTATAGGTAACCTGCTCCTAAAAGATCCAGAATGGCTTCCGCAAATCAAAATCCCGTTTTCAGAGATGGTGGTAATAACAACAAACCTCCTCTATTTTGTGGTGAATATTTTGACTTCTAGAAAATACGCATGAAGGCACACCTAGAAGCACAAGGAGAAGAAAAATGGGATGCCGTCGAAAATGGTCCATTTATCCCTATAACGGTAATCAATGGTGTTGGCTCATCAAAACCTAAAACTGCATGGGACGATGATGATAAGAAGAAAGTTCTCTATGAAAAAAGGCAATAAACCTTCTTCAAGGTGCACTTAGCATGGACGAATTCTTCCGTGTCTCGGCATGCAAAACAACAAAAGAAATATGGGATACCTTGGTACAAACTCATGAAGGAATGGTTGAAGTAAAAAGATCAAGACTAAATACCCTAAGTCAAGAATATGAATTATTTCGAATGCAGCCCAGAGAAACCATTCTTGACTTACAAAAGAGATTTGTGCACTTGACAAATCATCTAAGTGCTCTTGGTAAAACTTTGACGAATGATGAACTAAATCTGAAAGTACTTAGGTCCTTAAGTAGGGAATGGCAACCAAAGGTAACGACAATTTCAGAAAAGAAAAGTCTCTCCAACATGACATCCTCAACATTATTTGGAAAACTTCAAGAATACGAAACGGAACTCGGAAGACTTGAAAATCATGAAAATCAAGAGAAGAAATACAAGAATATTGCTTTGAAGATAGACTCCAAGGAAGTTGAAAGGGAAGACAATCCGGAAGAAGATGAAAACTTCATTCTTCTTGTTAAAAGGCTTGGTAAGTTCTTCGGTAGAAATGACAAACCTTTTTCTCATTCAAAAGGAAAGAAACAATTTAAGAAAAAGGAAGTCTCCACATCAACACAAGAAATCACATGTTATGAATGTGGTAAGCAAGGTCAAATCAAGCCAGATTGTCCAAAACTCTCCAAGAAAGGTGGCTTCAAAAGCAAGAAGGGATTCAAGAACAAAAAGGCTTATGTCGCATGGGAGGACAATGAAATAAGTTCCTCATCTGATTCCGATAGTGATGAAAGTGAAAATCTAGCATTGATGGCCTCACACCATTCCGATGATGAAGACAACGAGGTATGCTTGAAGACCACATGCAATCTTTGGTATCTTGATAGTGGTTGTTCAAAGCATATGACAAGAGACATAAACCAATTGTCACATCTAGCGCTAAAGGCCAAGGGTTTTGTCACTTATGGAGACAATAATAAGGGAAGAATCCTAGGAAAAGGCAAAATTGGTGCTCCACCTTTAACATCCATTGAAGATGTTCTTTATGTTGAAGGACTAAAGAATAATCTTCTAAGTATTAGCCAACTTTGTGACAAAGGCTTCAAAATCAAGTTCACCAAGGATGAATGTTTGATAGAAGACGAAGTCACTCATGAGGTTATACTTAAAGGTAAAAGAATCAATAATATATTCATGATTTCCCTTGATGATCCATCTTTGAAGGTTAAATGTCTCATGGAAAACAATGATGATTCATGGCTTTGGCACAAAAGAATTGCTCATATTCATATGGAACACTTGAATAAATTAATCAAGCATGATCTTGTAATTGGTTTACCTAAGAGAAATTTCGTCAAAGATAGACTATGTGATGCTTGTCAAAAAGGGAAATAAACTAGATCAACTTTCAAATCTAAGAATGTGGTATCCACTACAAGGCCACTACAATTGTTACATATGGACTTATTTGGTCCATCGAGAACAAGGAGTTTCAGAGGTAATGTGTATGCTTTGGTTATTGTTGATGATTTCTCTAGATATACTTGGACATTCTTTTTAGTGCAGAAAAGTGATGCATTCAAGGCGTTCAAGAAGTATGCTAAACAAATTCAGAATGAGAAGTCTCTAACAATTGCCTCAATAAGGAGTGACCATGGCGGAGAATTCCAAAATGCTCTATTTGAAGAATTCTGTGGAGAACATGGAATATCTCACAACTTCTCGGCACCAAAAACTCCTCAACAAAATGGAGTGGTTGAAAGAAAGAATAGGTCTCTTGTGGAACTTGCTAGAACAATGCTTAGCGACTCAAATCTTCCAAAATACTTTTGGGCGGACGCGGTGAGCACGACATGTTTTGTTAGCAATAGAGTTAACATTAGACCAATCCTAAAGAAAACTCCATATGAACTATTCAAAGGGAGAAAACCAAACATTGCTTTCTTTCATATCTTCGGTTGCAAATGCTTTATCCTAAACAATGACAAAGATAATCTGGGTAAGTTTGATGAGAAATCCGATGGAGGTATTTTTCTTGGTTACTCACTCTCTAGTAAAGCATATAGAATATACAACAAAAGAACTTTGACTATTGAAGAATCTATGCATGTTTCTTTTGATGAAACTAACCCCTCCAAGGAGGATAATTTTGTTTGTGATAATGATGATGAAATTTTAGAAGGTGCTCAAGAAAACTCTTCCAAGGATCAACCCATTCAACTCGAAGAATCACCTCAAAAAGAATCAAATCTCAATGATCTACCAAAAGAATGGAGAACTCATAGAGATCATCCTATTGATAAAGTAATTGGTGATATAAGTCAAGGTGTGTCTACAAGATTAAATCTCAAGGATGCTTGCCTAAACATGGCGTTTGTCTCTCAAATTGAACCTTCCAAAGTTGATGAAGCCTTAGGCGATGACCAATGGATTATAGCTATACAAGAAGAATTGAATCAATTTGAAAGGAATTAAGTTTGGGAACTCGTCCCTAGGCCAAGCAACAAACACATTATTGGAACAAGATGGGTGTTCAAAAACAAACTTTACGAGAATGGAATAATTGTTCGCAACAAAGCAAGATTGGTAGCACAAGGATATAATCAAGAAGAAGGAATAGACTTTGTAGAAACTTTCGCTCCAGTTGCAAGGTTAGAATCTATTCGTCTCTTACTTGCCTATGCTTGTTCATTAAATTTTCAGCTTTTCCAAATGGATGTCAAAAGATCATTCTTGAATGGATATATCACTGAAGAAGTGTACGTTAAGCAACCCCCGGGGTTCGAAGACTTTAAGAATCCATCTCATGTATTTAAATTGAGAAAAGCTTTCTATGGACTGAAACAAGCACCAAGGGCATGGTATGATCGTTTAAGCAACTTCTTATGCGAAAAAGGTTTCGAAAAAGGCAAAGTTGACAAGACTCTATTTATCAAGAAAATCAAAGACGACACTTTACTAGCACAAGTCTATTTGATGACATCATATTCGGTTCTTCAAATAAAGAAATGTGTGAAGAATTCTCATCAATGATGCAAGGAGAATTTGAAATGTCCATGATGGGTAAAATGAACTATTTTCTTGGATTTCAAATCAAACAACTAAAAGATGACATCTTCATCAACCAATCCAAATATTGCAAGGAACTCTTGAAAAGGTTTGACATGGATAACTGTAAGGCAATGTCTACACCAATGGGTTCTGGTTCTTATGTTGATCAAGATGAACTAGGTGTTTCCATCGACATCACTAAATATCGAGGTATGATTGGCTCCTTATTATATTTGACGGCAAGCCGTCCTGACATAATGTTTAGTGTTTGTCTTTGTGCCCGCTTTCAAGCTAACCCAAAGGAATCTCATCTCACGGCGGTAAAGAGGATCATGAAGTATCTCAAAGGGACAACAAATGTCATATTATGGTATCCTAAAGGTAGTGACTGCAATTTAATTGGTTATTCTGACGCGGATTATGCAGGTTGTAAAACGGATAGAAAGAGCACAAGTGGTACTTGTCACATTCTTGGTAATGCATTAGTATCATGGGTCTGCAAGAGACAAGCATGTGTTGCTCTAAGCACGGCCGAAGCTGAATATATAGCAGCGGGTAGTTGTCGCGCTCAAATTTTGTGGCTAAAACAACAACTTCGTGACTACGGACTCGATCTAGGGTGCATTCCTCTAAGATGCGACAACACCAATGCAATTAACATTACAAAGAATCCCGTCATGCATTCAAGAACTAAACACATAGACATTCGACATCATTTCCTCCGTGATCATGTTCTTCAAGGAGATGTCGAGGTAACCTTTGTAGATACTCATAATCAGCTTGCCGATATCTTCACCAAAACTTTGGCAAAAGAACCTTTCTACAAAATTCGTCGAGAACTCGACATACTTGACGAACGCGACTTATAAGGTGCATTCTACCCTTGATATAACTCTTATATATGTTTTATATTTGCTATGATAATCTATGCTATATGGTATTTAATTTTTTAAGAAAAATTTGGTTTTGGACATTTTTTGTTAATGCAATTCAATTGCACAAAGAGTGTCAATCGATTGCTTACTGAGTTTTTTCAATTCTGTCCATTCTGTTTGTGTGTAAATCGATTGCACCTTCAATGCCAATCGATTGCACTATGTACGTTTTTGTTTTATTTTGATTCTGTTTGTATGCAAATCGATTGCACCTGGTATGTCAATCGATTGCACGTACTGTAACTTGCTTTTATGACAGAAAAATTATGTTGGTCAGAATTCCTCTCTCATATTTTAATTCTAAATTTTTTCTCAATATATTGCTCTATTATTATTTGCTTTGTGCATCTTTCCCTTCTTTTTGATAATTCCAAAGGGGGAGAAAGATGTGTGGTGTTTTATGCTTGTATTTTCTGTGTCTAAATTCTTAAGGTACTCTCCAATCAAGATGAAGAAATGCATAGGATTCCAACCCTCTCCTACATAGGGGGAGTTTTGCATCTTAAGGGGAGAAGCTCTTCCAGAAAGTTCATCGTATAAAGCAAGATTGTTTGTCATCATCAAAAAGGGGAAGAATGTAAAATCAAGCTTCACAAATGAGCTTTTGTTTTGATGAAGACAAACCATGGCTAACAAAGAAGGCAAAGATTTATGATCAAGCTCAAAGCATCTAAGGATAATATCTTCATTCAAAGCTCTCAACAACTTTAAAGGTATAATAATATTATCTACTTTGATCTTAAGATATAGATGCTCAAACATGAAAAAGAAATGTTTAAAAAATTATTACTCAAGTTTTTCAAGTTAAAATTTCATTTTTTTCTTGCATGCAATTGATTTACATCTTAGTGCAATCGATTGCACACTTCAAACTTTTAGATCTTTTGCTTCTGTTTCTCTGTGCAATCGATTTACATTGTTTGTGCAATCGATTGCATACTTAAAATTTTCAGATCTTTTGCTTCTGTTTCTCAGTGCAATCGATTTACCTTCTTGTGCAATTGATTGCATACTTAAAATTTTCAAAATGTTTGCTTCTGTTTCTCAGTGCAATTGATTTACATTGCTAGTGCAATTGATTGCACTCACTTACTTTTCGCTACTGACTTTGCATGCAATCAATTTGCATTGATAGTGCAATCGATTGCACTCTTAAAAGTTTTGAAAAAATATCTGTTGAAACCTTGTGCAATCGATTTACACAAAGGGTGCAATCAATTGCATGCTGCACAATTTTGAAAAACAACAGCTTTTTACATGCCTGTTCATCATGCCTTTTCAATGAAACTTTTCACTCAAACTTGGCATTTGTTCATGATACATTTCCAGAACTTCATGTTGTTTCAAAAGGGTGTTATGAACATATAAATATTCAATTTCAAAATCTATTTCAACACCTCTTCCATAATTATTTTCTGAAATTTCAAAATACAAACTCAAGCATTCCTTCACTTTCATGCATAAGTTTTCTACACATTTTCATACATTAACAAACAGAAAACATTGAGCAAATATATCTTGAGTCATTGTACAATAATATTGTTGGAAGAGAAGATCATACATTGTTAAATCACTCTAAGTGATCAAATATTACTCTACTCACTCAAACTCAAAAATTGATATTTACTTACTTATTTTTCCAGGATTGTTGGAAATAAGTTTAAGTTTTTTTTTGAAATCTTGTCTTTCCAAAGTTTTTGGATACAAGTGTAGTTACATTGAGAGGATTGTTCTCATAGGTAACTTAGTGAAAATCCAATAGGATTGTTCTTGGTCCAAGAGGATTGTTCTTGGTTACTTGGTAGTTCTTGTTGAAGTTTGCCACAATAAGGAAATCTCTTTCATGTTGAAAGGGGACTGGAGTACTCTCGGACTGTGAGGGGAACCAGGATATATCGCCCATGTCTCTTTATTTTTCTGCATTTTTAAGCTTTCCTAAACTCACTTTTAACCAGAAAAATAAGAACCATCATCACTAAAAACCAGAATTTTTAAAGTACCTAATTCACCCCCCCCTCTTAGGCGCACTTCGTACTTACATTGAAGAGATTAAGTTGTTATCTGGTCGGATCCAGGCTTTAACTTGAATTTGGGGTATATTATTATCTGGTCGAGTCCAAGCTTCATAGTAATTCAAAAGAGTAAGCTGCTAACTGGTCGGATTCCAGGCTTCGCAGTAAAATGATCTTGAACTATTATCTGATCGTACTCCAGGCTTCACAGTAACTCAAACTATTATCATGTCAGAATCCAGGCTTCACAATGTTGTAAACTTCTCTCTCAACAGATAATGAAGGAATCTTGGATGATTTCTACCTCAATAGACAATGAAGGAATCTTTGACAATTGTTACCTCAACAGATAATGAAGGAACCTTGGATGATTGCTACCTTAACAGAGTATGAAGGAATCTTAGACAATTGCTACCTCAATAGATAATGAAGGAATCTTTGAAGATTTCTACCTCAACTGATTAAGAAGGAATCTTGGACGATTTCTACCTCAATAGACAATAAGGAATCTTTGACGATAGCTACCTCAACAAAGTATGAAGGAATCTTGGACGATTGCTACCTCAACAAAGTACCAGAAATTCGTCTGGTCATATGAAAATTTGTCTGTGTATAGACTTTACCTGAAAAGATAAAGGTTTAGCTGCATGAGATATCATGATGCATAAAGTGCAAATGTTGTTCTCAAAAAATGAGATTATGATATATGCATTCGTACTGCATATGCTATGATGTTTGTAAAATGATGTATGAATGCAATGTATGAACGTGCCAATCTTTCTATTATGGTATTGTTAAACTAGGGAAAATAAATCCCTAATTACTGCTGGGGGTGAAGAATGTAGGTCTTCAGATTTTAAAACGCTGGGAGGAGAACTTTCGTTGTTAGAGAAATAAACTCTGTTGGGGAAGGTAAACTCCATGAACTGAACTGTTGCTAGAAGATAGTCTAGAATAAGTATCAGGATGACATTCGTCTTTGGATCGTACCTGAAGCGTTTCTAGATGATGATCTAAATAAGTATCAGGATAGCATTCGTCTCTGGATCGTACCTGAACCGTTTCTAGATGAGAATCTGGAGTAAGTGTCAGGATGACATCCGTCTCTGGATCGTACCTGCACCGTTTCTAGATGAGAATCTGGAGTAAGTTCCAGGATGACATCCGTCTTTGGATCGTACCTGCACCATTTCTATATGAGAATCTGGAGTAAGTTTCAGGATGACACCCGTCTTTGGATTGTACCTGCACCGTTTCTAGATGAGAATATGGAGTAAGTGTTAGGATGAAATCCGTCTTTGGATTGTACCTGAACCGTTTCTAGATGATGATTTAAATAAGTATCAGGATGACATCGGTCTCTTGATCGTACATGAACCGTTTCTAGATGAGAATCTAGAGTAAGTGTCAGGATGACATCCATCTCTGGATCGTACCTGCACCATTTCTAGATGAGAATCTGGAGTAAGTGTCAGGATGACACCCGTCTTTAGATCATGCCTGCACCATTTCTAGATGAGAATCTGGAGTAAGTGTCAGTGTTGTACCCCAAAATTTTCCCTCCCATATTTCTCAACACATAACAAGTGAGGTCCCCAAATTGCTCAAGGAAGTTCAAGAGTTGACCAAACAAACTCTCTCCTAAGGCAGTCTACCTCAAATTAGGGTTTCACTTTTCATCAAGATGCTTGAGTCCAAAGGATCCCAAATTCTCACCATTGTCCTAATATGTTCTCAAGATCATCCATGTCAAGTTTCAAGCCTTGCAGAAGAAGTTTGCTTAGTTAATTGCTCAAAGGCCTGAAAATCGACTATGCTAGGTCAAAAGTCAACTGTGGCCCACATACAGTCAAACTTCAAGATTTTTGGTCAAAATCCTCATTTTGAAGTATCATTCATCATTTGATCAAGGGTTGATCATGATTCATCAAGGATTGCTCACAATTCATCAAAACCCAAAAGTTGCTAAATTAGGGTTTTGTAGGAAAAGTCAACTCAACTTTGACCAAGCATAACTTTCTCATACTTTATGAGAAATGACCCATCCAAATCTCATTTTGAAGATGATGCAATTACCTACAATTAATATTCATCTCCCAAGTTCAGAATATAAACTCACAAAAATATATGAATTTTTACATTATAGGTCATTTTTAAAAGTCAACAAAAACACCTTTTGGGTCAAAGCTTCATACATGAACATGGAAGACTCAATTGAGATGAGACCAAAAGGGTTGCTTAGAGGACATCCTAAGCTTTCTAAAAAGTCCAATAACACCCTCCTAGGGTCAAAATTGAGAGAGATATGCATTGTCAAAGTTGGCAATTTTTGGGAAATTGTCAAAAATCAACATTGATCAAATTTGCATTTTTTCCAAAGGGGCCCATGTTTTCTTGTTTGAAACATGTTTCTAATAGTCCCATGACCCCTGAGCTTTTCCACCTATTATTTTAATATTTTTATCATTTATTTTGATTTTTTATTCATTTAAATCAAAATAAATCAAATTAAATGGTAAAATAATAAAATCAAATCAAATCTTGGATTTTTTGTGCATCTTTTGAGTCTATGTACAGCTAGAAAGATGATCAATTCGTGCAAGATTGATTTGGGTTAAAAAAGATTGGATTGAAGCAAATTTGGAAGGATATCATATGCCATGAAATACTAAATCAAATCTTCATAATGGGCAAGGTTCAGTTCGTTTTTGTTGACCTAATGTGTTGCATTACATATACAGAAGGTATCCAAGGCAAGAGAGAAGGTTGAACAGTCGGGCATAGCCAAGAACAAAAACTCAATTTTTGGTAGAAAAGTGGTGATCTGATCTCTACCCTAGAGGAAGATTCAAAGCTTTCCTACACTCCTAATCGCATCTTGGAGCATCTCTGAAGCTAACTGGATCAATTGCAAGCCTCCTCGTGCCCAGAATCGACCCATAGCAGTCACACGCTTTGCCTAAAAAACTCATTTTCGTTTTCATTGATTTATACATCATTTGCACGTTTTGATTATATATTCTTGTTCATCATTGAGTTTGCAAGCTAATCATTCTATTCAATTGCATTTTTGATGATTGTATGTAAAACTGCCATGGCTAGGGTTTCTTGGTTAGTTTTAGGGTTTTACCGTACATGTTAAATTGGACGTTGATTCTGGGACCATGATACTCGTGAGGATGGGACGAGTTGATTGGTACCAGCCATGGTCATTTATCTTGCTTGTGGACAATTTTTGAGATACACAGGTTTGTACCTACAAAGAAATGTCCGTAGATAAAAGCTTTTTTGACCTAAAACGACGGTTTGGTGAAGAAGACGATGCGTGGCACTCCCTGGTTGGGTGGTTTGAATTTTAGCGCGTTTTTCTAATTAACTATCTTGTTTTATATATTATGCATTATTGTTATTATATGAACAGATGAAGCGCGTGGTATAAATGGTTGGGCGTGTTTGGTGTTGAGCATAAGGACCTGGGTTCGATCCCCAGGTCCCAAACTTTGTTCATATTATTTTACAATAGATGATCAGGTACACTGCAGCCTCCAGCGTCCACCATGGGCCATCCAAATTCCACCATCAGATCCATCAGCAAGCTGGATCCAATGCCCAGGTAGCCAGAGGCCCACCATACGCCCCAGGTCAACGTATGCACTAAATCAGGCAAGTCAAAAGGGCTGAGATTTGGTTTGGGCCCCAGAATTTCAATAGCACATCCCCACAATTGCTAAATGATATCAGGCCCATCTCTAACCTTTTATTTATTTATTTCTTTTCTTTAATTATTTTTTAATTTTCTTTTAATCTTTTAATTGACAACTTAAGTATTTTCCATAAAGTCATAAAATCAATAATTCACAAAAAAATCAGGATTAGTTTTTTTTATTATTATTATCAAAATTAATTTAATTTAGTTTAACTTAGGAAAATTGTAATTTATTTTAATAAATAAAATCAAAATAGAAATTAGGTTAAAACTCTTGATTTAATTTTATTTTCTCTTTTTCTCAAATAAATAAAAATACAAAAATAGGTTTTAGAATAAATTAATTTATTTTTTCTTAATTTAAAATTAATTAGAATTAGGATTTTCTTTTAATTTAATTATTTCTTTATTTTCTTAAATAACAAAACGTGACAAAAACCTTTTCTAAATCGATCGCAAATAGGTTTAGACAAGGGTCTAAACCCTAATTATCTCGTATTTGATTAATCGCGCGCGTGTTATTTATTTTGCCAATATTTTTGTAACTGTTCATGGTGTGTAATAGTTTAATCTAGGACTTTTTACTTATCGCTTTTTCGCGGGTTTTTGGCTATGTAATTAATCCCCCTCCCCGAAGCCTTGTAATAGCGTAGATTTACTTTCTCGCATTTTAATTCCCGCAAATATTTGACTGTTTAGATGTATGCTAATAGGATTGTATGACGAGAATGCATGACAAATTAATATAGTTAGAAAACCCTAATGTGCAAAGATAAATAACTGAAACAAATCACTCACACATATCACTCTTAAGGTATACTCTCACTTCGATTGCCTTCGGTAAGCGATCATTAAGTATAGGGTGTCTTAGTGGTTCCCCTCCTGTCTAAAAATATTTAATGTTCCATACAAATGTTGCCTCGAATATGATCTTAAGACTCTAGGGTTATTACTAAGGTGTCCTAACATTGCTTTAGTGATCGTACGTCCCTTTTGAATTGACCCTTACAACTCCAACGACGGTGCTACCTATTTCTCAATAGTAGGATAGCGCTGTCTAAAGGAAACAAGAATAGAAATGATCTTTTTTCGAGTAGGTAGATGCTAGTAGGTACTTGCTCAAATCAAAACTTTTCACACTTACACATTTCAAAACAATTTTCAAAACAACTTCGACACACCTTTGAGGACTGATACAAGGGTTATCACGAAGTCAAAACTTTTCAAAAACAAAGCACACACACGATAAATTTAAAAAGATCAGTAAGTACCTAAGAGCCCATGGAAAACCATGGATAGAAAGGGTGCTAACACCTTCCCTTTCTATAATCTACCCCCCGTACTCAGAATATCTCGAAAAAGGATTTTTTCTGTACTTTTTTCCTTTCCGATTGGATGAAATAAAAGTCGGTGGCGACTCTTGCTTACCGTGACATTTTGCAAAAACAAAATGCAAAACGCAAACCAGCGTTAAACAGTCGGTCCTGCCACTATATCACAGAACTGGCGACTCTGCTGGGGATTAAATAAGTGGGGTATACCTTAGGATCTAGTTCATCATAATTGCTTCTCTTGATTGTTTTGTTTGCTTTACTTTTAAGGGTTTTTGTTTGGGGTTACTATAGATCCTAACCCAGATCTGGGGAATACCTTTTAGGTAAGTAGCAATAGACTGTGAGGGAACTGTACGGCATAGACCGATACGGTTGAAGCAGTGGCTACATTGGTGTGGCACTTTGGTTGGTACCGGTATCCCTTATGGAGAAACAAGGAGAATACGGGGCCGTCGCGTGGTGTCGTTAAGCATCAACTGACCTTAGAACCTTTAATCTCCCAACTTGGCCATTAGAAAGTAGTGAGATAGTCAGCCTCGGTCTAAAGCTGAGAACTGGTTGATACTCGATGCTACACTCATTGAGACCATACTCTCGGAATAATTTCGGCTGCACGAAAAGATTGCGTAAGCTGAAACCATGACCGATGGAGGATGGTCAGTGATATTGAGATCCTCTAGAACCCGGTTACTTTTCTAGGACAGGTTGAAACCAACTTAACTTCAAGAGGGTATTACCTTTGACCTCATGCAAGCCTTAAACTTAAGGGTTATGTGTGATTTGTTTGTCTTTGCAATACCTGTTATTTGTTATACCTGTGTTTTATCATGACATCATGCATCATAACATAGCATTCATGCTTCATTACACTAACCATTTCAAAGACCAAGGGAATTTATCTTTGTTCTGTTTTGCAGATCATGGCTTCCGTGCGTAGAAAGACTATCCGAATCAACTTTGTGGAGATACCATCCAAACTCAAAGAGCTAGTGTCAAGAATTTCTGAAACTTCTATGTTCATTAAGAGACATGGTCAACTTCTCATCCTGGTTACTTCAAACCCTGATGAACAGATGATGAGCGTACTTTTTTAGTTCTTCGATCCCGAGCATCACTGTTTCACCTTTCCAGATTATAAGTTGGTACCCACCTTGGAGGAATTCTCTCATCTATTGGGCATATCCATTTTTGAACAGGTACCCTTCACAGGTATGGAAGAAGTTCCTAAGCCAGAAGTCATTGCCTCAGGTTTGCATTTGAAACGGGCCGATGTGGTATCCAATTGGGAAACTCGAAGCGGAGTCGAGGGTTTTCTAGCCAAATTTCTGATAGACCAAGCTCAACTATTTTGGGATGATATGGATTTTAAGGCTTTCAAGGATGTCTTGGCTCTTCTTATATATGGTTTAGTTCTCTTCCCTAATTCGGACTCTTTCATAGATATGAATACTATCAAGATTTTCCTTTCTCGCAACCCTGTTCCTACCTTACTTGGAGATATCTTGCACGCTCTCTATATTTATACCACGAGGAGAAGAGGGACTCTTATGTGCTGCATGTCGTTCTTGTTGAGGTGGTTTATTTATCACCTCCCTAAGTCTGTGCTGAAGAACGAAGAAGGTTTGGGTTGGTCGCACAAAATAATGTCACTTGCTCATACGGATATTCTTTGGTGTTCCTGGGCTATGGAAGAAGTTGCTATTATTGACCATTGTAGGGGGGTATCCTAATGTCCCATTACTTGGTATCATATGAGGTATAACTTACGATCCTTGTCTAGCTTTGCGACAATTTGGTCGTGCTCGAAGAGATGGTCCCCATAGGTTAATTCTCGAGGATATTGCATTCGACTATGAAGATGATGTTAAGGGGCATCGCCGGAGGTTCATACGAGCTTGGGGCATGGTAAATAGATCTGACCCCCATGAGTTGGGACCAAAGACTTCCCTTCCTATGCAGCCTTACCTCCAATGGGTCCGAGCTCGTGCCCAGAAGCTTTTGATGCCTTATGCGGCAGTATTACTAGTGATTGTGGAACCTACTACCGAAGACGACATTCCTTACACGGTTATCTATCCTTACATGCCTACTGATCTTGGAGAGTTACAGAGGTCTTGGATTCAGCTGAAGAATGAGAGAGATACTTACAGGGAGCATTTCCATGAGCAAGAGAGGAAGGTTTTGAAGCTCACCAGTCAGCTCGAGGAGGAAAGAGTGCTCAATGATTACATCAGCACAAAGAGAAAGCGTCCATGGGACTTTTGATTTTGCTTTTCTAGTTTTAGATTTGTTTTATTTACTTCTTTGTAACACCTTAAGGGCATTGTTGAACCTTTCAAAGTTAAGCTAATAAAGTTTTGTTTATTTTTGGTTTGCAAATTTAAATCTTCCAAAGTATTTGAAATCATTACATGCGCATCCCATTTTCATGCACATCATCACAGGTACCACTACAGGTTTCTAATCTTCTCCGCTGTTTATTTCAGCAGAAATGTCTTCCGAACAAGCCATCAAAGATCTTCAGGCACAGAATACCCAGTTCCAACAGATGTTCATAAGTCTAGAAAAGGGGAAAGAGGATCTGAAAGCCCTCATTCTGAAAAAGGAAAAGAAGAAGAAGAAGGACGGAATTTTGAATATGGGCAGAAGGTTTGGAGAAAGGTTGAAGCATCAAACTAATCTGACCTCTTCATCCAAGGAAGGGGAGAACCAAGAAGAGGAAAAGGACCCTAGTCCTGCAGTCTCTGATAATGATACTGATTTTGATGATGAGCAATATCCTCCTGCCGAGGATAGGTACAAGCAGCTAGAAGACTGTCTGAGTGCTATGGAAGTTCAAAAGATACCTGGTTTAGATTTCGGAGAACTGGGACTAGTATCGGGGGTGGTCATCCCTCAGAAGTTCAAGGCTCCAGTTTTTGCTAAGTATGATGGAGTGTCCTGCCCAAAACTCCATCTCTACTCTTATGTCAGGAAAATTCAACCCCACACTGCTGATAGAAATCTGTGGGTGCATTTCTTTCAAGATAGTTTGTCAGGGACTCAACTTGAATGGTTCTACCAGTTAGAAGGGGCCAATCTTCGAAACTGGGAAGATCTTGCTGCTGCTTTCTACAAGCAGTATCAGTATAATGCCGACCTTACTCCCACTCGTACTCAGCTCCAGAGTATGTCCATGGGTGCAGGTGAAGGTTTTAAAGATTACGCTAAAAATGGAGAGATTTGGCTGGCAGAGTTCAACCCCCTTTGTCTGATAGGGAGTTGGTTGATATGTTCCTGGGGACGCTGTCTGGTCCATTTTTCAACCACTTGATTGGAAACTCATTGTCTGGTTTCACCGAGTTGATTCTAACTGGAGAAAGAGTGGAGGCTAGAATTCAAAGTGGTAAAATACAGAAAGATGCCTCTTCGAGTTCGATAAAGAAACCTTTTACTGGTAAGAAGGAAGCTAATGCAATTTATAGCCCGAGGGGCCAAAATAGATTTGAACATCGTCCAACGGTAAATGCTGTAGTGATACCAAGACCCACTGTTGCTCCACAATGCAACAATCAACAGAGGGTGGAAAGACCACAGTGGCAGTTTACCCGCATTAGCATGACATTGGCTGAAGTTTTACCTCACCTGCTGAGATCCAACTTGACCATATTGAGGGAGGCTCCCAAAAATCCAAACACTACCTCTCCTAGATACAATCCTAACGCGCGGTGCACCTACCATTCTGAGAGTCCTGGCCACGATACCAATGACTGCTGGGATTTGAGAAACAAAGTACAAGATTTGCTGGAGGCTAAGGAGATAAAGTTCGATGCTCTAGAAAAGCCGAATGTAATAACTGCTCCTATGCCTAAACATGGTCGTGGGGTTAATGTTGTTGACAATGATTTGTTTGTGACCTCTGTTGAAGAAATTTCTACTCCTCTTATGACTGTTAAGAGGAATTTGCTGTTGGCCGGTTCATTTCCGGGTTATGGTGAAGGTTGCCACATGTGCTCGATTCTACCTTCTGGTTGCCGCTTGTTGAAGTCAGGTGTTCAGCGCCTGATGGATAATAAAGAGATTATGTTCGAGAAGACTATGATTCCTGTTGTTCCAAATGAAGATATTGCCATCATAACTATTTCCGCCAATCCTTCCAAGGTTTCTTCGAGAAGACCTGTTAGGATTACACCTGTTCAAAGAATTTCTCCACTAATAATCACTATTCCTTGTCCCATCCCGTACACTTGAGACAAGGCTGTCCCATGGCACTATGGTACTGACGTGTATTATCATGGCATTAAGCAAGATTTAAAGGATGAAGAAGCTGATGCTGACGTCAGTAATACTGTCGGGGCTAGTAAGGTTACCCGAAGCGGGAGGATCTTCTCTCCTGAGATTTCCCCTCCAACTGTCAACAAACCTATTGTCATTCCATCTGCTAGTACATCAACTACTGTTCCAGTTCTCACTCCAGTTATCACCCCTTTTGCCGAACAATCTGGGACTCGGGGCAAATAAGTCATAGATGAGCCTTCCAGGACGGAGGCACCTAGAAAAATTGTTGTGGAAGCCTCTAAACAAGAAATAGAGGAAATACTGAGAATTATCAAGAAAAGCAACTACAATATGGTCGAACAACTGGGGCAGACCTCGTCAAAGATCTCTATATTGTCTCTTCTATTGTGTTCTGAAGCCCATGCGAAGGCTTTGATTGCATTTCTCAAGACTGCGCATGTGCTGCAGGAAACTTCTGCAGATCAGTTCAAAGATTGTGTGGCTAGCCTGACTGCTGACAATGGGCTAGGATTTTCAGATACAGATCTGACCGCTAAGGGGAAGGATCATAATGATGTTGTGAATGCCTCGATTGAGTGCAGGGGAACCACTATGGCTCATGTGCTGGTGGATACTGGGTCTTCGTTGAATGTTCTGCCAAAGAAAGCATTGGACCGTTTGGACTATGAGGGTTTGACTTTAAAGCCGAGTAACATTGTGGTAAGGGCTTTTGACGGATCAAAAAGAATGGTGCATGGGGAGCTGGACATCCATGTCAAGGTGGGTTCCCAGAACTTTGGGTCCACCTTCTATGTAATGGACATCAGACCATCATATTCTTGCTTGCTGGGTCGTCCTTGGATCCATAGGGTTGGGGCAGTTACTTCTACACTCCATCAAATGATGAAGTATCCAGTGAAGGGGAAAATTGTCACAATGCGAGGTGAAGAAGAGTACATGGTGAGTCATCTCAATTCCTTCCATTATGTGGAGATGGATGGGGAGTTCATAGAAACTCCTTGTCAGAACTTCGAAGAGGTCCCTCAGACTTTGGCATCAACTGAAGTGACTACCAACAAACCTCCACTGAAGATGGCTTCTCTCAAGGATGCCAAGGATGTTGTTGAAGAAGGTGGGTGTACCAATTGGGGTCGGCTCTCTGATTTCACTCACAAAACTGACAAATTTGGTTTGGGCTTTACTACAGGGGCTCAAATGGGCTGTTAGGCACGCACGGATTGGAAGACCTCCTCTACACATCAACAATCGGGGAGTTAATGCAATTGAGGACAGTGAAGAAGATTCAGACATCGACAATTGGATCTACCCAACAACCAACGGTGAACTGAATAACTGGACGGTGAAGGACTTCATACCTATTTCTTTTATTCCGCAGTAATTGACTTTTGTTTTAAGATTTGTAATAAACAGTTTGAAACTTTACGGCCCGATGCCTTGCCCGAGGCACCTTGGCTTTGCTTGTGAGGGCTTATTATTTGTCATTTTCATATATCATTACTAAAACATTGGACGTTTCTTGCATTACAAATTTTGCGCTCCTTATTTTTCTTTTGTCTCCCACTTTATCAAAACAACTATTCTCTTACACACACTCACATATCATGCTGCAGATCCATATGCACTCTGGATCCCATTGATAACAACTCTGCTACTGCCAGTTATGACTTCGAAAATCCGATCAACCAAGCTGAGGACGAAGGCGAGGATGATTGTGAGGTGCCTGGAGAACTTGCTAGACTACTATAGCAGGAAGAAAGGGCCATACAACCTCATGAAGAGCCAGTCGAGTCAGTGAATTTGGGTACAGAGGAAGACATGAAAGAGGTTAAAATAGGTGCGAGCCTAGTATCAAACAACGGTTAATATAGATGCTACATGACTATGTTTAGATATTCGCCTGGTCCTATGAAGACATGCCCGGTCTGGACACTGATATTGTGGTACATCATCTGCCAACTAAAGAAGACTGCCCTCTGGTAAAGCAGAAAGTTCGCCGTATGCGCCCTAAAATGTCAGAGAAAATCAAATCAGAGGTCACGAAACAGTTCGACGCGGGATTCTTAGCTGTCACTTCTTATCTGCAGTGGGTTGCCAACGTTGTTCCGGTACCTAAGAAGGATGGTAAGGTACGGATGTGTATGTACTATAGAGATCTGAACAGGGAAAGCCCCAAGGATGACTTCCCACTTCCTCACATTGATGTTCTAGTCGAAAACACCGCGCAACACAAGATCTTCTCCTTCATGGATGGTTTTTCTGGCTACAACCAAATTAAGATGGCTCCTGAGGACATGGAGAAGACAACCTTCATTACGCAATGGGGCACCTTATGTTACAAGGTAATGCCTTTTGGGTTGAAGAATGCTGGGGCAACTTATCAGCATGCCATGGTCGCTTTGTTCCATGATATGATTCACCACGAGATTGAGGTTTATGTTGATGACATGATAGCCAGGTCCCAGACTGAGGAAGAGCATCTTGATCATCTCCAAAAACTGTTTGACAGATTGAAGACGTACAAGCTGAGGTTGAATCCGAACAAGTGTACCTTTGGGGTAAGGTCTGGTAAGCTTCTGGATTTTGTTGTCAGTGACAAAGGTATTCAGGTGGACCCTACAAAGGTAAAATCCATACAGGAGATGCCAGCTCCACATACAGAAAAGGAAGTTAGAGGTTTCTTGGGACGTCTGAATTACATTTCCAGGTTTATTTCACATCTGACTGCTACTTGTTAGCCAATCTTCAAGCTACTGAAGAAAGATCAAGTGGTAAAGTGGAATGATGAATGCCATACCGCTTTCGAGAGAATCAAGGAATGCCTTCAAGAACCACCAATTTTGATGCCTCCAGTTGAAGGAAGACCTTTGATATTATACTTGACAGTACTAGATAACTCAATGGGGTGTGTGCTGGGGCAACATGATGAGTCTGGTCGAAAAGAGCATGCCATTTTTTACCTTAGCAAAAAGTTTATCGACTGTGAGACCCGATACTCATTGCTCGAGAAAACTTGCTGCGCTTTGGCATGGGCTTCTCGCTGACTGAGATAGTATATGTTGACTCACACTACCTTGTTGATATCAAAGATGGATCCAATCAAGTATATTTTCGAGAAGCCCCCTCTCTCCGGAAGGATAGCAAGATGGCACATGATCTTAACCGAGTACGACATCCAATACACAACCCAAAAGGCAATCAAGGGGAGTGTATTGGCGGATCATTTGGTGCATCAGGCCGTGGATGACTACCAGTCCATGAATTTCGAGTTCCCGGATGAGAACATCATGTTCGTGACCGACTGTGAAGAACCTGGACCGAATGAAGGACCTGAGGAAGGATCTTGATGGTCTATGTATTTTGATGGAGCCTCAAACGCATTGGGGAATGGCATTGGCGCTGTAATTATATCTCCTGAGGGCTGTCATACTCCATTCACCGCTAGACTATGTTTTAACTGCACCAACAAAGTGGTGGAGTATGAAGCGTGTATCATGGGTCTTCGAGTTGCTATTGACCTAAGGATTAAGTTCTTGAGTGTATTCGAAGATTCTTCTCTGGTGATAAGTCAGATCAAAGGCGAGTGGGATACGAAGCACCCGAATCTTATTCCTTACAAAGAGTATGTACTGACATTGCTCCCACACTTTGAGGAGGTAACCTTTGAACATTTCCCACGAGAAGAGAACCAGTTGGCGGACGCGCTAGCTACCATGTCTTCTCTGTTCAAAGTCAGGTGGGAAAATGAATCTCCCCAGATTACCATTGAGAGGTTGGACGAACCCGCACATTGCTGTGACATTGAGATTGAAGAGGTGGCAGATAAACCCTGGTTTCACGAGGTAAAGAGGTATCTTGAGGCTCAAGAATACCCCAAGGGGGCATCTGTTAATGATAAGAAGTTTCTGAGAAGATTCGCTGCGAAGTTCTTCATCAGTAATAGTATCCTCTATAAGCGTAACCATGATTCAACCTTACTGCGGTGCATAGACAAGAGCGAGGCAGAAAGGATCATGACATAATTATATGAAGGTACTTTCGGAACTCATTCCAGAGGACACACCATGGCGAAGAAAATTCTACGGGCAGGATATTACTGGTCCACTATGGAATCCGATTGTTATCATCACTCTCGAACCTGTCATAAGTGCCAAGTCTATGCGGATAAAGTGCATGTACTTCCAATTCCTTTGAATGTTTTGATAGCTCCTTGGCCCTTTGCAATGTGGGACATCGACATGATCGGCGAGATTAGACCTACTGCATCTAACGGGTGTCGTTTCATTCTGGTAGCAATTTATTACTTTACAAAGTGGGTTGATGCAGCTTCCTTTGCTACAGTAACCAAGAACGTCATGACGTGGTTCATCCAACACAATCTGATCTGTCGATACGGTGTCCCAAAGAGGATTATTACTGACAATGGTACAAATCTCAATAATACGATGATCACCAAGCTCTACAGACAGTTCAAGATACAACATCATAACTCTTCTCCCTACCGACCGAAGATGAATGGCGCTGTTGAAGCAGCTAACAAGAAAATCAAGAAAATTGTGTAGAAGATGATGGTGACATACAAAGATTGGCACGAGATGTTACCATTCGCTCTTCTGGGTACCGTACCTCAGCACGAACATCGACAGAGGAAACACCCTACTCTTTGGTGTATGGCATGGAGGCATTCCTACCCATCAAAGTCCATATACCCTCTCTCAGGATTATGAAGGATGCAGGTTTGAACGAAGACAACTGGATCCAAACCGACTTGATCAGCTGAACCTAATCGATGAGAAGAGACTTACTGCTATCTGTCATGGTCAGACGTATCAAAAGCGAATGATCAAGGCTTTTAACAAGAAAGTAAGACGTCAAGAATATCAAGTTGGGGATCTGGTGATCAAGCGCATCATACTAGCGCAAGGTGATCCCAGGGGAAAATGGACCCCCACATACGAAGGGCCATTTGTGGTTAAGAACATTTTCTCGGGAGGAGCTATGATTCTAACCACCATGGATGGTGACGACCTTCCTCACCCCGTCAATGCAGACATAGTGAAAAGATACTATGCATAATAAAAAACCTGCTAGGTTGACTGGCCTAGGAAAAAATAAGGGCTTCCTGGCGAACCAAAAGGGTTCGGGCAAAAGTAAGGGATGAAAGTAAAAAAAATTGTACACCCGGCAAGTCGAAAACCTGAAAAGGCGACTTGGGCAAAAAAGGGTATCCCAGTGGACTGAAAACCCGAAAGGGCGGTCCAGGAAAAAATTAGGGATTGAAGCGTAACACTATGTCTCATTGGATCATTGCAACCAGACCTCGGTATCAACTATCAAGCTCGGACAACGCCAATCAATCTAATCCACCTTCTACCAAGCAACAAAGTGATGAGATACTTGAAGATATAAAGGCAATAGCAGAGTTGGAACCCGATCGGATCATTCCACATAGCTATTTTTCTTTCTTAAACATAAATTGTAATTTCTATCTTCCGGCGGTGTTCTCTTACTAGAGCGTCAGCCTCCTTGTACAAAAACGCCTATTACAGGCCAACTTCAAAATCAATACAAGTCATTTTCACAAGAAATTTCCATTTGTTTTTTTTTCTTTTTCTGTTTTGTTTTGCAAGAACGTCCAATAATTCATTTTTGATATATGCATTTGACAATAATTGTTGCTCATAAATATTTACACAAGAAACAAAAGACGATTACTCGTAATTCCAGGAACAGGGAAAACAAGAAGTGCCCAAACCTTACAGTTACTCTACCCATCAGGTACTGGGATAGAGCTAGCTTGAGAACATGAATAATGGTACATACACTCCCCACAGAGTAAAAAGTATCTAAAGATAGTGATGTTAGCTTTCCCGAACAGGACATAACTCTCCCCAACTGAGGTTCACAATCGCAAGCGATTCAGTAAATTTTTCCCCAAGCAGAGTTTATTTCTCTCACAAGCAGAAATTCAATCTCCAACAAAATTCATTATCACCAGCAACCGAAATTCATCCCCAGCTGAGTTTATTTTTCCAGGTCAGCGGATCTATCAACAGAGTATCTCCTCTCCAACAGATTTATTCCATGCAGAGTTATCCTCAGACAAGGTCTCTTCCGGTAGAATATTCGCCAGCCGAGTGGAAAATCCCCAGCATAGTCATCTTTGTTCATTATCCCCAACAGAAGTGGAGAACCTATGGTTTTTTTACAGCAGTCAAGAATACCATTTCTCATACTCTTCGAACAACAGTCAGGGATTTATTTTCCCCGGACTCAGATTATCACGCCAGCATTTCATGTTCATACATCATGACATGTGCATACATTACATATAACATAATCTCAGTTATTTTGAGAACCTCATCACAATGCATCTCATGCATCGCACATAACCAAACCTGTATTTCTTTCAGGAAAGACAATTATTATCAATAATTTCCAGCAGGTACATGATCAACACTCGAAGCTAAACAGAGTAATCATCGGTGTGACAAATGCAACCTTATGGAGGTTTCTCAACAACCCTACTATCCAGGCTTTCATATCAGAGTAACCCTACCATCCAGGTTCCTTCTCAACAGCCCTACTATCCAGGATTCCATATCGGAGTAACCCTACCACCCATGTTCCTTCTCAGCAACCCTACTATCCAGGCTTTCATATTGGAGTAACCCTGCTATCCAAGTTCCTTCTCAGCAGCCCTACTATCCAGGCTTTCATATCGGAGTAACCCTACTATCCAGGTTCTTTCTCAGCAGCCCTACTATCCAGGCTTTCATATCGAAGTAACCCTACTATCCAGGTTCCTTCTTACAGCCCTACTATCTAGGATTTCATATCAAAGTAACCCTACCATCCAGGTTCCTTCTCATAGCCCTACTATCCAAGCGTTCATATCTAAGTAACCCCACCATCCAGGTTCCTTCTCATAGCCCTACTATCCCGACTTTCATATCAAAGTGACCATACTATCCAAGTTCCTTCTCACATCCCTACTACCCAAGCTTTCATTTCTAAGTAATCCTACTATCCAGATTCCTTCTCATAACCTTACTACCCAGGTTCTGCCTCCCTTATCCCCAGACAGCAGTCCACAACACTGTAAGACCGGGGCCCGATCAAACATAATTGGTCTCACATTTCCCTAGAAAGTTGTGGCGCAGCATATACCCCGACCAAATACACAGTTCACTTTCTCTCCCCAAACTAGAGTTATCCTCGTAGAGTAGCGGACAATTGAAGCTCCTAAAACTCTATTTCTCCCAAGACAAAGACCAACATTCCCCAACGAAGTCCTCCTCAACAACAGGTATACGGGTTCTCGCAAAGGAATCTCTTATGCGATCGACATCTCTTCGGATGGCATCTTTAAGCCCATCTCCGACAATTCTCTAGCAGCTACCAAATGGCATCTATAAGCTCATTCCCGATATCACAAATCACTTCATACGAGTGCAAATTTCTGGACACTCTAGTGTTCAATCATCTTCTACCTTCAGATCACGAAAGGCAGACAAGCCAATCTAAAACCTCAGGTTTAAGAAGATTGAACAGGGGCAGCTGTTGTACCCCAAAATTTGCCCTCCCATTTTTCTCAACACGTAACAAGTGAGGTTCCTAAATTTCTCAAGGAAGTTCAAGAGTTGACCAGACAAACTCTCTCCTAAGGCAGTCAACCTCAAATTAGGGTTTCACTTTTCATCAAGATTCTTGAGTCCAAAGGATCCCAAATGCCCACCATTGTCCTAATATGTTCTCAAGATCATCCATGTCAAGTTTCAAGCCTTGCAGAAGAAGTTTGCTCAGTTAATTGCTCAAAGGCCTGGAAATCGACTATGCTAGGTCAAAAGTCAATTGTGGCCCACATACAGTTAAACTTCAAGATTTTTGGTCAACATCCTAATTTTGAAGTATCATTCATAATTTGATGAAGGTTTGATCATGATTCATCAAGGATTGCTCACAATTCATCAAAACCCAAAAGTTACTGAATTAGGGTTTTGTAGGAAAAGTCAACTCAACTTTGACCAAGCATAACTTTCTCATACTTTATCATAAATGACCCATCCAAATCTCATTTTGAAGAGGATGAAATTCCATACAATTCATCTTCATCTTCCAAGTTCATAATATGTACTCACAAAAAGATATGAATTTTGACATTATAGGTCATTTTGAATAGTCAACAAAAACACCTTTTGGGTCAAAGCTTCATACATGAACATGGAAGACTCAATTGATATGAGACCAAAAGGTTTGCTTAGAGGACATACTAAGATTTCTAAAAAGTCTAAGAACACCCTCCTAGGGTCAAAATTGAGAGAGATATGCATTGTCAAAGTTGGCAATTTTTGGGAAATTGTCAAAAGTCAACATTGATCAAATTTGCATTTTTTCCAAAGGGGCCCATGTTTTCTTGTTTGAAACATGTTTATAATAGGGCCCACTAGAATCACTAAGTGAGCCTAAGAGGGAGGGGGGGGGGGGGGGTGAATTAGGTACTTTAAAAATTTCTGGTTTTTAGTGATGATGGTTCTTAATTTTCTGGTTAAAAGTGAGTTTAGGAAAGCTTAAAAATGCAGAAAAATAAAGAGACACGAGCGATATATCCTGGTTCCCCTCACAGTCCGAGAGTACTCCAGTCCCTTTTCAATATGAAAGAGATTTCCTTATTATGGAAAACTTAAACAAGAACTACCAAACAACCAAGAACAATCCTCTTGGACCAAGAACAATCCTCTTGGATTTTCACTAAGTTAGTTATGAGAACAATCCTCTCAATGTAACTACACTTGTATCCAACAACTTTGGAAAGACAAGATTTCAAAAAACACTTAAACTTATTTCCAATAATCCTGGAAAAATAAGTAAGTAATTATCAATTTTTGAGTTTGAGTGAGTAGAGTAATATTGATCACTTAGAGTGATTTAACAATGTATGATATTCTCTTCCAATAATATTATTGTACAATGACTCAAGATATAATTGCTCAATGTTTTCTGTTTGTTAATGTATGAAAATGTGCAGAAAACTTATGCATGAAAGTGAAGGAATGCTTGAGTTTGTATTTTGAAATTTCAGAAAATATTTATGGAAGAGGTGTTGAAATGGATTTTGAAATTGAATATTTATATGTTCATAACTTCCTTTTGAAACAACATGAAGTTCTGAAAATGTATCATGAACAAGTGCCAAGTTTGAGTGAAAAGTTTCAATGAAAAGGCATGATGAACAGGCATGTACAAAGCTACTGCTTTTCAAAATCGTGTAGCATGCAATCGATTGCACCCTTTGTGTAAATCGATCGCATAAGGTTTCAACAGCTATTTTTTCAAAACTTTTAGGAGTGCAATCGATTGCACTAGCAATGTAAATCGATTGCACTGAGAAACAAAAGTAAACATTTTGAAAATTTTAAGTATGCAATCGATTGCACAAGCAATGTAAATCGATTTCACAGAGAAGCAGAAGCAAAAGATCTGAAAGTTTAAAGTGTGCAATCGATTGCACTAGAAGGTAAATCGATTGCATGCAATAGAAAAATGAAATTTTAACTTTGAAAAACTTGAGTAATGATTTTTAAACATTTCTTTTTCATTTTTGAGCATCTATATCTTAAGATCAAAGTAGATAATATTATTATACCTTTAAAGTTGTTGAGAGCTTTGAAATGAAGATATTATCCTTAGATGCTTTGAGCTTGATCATAAATCTTTGCCTTCTTTGTTAGCCATGGTTTGTATTCATCAAAACAAAAGCTCATTTGTGAAGCTTGATTTTACATTCTCCCCCTTTTTGATGATGACAAACAATTTTGCTTTATGCGATGTACTTTCCAGAAGAGCTTCTCCCCCTAAGATGCAAAACTCCCCCTATGTAGGAGAGGGTTGGAATCCTATGCGTTTCTTCATCTTGATTGGAGGGTACCTTAAAAAATTAAGACACAAAAAATACAAGCATAAAGTACCACACATCTTTCTCCCCCTTTGGCATTATCAAAAAGAAGGGAAAGATGCACAAAACAAATAATAATAGAGCAATATATTGAGAAAATTTAGAATTAAAACAGTAACACAAATTGTTTAAGGATTATATAGAAATTTGAACAAACAAAACATTGAATAGCAAGACAAGAACATAATAGAAAAACAGTTAGCCAGAACATTAAGGGTGATGCATGTCTGGATGGTTATAAGACCATGAGCCTTGATTCGAGAATTGTTGTTGAAGTGGGGGTTTTAGTTTTTGTGAGCTGAGATTTGGAAATGATTTGGGTAGGTAGGGAATGAGTGATTTGAATTAAATAATATTTGGCTTGGGAATATGGGAGAGGAATTCTGACCAACATAATTTTTCTGTCATAAAAGAAAGTTGTAGTACGTGCAATCGATTGGCATACCAGGTGCAATCAATTTGCATACAAACAGAAACAAAATAAAACATAAACGCTCAGAGTGCAATCAATTTGCATTGAAGGTGCAATCGATTTGCACACACACAAAATGGACAAAATCGATTGAGCAATCGATTGACACTCTTTGTGCAATCGATTTACATAAACTAAAATTGTCCAAAACCAAATTTTTCGTAAAAAATTAAATACCATATAGCATAGATTATCATATAGCATGTATAAAACATATATAAGAGTTATATCAAGGGTAGAATGCACCTTATAACTCGCGTTCGTCAAGTATGCCAAGCTCTCGTCTAATTTTGTAGAAAGGTTCTTTTGCCAAAGGTTTAGTGAAGATATCGGCAAGCTGATTATGAGTATCTACAAAGGTTACCTCGACATCTCCTTGAAGAACATGATCACGGAGGAAATGATGTTGAATGTATATGTGTCTAGTTCTTGAATGCATGACGGGATTCTTTGTAATGTTAATTGCACTGGTGTTGTCGCATATTAGAGGAATGCACCCTAGATCGAGTACGTAGTTACGAAGTTGTTGTTTTAGCTCCAAAATTTGAGCGCAACTACTACCCGCTGCTATATATTCAGCTTCGGCCGTGCTTAGAGAAACACATGCTTGTTTCTTGCAGGCCCATGATACTAATGCATTACCAAGAATGTGACAAGTACCACTTGTGCTCTTTCTATCCGTTTTTCAAGCTGCATAATCCGCATAAGAATAATTAATTAAGTTGTAGACACTACCTTTAGGATACCACAATCCGACATTTGTTGTCCCTTTGAGATACTTCATGATCCTCTTTACCGCTGTGAGATGAGATTCCTTTGGGTTAGCTTAAAAGCAGGCACAGAGACAAACACTAAACATTATGTTAGGACGGCTTGCCATCAAATAAAATAAGGAGCCAATCATACCTCGATATTTAGTGATGTCGATGGAAACACCTAATTCATGTTGATCAACATAAGAACCAGAACCCATTGGTGTAGACATTGCCTTACAGTTATCCATGTCAAACCTTTTCAAGAGTTCCTTGCAATATTTGGATTGGTTGATGAAGATGCCATCTTTTAGTTGTTTGATTTGAAGTCCAAGAAAATAGTTCATTTTACCCATCATGGACATTTCAAATTCGCCTTGCATCATTGATGATAATTCTTCACACATTTCTTGATTTGAAGAACCGAAAATGATGTCATCAACATAGACTTGTGCTAGCAAAGTGTCGTCTTTGATTTTCTTGATAAAAAGAGTCTTGTCAACTTTGCCTTTTTTGAAACCTTTTTCGCATAAGAAGTTGCTTAAACAATCATACCATGCCCTTGGTGCTTGTTTCGGTCCATATAGAGCTTTTCTCAATTTAAATACATGAGATGGATTCTTGAAATCTTCGAACCCTGGGGGTTACTTAACGTGGACTTCTTCAGTGATATATCCATTAAAGAATGCGCTTTTGACATCCATTTGGAAAAGATGAAAATTTAATGAACAAGAATAGGAAAATAAGAGACGAATAGTTTCTAACCTTGCAACTGGAGCGAAAGTTTCTTCAAATTCTATTCCTTCTTCTTGATTATAGCCTTGTGCTACCAATCTTTCTTTGTTGCGAACAATTATTCCATTCTCGTCAAGTTTGTTTTTGAACACCCATATTGTTCCAATAATGTGTTTGTTGCTTGGCCTTGGGACAAGTTCCCAAACTTGATTCCTTTCAAATTGATTCAATTCTTCTTTCATAGCGATAATCCATTGGTCATCGCCTAAGGCTTCATCAACTTTGGAAGGTTCAATTTGAGAGACAAACGCCATGTTTAGGCAAGCATCCTTGAGATTTAATCTTGTAGACACACCTTGACTTATATCACCAATTACTTTATCAATAGGATGATTGTGATACGGTGGAAGAACTGACTTGAGGTTTTGCGTTTGTATTCGCACTTGTTCGGTTTAGCAAGAGTCGCCACCGACTTTTTATTTTATCCTATGGAAAGGTTAAAAAGCACAGGAAAAACCTTTTGAGATGTTTCGTGGGTTAGGGGGGTAGATTATGAAAAGGGAAGGTATTAGAACCCTTTTCATCCATGGTTATCCATGGGCTCTTAGTTACTCGTTTAGATCACTTGCCTTAATTTTCAATTGCTTGAAATTGTGGTGTGTGTGTGTGTTTTGAAAATGTTTTGAAATAGACGCCTTGTCTAGGCAACCGTTGTAATGACTCGTGTTTGAGTGTTTTACAAAGGTGTGTATCTTTTCGAAAAGATATTTCAAATGTTTTTGGAAGTTTGTTTTTGAAAGTGTTTGTGGAGTGGATTTTGAAAAGTAGGCAAGTGTGTTTTGCAAGTTTGATCAAGTAACTAAGAGTTTGTCTACCCTATTGTACTCAAAGGTTTTTCTCATGTTTTAACCCTTTTAACAATTTTGTTCCACCATTGTATTTGGTGGGAAATCTTCTATTAGGATGTTAACGGGACAGGCGCGGGTCATCGTATGGACCATGAATGCAATGGTGCCAAGTGTCTTTGGCAATTTTGCTTGAAGGGACTATGATCATTTTGATTAGGCAACTTTCGAAAGCGTCATCGAGGGACTATGATCATTTGATTCATTTTGTTTTGCCAAAGATACTCAACGTGCAAGCATGGCCCATTTTGGAAGGCAACAAGTGGAGTAACCCTAGGGGTGCAAGTGTGATTGGTGTTGTCCATTTTCATGCTTTTTGTCTTTTGTTTAATCAAGCTATTTGTTTGGTTCATTTTTGCATACAAAACCCTAAGTCTATCATGACATATTTAGAAAGCTTTAAAGTGCAGAATTTAAAGTCCTAAATTATTACAACATAATTATGGGATGGGGGGTACAAATGTTCAAATGGGGATATTTAGCAAGAAATTAAAATCTAAGCTATTACAATCCAAATTGAATATACAAGTATTAGAATTGTACAATAATTGAATAAAAATACAATAAATATGCAAGATGCAAAAAATGATTTTTATATGTATGTAAAAGTATTTTTCATGTGACAAATAAACAAAAATAAAAAGGTTAATTTTTTGGGTATTTTCATGGTTTAGGCAAAACCCTAATTTGCTAAATAAAAGTATTTATTATGTATTATATACAATATTTATTAATTATATATAAAAAATAAATAAAAAAGGAATTATATTGTAAAAAAGTCATTTTTGAGGTTAAATATTAATAAAAGAAAAAATGTATTATTTTTATATTTATCCTAAATATTTAATAAAAGATAGATAAGTATTTATATTATTTACTAAATATATTAAATATACAAAAATAAAAATATTTAATATTTACAAAGAAAAGTATATTTTTTAGAAAATATTTTCAAAGGATAAAATAAAATAAAAATCAGAAAATAAAATGTATTTGTATTATTTTTAGTATTTTAAATAAAAGTATATATATATATTTATTTACATATAGAACTAAATGAAACAAATAAATACCAAATAAAATGCAAAAAATGTGAGAAAAATATTTTTAATGTTTTTTCATGTTTGAATAAAAATATAGAATCAAAATCAAAAAGAAACAAAATAAAAAATGACAAATATATCACATAATGGGCCAGGGGGGTGCAAATTGAAAAAAAGGGTGCAAAAAGTAGGACTGACTCAGGCCCAGCCCAAGCCAGTCATCTTCAACCTCCAGACTTGTTTGAATAATAAAAACGCGCGTTTCCTAACTCCTGATTCCTGGACTTTCAAGCAAAACTCATAACACCAAAAATGTAGAGCATCAAGAGACGAATCCAGACATATAAAAAACTTGACTTAACTCTAAGAAACGAGGGAGAATTTCTTCATCCCCAATTTCTGACCTAAGTTTTTTCTAATGTTCAGGTTCCAAATTCTCTTAACACACACAATATAAATGAAAAGTAACTATATGGATGACTTCAGGGCTATGATTAGAACATGCTTTCTTCAGAAACTTAAGCCTAACTACGCCTGGATAGAGAGATATAAGTTCAAACTTTTACCTGTTCAGCTTGAGTCGTGTACAACAATGGAGGTACTTTCAATGGATTCTGAGGACTTGTACAGCTTGCTTGAAGTTCAGGGATGCTTCTCCAATGCTTGGTGTGCTTTGAATCTTGCTGTATCAAGCTACAGAAGTCAACCTGCAAGAGAGAAAAGTGAAAATGGCAAACTTGGTTAAAGGAGTTACAGTCTATTTCCAAGGATTGGAATAGTTTGTATGGATGTTATGGAAGGTGTTTGAGGTGGCTTGGATGAAAATGCACGATGGAAATGAACTGGCCAAGTCAATCTGCAATAGGGACTCTGTTTTGCAGAAAAAATGGGCTTTGATGGATGAGGAGGTATTGGGGATGGTTTGGTCGTGTTTCAGGTTAGTCAGGGAGTATGGAATGTGTGGACAAAGTTTGCTTTTGTTCTTGCTTGCAGGAATGTAAGTTCTGATACCTTTTGCAATGTTTCTTCTTATCTAAGCAAGAGTTGTAAACTTAGATTATAGGCTCATACATGCCCCTCAAGCAAGCTGCACAAATCACTCTTGATCAGTGGAATTGGTTCCTCAACTTGTGCCCAAAAGATCTGCTTTGGTACTTCTTATATATTTGTTTGACATAAAGTTAATCTTTACAAGAATAGATAAGTTACTTTTTCTAATTATGGATTAAACTTCCATGTAATACCCAAATGAATGAAATAACATCTTGGCACAATGGTTTAGCATTGAATTATTGAGTAAGAAAGGGATTAGAGGCCTGTAACCTAGATTGAACCATGCTGAGTTTGAAAATGCAAAGTTATGAACATGTAATTTGGCCATAATCAAAGTGACTTTTGCCCAACTTTGCCAATTCGAAACTCCCTAACCACAAGGGTGTTTGATGAGTTCTTGGACAATTTGGAAAGCTTGGAATGTGTACTACAATCCATCTTTGTAATGCAAGTTTAAATTACAAGTGGAAGCATGTGAAAAGTGGCCATGAAGTTGGGCAAAAATCCTGCCTAAAATAGGTTAAAAAATTTCTAAGTTAAGAATGTTTTGCACCCCTATTCCAAAAATCATAACTTGAGCTACAAGCTTCTTTTGAGGAAACTTTGTGAATCAAAGTTGTAGATTTTGCAATGGAATATAACTTTCATGTTTTGAGTTTTGTTTGACTCCAAATACATCTTGATGAAAAAATGGGACAAAGTTAGGAAAAAATTGGGAAATTTCATAACTTAGAAAATTTCTAAGTTATGAAATTTCTTCATTTCAAACCCTAATTTGTAATTTTTGGTTTCTTGATGAACACGTTTCATAATTTGACATGTCTTGATGAAAAATGAATCTTGGCACTTGATTTTGACCAAAAAGTCAAAGTTTGACTTTTCAGTATACAGTCAAATTTTGATCAGTTGACTGTAAAATTCATCTGTCAATCTTGTGCATTTGGGATCTTTTGAACTTGTTGAATGTGTAAAGACCATGCCATTGAGTCCTTGAGTCCATGTGTGAGCTTGAATTGCCATTGGTTAGGTCAAACAGTCAAAAATTTCCTTTGTGCAGTCAAAACCCTAAAAATGACCATTTTGCCCTTTTGGTGATCTGATCAAATTTCTTGTGGAATTGTGATCCAAACTTGATCAAATGGTCCATATGAGTTCATAATGTTGATGTGGGTCAAAAATCATGAGGTTTGACTGTCAATTGACCACAGTTGACTTTTTCCCCAATACAACTGATTTCTAGGTCAACTCTCCAATTGACTGGGCAAAGATTGGAATCAAGGCTTGAAACTTGGTATGGATAAACTTGTGGGTTCAATCATGAAGCATGAAAGTCATCTTAGGCATTTTAGGTCAAAACATATTTGTGCAAACTCAAACCCTAATTTGGGTCAACAGTGCAGGGATGAGTCTTGAGCAGAGCAAACCCTAGCTTGATCTTGAGCTCCAAGGGTCTTGTGGTGAGAAATGTTGAAGAAATGGGAGGGAAAATTTTGGGGTACAACAGTTGCCCCTGTTCAATCTTCTTAGATCTGAGGATGTAGATTGGCTTGCGGGCCTTTCGTGATCCGAAGGGGGAAGATGATTGAACACTAAAGTGCCCAGAAATTTGCACTCGCATAGTGGAGTATCAGCAATGTGATATCGGGAATGGGCTTATAGATGCCATTTGGAGATAGGATGGATAGGAGGATGGGCTTATAGATGCCATCTGAAGGTGTGACAGAACCTTGTCGGGAATGGGCTTATAGATGCCATTTGGAAGTGTTGATCGCATAAGAGATTCCTTAGCGAGAACTTGCGTACTTGAGAAAGAAAGATGGTTTCCTGACTTGCTACAAGTGTTGATCTTCAGTCTCTTCATGAAGATATGCCCTGGCTAGATACAGGTATCGAATCTACAATCAATTGTTCACAGATATGCCCTGGCTAGATACAGGAATCGAATCCGGAACTTCAAACCGTTGCTTACAGACGTGCCCTGGCTGGATACAGGTATCGAATCTCTAAACTATTCATGCAGATATGCCCTGGCTAGATACAGGTGTCGAATCCACAATCAATCGCTCACAGATATGCCCTGGCTAGATACAGGAATCGAATCTGGAATTAGTCGTCTATAGATATGCCCTGGCTGGATACAGGTGTCGAATCTGGAATTTGTCGTCTACAGATATGCCCTGGCTGGATACAGGTGTTGAATCTGGAATTTGTCGTCTATAGATATGCCCTGGCTGGATACAGGTGTCGAATCTCTAAACTCTTCATGCAGATATGCCCTGGCTGGATACAGGTATCGAATCTGCAATCAATCACTCACAAATATGCCCTGGCTAGATACAGGTATCGAATCTGGAATTGCGATAGTTAATAGTAATCATTTTTGGATTGTTCTTTTTCCTGAAAAGGCAAGACATTAGTTGTATGCAATGTCATGATGTATGAGATGCATGATGTCATGATGTTCTCAAAAATAAATGAGATTGTGTGATATGATGCGTATATGCATGCGTCATGGTGTATAAAAATGTGATGAATGTATTTTTGCCTAGGAAAATAAATCCTTGACGACTGCCGGGAGTTTGTGGAATCCTGGGCTGATGTTGAAGAGTAGATTTCTTCGCTTCCGCTGGGGAATGATGATTGCAAGAATAAACCGGTAGGAGAAGATGACTCCGTTGGGGAATAAACTTGTTGGAGAGATTACTCTACGGGGAATAACTCTGTGGGAAGAGATACTTCGCTGAGGTTTTGACGAGAGCTCCGCTGGGGATTCCACTGATAAGTTATGTTGGGGAACTTGATGAACTCCGCTGAGGATAGGAAGAACTTCGCCGAGGACGAACTTTCCGTGGTAATTAGCTGAGGATAACCCAGTTATAAGCTCTGGTGGGAAATAACCTTTGAATGAAACCGGGGAGACGCGTTCGTACTCTGCAGGGGGTAAGCTTCCAGAATCTACTGGGGATAAGCTTCAGAATCTGCTGGGGATATGGATTCCACTGGGGTGTCTAGTATTCCGCCGGGGAACAATCTTAGATTAAGACTGTCGGGGATGCTTGCTGAGGAATGTCTATACTCTGCTGGGGAATGTTGAGATCTTCTGGGGATACCCAACTTCCTTAAGGCTGACAGTAGACTAACTCGGCTTGGGGAGAGTATCGCTGACTTGCTAGGGGAACAATGTGCCTTTTTAGGGCTGATGGGAGACCAACTCTGCCTGGGGAGAGTATTGCTGAAATCTGGTCTTACTCTGGGGAGTTGAAGGTATTTTGGTCAAATTCTTCAATTGAACTCACCTTGGTACCTTGGTGGACAAAGCAACTAGATCGCTTAGACTAATCTTATTATTGCCCATGTTTCTGATGTCACCTGTAATTAGTCCTTTGTTTCGTATGAAGATATTCATGATTAGCAATTAATGTCAAATGCATATATCAAAAATGACCATTGGACGTTCTTTGCAAAACAAAACAGATAAAGGAAAAAAACAAATGGCAATTTGTCTGAAAAATTGAACTTGTATTGATTTTGAAATTTGCCTGTAAATAGGCGTTTTATGTACAGGAGGCTGACGTCCTAGTAAGAGAACGCCGCCGAGCAACATAGAGTTTATACAATTTTGAAAAGGAAACAAAACAGCTATGTGAAAAATAATCCCACTGGGTTCCAACTCTGCTATCGCCTTTATGTCTTCAAACGTCTCATCACTTTGAAGCTGATTGATTGATGCCGAAGTCTGGATGCAAGGTGATCCAATGAGACATAGTATTACGCTTTATCCCTAACTTGTTCCTGGACCGCCCTTTTGGTTTTTCAGTCCACCGGGATACCCATTTTTGCCCAAGCCGCCTTTTCAGGTTTTCGACTTGCCGGGTGTACAGATTTTTTTCATTTCATCCCTTATTTTTGCCCGAACCCTTTTGGTTCGCCGAGAAGCCCTTATTTTTGCCTAGGTGTGTCAACCTAGCGGGTCTTTAATTCATGCGTAGTATCTTTTTACTATGTCTGCATTGGCGGGGTGAGGAAGGTCGTCACCATCCATGGTGGTTAGAATCATAGCTCCTCCTGAGAAGATATGTTTAACCACAAATGGCCCTTCGTATGTAGGGGTCCATTTTCCCTTGGGATCACTTTGAGGAAGAATGATGCGCTTGATTACCAGGTCCCCAACTTGATACTCTTGTCGTCTGACTTTCTTGTTAAATGCCCTGATCATCCGTTTTTGGTACGTCTGTCCATGACAAATAGCAGTGAGTCTCTTTTCGTCAATTAGGTTTAATTGATCAAGCTGAGTCTGGATCCAGTCACCTTCGCTCAAACCTGCATCCTTCATTATCCGGAGAGAGGGTATCTGGACTTCAATAGGAAAGACTTCCTCCATGCCATAGACCAAGGAAAAGGGAGTTGCCCCTGTTGACGTCCGTGCTGAGGTACGGTACCCATGAAGAGCAAACGGTAACATTTCGTGCCAATCTTTGTAGGTCACTGTCATCTTCTGCACAATCTTCTTGATGTTCTTATTCGCTGCTTCTACAGCCCCGTTCATCTTTGGCCGGTAGGGAGAAGAGTTGTGGTGCTGTATCTTGAATTGCTCGCAGAGCTCAGTGATCATCTTATTGTTAAGATTGGTACCATTGTCCGTAATGATCCTCTCAAGTATGCCGTATCGACAGATCAGGTTGTGCCGAATGAACCGTGCCACGACGTTCTTGGTTACCGTAGCATAGGAAGCTGCTTCAACCCACTTTGTAAAGTAATCAATCGCTACCAGGATGAAGTGATGCCCGTTAGATGCCGTAGGTTTGATTTTTCTGATCATATCAATGCCCCACATTGCAAAAGGCCAAGGTGCTGTCAAGACGTTCAAAGGAACCGGAGGAATGTGCACCTTATCAGCATAGATCTGGCATTTATGACAAGTTCGAGAATGCTGATAACAGTCGGCTTCCATTGTGGACCAGAAATATCCTTCCCGAAGGATTTTCTTTGCCATGGTATGTCCACTGGAGTGTGTTCCGAAGGTACCTTCATGTAGCTCTGCCATAATCTTTTCTGCTTCAGTCTTATCCACACAACGTAGTAAGGTTGAATCATGGTTTCTCTTGTAGAGAATGCCATTGCTGAGGAAGAATTTTGCCGCAAACCTTCTCAGGAACTTCTTGTCATTAACAGATGTGCCCTCGGGATATTGTTGAGCTTCCAAGTACCTCTTCACTTCATGATACCAGGGTTTTTCTGTTACCTCTTCAGCCTCAAGGTCACAGCAATATGTAGGTTCATCCAATTTCCAGATAATGATCCGGGGCGCCTCGTTGTCCCATTTGAATTTGAACATAGAAGACATCGTAGCCAACACGTCCGCTAACTGATTCTCCTCTCTTGGGAAGTGTTCAAAAGTTATCTCCTCGAAGTGGGGAATCAACGTCAACACGTACTCTTTATAGGGAATAAGATTTGGGTGTTTCGTATCCCACTCGCCTTTGACCTGATTGATCACGAGAGCGGAATCTCCGAAGACACTCAGAAACTTGATCCTTAAGTCAATTGCAGCTTGAAGACCCATGATACATGCCTCATACTCTGCCATGTTGTTGGTGCAGTTGAAACACAGCCGGGCGGTGAGTGGGGTATGAGTGCCTTTAGGGGATATGATCACAGTGCCGATACCATTACCCAAAGCGTTCGAGGCTCCGTCAAAGTGCATAGACCATCGGGATCCTTCTTCAGGTCCTTCATCCGGTCCAGGTACTTCACAATCAGTCACTACCATGATATCCTCGTCTCGAAATTCAAAGTTCATCGACTGGTAATCGTCCACTGCCTGGTGTGCCAAATGGTCTGCCAATACACTTCCCTTGATTGCTTTTTGAGTCGTGTACTGGATGTCGTATTCTGTCAAGATCATTTGCCATCTTGCTATTCTTCCGGACAAGGCGGGCTTTTCGAAAATGTACTTGATTGGATCCATTTTTGAAATCAAAAGAGTAGTGTGAGTCAACATATACTGTCTCAGCCGGCGAGCAGCCCATACCAAAGCGCAGCAAGTTTTCTCGAGCAGTGAGTATCGGGCCTCACAGTCGGTAAACTTTTTGCTAAGGTAATAAATGGCGTGTTCTTTTCTACCAGACTCGTCATGCTGCCCCAGCACACACCCCATTGAGTTGTCCAGTACAGTCAAGTATAAGATTAGAGGTCTCCCCTCAACCGGTGGCATAAGAATGGGTGGTTCTTGGAGATACTCTTTGATATTTTCTAAAGCGGCCTGACATTCATCGTTCCAACGTACTACTTGATCCTTCTTCAGCAGCTTGAAGATTGGTTCACAGGTAGCAGTTAAATGTGAGATGAATCGGGCAATGTAGTTCAACCGTCCTAGAAAGCCTCTGACTTCTTTCTCTGTCTTGGGAGTTGGCATCTCTTGTATGGCTTTCACTTTGGCAGGGTCCACTTGAATACCTTTGTCGCTTACGACGAAGCTTAGCAATTTTCCAGATCTCACCCCAAAGGTGCACTTGTTTGGGTTCAACCTCAGCTTGTACAACTTCAGACGGTCAAACAGCTTCCGTAGATGGTCAAGGTGTTCCTCCTCAGTTTGAGACCTTGCAATCATATCGTCGACGTATACTTCTATCTCGTGATGGATCATGTCATGAAATAAAGCAACCATGGCACGTTGGTAGGTTGCCCCAACATTTTTCAACCCAAAAGGCATGACCTTGTAGCAAAAGGTGCCCCACTGAGTAACAAAAGTGGTCTTCTCCATGTCTTCAGGAGCCATCTTGATCTGATTATAACCGGAGAAGCCGTCCATGAAGGAGAATACTTTATGCTGAGCAGTGTTGTCAACCAGAACGTCGATATGAGGCAGAGGGAAATCATCCTTAGGGCTCGCCCTGTTCAAATCCCTGTAATCAACACACATTCGGACCTTACCATCCTTCTTCGGCACTGGAACCACGTTGGCAACCCACTGAGGATAAGAAGTCACTGCTAGAAACCCGGCATCAAATTGTTTCATAACCTCAGCTTTGATTTTCTCGGACATTTCTAGACGCATACGGCGGACCTTCTGTTTTACCGGAGGGAAATCTTCCTTGGTAGGTAGGTGATGAACCACAATGTCGGTATCCAACCCAGGCATGTCTTCGTAAGACCAGGCAAAGATTTCCACATAGTCATGCAGCATCTGAATCAACCGTTGTTTCACACTGAGCTCTAGATTGGCACCAATCTTGACTTCCTTTCTGTCTGTCTCAGTACCCAGATTTACCGTTTCCACTGGCTCTTCATGTGGCTGAATGGCCCTCTCTTCCTGGAGTAGCAGTCTTGCAAGCTCACCAGGCACTTCGCAGTCATCTTCACCTTCGTCTTCGGCTAAGTTGATCGGATTTTCGAAGTCATAACTGGCAGTAGCAGAGTCGTTACCAGTGAGATCCAGAGTGGATTGGAACCTGTATAAGTGAGCGTGTGTAAATATAGTTGTTTTGCAATATATAATAAAGAAAGAAAAGGAGCGCAAGATTTTGAAATGCAACAAACGTCCAATGTTTTTATTGATGATATATGAAAATGACACACAAAAGCTCTCACAAATGAAGCCACGGTGCCCCGGGTAAGACACCGAGCCCCAAAAAAGTTTCAAAATATTGTCTGTTACAAATTCAAAACAAAAGAGTTCATTATTGAGTGACAAAAGTAATAGGTGTGAAGTCTTTGGCAGTCCAGTTGCTTGGTCCACCTCCAGTTGTTGGGTAGATCCAACTGTCGAATTCGGATTCCTCCACGTCGTCTTCAATAGCATTTACTCCCGGGTTGGTGATGAACACAGGAGGTCTTCCAATCCTCGCCTTACGAACAGCCCTCTGAGCTTCTACATTGAAACCCAAACCAAACTTGTCGGTCTTCGGAGTAAAGTCAGGAAGTCGGCCCCAGTTTGCACACTCTCCCTTCTCAATAACAGCCCGAGCATCCTTTAAGGAAGCCATCTTCAAAGGAGAGTCTTCTTTCACAGTCTCTGCTGACGCCAGTGTTTGAGGCACCTCTTCAAAGTGCTGAAAGGGGGTCTCAATGAACTCCCCATCCATCTCTATGTACCAGAACGAGTTGAGGTGGCTGACCATATATTCCTCCTCCCCTTGAACTGTAACAATCTTCCCTCTGACCGGGTAATTAAGCTTCTGATGTAGTGTGGAGGTTACAGCTCCAGCCTTGTGGATCCATGGACGACCCAGCAAACAAGAATAGGATGGTCGGATATCCATCACATAGAAAGTAGAATCAAAAACTTGAGAACCAACCCTGATTGGAATGTCAACTTCCCCATGTACCATCCTTTTCGAACCGTCAAAGGCTCGGACAACAATGTTACTAGGCTTGAGCTCCAAACCCTCACAATCCAACCTGTCTAGGGCCTTCTTGGGAAATACGTTCAATGAAGAACCAGTGTCTACCAACACATGGGCAAGAGTAGTGCCCCTGCATTCAATGGAGACATGCAGGGCGTTGTTATGGTTCTTTCCTTTGGCAGTCAGATCGGCGTCAGAGAAGCCCAACCCATTATCGGCAGTCAAGTTGGCCACACAATCGGTAAATTGATCAGCAGACGTTTCTTGTGGCACATGGGCCGTCTTCAGGAAGGAAATCAGGGCCTTGACATGGGCCTCTGAACACAACAACAGTGATAGCATAGAAATTTTTGATGGGGTGTGCCCCAGCTGCTCAACTACATTGAAATCACTCTTCTTAATGATCTTGAGAATCTCTTCCAACTCTTGTTGGGAAGCTTCAACATTGGTTGTCTTTGGTGCCTCCGTCAGGGCAGTCAAATCAGTAGCAATCCCTTTGCCCCGAGCGTCAGATGACTCGGCAGCAGGGGTAGAAACAGGAACTTGATCAGGAAAGGGAGCAGACACACTTGCAGGTGTGATGATAAGAGGTCTCTGAATAGCTGGTGGCGCAATATCTGGTGAGAACAGCCTACCACTGCGAGTAACCTTGGCAGGCCCGGTGATGTTGCTAACACCGGTACTAGCATCAAACTCTTGTTTAACTCCAAGCACATAAACATCTGCCCCATAGTGCCAAGGGACAGCTTTGTCAGATGTATAAGGGAGGGGCCCCGGAACAGTGATGATGATAGGAGCAATCTTCTGAGTGGACATGATTTTGACAGGCTTCTTTGAGAGATCCTTAGGAGGTTTGTTGAAAATAGTGACAATAGAAACTTATTCAGCAGGGATAGCAGGAACAGCAATCTTCTCGAACAAGATTTCTTTACTATCCATCAGGCTTTGGATACCTGATTTCAGCAAAGGACAGCCAACAGGTGAAACAGCACATTGAAGGCAACCTTTACCATATCCCGGAAATAAACCGGCTAGCAACAGGTTCCTTTTGACGGTCAATAATAGAGTAACAATCTCTTCCACGGAGGCTACATACCGGTCTTCCTCAACATCATTCACTCCATGCTGGGGCATGGGAGCAGTCACAACATTGGGCCTTTCGGGCGCCTCAAACTGTATTTCTTTAGCATCAATAAGGTCCTGAACCTTATTCATCAGAGCCCAACAATCATCCGTAGTATGCCCCGGGCTATCAGAGTGATAAGCGCAACGGGCGTTGGGGTTGTACTTTGGAGAAGCCGTGTTCACTACCTTCGGAGCTTCTTTGACAGTTACCAGATTGGTTGATAGTAGTTGCGGCAATATCTGAGACAGGGTCATACTGAGCCGAGTGTACTGCCTTTTGGGTCTCTCACCCCTTGGTTGGTTGTATTGCTGAGGAGCAGCAGTAGGCTTTGAAATTACCAACGCGTTGACAACTTGGCGGCGTTCCGGTTTAATTTGTCTTCTGGGACCATAAACAACACTGGCTTCCTTCTTGAAGGGCTTCTTTTCAATACTCGAGGAGGCACCTTTCTGTATCTTCCCCGACTTGATACCAGCTTCTATTCTCTCACCAGTCAAGATCAAATCTGTAAACCCAGCAGAAGAATTACCAATCAGGTGGTTGAAGAACGGACCAGACAGGGTCCCCAGGAACATGTCAACAAGTTCACGGTCAGTCAAAGGTGGCTGCACCTTGCCAGCCAGGTCTATCCACTTTTGCGCATACTCCTTGAATCCTTCACCCGTCCCCAGTGACATACCCTGGAGTTGGGTACGCGTGGGAGCAAGGTCAGAATTATACTGATATTGCTTATAAAATGCAGTAGCCAAGTCCTCCCAGTTTCGGATACTGGCTCCATCCAGCTGATAGAACCACTCGAGTTGAGCCCCTGAAAGGCTATCTTGGAAGAAATGGATCCATAGGTTCTTGTCTGCAGTGTAAAGTTGGATCTTCCTTACGTATGATCTAAGATGCATCTTCGGGCAGGACAGCCCGTCATATCTTGCAAAGATTGGCACTTTGAACTTCGGGGGGATCACAATTCCAACAACTAATCCCAAATCTTCGAAATCTAAGCCGGGAACTCTCTGCAGCTCCATAGCTGCCAACCTGTCTTCCAAGCTTTTTTACTTATCATCGGCGGGTGGGTATTGTTGCTCAAAGTAGTCTTCGTCTTCTTCAGCCTCTCCTTCTTCAGCTTCGGATTCGGAAGGTACCGCATCCCCATTCCCTTTACTGGTTCCCTCTTCAGACGTAGGGGGAAATTCAAGAACTCTTCTGGCTTCATCCTCAAACCTTCTTCCCAGGGTAGCCACCCCGACTCTTTTCTTCTTCTTTTTCACTTGCTCTTATTCCCAAGCAGGGCTTTTAGATCCTCCTGACCCTTTGCCATGGTCATCAGGAGATGTTGAAACTGTGAGTTTTGAGACTGCAAGTCCTTGACCGTGTGTTCGAGATCCATCTTACTGAAATAAACAGCAGAAAGATAAGGAAACCTGGTGTGGAGACCTGCTTATGCGCATGATGAATGATATACTTATTTATGCAATGCATTCAAGGATTTAGAAATTCAAAATTGTTGCAGACAAAAAGAACGCACGTCATATTAATAAGAAGAAATTTGTCAGTACATAAATGCCCCATGGGCCAAATATTACAAAAAAAACATCTCAAGGTAAAAAGATGTTGCGCATCCTCTTTGGTGCGATGTAGGTGTTGAGGGTCTCTTCCTCATGGAGTCGGCAGGTAAGCTCCAAAACCTTCTTCTCACTGGCGTAGAAGCTGGCTTCAAAAGTATTCCGTTCCTCCTTGAGCTGGATCCAACTCTTCTGCATCTCCTCCCACGATGTTGGCATGTCAGGATATAGGATGGTGTAGGGAACCTCTCCTTCCTTAACGGGCTCTTTAATCACAGGGAGAACATAAGGGTAAGGCATCATTAGACTCTGGGCTCGGGTTCGTACCCACTTGAGATAAGGCTCAAGAGGGATGGAGTTCTTGTGCCCCAGTGTCTTGCTGTCTACCTTGTTAGGCATCCTCCAAGCTCTGATGAACCTTTGGCGAAGTCCTTGCGCATTGTTGTCGAAGTCAAAAACTAAGTCAGGAATCAACATGTCGTGAGGGCCATCCCTCCGTGCATATCTAAATTGTCTTAAAGCTAGACAAGGGTTGTAGGTAATGCCTCCTCTAATGCCAAGTAATGGAACATTAGGGAACTCTCCACAATGATCGACGATGATGACATTTTCTCTGGACCGAGAGCACCAATGTACATCAGAGTGAGTGAGGGTCATCAACCGTTGTGACCACCTTAAGCCTTGGTCATTCTTCAAAATAGATTGTGGAAGGTGCGAAATAAACCACCTTGCAAGGAGAGGAGTACAACACATGAGAACACCCCTCTTTCTCATTGTTCGTGTGTAAAGTGAGTGAAGAATGTCCCCAAGCAATGTTGGTATTGGATTCCTGGATAAGAAGATTTTGACGGCGTTGACATCTACAAGCTGGTCAGGATTTGGGAACAGGACCAACCCATAAATGAGTAGTGCCACAATTTCTTCGAAGGCTTGTAGATCCAATGAATTCCAACACTCTTGTGCCTTCTCAAACAAGAATTTTTCCAAGAAGCCTTTGACACCGCTTCTAGTTTCCCAATGCCCCTTGATGTCAGATGGTTGCAAGTGTAGTGCTTGAGCAACATCTTCAGGCTTTGGTTCTTTTTCTGTACCGTTGTAGGGTAGTTGATTAAGAATAGGAATTCTCAGGAGTTGAGAAAATTCCTCCAAAGTGAGCACCAATTGGTAGTCGGGGAATGTGAAACAGTGGTGAAGGGGATCAAAGAACTGGAACAACACCTTTACCATGTCCTCTTCAATGTTGGTGTTGACTAGGCTGAGCAGTCTACCATGTCTTTCACTGAAGGGAGAGCTTTCTGGAATTCTGGATGTGAGCTCCTTGAGTTGAGGAGGGATTCTCACAAGGTTGACTTGGATAGTTTTCCTGCGAAGAATTTCCATGACCTACAAAACAAGAACAAAGATGAAGATCTAAACCCTTGAAATGGTTAGTGAATGCATATGATGCTTTATGATGCTCATGATGTATGCACAAACATATGTACAAGCAAATCACACAAAACCCTAGTTTCAGGCTTGCATGGGGTCTCATAGGTAAGTACCCTCTTGAGTGTAGTTGGCTTAAAAACCTGTCCTATAAATAGTAACCGGGTTCTAAGGAGCTCAATATCATTGGATTGTTTTCCATGTTCATCGTTTTGGTTTAGCCACTTAACTAGCGACCAAAATATTCCAAGAAAACAACCCTCAATGAGTGTAGTATCGAGTATCTACCAACTTCGGACTGCACCAAAGCCGGTCATCTCACTACCCCTAATAAAAGGCCAAGATGGTCAAGTAAGGTTCTAGGTCATTAGTGCTTAGTGACATCACTCAGCGGCCCCGTACTCTCCTTGATTGAACTCAAGGGTTACCGGTACTCACAAATATGTCGCACTAATATAGCTATTGCTTCAACCGTGTCAGTATACCCCGTACAGTTTCCACAATGTATTGCTATCTATAAATGTTTCCCCAAATCCGGGTGTAGGATTTCAAGCCCAAATAAGAGAGCCAAGATATAAAGCAATCAAAGCAAATAATTAGTCATGCAAGAGGGTGATCTAAGCCCTAAGGTTACTCCACTTTAAAATTTTCCCCAGCATAGTCGCCAGTTCTGTGATACGGTGGGAGAATTGACTTGAGGTTTTGCGTTTGTATTTGCACTTGTTCGGTTTAGCAAGAGTCGCCACCAACTTTTATTTTATCCTATGGAAAGGTCAAAAAGCACATGAAAAACCTTTTGAGATGTTTTGTGGGTTCGGGGGGTAGATTATGAAAAGGGAAGGTATTAGCACCCTTTTCATCCATGGTTATCCATGGGCTCTTAGTTACTCGTTTAGATCACTTGCCTTGATTTTCAATTGCTTGAAATTGTGGTGTGTGTGTGTGTGTTTTGAAAATGTTTTGAAATAGACGCCTTGTCTAGGCAACCGTTGTAATGACTCGTGTTTGAGTGTTTTACAAAGGTGTGTATCTTTTCGAAAAGATGTTTCAAATGTTTTTGGAAGTTTGTTTTTTAAAGTGTTTGTGGAGTGGATTTAGAAAAGTAGGCAAGTGTGTTTTGCAAGTTTGATCAAGTAACTAAGAGTTTGTCTACCCTATTGTACTCAAAGGTTTTTCTCATGTTTTAACCCTTTTAACAATTTTGTTCCATCATTGTATTTGGTGGGCAATCTTGTATTAGGATGTTAACGGGACATGCGCGGGTCATCGTATGGACCATGAATGCAATGGTGCCAAGTGTCTTTGGAAATTTTGCTTGAAGGGACTATGATCATTTTGATTAGGCAACTTTCGAAAGCGTCATCGAGGGACTATGATCATTTGATTCGTTTTGTTTTGCCAAAGATACTCAACGTGCAAGCATGGCCCATTTTGGAAGGCAACAAGTGGAGTAACCCTAGGGGTGCAAGTGTGATTGGTGTTGTCCATTTTCATGCTTTTTGTCTTTTGTTTAATCAAGCTATTTGTTTGGTTGATTTTTGCATACAAAACCCTAAGTCTATCATGGCATATTTAGAAAGCTTTAAAGTGCAGAATTTAAAGTCCTAAATTGTTACAACATAATTATGGGATGGGGGGTACAAATGTTCAAATGGGGATATTTAGCAAGAAATTTAAATCTAAGCTATTACAATCCAAATTTAATATACAAGTATTAGAATTGTACAATAATTGAATAAAAATACAATAAATATGCAAGATGCAAAAAATGATTTTTATATGTATGTAAAAGTATTTTTCATGTGACAAATAAACAAAAATAAAAAGGTTAATTTTTTGGGTATTTTCATGGTTTAGGGCAAAACCCTAATTTGCTAAATAAAAGTATTTATTATGTATTATATACAATATTTATTAATTATATATAAAAAATAAATAAAAAAGGAAGTATATTGTAAAAAAGTGATTTTTGAGGTTAAATATTAATAAAATAAAAAATGTATTATTTTTATATTTATCCTAAATATTTAATAAAAGATAGATAAGTATTTATATTATTTACTAAATATATTAAATATACCAAAATAAAAATATTTAATATTTACAAAAAAAAGTATATTTTTTAGAAAATATTTTCAAAGGATAAAATAAAATAAAAATCAGAAAATAAAATGTATTTGTATTATTTTTAGTATTTTAAATAAAAGTATATATATATATTTATTTACATATAGAACTAAATGAAACAAATAAATACCAAATAAAATGCAAAAAATGTAAGAAAAATATTTTTAATGTTTTTTCATGTTTGAATAAAAATATAGAATCAAAATCAAAAAGAAAAAATCAAAAATGACAAATATATCACATAATGGGCCACGGGGTGCAAATTGAAAAAAAAAAGGGTGCAAAAAGTAGGACTGACTCAGGCCCAGCCCAAGCCAGTCATCTTCAACCTCCAGACTTGTTTGAACAACAAAAATGCGCGCTTCCTAACTCCTGATTCCTGGACTTTCAAGCAAAACTCATAACACCAAAAATGTAGAGCATCAAGAGACGAATCCAGACATATAAAAAACTTGACTTAACTCTAAGAAACGAGGGAGAATTTCTTCATCCCCAATTTCTGACCTAAGTTTTTTCTAATGTTCAAGTTCCAAGTTCTCTTAACACACACAATATAAATGAAAATTAACTATATGGATGGCTTCAGGGCTATGATTAGAACATGCTTTCTTCACAAACTTAAGCCTAACTACGCCTGGATAGAGAGATAGAAGTTCAAACTTTTACCTGTTCAGCTTGAGTCATGTACAACAATGGAGGTACTTTCAATGGATTCTGAGGACTTGTACAGCTTGCTTGAAGTTCAGGGATGCTTCTCCAATGCTTGGTGTGCTTTGAATCTTGCTGTATCAAGCTACATAAGTCAACCTGCAAGGGAGAAAAGTGAAAATGGCAAACTTGGTTAGAGGAGTTACAGTCTGTTTCCAAGGATTGGGATAGTTTGTATGGATGTTATGGAAGGTGTTTGAGGTGGCTTGGATGAAAATGCACGATGGAAATGAACTGGCCAAGTCAATCTGCAACAGGGACTCTGTTTTGCAGAAAAAATGGGCTTTGATGGATGAGGAGGTATTGGGGATGGTTTGGTCGTGTTTCAGGTTAGTCAGGGAGTATGGAATGTGTGGACAAAGTTTGCTTTTGTTCTTGCTTGCAGGAATGTAAGTTTTGATACCTTTTGCAATGTTTCTTCTTATCTAAGCAAGAGTTGTCAACTTAGATTATAGGCTCATACAGGCCCCTCAAGCATGCTGCACAAATCACTCTTGATCAGTGGAATTGGTTCCTCAACTTGTGCCCAAAAGATCTGCTTTGGTACTTCTTAGATTTGTGTTTGACATAAAGTTAATCTTTACAAGAATATATAAGTTACTTTTTCTAATTATGGATTAAACTTCCATGTAATACCCAAATGAATGAAATAGCATCTTGGAACAATGGTTTAGCATTGAATTATTGAGTAAGAAAGGGATTGGAGGCCTGTAACCTAGCTTGAACCATGCTGAGTTTGAAAATGCAAAGTTATGAACATGTAATTTGGCCATGAAGTGACTTTTGCCCAACTTTGCCAATTCGAAACTCCCTAACCACAATGGTGGTTGATGAGTTCTTGGACAATTTGGAAAGCTTGGAATGTGTACTACAATCCATCTTTGTAATGAAAGTTGAAATTCCAAGTGGAAGCATGTGAAAAGTGGCCATGAAGTTGGGCAAAAATCCTGCCTAAAATAGGTCAAAAAATTTCTAAGTTAAGAATGTTTTGCACCCCTATTCCAAAAATCATAACTTGAGCTACAAGCTTCTTTTGAGGAAACTTTGTGAATAAAAGTTGTAGATTTTGCAATGGACTATAACTTTCATGTTTTGAGTTTTGTTTGACTCCAAATACATCTTGATGAAAAAATGGGACAAAGTTAGGGAAAAATTGGGAAATTTCATAACTTAGAAAATTTCTAAGTTATGAAATTTCTTCATTTCAAACCCTAATTTGTAATTTTTGGTTTCTTGATGAACAAGTTTCATAATTTGACATGTCTTGATGAAAAATGAATCTTGGCACTTGATTTTGACCAAAAAGTCAAAGTTTGACTTTTCAGTATACAGTCACATTTTGATCAGTTGACTGGAAAATGCATCTGTCAATCTTGTGCATTTGGGATCTTTTGAACTTGTTGAATGTGTCAAGACCATGCCATTGAGTCCTTGAGTCCATATGTGATCTTGAATTGCCATTGGTTAGGTCAAACAGTCAAAAATTGCCTTTGTGCAGTCAAAACCCTAAAAATGACCATTTTGCCCTTTTGGTGATCTGATCAAATTTCTTGTGGAATTGTGATCCAAACTTGATCAAATGGTCCATATGAGTTCATAATATTGATGTGGGTCAAAAATCATGAGGTTTGACTGTCAATTGACCATAGTTGACTTTTTCCCCAATACAGCTGATTTCTAGGTCAACTCTCCAATTGATTGGGCAAAGATTGGAATCAAGGCTTGAAACTTGGTATGGATAAACTTGTGGGTTCAATCATGAAGCATGAAAGTCATCTTAGGCATTTTAGGTCAAAACATCTTTGTGCAAACTCAAACCCTAATTTGGGTCAACAGTGCAGGGAGGAGTCTTGAGTAGAGCAAACCCTAGCTTGATCTTGAGCTCCAAGGGTCTTGTGGTGAGAAATGTTGAAGAAATGGGAGGGAAAATTTTGGGGTACAACAATGATCTCTATGAGTTCTCCATTCTTTTGGTAGATCATTGAGATTCGATTCTTGTTAAGGTGATTCTTCGAGTTGAATGGGTTGATCCTTGGAAGAATTTTCTTGAGGACCTTCTAAAATTTCATCATCATCATCATAAACAATATTATCCTCCTTGGAGGGGTTAGTTTCATCAAAAGAAACATGCATATATTATTCAAAAGTCAAAGTTCTTTTGTTGTATATTCTATATGCTTTACTAGAGAGTGAGTAACCAAGAAAAATACCTTCATCGGATTTTTTATCAAACTTACCCAGATTATCTTTGTCATTGTTTAGGACAAAGCATTTGAATCCGAAGATATGAAAGAAAGCAATGTTTGGTTTTCTCCCTTTGAAGAGTTCATATGGAGTTTTCTTTAAGATTGGTCTGATGTTAACTCTATTGCTAATAAAACATGCCAAGCTCACCGCATCCGCCCAAAAGTATTTTGGAAGATTTGAGTCGCTAAGCATTGTTCTAGCAAGTTCCACAAGAGACCTATTCTTTCTTTCAACCACTCCATTTTGTTGAGGAGTCCTTGGTGCCGAGAAGTTGTGAGATATTCCATGTTCTCCACAGAATTCTTCAAATAGAGCATTTTGGAATTCTCCGCCATGGTCACTCCTTATTGAGGCAATTGTTAGAGACTTCTCATTCTGAATTTGTTTAGCATACTTCTTGAACTCCTTGAATGCATCACTTTTCTGCACTAAAAAGAATGTCCAATTATATCTAGAGAAATCATCAACAATAACCAAATCATACACATTACCTCTGAAACTCCTTGTTCTCGATGGACCAAATAAGTCCATATGTAACAATTGTAAAGGCCTTGTAGTGGACACCACCTTCTTAGATTTGAAAGTTGATCTAGTTTGTTTCCCTTTTTGACAAGCATCGCATAGTCTATCTTTGACGAAATTTCTCTTAGGCAATCCAATGACAAGATCATGCTTGATTAATTTATTCAAGTGTTCCATATGAATATGAGCAATTCTTTTGTGCCATAGCCATGAATTATCATTGTTTGCCATGAGACATTTAACCTTCAAAGATGGATCATCAAGGGAAACCATGAATATATTATTGATTCTTTTACCTTTAAGTATAACCTCATGAGTGACTTCGTCTTCTATCAAACATTCATCCTTGGTGAACTTGATTTTGAAGCCTTTGTCACAAAGTTGGCTAATACTTATAAGATTGTGCTTTAGTCCTTCAACATGAATAACATCTTAAATGGATGTGAAAGGTGGAGCACCAACTTTGCCTTTGCCTAGGATTCTTCCTTTATTATTGTCTCCATAAGTGACAAAACCCTTGGCCTTTAGCGCTAGATGTGAAAATTGGTTTATGTCTCATGTCATATGCTTTGAACAACCATTATCAAGATACCAAAGATTGCATGTGGTCTTAAAGCATACCTGCAAAACAAATTAGGTTTTGTTAGGTACCCAAGTTGCTTTGGGTCCTTCATAATTAGTGCCTTTATTTACCCATACATAATTCCCACTTGCCACACTGAAGTTTCTAACAGCAAACATTAGGTGTATGGCCTTTAATACCACAATAAAATCAAGTAGGTTCAAAGTTACTTATATATCTAGAAGGATAAGATTTCTTCTTAGAAAATGTTTTCTTTTTAGGATAGTGACGAACTATTTTAGGTTTGTTCACTTTCTCTTTGGATGATTGATCACTAGCCTTAACAAAGATAGTTTTGTTAGAACTTGGTTTTGAAAAATTTGAATATCCAAGTCCACTTTTATCATTGGAGTATCTTTGTTGGCTAAGAACACCTTCCAATCCAATTTGGCCTTTTTCATATCTTTCAATGACTCTTTTTAATTAGACAATTTGGAAAGATAGTGAATCACAATTTTTACATACAAAATTCTGTTTTTGTTCATCACTTGATTTTTGTTTTTCTTCTTTGAAACCTTTTTCCATTGAAACATATTTTTCTTCTAAGGATGAAATTTGTTTCTTTTGTGATGAAATGGTTTTATACAGAATTTTGCATTCATTCAATAGTTCATCTATATCACCTTGTGCATCACTATCAAAAATAGAAAATTCATTACTAACCTCATTGTCTTCATCATCGGAATGGTGTGAGGCCATCAATGCTAGATTTGCACTTTCATCACTATCAGAATCGGATGAGGAACTTATTTCATTGTCCTCCCGTGCGACATAAGCCTTTTTGTTCTTGAATCCCTTCTTGATTTTGAAGCCACCTTTCTTGGAGAGTTTTGGACAATCCGGCTTGATATGACCTTGCTTACCACATTCATAACATGTGATTTCTTGTGTTGATGTGGAGACTTCCTTTTTCTTAAATTGTTTCTTTCCTTTTGAATGAGAAAAAGGTTTGTCATTTCTACCGAAGAACTTACCAAGCCTTTTAACAAGAAGCATGAAGTTTTCATCTTCTTCCGGATTGTCTTCCTTTTCAACTTCCTTGGAGTCTATCTTCAAAGCAATATTCTTGGATTTCTTCTCTTGATTTTCATGATTTTCAAGTCTTCCAAGTTCCGTTTCGTATTCTTTAAGTTTTCCAAATAATGTTGCGGATGTCATGTTGGAGAGACTTTTCTTTTCTAAAATTGTCGTTACCTTTGGTTTCCATTCCCTAGTTAAGGACCTAAGTACTTTCAGATTTAGTTCATCATTCGTCAACGTTTTACCAAGATCACTTAGATGATTTGTCAAGTGCACAAATCTATTTTATAAGTCAAGAATGGTTTCTCCGGGCTGCATTCGAAATAATTCGTATTCTTGACTTAGGGTATTTAGTCTTGATCTTTTTACTTCAACCATTCCTTCATGAGTTTGTACCAAGGTAACCCATATTTCTTTTGCTGTTTTGCATGCCGAGACACAGAAGAGTTCATCCATGCTAAGTGCACCTTGAAGAAGGTTTATTGCCTTTTTATCATAGAGAAATTTCTTCTTATCATCACCGTCCCATGCAGTTTTAGGCTTTGATGAGCCAACACCATTGATTATCGTAATAGGAATAAATGGACCATTTTTGACGACATCCCATAGTTCTTCTCCTTGTGCTTCTAGATGTGCCTTCATGCGTATTTTCCAGAAGTCAAAATATTCACCACAAAATAGAGGAGGCTTGTTGTTACTACCACCATCTCTGAAAACGGGATTTTGATTTGCGGAAGCCATTCTGGATCTTTTAGGAACAGGTTACCTATAACCCGCTCTGATGCCAATTGTAAGTACAAAGTGCGCCTAAGAGGGGGGGGGGTGAATTAGGTACTTTAAAAATTTCTGGTTTTTAGTGATGATGGTTCTTAATTTTCTGGTTAAAAGTGAGTTTGGGAAAGCTTAAAAATGCAAAAAAATAAAGAGACACGGGCGATATATCCTGGTTCCCCTCACAGTCCGAGAGTACTCCAGTCCCCTTTCAATATGAAAGAGATTTCCTTATTGCGGCAAACTTAAAAAAGAACTACCATACAACCAAGAACAATCCTCTTGTACCAAGAACAATCCTCTTGGATTTTCACTAAGTTAGCTATGAGAACAATCCCCTCAATGTAACTACACTTGTATCCAACAACTTTGGAAAGACAAGATTTCAAAAAACACTTAAACTTATTTCCAACAATCCTGGAAAAATAAGTAAGTAATTATCAGTTTTTGAGTTTGAGTGAGTAGAGTAATATTGATCACTTAGAATGATTTAACAATGTATTATCTTCTCTTCCAATAATATTATTGTACAATGACTCAAGATATTATTGATCACTTCAATGCTGACTGAGGCAGGTGTGAAGTGAACCACTTAGCGAGTAGGGGGATACAACATAAAAGGGTACCTCTTTTCTTTATGATGCGGGTATGAAGGCAATGCAAGATGTCTCCTAGTAAGGTGGGTATAGGATTGCGAGAGAGAAAGACTTTGATGGCATTAACGTCTATGAATTGGTCCAAATTGGGAAACAGAACCAAACCATAAATGAGGAGTGCTAGCACGTCTTCGAAAGCTTGGAAATCCACGTCATCCCAAAATTAACGAGCTTTTTCCAATAGAAACTTATCTAGAAAGCCTTTAAGCCCACTTCTAGTTTCCCAATTGGCTATGACGTTGGCCCTCTTCACATGTAAAGCTTCAATGATGACTTCAGGTTTTGGAATCCCTTCTAGACCGGTGAACGGTATCTGATTAAGCACGGGCACCCCTAAGAGTAGAGAGAACTCTTCTAGTGTAGGTACCAACTGATAGTCCAGGAAGTGAAACAATTATGTACGTGATCAAAGAATTGGAATAGTACACACATCATTTCTTATTGGAAATTGGATGTATCCAAACTGAGGAGTCGACCATATTTCTTGGTAAAAGGAGAATCCCCGGGCACTCTTGAGGCTAGCTCTTGAAGTTGAGGATGTGCTTTCACAAAGCTGATTCGGATGGTGTTTCTTCGGAGAGAATTCATGTCCTACAAAACAAAAACAAAGATAAATTTCTAAATCCTTGAAATGGTTAGTGAGCATGCATATGATGTTAATGATGTTTATGATGTTTATGTACAAGTAAATATATGCACACACAACAAACAAATCCTTATGTTTTAGGCTTGCATGAGTTTTGTAGGTAAGTACCCTCTTGAAGTCTAGTTGGCTCAACCTGTCTTAGAAATAATGACCAGGTTCTAAAGGATCTCAATATCACCGACCTTTCTTTTAGGCATTATCTCAGCATAACAATCTTTTCTTGCGGACGAGATATCCCAAAAGTCTAGCCTCAATGAGTGTAGTATCGAGTGTCAACCAATTTTCAGCTTTACACTGAAACCGGCTACCTCACTACGTCCTAATGGCATAGTTTGTTCAATTAGGGTTCTAAGGTTAATTAGTGCTTCATGATGCCACCCAGCAGCCCCGTATTCTCCTCGATTCACCATGAGGGATACCGGTACCCATAAATGTGTCACACTAACATAGCCATTGTTTCAACCATATCGGTCTATACCGTACAGTCTCCACAATCTATTTCTATTTACGTAAAAAGGTATCCTAGATCCAAGTGGAGGATCAAAGCAAGCCCAATACAAAGAACTGAATATAAAGCACACAAATCAAATAATGAAAGCGAGTAAAGGTGATATAACCCTAAGGTAACCCCACTTTTATACTTTTTGTCCCCAGCAGAGTCGCCAGTTCTGTGATACGGTGGGAGAACTTACTTGGTGTTTTTGCGTTTCGATCGCATTTGTGTGGATAGCAAGAGTCGCCACCGACTTTTGTTTTATCCAAAAGGAAAGGTAAAAAAGCACAGGAAAGACCTTTCGAGATTATTTCTCGGGTTCGAGGGGGTAGATTATGAAAAGGGAAGGTATTAGCACCCTTTTCATCCATGGTTTTCCATGGGCTCTTAGTTACTCGTTTAGATCACTTGCTTTTATTTGACAGTGTGCTTGTGGTGTGGGCTTTGAAAATGTTTTGAAAAATTTCTTTTTAATGGTTCTCGTTTCTATAAGAACGCGTACAAAGTTTTGTTTCGAATGATAGTTCAAAAATGTGTTTATGGAACGTGTTTTCGAAAGTGGTTTTGAAAAAAGATGTTTTGCAATAGTTCTCATCTCTATAAGAACGTATGCAAAATGTTTTGTCTTTTGAAAATGTTTTGAAATGAAAGTGTAGGTGTATAAATGTTTTTATCGCGAGCAAGCGAGTAACTAGGAGCGAATCTATCTACTCGAAAGGTTTTCAATTGTTCTTTTCTTCCTCCTTTTAATATTGCTATCTTACCATTAATTTGGTAAGAAGCCCCATCGTTGGATGTGAAGGGACATGCTCGGGTCTATTTTACAGTCATCGAAGGCAACTTATGAGACGCTTTGGCAATTTTCGTAAGGGATGAGATCATTTTATCAAAGGCAACGTCGAGGGTTATCGAGGGACTACGATCTTTTTTTATCGAAGGGTCATTGCTAAAGCATCCCATATTCGAGGGACACGACTGTATTTCCGAGGTAACGAGTGAGGTTACCCTAGGGGTGCGTGTGTGAAAGAGTGTGTTTGTTTTCAAGTTATTTTGTTCTTTGATTAGGTTATCTAGCGATTGATTTTTTGAATCTTGCCATACACGCCTAATTACTATACAGTATAAGGAAAACAATAAATTGCGGGAATTGAAATTCTATGCTATTACAAAGTGTTCGGGAATAGGGGTACAATTTTTACAAATGGGGATGAGTCAAATGCGACTAAAAGGTCCAAATAGCAAACAATACAACCAAGAATCGGACAATTGATTAAAACTACAACAATCTTATGAAATAGTATTAACCAACAAAATATGGAAATAAAATCTTGGTATTTTGTTTGTGAAAAAACAATTTGAAAAGAAGAAAATAAAACCTATTCTAAAAATAAAATAATTGACTAAAAGAAAATTAAATCGTATGTATTATTTTTGTATTTTTACTTATTTAAATAAAATCTAAAGAAGGACAAAATTAAATTCTACTATTTTTGGTGTTTTACTATATGTAAATTAATTAATAATTTTATCTACAACAAATTTTATTTAAAAAAAAGAAGTTGATAAAAAAAATTAATCACAAAGTCTAGATCAATTTAATTATGTATAAAAAAGAAGAATGTATGTTTTTTAAGTTTAGTTGAATTATTTTGTTAAAACTAAATATAAATAAAAAATTAGAGACGATAAGGTTGAAAGAATTAAGCAAAAACAAAAAATGCCCACGGGAGGATTCGAACTCAGGCCACTTGGGTTATCAAGGATGCACTTTGCCAACTGAACTGTATTACTTATTTGTAATTCAAACGGCTTAAATGGTAAATAAGAAGAACGCGGTGGCACGATTGGGCCAAAAGCCCCAAAAGGCCTGACCCGGTTGGGAAGTAATTAGGGGGAAAAAACCCTAAAGTAGAATAAAAGGCGCCGCCGGCGTTTTGCTTGGGAAGATGTAAAGTTCTTTTAATTTTTAAGAAAAAGCACTTAAATATACTTCTTATTTTGATAAAACAAAAGAAAAAAAAAGAAACTGTAATTACTGCCCTTCCCTAAACCCTGTTCATCTTCTACCCCTCTCACCGATGACTCCTCTCCTCCTCACGCGTTTCTTTCTCTTCTTCTCCTTGCCATAAAAGTACTCCCTCTTTCCTCCATATTTATCTCTAACTCGGTTTTCCCTATTTTTCTAACGTTAACTCATGGCTTCATCTCTCTCAGATAATCAAACCAACATGCAGAAAAATCGGAGGCGCAAAAATGGCGTAGCAAGAAATTAATAATGACATGGATGTAATAAGATTGAAAGTGAGAAATTGAGTTACCTATGGCGAGGAGATTTTCGTCGGTCTAACAGGTATGACGTTTGTATCTTTACTCCTCTACTTTTTTTCTCTCTTTGATTTAAACTTCTGAAGCTTATATTTTGTTGTTGTTTGTTGGTGATTTGTGGTTTGTGGATCGTAACATAACAGGGGCAAGTTGAGATTTGAGGAGAATCTAGTTGATGTCGAGGAAGAGGAATCGGTGGAGGCAGGCGGAAGAGTTAGGTCGCGGTTGTCGTTTCGCAGAGAGTACAGAGATGAAAAGCGAAATCAGATTTTGGATCTGGATTTCGTTAGCGAACAAAGACTAAGAGAAAAGGCCTTTACTGCTCGGATTTCAAGTTTGTTTTTTCTGGTTTTCTGTTCTGTTGCTTGTTCATGATTGTTTTGCTGGTTTGTTGGTTTTGAGTGTGATGAGTGATAGTTATTTTTCTGGTTCTTTGGGTGATGGTGATGTTGGTTCTGAGTTTGATGAACAATGGTTATATTTTGAGTTTGATGAGCAATGGTTATATTTTCTCTGTTTTTTAGGTGATGGTCATGCTGGTTCTGAGTTTGATGAACAATGGTTATGTTTTCTACTGGTTTTTTTTCTTGTTCTGTTGCTTTTTTTGTGTTTTCTGCGGATGGCTGCTCCTTTTCTTCTCCCAAATTCTTCTGTTATATAGGTGAGAAAATGGTGGGAAACAAAATATATTTGAACATTTTGGTATGCTGTTATAATGGATTTTTGGTTGCCGTTTTTTTTTTCCATTTTTATGCAAATTATGGACAGATTTGGACAGGGCAGCAAGGTTGTTTAGACTTGTTTAGGCTTACAGGGCAGCAGGGAGGCTGTTTGAGATTGGTTGTTTGGTAGGTCTTGGGCTGTTTGTGGACAACAAGGTTTTGGACTATTTTGCTTAGGTGATTTCTTTCCTCTTTCTCTTTCAATGAAAATAAACAAATTTTGTTTACTTATTGAACTCTGAAGGATTTGCCATATTAGGAAGATGATGACATAGAGCTTGGAGCTATTTTGATAGTTTGTCATTTTTGAATTGTTGCTATTATACTTGGTTCTTGTTTTGCTGTCATATATTGCCCTGTATTCTTATGCTGCTACTGTGCTACCTTGCTTGCCTAGTTTTGCCCATGCTGTGTTGGTGTTTTTTTTCAGCTTTGTGTTTCCTTGAACCGTGCTGTTGTAGTTTCATATTTTTTTTTCTATTCTTTTCCCTTTTTGTGAACCAAAAGAATTCCACATTTTTTTGTGATTTGCAAAAGTAGGAGGAGATAAATCATGATTGAAAAAACCCTCTTAATTTCTGATTCCACAAGGAAAATTCTAATGATGAGATAAAAACTCTTAATAATAATTCTTGAATTTTCACATGTAGCTAAAATTTTCTTTCTTTTGTTGCATGTACGAACAATTTGGACAATGGAGAAAAGTGATGAAGAGCGGCCTGCCATGTTTGATGAAGACTTGAAGATGACAAAAAAAATCAATCTTTTAGGAATTTTGTATTCTTGTAACTTTTGTAACATTGCGGCTTTCATTTGTAATTTGAATTTTGAGACTTGAAAAATTGTGAAATATATTCAAATAAAAATGACGCTTTGTTGTAATATCTTAAGTTCTTGAATAAACTTGAATAATCTCAAATTCCTGAATAAACTTGAATAGTCTTGAATTCTTGAATAAACTTGAATAGTCTTGAATTCCAAAGCGGCTTTAAAAAAAGTCTTGCATTAGGTTTAACAATTGATTTGATTCATGAGAATTGTGACTTAGATAAACCATGAATCACAACATAGCTTTAATCATGTTTGCACTCCAAAGTTCAAATGAATTTGAGAAAACTTTAGCGAACTCGTTCTCTGATACCTTGAATCCAAAACCAACCACGCGAATCAACCATAACAGATTTAGACGAAAGCTTGTGATGTCGTGTAATTCTTTGCTGATCAAAACAATATTCAAATGAAACCTCAAGTAAATTTCAACAAGATCATAAATCAATTTTCGGCATGGCAACTTGTGTTATAAACAAACATGTTCTTCAAACTCAATATGAATCTCCGAATTCAACATCTCATTCTATGGACAGTCTTAACATAAGAATCACAACCCTTGAGAAATCAATTAGAAATTGAAAAATACTCTAAATCAAGAAAATGACTCATGACAAATTGAGAATCTCTAAGGTCTTTACAATTTCCTTAGATTCTTAAAAAGGACTTGTTGATGACATCACTCATGACAATGCACAAAAAATAGTCGTCTCGAGATCTTGAAAATTGAGGACATTACGACTCTTGAAAGGCAGACCACAATTATCTGAAATTAGGTCAGAAACCAGAAAGTGACCTCTAAAAAATTCGAATTTCCGATGATCTTTCGCACATAATCAGCTCTTGACTTGTGAAGATAAATTGGAGATGACGTCAAGGAGAGTCATATGCAAACAGAACCGCCCAAGAATATCGATTAATGAAGAAGTCACAATCGTTTGAACTCGATACTGAAAAGGCCGACTTTTGCAATTGATTTTTAGTCACCTGAACCATTGAACGAGCAAACTCATGATGCGAGGCCTGAAACTTGGCACAAACATCCTTGATAACACATGAAGGACCATAAAGACCATTTGAAACTTTGAAAACTCACTTTTCTTTGACAAATGTAAAACCCTAATTGCTGATTTATTGCCTCGGAAGAGAATCTGTCTGATCGATTTCTGAGCCAACTTGAATATCTGAGAAACCCTAGGATTTATCTTGTATGAAAAATGGGAGGGAAAATTTTGGGGTACAACAACTGCCCCTGTTCAATCTTCTTAAACTTGAAAAGCGAGATCGACGTGTTTGTCGTTCGTGGCTTGAAAGAAGAAGGTGATTGAACACTAGAGTGCCCAGAAATTTGCACTTGATGACACACTGGTTGATTGTGTAAGGAAATGGGCTTAAAGATGCCATTTGGATAAACAAAGGAGAATTTTCGGAGATGGGCTTATAGATGCCATCCAAAGACGAATGCTGACGGAAAATTTGAACTCGATCTTAAGCAGAGAACGAATCAGAATAAATCGTTGAGAGATTTATCTGAACTAGTGAAATAATCTGGAGATGAATCAGAATAAACCGTTGAGAGATTTATCTGAAACAGTGAAATAATCTAGAGACGAATCATAATAAACTGTTGAGAGATTTATCTGAAATAGTAAAAATCTGGAGACGAATCAGAATAGACCGTTGAGAGATTTATCTGAACCAGTGAAATAATCTGGAAACGAATCAGGATAAACCTTTGAGAGATTTATCTGAACCAGTGAAATAATCTTGAGATGAATCAGAATAAACCGTTGAGAGATTTATCTGAACCAGTGAAATAATCTGGAAATGAATCAGGATAAACCGTTGAGAGATTTATCTGAACTAGTGAAATAATCTAGAGACGAATCAGAATAAACCATTGAGAGATTTATCTGAACCAGTGAAATAATCTGGAGACGAATCAAAATAAACCGTTGAGATATTTATCTGAACCAGCAAGAACCAACCTTTTCTCGGAAACTGATATGTATTTGACTTGTTGAAAATTTGTGTCTGTCGGAAGTTTGTTGATAATAACAGTACAATGGCTCTTTCCTGTAAAAAGGTGAAGAGTTAATTGTATGCAATGCTATGATGTATCTGATGCATGCTGTGATGTTTGCCTCTCAAAATAAATGAGATTTCACTGTATGTACTTGAGTTGTCAATGTTATGACTTATGGATGCAAATGTATGGATTTAAAGATTGTTTGTGCCATAGCGTTGCTAGAAGCGGGGAAAATAAATCCCTTTTGAACCACTGATGGGTGAGTTTCCAAGTGTAAACGCTGTTCTAGAAGGGGAAAGCCAGACATTGCTTGTAGTCTTCGTGATATTCTGGTGGGGAAATTTGAGAAGTTGGGCAACTTACTGGGGACACTCTGGATCGGTGGTTGGAAATTCTTGCTCTATCAGGAAAATGAGAATGCTTGATACCAACAGGCTGCATACTGGGGATATGCTAGCGATTCTGTAGTAGGACGCATTTGTTTCCGCTCTGGCTGGAGAAAGTACCTGCGGTTTTTTTGGAATGGCTTATAGATATTATCCTATTTCTTAAAGTCATTAGTAATTGTCTTTCCGTTTCTTTTTGTTTATTTGTAACAGTAATCACGTTCAAATGCATATGTTCAAAAATAAATCATTGGACGTTTTTGTAAATAAAACATAGAAAAATAGATGGTTTTGTACTTTCAAAAGGGATATCTTTGTATTAACTTGAATACGTATTTTTTGTACAATGAGACGAGTGTTCTAGCGAGAGAATGTCGTCATAAAAAATGAAAATTGATACAGAGAAAAGATAGCTATGTGAAATAATCCCATGGGGTTCCCATTCTGCTATAGTCTTCATGTCTCTGAATGTCTTGTCCGCTTGTCGCCTCGGCGAAGTCGATTGGATTGATTTAGAGCCAAATGAGTTGATTGGTTGATGCTGAAGATTGTCTGCCAGATGATTTAACGAGACATAGTCATACGCTTTAATCCCTAACTTTTTCCTGGACCGCCCTCTCGGGTTTTCAGTCCACCAGGATACCCCTTTTTGCCCAAGTCGCCCTTTCCGGTTTTCGACTTGTCGGGTGTATAGATTTTTTTATTTTCATCCCTTATTTTTGCCCGAATCCTTTTTGTTCGCCGGAAAGCCCTTTTTTTCCTAGGCCAGTCAACCTAGCGGGTCTTTGATCATGCATAGCATCTTTTAACTATGTCCGTATTTACAGGGTGCGGGAGGTCGTCGCCATCCATAGTAGTCAAGATCATTGCTCCACCAGAGAAAATGCTTTTGATTACAAACGACCCTTCATATGTAGGGGTCTATTTTCCCCTGGGATCACCTTGTGGCAAAATGATACGCTTGATTACCAAGTCACCAACCAGATATACCTGACGTTTGACCTTTTTGTTAAAAGCTTTGATCATGCATTTTTGGTACATCTGACCATGACAAATAACTATTAGCCTCTTCTCATCAATCAAGTTTAGTTGGTCAAACCGAGTCTGGATCCAATCTTCTTCATTCAAACCAGCATCCTTCATGATTCTTAGAGAGGGGATCTGGACCTCAATGGGCAAGACAGCCTCCATGCCGGACACGAGAGAAAAAGGTCTTGCCCCAGTTGATGTGCGAGCTGTGGTACGATACCCGTGAAGAGCGAACAGTAACATCTCATGCCAGTCTTTGTATGTGACTGTCATTTTCTGTTTGATCTTCTTAATATTTTTGTTAGCAGCTTCTACAACACCATTCATCTTTGGCCGGTAATGGGAAGAATTGTGATGCTGAATCTTGAATTGCTCGCACAAGGCGGTGATCATAGTATTGTTTAAATTCGTACCATTATCAGTGAGAATTCTCTCTGGGATACTGTACTGCCAGATGAGATTCTGCTTGATGAACCGAGCGACCACATTCTTAGTAACGGAAGCAAAAGAAGCTGCCTCAACCCACTTTGTAAAATAGTCGATGTCCACTAAGATAAAGCGGTGTCCATTGGAGGCCGTTGGCTTGATTTCCCCAATCATATCGATTTCCCACATAGCAAAAGGCCAAGGAGCCGTCAAGACATTCAGAGGAACCGGAGGTACGTGCACTTTGTCAGCATAAATTTGACACTTATGACAAGTCCGAGAGTATTGGTAGCAATCTGCCTCCATGGTAGTCCAATAATAGCCTGCCTGTAGGATTTTCTTTGCCATTGTATGCCCACTGGAATGGGTACCAAAAGTGCCTTCGTGTAATTCGACCATGATCCTTTCAGCCTTAGCCTTGTCTACGCACCGAAGCAATACAGAGTAATGACTGCGTTTGTACAGAATGTCGTTACTAAGGAAGAATTTAGCCGAGAACCTTCTTAGGAACTTCTTGCCATTCACCGAAGCTCCTTCTGGATATTCCCGAGACTCGAGATACCTATTGACTTCATGAAACCAAGACTGGTCCACTACCTCTTCAGTATTAATCTCGTGACAGTAGGCTGATTCATCCATCCACTCAATGGTGATTTGAGGAGCCTCGTTATCCCAATTAAGTTTAAACATAGATGACATTGTAGCTAAAGCGTCTGCTAGCTGATTTTCTTCTCGCGGGAAATGCTCGAAGGTAATCTTCTCGAAATGCAGCAACAATGTCAACACATGTTCTTTATAAGGGATAAGGTTGGGGTGCTTGGTGTCCCATTCCTCTTTGACTTGACTGATGACCAAGGTTGAATCTCCAAATACATCCAAGTGTTTGATCCCCAAGTCTATAACAGCTTTGAGACCGAACATGCATGTTTCGTATTCTGCCATGTTGTTTGTACAGTTGAAGCAAAGTCTGGCAGTAAAGGGAGTATGACATCCTTCTGGAGATATGAGTATGGCACCGATACCATTGCCAAGTGCGTTGGATGCCCCATCAAAGAACAGGGTCCATCGGGATCCTTGTTTAGGTCCCTCATATGGCCTGATTTCCTCACAGTTGTCTAACATCGTGATGTCTTAGTCCGGTATTATACCCCAAAATTTTCCCTCTCAGTTATCAAGATTTTCCTCACAAGACTTCTTGGACTCAAGACAAGATCAGGGTTTGGTCAGCTCAAGACACCTCATCTTGCACTGATAACCTAAAATTAGGGTTTGAGTTTGCACAAGGATTTTTGGATCACCAATGCTTCATGTGACTTTCATACATCATCTTGGACCCCTAATATTTCTCATGTTAAGTTTCAAGCCTTGAACCACATTTTTGATCAGTCAATTGGATAGTTGACCTAAAAATCAGCTGTATTGGGGAAAAAGTCAACCATGGCCAATTTACAGTCAAACTTCATAATTTTTGATCCACAACAACATTTTAGACTCATATGTACCATTTGATCAAGTTTGGACCACAACTCCTCAAGAAATTTGATCAAGTCATCAAAAGGGCAAAATGGTCAAAATTAGGGTTTTGATTGAGAAAGGGCAATTTCTGATTTTTAACCTAGCCAATGGCCAATTGAGTTCAAGCATGATTTCAAGGGTTCAATGGCATCATCTTGACCTAATTACATGGTTCAAAAGATCTCAAGTTCATTGGATTGACAGATGAATTTTGCAGTCAACTGATCAAAAGTCAACTGTATACTAAAAAGTCAAACTTTGACTTTTTGGTCAAAACCAAGTGCCAAGGGTCATAATTCATCAAGATATGTCAAAATATGAAACTTGTTCACCAAGAAAACCAATTTTGAAAATTAGGGTTTGAATTTGAAAATGTTCATAACTTAGAATTTTTCTAAGTATGGAAATTTTCTTATTTTTTCCCAACTTTTCACCACTTTTTCACCATGATGCATTTTGATTCAAAGAAAATTTCCAACATGAAAGTTGTAGTCCTTCATTAAATCTACAACTTTTCTTCACAAACCTTTCCGAAAAGATGCTTGAATCTCAAGTTATGAATTTGTGAATATAGGTCCATGAACTTCTTAACTTAGTGAAATTTTGCCCTAATTTAGGCAGGTTTTTGACCCAACTTCATGGACATTTTTCACATAGTTCCAAGAGGTATCTAAAATTGAATTTCAAATATGGATTATATAGCACATTTCAAGCTTTCCAAAATGTCCAAGAACTCTCCAAGATTATTTTTGAGTTGGGAGAATCGAAGAAGGGAAGTTGGCATTTTCTCACTTTTGTTCATGCCATTTTCACAAAGTTTCAAGTTGCAAATCAGATCTATGTTGATTGTATCTTGCTTTACAGGTCCTAAACTCACTTTACACTCCATAATTAAATACAAACTCAGAAGCTAAAGGCATTATCTTTGCTTTTGGAGCTTTGTACAAGAGATAATTCCATTTTTGGCCAAAAGTTCACAATGCCATTTTCATAAAGGGAAACTTTTGCAACTTTGTCAATCTTGAGCCTTGAACGTGTCCCTTTGGTACATACCAACTACACAGCTCTCAAGCAAATTGTACAAGCTCTTTGCAGCCCTCAAGCTAGCCAGTACAAGCATGTAGCATTGGTCACTTCACTTTCCTTAAAATACAAGAAAGGTTGCCAAAAGGTCAAAACTTGTACAACTAGTAAGAAGTGGACTTTGTATCATTTCTTTACAAATATACAAAGTTGTGGCAAGGCTTAGCACGATTGGCTTGCATCCAGAACTCACTCAAACTCAAAAAACTCCAAAATTCTGTCCAAATACACAGTTGCTGCAAAACCATAGCCAACTCATTTTTGGCTCGTGTGTTTTGTGTTTCAACACTTGAATCATCTCATAAATATCATACCAAAGCAATCCAAGCCATCACCCTAGTTCTGTAACCCCTGTTTCAGCATCCACCATTTTCACTTTGGAAGCTTGCAGCTTGACTTGTGGAGAGATTTCCAGTTATCCTCAAAGCAAAATAAGCATTGGAATAGCTTGAGGGAAGTAAAAGGAAGCTTAAAAAATCCTCAGGCCTCCATTAAAGTCCCTACACTGCTCTATCCAAATCCAGCTGAAGGAGGTAATTTCCTAAACTCTATCTCTCTGAATAGGCAACTTCAAGCCACGATTTGTGAAGAAAAAATATAGTCCTTATCATGCCAAAGTTGTACATATGCATACTTTTCATTTATATTAACTATGCTGAGAGAATTTGAATATTGAGTATGCTGAAATTTTTAGGTCACGAATTAGGGGTTCCAAAATTCTCTCTGATCTTTGAGAGTTAGGTTACAAAATTTATATTGTTGGAATCGGGAGCTCACATGCCACATGTTTCATGTTATGAGTTTTTGTTTTTGTGCAAGCATGAGAGAGTTGCAGGTTTGAACTAGCGCGCGAAGAAGACTGGCCAGAGGACAGGGACGAAGTAGTGTTCTGGGCTTTTTGGCAGCTTTGGCCTTTTTGTTTTTACCACTCACACCCCCTGACTTACTTTTGCACCCCCTTGACTAACTTTGTTATATTTTTGTATTTATTTTATATTTTCATATTTTTATACTTTCATTTATTTTTCTGAATAATAAAAATCATAAAAAATAATTTCTTTATTTTTTGCAATTTTATTTTATTTTTTAATTATTTTTTACATAAAAAAAATTAGTTTATTAGGATGAATAGATTTTATTTTCTTAAATAATTTGTAAATACAATTAAAAATACTTAATATTTTTATTTTATTATTTATACACATAAAATATTTATTTTCTATACATACTTAATTTTTAAATATTTATATATAATATTATTTATTATTTTCTTATACAAAAAATGTACAAAATAATAATATAGAACATGTATTTTCTTCTAATTGAAAATTAGGGTTTCACCCCTCCAAAAAATAATATTATTTTTTCCCTTATTTTTTAGGGTTTGAATTAAATTATTTTCTCATACAAAAAACAAATACCAAAGCATTTTTTTACATAAATACATTGCATTGCATTTTAAATACTTGCATCATTTATTTAATTCGCGTAATATTCGATTGGGTTGTAATAATATTTTTAGGTTTATATTTGTGCAAAATTCCCCATTCAAAACTTATATTCCCCCTCCCATAATAATTGTTGTAATAGCTTAGTTTATTTTACGAAATTTATTGCTTTCATATACCATGTTTAGTAAATTAGGGTTTGCATGACAAGAAAAAAAACCAAGCAAAATAGAAAACCTAAATGCAAGACAAAAAGCATGAAAAATGACACACTTTGCATACAAGCACCCTTAGGGTTTCTCCCACTTGGTTTCCTAAAATAAAATGGCCATGTTACGCATGCGAAGTATCTTAGCAAAACAAAAGAAGTATAAGATTATAGTCCCTCGATGACGCTATTCAAAGGTTGCCTAAACAAAATGATCTTGGTCCCTCAAAAATGCTAAGATACTTGGCAACATTGCTATCATGGTCATACGATGACCCACGCCCGTCCCGTTAACATCCAAAGATAGGGTTGCTTACCAAATCAATGGTAAGTCAACAATGTCAAAGGAATAAAAATGCACAAGAAAGACATTTGAGTAGGTAGATAGCTTCTAAGTTACTTGCTCCTTTTCAAACAATCCTTGCTATTTTCAAAAGCAAACACACACACATTTCAAAACATTTCAAAAACATCTTACAAAAAAACATTGAAACATTTTTCAAAAGACACACATCTTTGTATACATTCTTACGAACGAGAATCATTACAAAGATTTCCTAAACGAATGGCCTCTTTTCAAAATATTTTCAAAAACACACCAAACTCCAAGCAACATTTCAAACAATTTTAAAGCAAAGCAAGTGATCATTGGATTGTTTTCATTGTTCATTGTTTTGGTTTAGCCACTTAACTAGCGACCAAAATATTCCAAGAAAACAACCCTCAATGAGTGTAGTATCGAGTATCTACCAACTTCGGACTGTACCAAAGCCGGTCATCTCACTACCCCTAATAAAAGGCCAAGATGGTCAAGTAAGGTTCTAGGTCATTAGTGCTTAGTGACATCACTCAGCGGCCCCGTACTCTCCTTGATTGAACTCAAGGGTTACCGGTACTCACAAATATGTCGCACTAATATAGCTATTGCTTCGACCGTGTCGGTATACCCCGCACAGTTTCCACAACGTATTGCTATCTATGAATGTTTCCCAAAATCCGGGTGTAGGATTGTAAACCCAAACAAGAGAGCCAAGATATAAAGCAATCAAGACAAACAATTAATCATGCAAGAGGGTGATCTAAGCCCTAAGGTTACTCCACTTAAAAGTTTTTGTCCCCAGCAGAGTCGCCAGTTCTGTGATACGGTGGGAGAACCGACTTGAGTTTTGCGTTTGTTTTCGCAAATGTTTCGGTTGAGCAAGAGTCGCCACCGACTTTTTATTTTATCCTAAGGAAAGGTTTAAAAAGCACAACAAAAACCTTTGAGATATTTTCTTGGGTTCGGGGAGTAGATTATAGAAAGGGAAGGTATTAGCACCCTTTCTATCCATGGTTATCCATGGGCTCTTAGTTACTTGCTTTAGATCAACTTGCCTTGGTTTTCAATTGTTTGAAATGGTGCTTTGTGCGTGGTTTTGAAAATGTTTTAAAAAAGATGCCTTGTCTAGGCTACCCTTGTAACAATTCTTTACTCGAATGTTTTACAAAAGGTGTTTGTCTTTTTGAAAAGATGTTTCAAGGTTTTTTGAAAGTTGTTTTGAAAGTGTAGTGATGGGTAGTTTGAAAAAGAGGCAAGTGTTTTTGTTTTGCAAGTTGGCAAGTACTCAAGAGCCATCTACCCTAAAGTTCTCAAAGATTTTTGCTCTGTTTTAACCCTTTTAACAATTTTGTTCCACCATTGCATTTGGTGGACAATCTTGTGTTAGGATGTGAAAGGGACGGGCGTGGGTCATCGTTTAGACCATAATTGCAATGGTACCAAGTATCTTTGGGAAATTTTCCTTTTAAGGGACTTGATCATTTTTAGGCAACTTTCGAAAGCGTCAACGAGGGACTATGATCATTTGATTGTTTTGTTTTTGCCCAAAGAGACCTAACATGCAATATGGCCCATTATTGAAGGCAACAAGTGGAATACCCTAGGGGTGCAAGTGTGATTAGTGTTGTCTATTTTCATGCTTGTTTATCTTGAAATTAGGTCAAACTATTTTGGTTAATTGATTTGCATACAAAAACCCTAATTCTAGCATGGCATAATTAGAAAGCTTTAAAGTGCGAAAAATAAAGTTCCTAAGTTATTACAACACAATATATGGGAAGGGGGGGGGGGGGGGTACAAATGTTCAAATGGGGGTATTTTGACAAGGAATTTAAACCTAACTATTACATCAAAATTGAATTATACAAATTATTTAATATACAATAATTAAATAAAAATGGAATAAATATGCAAGATGCAAAAATGTTTTTTATATGTATGAAAAAAGTGTTTTTTATATGTCAAATAAACAAAATAAAAAGTATTAATTTTTGGAGTTTTTATGTATTTAGGGCAAAAACCCTAATTTGTTAAATAAAAGGTATTAATTATTTAATATATACAATATTTATTAGTTATGTACAAAAAAATAAATAAAAGAGAAGTATATTTGTCAAAAGGTATTTTTAATGTTTAATATTAATAAAAATAAAAATATATATATTTTGTATTTTTTTATCCTAAATATACTAATATATATGTATGTATTTGTATTATTTACCAAATATATTGAATATATATACAAAATAATAATATTTAATATTTATAAAAAAAAAGTATATTTTATATAAAATATTTTCAGAAGATAAAATAAAATAAAAATGGAAACTAAAATGTATTTGGCATTATTCCTAATATTCTAAACAAAAAAATATTATGTATTTATTTATATATATAACTAACTAAAGCAAATAAATATCAAATAAAATGCAAAAAAATGTGGAAAAATGTTTTTTAATATTTTTATGCTTTAATGAAAAATAAGAAATCAGAATCAAAAAGAAAAAATTGAAAATGGCAAATAAAACTCAAAATGGGCCAGAGGGGGTGCAACTGTAAAAACAAGGTGTGAAAAGAAAAAACATTCCAGGCCCAGCCCAGAACCTGTCTTCTTCAACCTCCAGCAAAACTTGTTCAAAAAACGCGCGTTTTGTACATTGATTCAAACATCCTGATTCCTGGACTTTTAATGAAAACTCACAACATCAAAAATGTTAAGCATCAAACAACGAATCCATACATACCAAAAACTTGATCTAACTCTCAGAAATGAGAGAGAATTTCTTCTCCCCCAATTCCTGACCTAGTTTTTGTTCCATGTTCAGACATCAAATTCTCATAGCACACATAACATAAATGAAAACTAATTACATGGGCATGTTCAGGGCTATGAATGTGACATAATTTCTTCACAAACCTAAAGCTAACAATGACTGGATAGAGAGATACGAGTTCATGAACTTACCTGTTCAGTTGGAATCGTATCTGGTGATGGAGGTGTTTTCAATGCAAGGTGATGATTGGTATAGCTTCCTTGATGTCCAGGGATGCTATTCCAAGCTTTAGTTTGCTTTGAAACCAAGTGAATCGTGTTATGGAACTTCAACTGCAAAACAAAAAAAATGAAAATGGTGATGTTGATTGGGAGTGTTACAGGTCGTGTTTGAGGTTTGGAATAGTTTCAAGGGATGTTGTGGGATGTGTTTGAAGTGGTTTTAGCAAGAATGCACGAATGGATGGTGTTATGGAACTCAATCTGCAGCAGGTGCCCTGTTTTGGGAAGTTCTATGGTGTTTTGAGGTTTGATGAGGTTTGGAAGGTGGTTGGCTTGTGTTTTAGCTTAGGTTTGATGATTAGAAAGTGTTTGATAACTTTGCTTAAGCTCTGGTTTACAGGAATGAGAGTTGTGTATTGTTATGCTAGGTTACTTCAACTTTAAGCAAGAAAATGTCAAGTGGTGTTTCTAGCCTGTACAGGCCCCCAATCTATGCTGCATACCCTGGCCTTGATCAGTGTAATTAGTTCATAAACTTGTGCCAAAAGGATCTGCCGTGTACTTGCTTGGATTTGCAATTGACATAAAGTTTAACTTTTCTAAAATGGCAAAAATGCTTTATCTAAAAATGGCTTAATCTTGCATATAATGTTTGAACACACAAAATAAGGCCTTGGCACAATGAGTTAGCATTAAATTATTGAGTGTGTTGTACCCCAAAATTTGCCCTCCCATATTCTTCAAGATTTGCCAAGAGCATGCCTCAAAATCTCCCCAAAGGGTTGCACAGTTCAAGGGCCTCTTTACAGTCAAAAACTAGGGTTTTGGTTCTGACAAAGAAAATGAAGTTTCCAAGGGTCCAATCAAGTCCCACATGCCTACAAACATGGTCAAGCATCCTCATACCAAGTTTCAAGACTTACAGCACAAAATTGCACAGTCAAAAACCCTAATTGCCCTACAGTCAACTGCAGGGGCAAAATGGTCATTTGACAGTCAAAAGTCTAAATTTTTGGTCAACATCTCATTTTGAAGCCAAAAACATCATTTTATCAATTCTTGATCATGATTCTCAAGGCATGGCTCAAAAAGTCTCAAGATGCAAAAGTTTCCATATTTGGACAGTTGAAAAAGTCAACTGTAACTTGACCAAGGCATAACTTCCACATGGATTATCAGAAAAATTCCATCCAAAGCTCATTTTGAAGAGAAAGACATTTCCTACAACCCCTCTTCACACTTCAAGTCCAAGAAATGCTCTCACAAAAAGTTATCAATTTCAACATTATAGGTCATTTTCAAAAGTCAACAAAAAGGGACTTTAAGTCAAAGGCCATAACTTGAGATTGGTAAATCAAAATGACATGTGACCAAAGGCATTGGTTAGAGGACTTCAAGACCTTTCCAAAATGTCCAAGAACATGATCAAATCTTAAAAATTGAGCAAGATATGCCTTGTGGAAGTTGGGAAATTTTTGGGAATTTTGAAAAGTCAACTTTGCTTCAAATGCCTTAAAATTGCTAATGGGCCACATTTTCTTCCAAGAATCATCATCCAAAGCATATGCACGACCATTTGGCCCAAAGGGGATTTATTCATCATTTTTATTTATTTATTTGAGTTTTTAATTGCTATTAATTCATTTAATAAAATAAAATATGTGGAAAATATTAAAACAAGCTTTTCAAATCTTTTTATGCATGGAATAACTTCAAGATTTCGTGCATTATCTGATATGGAAAGAATCAAGGTGATTTGGACATGATTGGTATCAAAACACATGGAAAAAGATTTGAAAAATATGCCATGAAAATCAAATATTGTTCTCATCAATGCAAAGATCTTTTGATTGAAAACTCAACCCTAATTCACTACATACATAAGCCAGATGCTAGACCTAGTGGAAGAGACCTGAAAGCTGCACCCAAAGCTGAAGAAGAACATTGCAATTTTTGTGGAAAAAAGTGAAAATTGAAAACAATATTCTAGCACGATTCAAAGCAAAATACCAATTGCAAAAGCTTCCTAGGGCATTACTGAATCTAACTGGACACTTTTTCAATCCTCACACGCCCAAAATTGGTATATAGAACTCAAAGTTTTTCACATTTTATGCATATTCGTGTTTCAGTTTTTAAGCATTCTCATTGCATTTTTTTTGTGGATTTATACTAATTAATTCATTCTAAAGCTAACCATATATTTTAATTGAGTTTTCGTGCATCATATGAGAATCCACCATTGGAGTATTTTAGGGTTGCAGGGGTTCAAAATTGGGGCTTTACGTTTAAGGAAAAATCAGGCAACAAGATTTGTACCACTGGAACGAGAAACTTCACACGAACCTAACCATCCTATCGCGCCTAATTTCTGATCAAAGATGGCCTATTCGCTATTTTTCCTTGTGCCATGTAGTGGGGGTTTAAAACCCCCGCTATTCAGTTTATTTTTGTTTCAGGTACAACGCACAAACGGAGAAGATGGTGACTTGTCTCCATATGACTGGGCAATTTGAATTCAGCGCGCGTTTTTGTTATTTCTAGGCCACTAACCAAGTTTCTCTTATATTATTTATTTGTCATTCTATATTCAACGCGCATTAACAGCTCCGTTGGTGGACAAGGCGTTTGGTAACCTCTGGGACCTGGGTTCGATTCCCAGGTCCCCCACTTTGTTTCAATATTTTGCCTTTCAATGTAATCCTATGCAGCGCACTACCTGACGTTCACCATACATCCATCATCCCAACTTGCCACGCGCCTATTGAGATCAATCTATTGGCTATGATCTGAGGAGCACCATGGACACCAGTCAAAGCATACGTACGTGGCTCAGAAAAGTCAACAAGGCCAGGGTTTCAATGGGCCAAAAATGCTGATGATACCTCCCAATTGGGGTCAACACCCCCAAGGGTTTGCAATTCTATTCTTTTTATTATTTTCCATTATTTGTGTTAATTCAATTATTTCTTTTTTTTAATTCTTTAAATTAATATATTTTCATGACATAAAAAATAATAAAAATCAGAAAGGACAAAAATAAAAATATATTTTATTTAAAATATTATTTTTGTAAATAAATGATATTAATTAATTTAGTTTTTATTCTAGGATTAATTTTAATATTTTTCTTAATAAACTTAAAAATTGGTAGAATTAGGGTTTTAATCACTTTTTATCTTTTTCTTTTCTTTTACCATTATAATAATTAATTATTTATTTTTGTAAATAAAATTGAATTAATTAATTAGGATAATTTTAGGCGCAACTTTAACATATTTCTTAATAAATAAAAATAGTTAGAATTAGGGTTAATTAATTAATTTTTTAATTTCATTTAATTCTCTCATAAAAATCCATAAATACAAAAAACTCCAAAAAAAATCTTTTCTCTTTTTTTATTTTAATTTAATTAATTTGTTAATCATAATTTAATTTCATTAAAAAGGGTCCAACGCCCTCGCTTTCGATTATTAGTTCGTTTCACGCATTTATTTCCTTTCTTATCATATTCATGTAATTCTCCCAAAGCCGTGTAAATCAGACATTTACCTTTTCCGCATTCTTTATTTTATTTCAAATCGGGTCCTGGATTAAATTTGGCGATGTGGACCCGCGCCTTTGTAATAGCGTAGAACTTTTAAATTCCGCACTTTTTTAACTGTTAATAAATTTGCATGCAAGAATGAATGTTAAAATAAAAACAAACGCGTAGATCACCAATACATGACAAGACAAAAATATCTGAAAACGACACACTAATCACACACCACCCCTAGGGTATGCCTCACTGTTGCCTTACCCCTCGAAAGGTGATCGTCGAGTAGAAGATGTTTTAGTAAGTCCTCATGATCCGGGAACCTGGCATGAGGGTAGCTTCTAAGGTGTCTTCCTATTGCTCCGGTGATCACCATGTCCCGAACCTTCGAATTGACCCGAACACCTCCAACGGTGGTGCTACCTACCTCTCAATGGTGGGATGGCACTACTTTAAAGGACATCTACACAGACGAATTCCTTAGGGTAGGTAGACGACTCTAAATACTTGCTCTAATTTCAAAACAAATCAAAAAATACTTTTCACACCGACACCTTTTCAAAAAGCTTTCGAAAGCAACTTTTCAAACACTCTTGAGGACCGATACAAGAGTCGAACTGAAATTTTCATAGAAACTTTTTAAAACCCATAGTTGAAAAGCAAACAAACCATTGTTGAAAACACAAGTGAGCAAGTATCTAAGAGCCCATGGATAACCATGGATAGAAAGGGTGCTAACACCTTCCCTTTCTATAATCTACCTCCCGAACCGAGAAATTATCTCTATAAGGAATTTTTCTGTGCTTTTGTCCTTTCCCTTTGGAGAAAATAAAAGACGGTGGCGACTCTTGCTTACCGCGACATTTCGCGAACCAGCGTTAAACAGTCAGTTCCAGATCCACCGATCACAGAACTGGCGACTCTTCTGGGGACACTTTTAAAGTGAGGTGTACCTTAGGGTTAGTTCATAACTGTGTTTTCTATTGTATTGATTTACTTGCTTTAAATTGTGGGTACTGCCTTGGGAGTTCTATAGATCCTAACCCGGATCTGGGGATACCTTCTTAGAAAGTAGCAACAAGGCTGTGAGGGAACTGTGCGGGGTATACCGACATGGTTGAAACAGTCTGCTACGTTGATGTGGCACTTTGGTGTATACCGGTAACCCTTGAGTTCAGTCAAGGAGAGTACGGGGCCTCCGCGTGGTGTCGTGAAGCATCAACTGACCTTAGGAACCTTAATTGAACTATCTTGGCCTCTTTAGGGTAGTGAGATAACTGACTTTGGTGCAGTCCGAGGTTGGTTGATACTCGATACTACACTCAATTGAGGGTTGCTTTCCTGGAATATTTCGGTCGCCAGTTCAGTGGCTAAATCGAAACAATGAACAATGAAAGCAATCCGGTGATATTGGGACCCTTAGAACCCGGTTACTTCTGATAGGACAGGTTGAACCCACCAACTTCAAGAGGGTACTACCCAGACCCCATGCTGGCCTTAAACTCTAAGGGCTTGTCTTGTGTGACTTGTGTGCCTTACATGTTTGTCTTTGTAAATATCTGTGGTGTGTTTAATCATAGCATCATGACATCATCCAGCATCACATGCATTGACTAACCATTTCAGGGGTTCGAATTTTCATCTTTATTCTTGTTTTGTAGGACATGGAAACTGTTTGTAGAAAGACCATTCAAATCAGCCTTGTAAGGGTCCCTCCTCAGCTTAAGGAACTTATATCCAGGATTCCCGAGAGCTCTTCATTCAGTGAGAGACATGGAAGACTCATCATCTTGGTCAATACCAACATTGAGGAAGATATGATAAAGGTCTTGTTCCAGTTCTTTGACCCTCTGCATCACTGTTTCACCTTCTTGGACTATCAGCTGGTACCTACCTTGGAGGAGTTCTCCCGGCTCCTGAAGATCCCTATCCTTGATCAACTACCCTACAACGGTACAGAAAAGGAACCCAAGCTTGAAGAGATTGCTAAAGCCTTACACCTACAATCATCTGACCTCAAGGGACATTGGGAAGTTAGAAGTGGTATCAAAGGGTTCTTAGCCAGGTTTCTGTTTGAAAAGGCCCATGAATGTCGGAACTCCCTTGACTTACAAGCTTTTGAAGAAGTTGTGGCCCTCCTTGTCTATGGTTTGGTGTTGTTCCCTAACCCAGATCAGCTTATAGATATCAGTGCTGTCCAGATCTTCATGTCCAGGAATCCTATACCTACGTTGCTGGGGGACATCCTTCACTCATGTTACACTCGAACCATGAGAAAAAGAGGTGTCCTTATGTGTTGCACTCCTCTCCTGGGAAGGTGGTTTATTTCGCACCTTCCACAATCAGTTTTGAAGAACGAGCGGGGTTTGAGATGGTCACAACGGTTGATGACTCTTACACATGCAAATATACATTGGTGCCCTCGGTCCAGAGAGGATGTCACTATCATTGATCGTTGCGGGGAGTACCCTAATGTTCCTTTACTTGGAATCAGAGGAGGTATTACTTACAACCCATGCCTGGCTTGGAGACAGTTTGGTTATGCTCGGAGGGATGGTCCTCATGACATGTTAATTCCTGACATAGTTTTTGACTTCGACAACGATGCACAAGGACTTCGCCAGAGATTTATCAGAGCTTGGAGGATGCCAAGTAGGATAGACCGCAAGACACTGGGGCACAGGAACTCCATCCCGTTGGAACCTTATCTCAAGTGGGTACGAGCCCGCTCCCAGAAGTTAGTGATGCCATATCCTCATATGCTCCCTGTGATCAAAGAGCCAGTCTTGGAAGGAGAAGTGTCCTACACCATTCAGCATCCTGACATGCCCACATCCTGGGAAGAGATGCAGAAGAGCTGGATCCAGCTTAAGGAAGAACGAAATTCTCTTGAGACCAGTCTGCATGCTAGTGAAAAGAAGGTCTTGGAGCTCACCCGCCTATTGCACGAGGAGAGAAATCTCAACACCTACATAGCTCCAAAGAGGATGCGTACTGTCTTTTGGGATTGATTTGCTTTTGCATTATTTTGCCCACGAGGCTTTGATGTACTAAACAATTATGTCCTTAATAATAACGTGCGTTCCTTTTTGTCTATAACAAATTTGAACTTTCAAACCCTTGAATGCATTGCATAAACACATATCATTCATCATGTGCATAGCAGGTTTTCTTCTTTTCAGGTTGCTTACTGTTCTTCGCTGTTTATTTCAGCATCATGAATCCTGACTCATCATCAACTGAGATGTCCATCAAGGCTCTTCAGGCGCAGAATGCGCAATTTCAGGAACTAATCATGGGTTTGGCTCAGGGCCAAGAAGAGCTGAAGGCTCTGCTCTTGAAGAAGGAGAAGAAGAAGAAGAAGAGAACTGTTCTTTTCAACTCGGGCCGAAGGTTTGGCAACACTCTACAGAATGAAGAGGCTGGTTCTTCTATAGGCAAGAGCAGTCCCCAAGGGGGAAAAGGTCCTAGTCCGATAGTCTCTGACAACGAGACTGATTTTGATGAGGAATAGTATCCTCCTGCTGAAGACCGGTATAAGCAGTTGGAAGACAGGCTGAATGCTATGGAGATCCAACAAGTGCCTGGGCTGGATTTTGGAGACTTGGGTTTGTCTACTGGTGTGATCATTCCTCATAAGTTCAAAGCACCATCTTTCACCAAGTATGACGGGGCGTCTTGTCCCAAGCTACACCTCAGGTCTTATGTGCGGAAGATTCAGCCGTACTCAGTGGACAAGAACTTGTGGATCCACTTCTTCCAGGAGAGTCTTTCAGGGACTCATCTCGAATGGTTCTATCAGCTGGATGGAACCAAGGTTCGTAACTGGGAGGAGTTGGCTACTTCCTTCTATAAGCAGTATCAATATAATGCCGACCTTTCCCCTACACGTACCCAACTCCAGGGTATGTCGCTAGGGTCAAGCGAAGGTTTTAAAGAGTATGCCCAGAAGTGGAGGGATCTGGCTGGCAGGGTGCAGCCTCCGTTCACTGACAGGGAGTTAGTAGACATGTTCTTGGGGACCCTATCTGGGCCATTTTCCAACCATCTTATTGGTAACTCATCTGCAGGGTTTACTGATCTTATTCTGACTGGAGAGAGAATAGAGGCTGGGATGAAGTCTGGTAAAATTCAGAAGGGTGCATCTACAAGTTCGGAGAAGAAACCCTTCAAAAAGGAGGCCAGTGCTGTATACGGGTCTAGAAGACAAGAGAAGCCTGAGCGCCGCCAATCTGTCAACGCGGTGATGATTGCTAAGCCTGCTGCCGCTCCGGCAAACCAATCCTCAGAGGGCTGAAAGACCCAGGAGAGAGTTTACCCGTTTGAGCATGACTTTATCGCAAATCTTGCCGCAGTTGCTATCCACCAACCGAGTGACTGTCAGGGAGGCCCCGAAAGTTGTGAATACTGCCTCTCCAAAATACAATCCAAATGCCCGATGTGCTTATCACTCCGATAGCCTGGGGCATTCCACTGATGACTGTTGGGCCTTAAGGAATAAGGTGCAAGACCTTATTGACGCAAAAGAGATACAGTTTGAAGCGCCTGAGAGGCCGAATATGGTGACTGCTCCTATGCCCCAGCATGGAGTAAATGCCGTTGAGGAAGATGTATATGCTGTTTCTGTGAATGATGTAGCTACTCCCTTAATGACTGTCAAGAGGAACCTACTGCTGGCCGGTTTATTTCCGGGTTGTAGTGAAGGTTGCCTTTTCTGTGCTGTTCCCCTATCTGGTTGTCCTTTGCTGAAGTTGGGCATCCAAAGCCTAATGGACAGCAAAGAGATTCTATTCAAGAAGTCCGCTGTTCAGTTTGTTCCAGTAGAAGACGTTTCTGTTGTAACAATCTTTAATAATCCAATCAAGGCTCTCCCAAGGAAGCCTGTTCAAATCATGACTGTCGCACCTGTTGTTATTACTGTTCCGAGGCCTCTCCCCTACGAATCTGATAAAGCTGTCCCCTGGCACTATGGGGCAGACGTGTATGTGAATGGAATCAAGCAAGAGTTCAACATTGGCACCAGTATCAGCAATATCACTGGTCCAGCAAAGGTTACCCGCAGTGGAAGGCTCTTCTCGCCTGACATTGCACCGCCCGCTATTCGAAGACCCCTCACTATAACACCTACAAGTGTACCTATTCCTGTTTCTGATCAAGTTGTTTCCCCTGCTGCCAAGTCATCTAATGCTCGGGGCAAAGGGATTGAAGATGAGCCTGCCCGGATGGAGGCACCAAGACCTGTAAATGTTGAGGCCTCCCAACAAGAGATGGAGGAAATTCTAAAAATAATCAAGAAGAGTGACTTTAATGTTGTGGAGCAGCTGGGGCATACACCCTCCAAAATCTCCATGCTCTCCTTGCTACTGTGCTCAGAGGCCCATGCTAAGGCCTTGATTTCATTTCTCAAGATGGCCCACGTGCCACAGGAGACATCTGCAGTTCAGTTCACTGATTGCGTAGCAAATCTGACAGCGGACAATGGCTTGGGTTTCTCAGATGCTGACCTTACTGCCAAGGGAAGGGACCACAATGATGCCCTGCATGTCTCTATTGAATGCAGGGGCACTACTCTGGCGCACGTGTTGGTGGACACTATTTCTTCCCTAAATGTGCTACCCAAGAAAGCCTTAGACCGTTTGGATTGTGAAGGCCTGGAGCTGAAACCTAGCAATATCATCGTAAGAGCCTTTGACGGTTCTAAGAGGATGGTTCATGGAGAGGTAGACATTCCTATTCGTGTGGGTTCTCAAGTATTTGACTCTACTTTCTATGTGATGGATATCCGTCCATCGTATTCTTGTCTACTGGGTCGACCTTGGATCCACAAAGCTGGGGCAGTGACCTCTACCTTGCACCAGAAGCTAAAATACCCTGTCAGAGGGAAGATTGTCACTGTGCAGGGAGAGGAGGAGTATATGGTGAGCCATTTGAATTCCTTCAGGTATATTGAGATGGACGGGGAGTTTATTGAAACCCCCTTTCAGCATTTCGAAGAGGTACCTCCAACTTTGGCAGCAACAGAAGCAGTGGTCGAAGATGATGTTCCTTTGAAGATGGCTTCCTTGAAGGATGCCCGGGCTGTGGTCCAGAAAGGTGAATGTGCTAACTGGGGCAGGCTCCCTAATTTTACACAGAAAACTGACAAGTTCGGACTGGGTTTTACTGCAGAGGGTCAGAAGGCTATGTGGAAGGCAAAGATCAGAAGACCTCCTGTGCTCATTACCAATCCAGGAGTGAATGCTGTTGGAAACGAGGATGAAGTGGAAGAGTCAGAGTTCAATAGCTGGATCTACCCGACAACTGATGGCGGATTGACCAATTGGATTGCCAAAGATCATACTCCTGTTACTTTTGTTACGCAGTAATAAACTTCTTTGTTTTGTTATTTGTAATGAACAATTAAAACTCTATGGCCCGGTGTCTTACCCGGGGCACCGTGGCTTCATTTGTGAGGGCATATAAATTGTCATTTCATATATCATGAATAAAGACCTTGGACGTTTTCTCGCATTCCAAATCTTATGCTCCTTTTTCTTTCTTTCCTTTCTTTATATCGCAAAACAGCTGTATTTACACACACTCACTCATACAGGTTTCAATCCACTTTGGATCTCACTGGTGACGACTCTGCTACTGCCAGTTATGACTTCGAAAATCCGATCAACTTAGCCGAAGACGAAGGTGAAGATGATTGCGAAGTGCCTGGCGAGCTTGCAAGACTGTTACTTCAGGAAGAGGGGGCAATTCAACCACATGAAGAGCCGGTGGAAATAATAAATCTGGGTACTGAGGCAGACAGAAAGGAGGTAAAGATTGGTGCCAACCTAGAGCTCAGCGTGAAGCAACGGTTGACTCAGATGCTACATGATTATATGGAGATCTTTGCCTGGTCCTACGAAGATATGCCCGGGTTGGACACCGATATTGTGGTCCATCATTTGCCTACTAAGGAAGACTGCCCTCCGGTTAAGCAGAAGGTCTGCCGTATGCGTCCAGAGATGTCTGAGAAGATCAAAGCCGAGGTTATGAAACAGTTTGATGCTGGGTTCCTTGCAGTGACTTCTTACCCTGAGTGGGTTGCTAATGTGGTGCCGGTACCTAAGAAAGATGGAAAGGTCAGAATGTGTGTCGATTACAGGGATCTGAACAGGGCCAGTCCCAAGGATGACTTCCCCTACCTCACATTGATGTCCTTGTGGACAATACAGCTCAGCATAAGGTGTTCTCTTTCATGGATGGTTTTTCAGGTTACAATCAGATCAAGATGGCACCTGAAGACATGGAAAAAACTACCTTTGTTACTCAGTGGGGCACCTTCTGCTACAAAGTCATGCCTTTTGGACTGAAGAACGCTGGGGCAACTTACCAACGTGCCATGGTTGCTTTATTTCATGACATGATCCATCATGAGATAGAAGTGTATGTTGACGACATGATCGCACGGTCCCAGACTGAGGAAGAACACCTAGATCATCTGCAGAAGTTGTTTGACCGACTGAAATTGTACAAGCTGAGGTTGAACCCGAACAAGTGCACCTTCGGGGTAAGATCTGGAAAGTTGCTAGGCTTCGTTGTAAGTGATAAGGGTATTCAAGTGGACCCTGCTAAGGTTAAAGCTATTCAAGAGATGCCAGTTCCTAAAATAGTGAAAGAGGTCAGAGGCTTTCTAGGACGCCTGAATTACATTGCTCGGTTCATCTCACACCTAACTGCTACTTGTGAACCAATCTTCAAGCTACTGAAGAAAGATCAGGTAGTACGTTGGAATGATGAATGTCAGGCTGCATTTGACAGAATCAAAGAGTATCTCCAAGAACCACCCATCCTTATGCCACCGGTTGAAGGGAGACCTCTAATACTATACCTGACATTACTCGACAACTGAATGGGGTGTGTGCTGGGGCAGCATGACGAGTCTGGCCAAAAAGAGCATGCCATTTATTACCTTAGCAAAAAGTTTACCGACTGTGAGACCCGATACTCACTGCTTGAGAAAACTTGCTGCGCTTTGGTATGGGCTGCTCGCCGGCTGAGACAGTATATGCTGACTCACACTACCTTGTTGATCTCAAAGATGGATCCTATAAAGTACATATTTGAAAAGCCTGCTCTGTCTGGGAGAATAGCAAGATGGAAGATGATCTTGACAGAATACGACATCCAGTACACGACTCAGAAAGCCATCAAGGGAAGTGTATTGGTAGACCACTTGGCACATCAGGCAGTAGATGACTATCAGTCAATGAACTTCGAATTTCCTGATGAAAGCATCATGATTGTGACTGATTGTGAAGTACCTAGACCGGATGAAGGACTTGAGGAAGGATCCCGATGGTCTATGCACTTCGACGGAGCCTCCAATGCTTTGGGTAACGGCATTGGCGCTATAATCATATCCCCTCAAGGCACTCATACTCCACTCACTGCCCGACTATGTTTCAACTGTACCAACAACATGGCGGAGTATGAGGCATGCATCATGGGTCTTCAAGCTGCGATCGACTTAAGGATCAAGTTTCTGAGTGTCTTCGGAGATTCCGCTCTCGTGATCAATCAGATCAAAGGAGAGTGGGATATGAAACATCCGAATCTTATTCCTTATAGAGAATGTGTGTTGACATTGATCCCCCACTTCACAGAGATAACCTTCGAACACTTCCCGAGAGAGGAGAATCAGCTGGCGGACGCGTTAGCTACAATGTCTTCTATGTTCAAGGTCAAATGGGACAATGAGGCTCCCCGGATCATCATCTGGAAATTGGACGAACCGGCATACTGTTGTGATCTCGAGACTGAATTGGTCACTGAGAAGCCTTGGTACCATGAGGTGAAGAGATATTTGGAAGCTCAGGAATACCCTGAAGGTGCGTCTGTCAACTATAAGAAGTTCCTGAGAAGGTTCGCAGCAAAGTTCTTCCTTAGCAACGGCATCTTGTACAAGCGAAACCATGATTCGACCTTACTACGTTGTGTGGATAAGAATGAAGCAGAAAGGATCATGGAAGAGCTACATGAAGGGACCTTCGGAACACATTCCAGTGGACACACTATGGCAAAGAAGATCCTTCGGGCAGGGTATTTCTGGTCCACAATGGAAGCCGACTGTTACCAACACTCTCGGACGTGCCACAAATGCCAGATTTATGCAGACAAGGTGCATGTTCCTCCAGTTCCTCTAAATGTCCTGACTGCGCCTTGGCCGTTTGCAATGTGGGGCATAGACATGATCGGTGAGATTAAACCTACAGCATCCAACGGGCATCGCTTCATCCTGGTGGCGATTGATTACTTCACGAAGTGGGTTGAAGCAGCTTCCTACGCTACGGTAACCAAGACGGTTGTGGCACGGTTCATTCGGCATAATCTGATCTGTCGGTACGGCGTCCCTGAAAGAATTATTACAAACAACGGTACCAATCTCAATAACAAGATGATCACTGAGCTCTGCGAGCAGTTTAAGATACAGCACCATAACTCTTCTCCTTATAGACCGAAGATGAATGGGGTTGTAGAAGCAGCAAATAAGAACATTAAGAAAATCGTGCAGAAGATGACAATGACTTATAAAGATTGGCACGAGATGTTACCATTCGCTCTACATTGGTACCATACCTCAGCCAGGACGTCAACCGGGGCAACTCCTTTCTCCCTGGTCTACGGCATGGAGGCAGTCTTACCGATTGAAGTGCAGATACCCTCTCTCCGGATAATGAAGGATGCAAATCTGAACGAAGATGATTGGATCCAGACACGACTTGATCAGCTAAACCTTATTGACGAAAATAGACTTGCTGCTATCTGTCATGGTCAAACGTATCAGAAACGTATGATCAGGGCATTTAACAAAAAGGTCAGACCACAAGAGTATCAAGTTGGGGATCTGGTAATCAAGCGTATCATCCTTCCTCAGAGTGATCCAAGGGGCAAATGGACTCCTACATACGAAGGGCCATTTGTGGTTAAACATGTGTTCTCAGGAGGAGCCATGATTTTAACCAACATGGATGGTGACGACCTTCCTCACCCCGCCAATGCAGACATAGTAAAAAGATACTACGCATGAAAAAGACCCGCTAGGTTGACATACCTAGGCAAAAATTAGGGCTTCCCGGCGAACCAAAAGGGTTCGGGAAAAATGAAGGGATGAAATGAAAAAATCCGTACACCCGGCAAGTCGAAAACCCGAAAAGGCGGCTTGGGCAAAAATGGGTATCCCGGTGGACTAAAAACCTGAAAGGGCGGTCCAGGCAAAAGTTAGGGATAAAGCGTAATACTATGTCTCATTGGATCACTTTGCATCCAGAATCCGGTATCTACATCAAGTTCAGACGGCATCGATCAGTCAGCTTCATCTTCAACTAAGATCATCAAGCGATGAGACGCTCGGAGATATAAAGGCAATAGCAGAGTTGGAACCCAGTGGATCATTCATTTCACACAGCTGTTTTATTTCTCTTGCACAAATTTGTATAAACTCTTTTGTTCGGCGGCGTTCTCTTACTAGGACGTCAGCCTCTTGTACATAGAACGCCTATTTATAGGCAATTCAAAATCAATACAAAAATCACTTTTCAGTAAAAAAATTGCCAATTGTTTGTTTTTCCCTTTTTCTGTTTTGTTTTGCGAAGAACGTCCAAGGTTCAATTTGTGATATATGCATTGACGATAATTTGCTAACTCATGAATATTTGCATACAAAACAAAGGATTAATTACAGGTAACATTAGAAACAGGGGCAATAAAGAGTTGTCTAAGCGATCTAATTGTTCTGTCCTCTAAGGTATCAAGGTAGGTTCGGCTGAAGAACATAACCAGATATCTTAATTCCCCAGAGAGTGAGCCAGCAAGTCAGTTCACTCTCCCCAAGCAAAGTTACAATCAAACCTTAAAGAAGCTGGGTATTCTCCCGCAGATCTCAACATTCCTCAGCAATATACGAACATTTCTAACAAGCATCCCCGGCAGTCTTGGTCTAAAGATTGTTCCCCGGCGGTATACCAAACACTCAATGGAGTCACTTCCCCGATACATCTCAAAACTTCCCCAAGAGAGTCCAATCCAACTCCCCCAGGAAAGTTGGAATCATCTCCCCAGCAGTAAGCTTATCCCTAGTAGATTCTGGAAGCTTACCCTTGCAGAGCACGAACGCATCTCCCGGCTTTATTCAAAGAGTTATTTCCCTACCAGGATATAACTGGGTTATCCTCAGCCAATAGCCATGAGAAGATCGTCCTCGGCGAAGTCTACCTATCCCCAGCGAAGTCTATTAACACTTACAACACAACAACATAGTGCAAATGGGATATAGGACCTGTAATCAAGGAATGCAAGCTGAGTTCAAAATGGCACAAGTGTATGAACATGTAAATTGGCCAAATCAAAAATGAGTTTTTCCCAACTTGCCAAATTCGATTCTCTCTAACCATGAGGTTGTTTGATGAGTTCTTGGACATTTTGGAAATCTTGGAATGTGTACTACAATCCATCTTTGAAATGTAAATTGAAATTCCAAGTGGAAGTATGTGAAAAATTGCCATGAAGTTGGGCAAAAATCCTGCCTAAAATAGGTCAAAATTTCTCTAAGTTAAGAATGGTTTGGTACCCTTGTTCCAAAAATTGTAACTTGAGCTACAAGCTTCTTTTGAGAAAACTTTGTGAATAAAAGTTGTAGATTTTGCAATGGTCTACAACTTTCATGTTTTGACGTTTCCTTGAATCCAAATGAATCTTGGTGAGAAAGTGGGACAAAGTTAGGAAAAAATTAGGGTTTTTCATAACTTAGAAAAATTCTAAGTTATGAAAAATCTTCATTTCAAACCCTAATTTGCAATTCTTGATTTCTTGATGAACAAGTTTCATGATTTGGCATGTTTTGATGAAAAATGAATCTTGACATTTGATTTTGACCAAAAAGTCAAAGTTTGACTTTTTAGTATATAGTCAAAATTGATCAATTGACTGGAAAATTCAACTGTCAATCTTGTGCATTTGGGATCTTTTGAACTTGTTGAGCATGTCAAGACAATTCCATGGGGTCCTTGAGTCCATATGTGAGCTTGGTTTGCCATTGGCTAGGTCAAACAGTCAAAAATTACCTTTGTGCAGTCAAAACCCTAAAAATGACCATTTTGCCCTTTAGGTGATCTGATCAAATTTCTTGGGGAATTGTGATCCAAACTTGATCAAATGGTCCATATGAGTTCATAATGTTGATGTGGGTCAATTTTCATGAGGTTTGACTGTCAATTGACCATAGTTGACTTTTTCCCCAATACAGCTGATTTCTAGGTCAATTGTCTAATTGACTGGGCAAAGATTGGAATCAAGGCTTGAAACTTGATATGGATAAACTTGGGAGTCCAATATGGAGCATGAAAGTCATCTTAGGCATTTAAGGTCAAAACATCTTTGTGCAAACACAAACCCTAATTTGGGTCAACAGTGCAAGGAGAAGTCTTGAGCAGAGGAAACCCCAACTGGATCTTGAGCTCCAAGGGCCTTGTGATGAGAAAATGTTGAGAAAATGGGAGGGCAAATTTTGGGGTACAACAGTTGCCCCTGTTCAATCTTCTTGAACCTGAAGAGTTAGATTGGCAAGTTTGCCTTTCGTGACTCGAGGGTAAAAGGAGATTGGACACTAGAGTGCCCTTAAATTTGCACTCGTCAAAGCAATGAATGCGGGAATGGGCTTAGAGATGCCATTTGGAGATGGGCTTAAAGATGCCATCTGGAGGGGTGACAGAATCTTGTCGGGGATGGGCTTAAGGATGCCATCTGGAATGAGTATCAGAAAGGTGTCCCTGTTTTGGACCATTTCTGAACTGGGGTCTGAATAAGCAATAGATTGACATCCGTATCTGGAGGCATCCGTAAACTGTTTTCAAAAGTTGAGAAGGGTCTGAATAAGCGATAGATTAACATCCGTTGTTGGGAAGAGTCTGTAAACTGTTTTCAGAAGTCTTTGAAGAAGAATCTGAACAAGCGATAGGTTAACATCCGTTACTGGAGAACCCGTGAACTGTTTTCAGAAGTCTTGAGGTTGAATAAGCAATAAAGCAACATCCGTTGTTGGGAAGCGTCCGTAAACTGTTTTCAAAAAGTTGCATCTGAACAAGTGATAGATTAACATCCGTTGTTGGGAAGAATCTGTAAACTGTTTTCAGAAGTCTTTGAAGAAGAATCTGAACAAGCGATAGGTTAACATCCGTTACTGGAGAACCCGTGAACTGTTTTCAGAAATCTTGAAGTTGAATAAGCAATAGAGCAACATCCGTTGTTGGGAAGCGTCCGTAAACTGTTTTCAAAGGTCTTGAGAAGAATTTGAACAAGCGATAGGTTAACATCCGTTACTTGGAGAACCCGTGAACTGTTTTCAGAAATCTTGAAGTTGAATAAGCAATAGAGCAGCATCCGTTGTTGGGAAGCGTCCGTAAACTGTTTTCAAAGGTCTTGAGAAGAATCTGAACAAGCGATAGGTTAACATCCGTTACTTGGAGATCCCGTGAACTGTTTTCAGAAGTCTTGAGGGTGGAGGAGGAACCGGTGTAGGGTTTCCTGATGATGAGCTCGTATAAAACTGCATCTGGATGAATCTGGAATAAGCATCAGAATGTTGCCATGTCTGGGTCATATCTGAACTATTTCTGGGTGAATCTCAGAAGATAATGATTTTTGTCTGTCGACTGATCTTACCTGAAAAGGTAAAGAGTTAGTTATATGCAATGTCATGATGCATGATGCGATGTACGTTATATGATATGAATGTAAATGAATGCGCATGTAAGCTGGAGAGTTGTCTTGCGGAGGATAGATGAATCTGAGATGGCTGAAGATAAAAGCATCTTGACTGCTGCCGGGAAGAAAAATTCTTTGGCTGTTGCTGGGGAATAAGGAGCTTGGGTTGTATACCAATCTTCTGGGGAATTCCTGTCTTGAGGAGATCTTCACTGGAGAATCTTCGAATATACAATGAGGAACTGAAAACTGAAAGTCTTTAGATTTGCTTGGGGAATACCAGACCTTCAAACGTCGAGGGGCCTTAGAACCACTTGCGGGGACTTGGAATTTCCTTGGTGACTTGCAGGGTAAGAGAATTTCTGATGACTTCTACTGGGGAGTTCAGAATCTGATAGACTCATGCTGGAGAGGTATGATTTGAGAATCTTCAGTTTGGTGGGAAGCATCTCTTGTGGGGAAAAGGTTCCCTAGCCTGGTTCCGCTGGGGATTGATAGTTTGAAGTTTTAGCTCTGCTGGGGATACTGAGACTTAACTCTGAGGGGAATTGAGTTCTGGAGGGTTCTCTGGTTGGGGAAATCAGTTTTGAGAAAGCTTTTGCTGACGAGGGTCCTGCAGTCTGACTCCGTTTAGGGAATTAAGTTCTGATTGAAGAATGCAGATTTCAAATCTGCTCGGGATTTCCTTTGAAAGGGTATCAAGATACCTAACTGCACCTTCAATTTACTAGTAATCGTCTTTCTTGATTCATAAGGGAATGCTTATGTTCAAATGCATATGCCTATTTAACAAAACATTGGACGTTTCTCAAATAAAACATAAGTGCAAAAAGAAAAGAGAAAAGGAAACGACGCAGATTTCTGGAAAAGTATTTGTATTAACTTTCTATGAGTATATTTGTACAAAGGAGACGATCATCCTAGTAAGAGTATGTCGTTGTAAATATTGAAGAAATTTATACAAAAGAAAGACGGCTATGTGAAATAATTCCATGGGATTCCATTCCGCTATAGCCTTCACAACTCTGAATATCTGTCCATTCAATGCTCTGTCTGCCGATGGCTGGATTGATCAGAAGCTTGGGACTGGTTGATGAAGAGATTGTCTTTGAAGTGATCCGACGAGACATAGTCATACGCTTTAATTCCCTAACTTTTGCCTAAATCGCCCTTTCGGGTTTTCGATCCACCGGGAAACCCCTTTTTGCCCAAGCCGCCCTTTCGGGTTTTCAACTTGCCGGGTGTACAGATTTTTTAAATATTTTTATCCCTAATTTTTGCCTGAACCGCCCTTTCGGGTTTTCGGTTCACCGGGATGCCCATTTTTGCCCAAGCCGCCCTTTCGGGTTTTCGACTTGTCGGGTTATTTTATGCGTAGTATCTTTTGACTATGTCTGCGTTCGCAGGGTGTGGCAAATCGTTGCCGTCCATGGTGGTCAGAATCATTGCACCACCAGAAAATATGCTTTTGATCACAAATGGTCCTTCGTATGAAGGAGTCCATTTGCCCCTGGGATCACTTTGTGGCAAGATAATCCGCTTGATTACGAGATCTCCAACTTGATACACTTGACGTCTGACTTTCTTATTGAAGGCCTTGATCATCCGCTTTTGATACGTCTAACCATGGCATACAGCAGCGAGTCGTTTCTCGTTGATTAGATTGAGTTGATCAAGTCGGGTCTGAATCCAATCATCTTCATTCAACCATGTGTCCTTCATAATCCTTAGAGAAGGAATCTGAACCTCCATAGGCAGGACAACTTCCATGCCATATACCAAAGAAAATGGGGTTGCCCCGGTTGAAGTACGTGCCGTCGTACAGTATCTATGTAGGGCAAACGGTAACATCTCATGCCAGTCTTTGTAAGTGACTGTCATTTTCTGAATGATCTTCTTAATGTTTTTGTTCGCAACTTCAACAGCACCGTTCATCTTCGGCCGATAGGGAGATGAATTGTGATGATAAATCTTGAACTGTTCGCACAATGCGGTGATCATTGTGTTATTCAGATTTGTACCGTTGTCCGTGATGATCCTGTCTGGAACACCATACCGGCATATGAGATTTTGCTTGATGAAGCGGGCAACCACATTTTTAGTAACAGAGGCGAAGGAGGCCGCTTCGACCCATTTGGTGAAATAGTCAATGGCAACCAGGATGAAACGATGTCCGTTGGAAGCCGTGGGCTTGATCTCTCCAATCATGTCAATGCCCCACATTGCAAATGGCCAAGGAGCGGTCAGAACGTTGAGAGGAATCAGAGGGATATGAACCTTGTCAGCATAGACTTGACACTTGTGGCAAGTACGGGAATGTTGATGGCAGTCAGCTTCCATGGTAGACCAGTAATAGCCCGCCCTTAGGATCTTCTTAGCCATTGTATGCCCGCTCAAGTGAGTGCCAAATGTGCCGCTGTGTATCTCAGTCATGATCAACTCTGCTTCAGCTTTGTCTACGCATCGGAGTAATACACAATCATGGATTCGTTTGTAAAGGATTCCGTTGCTCAGGAAGAATTTGGCAGCAAATTTCCTTAAGAACTTCTTGTCATTTACGGAAGCTCCTTCAGGATAATCTCTAGTCTGGAGATACCTTTTGATTTCATGGAACCAGGGTTGTTCCACTACTTCTTCGGTATTAATCTCGTGACAATGTGCGGGTTCATCCATTCGCTTGATGGTGATTTGGGGAGCCTCATTATCCCAATTGAGTTTAAACATGGAGGACATTGTAGCTAGAGCATCTGCTAGCTGATTCTCTTCTCGCGGGAAATGCTCGAAGGTAATTTGCTCGAAAGGAGGCAACAATGTCAAAACATGTTCTTTGTATGGGATAAGATTAGGATGCTTGGTATCCCACTCTCCTTTGATTTGACTGATAACCAAAGCCGAGTCCCCAAATACGATCAAAGATTTGATCCCCAAGTCTATAGCAGCCTTGAGACCAAAGATGCAAGCTTCATATTCAGCCATGTTGTTTGTGCAGCTGAAGCAAAGTCGGGCTGTGAAAGGTGTGTGACAACCTTCCGGGGAAATGAGTACCGCACCGATACCATTTCCAAGTGCATTTGAAGCACCATCAAAGTACAGGGTCCATCGGGATCCCTTTTCGGGTCCGTCATACGGTCCGTTACCTTCAATGTTGTCCAAATTCATGATGTCCTCGTCCGGGAAGTCAAATCTCATGGGTTGATAATCTTCGATAGCTTGATGAGCCAGATGGTCAGCTAGTAAACTCCCCTTTATAGCTTTTTGAGTGGTGTACTGGATGTCATACTCAGTTAGGATCATTTGCCATCTAGCTATTCTTCCAGATAAAGCGGGCTTTTCAAAGATATACTTGATAGGATCCATTTTGGAAATCAGCAAGGTAGTATGAGTCAACATATATTGCCTTAGTCGGAGAGCAGCCCATACCAAAGCACAGCAAGTTTTCTCGAGCAGTGAGTAGCGAGTCTCACAGTCAGTAAAATTTTTGCTAAGGTAATAAATAGCATGCTCTTTTCGACCAGACTCGTCATGCTGGCCCGAAACACACCCCATTGAGTTATCCAAGACGGTCAGATACATGATCAATGGTCTTCCTTCGACGGGTGGCATCAGAATAGGAGGTTCTAGCAAATACTCCTTGATCTTATCAAAAGCATCTTGGCAATCGTCGTTCCATTCGACTACCTGATCCTTCTTCAATAGTTTGAAAATTGGCTCACAGGTAGAAGTCAGATGAGAAATGAATCTGGCAATATAGTTCAAGCGCCCCAAGAACCCTCTAACCTCCTTTTCAGTACGGGGAGCAGACATCTCTTGTATTGCTTTCACTTTTGCTGGATCGACTTCAATGCCTTTGTTGCTTACAATGAATCCCAGAAGTTTACCAGACCTAACTCCAAAAGTGCACTTACTTGGATTCAGCCTGAGTTTGTATTCTTTCAACCTGGTAAACAACTTTTCTAGATGTTCAAGGTGCTCCTCCTCTGTTTGTGACCGAGCTATCATATCGTCTACGTAAACTTCAATCTCATGATGTATCATATCATGAAACAAAGCTACCATGGCGCGTTGATAAGTTGCCCCTGCGTTCTTCAGTCCGAACGGCATCACCTTGTAACAGAAAGTTCCCCATTGTGTGACAAAAGTTGTTTTCTCCATATCTTCGGGGGCCATTTTGATTTGATTGTAACCCGAGAATCCATCCATGAAGGAAAACACTTTATGCTGAGCTGTATTGTTGATTAAAATGTCAATGTGTGGTAGCGGAAAATCATCTTTGGGGCTGGCCCTATTTAAATCCCGGTAGTCCACACACATCCTGACTTTGCCATCTTTTTTAGGTACTGGCACGATGTTAGCGACCCATTGAGGATAAGATGTAACAGCCAGAAAACCAGCATCGAATTGCTTCATCACTTCTGCTTTGATCTTTTCAGACATGTCAGGCCTCATTCGGCGGACTTTTTGTTTGATCGGTGGATAATCCTCTCTTGTGGGGAGACGGCGTACCACGATGTCAGTGTCTAAACCCGGCATGTCTTCATAAGACCAAGCGAAGATTTCAACATACTCATTTAACAACTGTATCAAGCGTTCCTTGACACTTGGTTCCAGATTGGCACCCACTTGCACCTCCTTCCGGTCTTCCTCGGTTCCTAAGTTGACAGTCTCCAATGACTCTTCGTGAGGTAAGATGGCCCTTTCCTCTTGTTGTAGAAGTCTGGCTAGTTCCCCTGGTACTTCACAACCTTCGTCATCTTCATACTCAGCTTGATTGACCAGATCTTCAGAGTTATTGAAGGATATAGCAGAATAGTCACCCATGGAATCCAGAGTGGATGGGTACCTGCATTTGTGAGTGTGGGTGTGTGTAAGGGATAGCCATCCTTAAACAAAAAATGCAAAAGGAAAGAAAATGAACACAGCAGTTTATCAAATGAAAAACGTCCAATGAATCATTAAACATGGCATATGGATATGAAGATAATCAAAACCCTTACAAATGGACCTACACGCCCCGGGAAAGGCATGAGGTAAAAAAGTAGTGTGCGGAATGTTCAAAAGTAATTATTACAGACCATAGGAAATGTTTGACAGATAAATTACTGGTTAATAAAAGTAATGGGGACAAAGTCCTTTGCCTCCCAATTGTATAGTCCTCCTTTGACAGTTGGGTAGATCCACTCTTCCATGTTGTCCTCTTCGTCTTCACCCCCCAAAGCGTTGATTCTATAAGGAGAAATCTTGATTGGCGCCCTTTCAATCTTTGAACGGCGCATAGCTTTCTGTCCCGCCGTGGTGAATCCTAATCCAAATTTGTCTGTTTTATGTGGAATGTCAGGCAACTGCCCCCATGCTGAATTCTTCCCCTCCTTTATTGCGGCCTTTCCGTCTTCCAGAGATGCCATCCTGGCCATCTGCTTTGGTACTTCAGCTACCAACTTTGCTACTGTTATTTCAGGAGGGACTTCTTCGAAATGCTGGAAAGGTGTCTCAATGAACTCACCCTCTACCTCCACATACCGAAAGGAGTTCAGGTGGCTGATCATATACTCCTCTTCACCATGGAAGGTTATGATCTTTCCCTTGACAGGATACTTCAACATTTGATGTAAGGAAGAGGTGACTGCCCCGGCATGGTGTATCCACGGCCTACCCAATTAGCAAGAGTATGACGGACGGATGTCCATCACGTAGAAAGTAGATTTAAACACCTCAGTGCCTATCTTGATTAGAATATCAACTTCCCCATGGACCATCCTCTTCGAACCATCGAAAGCTCTGACAACAATATCACTCAGCTTCAACTCTAAACCTTCACAATCTAGTCGGTCCAAAGCTTTCTTAGGCAGTACATTCAGCGACGAACCAGTGTCGACCAAGTAATGCGCGAGAGTAGTTCCTCGACACTCGACTGAAATATGCAAAGCATCATTGTGGTTTCTACCTTTAGGAGTTAGGTCGGCATCAGAGAAACCTAATCCATTATCCGCAGTAAGGCTGGCCACGCAATTTTGGAATTGATCTGCAGATGTTTCCTGGGGCACATGGGCTGCCTTCAGGAATTTTATCAGAGCCTTAGCGTGCGCTTCTGAGCAAAGTAGTAGTGCCAACATGGAGATCTTTGAGGGGGTTTGCCCCAGTTGTTCCACCACGTCGTAATCACTCCTTTTGATTATCTTCAAGATCTCTTCCATTTCTTTCTTGGAGGTTTCCGGGATGACCAAGGGTTGAGCCCTCGTCCTGACGAGCTCATCTTGGGTTCCCTTACCTTTATCAGTAGCGGTAGGAGGGACAATACTAGGAATAACAACCTCTTCAATCAATGGGGTTCTAGCGGAGAGTTTTATTGGTGCAGGGATAACTTCGGCAACAGATGAGGGTCCAAAGATTGCTCTTGGAGGGGCAATCTCTGGAGAAAATATTCTCCCGCTCCGGGTGATTTTGCTCGTGCCCGCAATGTTTCCAATGCTGGCTTCTTCCTCATCCGAGCTTCCTTCAGTTATTTCAATTTGTTTAATACCATGGTAGTAGACGTCACCGTCGTAGTTCCATGGTATTGACTTCTCAGAAATGTAGGGGACAGGCCCTCGCATTGTTATCTTCAAAGGAACAGACTTCGTAGCTGGTGTAATCTTAACAGGCTTTCTGACGGCCTTGGAAAGATTGGCGTGAATGGTTAAAATTGAGACATCTTCAGTATGGGTTGGAATAGCAAAAACTTTTTCAAACAAAATTTGTCGACTGTCCATTAGGCCATGGATGCCTTTCTTCAGTAACGGACAGTCAAACGGCAGAGAGTAACAGCAGTAGCAATCTTATTTACATCCCGAGAGAATCCCGGCCTTTAATAGATTCAACTTGATGGTTAACAATGGAGTTATCAGATCATTGACATCATCAACATACAAATCTTCTTCAATGGCATTGACATTTCGGCCGTGCTTCGGCATCGGAGCAAATATCACGTTCGGCTTCTCTGGAGCGTCGAACTCCACCTCCTTTGCCTCTATCAGGTCTTGGATTTTATGCTTGAGTGCCCAACAATCGTTGGTGTCGTGCCCGACACTGTCGGAATGGTAGGTGCATTTAGCATTAGGATGATAATGCGGAGAGAACGTATTCACATTTTTTGGTGCCTCTTTGATAGTGGCAAGATTCAACTTTAACAGATGGGGAAGCACTTGCGCTGGAGTCATATTAATGCGGGTGAACTGCCGTTGTGGCCGTTCCACCCGTTGCTGATTTGGTCTAGACTGGTTATAGCGAGGCTGCTCACTTGATGGATTTTGGATCATTACGGCCCCCACAGTTGGCCGGCGTTCAGTCTTCCCTGCTCTTCTCTGAGAGTATACCACAGCTGTTTCCTTCTTGAAAGGTTTCTTCTCAACACTTGCAGCGGCACCCTTCTGAATCTTCCCTGACTTGATGCCAGCTTCTATTCTCTCGCCTGTTAAGATCAAATCGGTAAACCCCGCGGAAGAGTTACCAATCAGATGGTTGAAGAATGGACCAGACAGGGTCCCTAGAAACATGTCAACAAGTTCACGGTCGGTTAAAGGCGACTGCACCCTGCCAGCCAAATCCCTCCATTTTTGTGCATATTCTTTGAATCCTCGCCTGTTCCCAGTGACATACCCTGAAGTTGGGTACGCGTGGGAGCAAGGTCAGAATTATATTGATATTGTTTGTAAAAAGCGGTGGCCAAGTCTTCCCAGTTTCGGACACTGGTTCCCTCTAGCTGATAGAACCACTCCAGTTGAGCTCCAAAAGGCTGTCTTGAAAGAAATGGATCCAAAGGTTCTTATCTGCCGTATAAGGTTGGATCTTCCTTACGTAGGACCTGAGATGCATTTTTGGACAGGACAGCCCGTCATACCTCACAAAAACTGGCACTTTGAACTTTGGGGGAATCACAATCCCGGCAACTAAACCCAAGTCTTCGAAATCCAAACCCGACACTCTCTGAAGCTCCATGGCTGCCAACCTGTCTTCTAAACCTTTGTATTTGTCATCAGCCGGAGGGTATTGTTGATCAGAATAGTCTTCATCCTCTTCAGCCTCCTCTTCTTCCATATCGGACTCGGAAGGTACCGCAGCCCCACCCCCTTTACTGGTCCCCTCCTCAGAAGTAGGAGGAAATTCAAGCACTCTTCTGGCTTCTCCTTCAAATCTTCTTCCTAAAGTAGCCACCCCGAGTCTCTTTTTCTTCTTTTTCACTGGGTCCTTATTCCCCAGTAGGGTCTTTAGATCCTCCTGACCCTTAGCCAAGGTCATCAGGAGTTGCTGAAACTGTGCATTTTGAGCCTGCAAGTCCTTGACTGTTTGCTCGAGATCCATCCTAATGAAATAAACAGCAGACAGATAAGGAAACCTGGCGCGAGACCTGCTTATGCACATGATGAATGGTATGCTTATGTATGCAATGCATTCAAGGATTTAGAATATTCAAAGTTGTTGCAAACAAAAGAGAACGCACGTCATATTAATAAGAAGAAATTTGTCAGTACATAAATGCCCCATGGGCCAAATATTACAAAAACTTCTCAAGGTAAAAAGACGTTGCGCATCCTCTTTGGCGCGATGTAGGTGTTGAGAGTCTCTTCCTCATGGAGTCGGCGGGTAAGCTCTAGAACCTTCTTCTCGCTGGCGTAGAAGCTGGCTTCAAAAGTGTTCCGTTCCTCCTTGAGTTGGATCCAACTTTTCTGCATCTCCTCCCACGATGTAGGCATGTCAGGATATAGGATGGTGTAGGGAACCTCTCCTTCCTTGACGGGCTCTTTAATCTCAGGGAGTACATGAGGATAAGGCATCATTAGACTCTGGGCTCGGGCTCATACCCACTTGAGATAAGGCTCGAGAGGGATGGAGTTCTTGTGCCCTAGTGTCTTGCTATCAACCTTGTTGGGCATCCTCCAAGCTCTGATGAATCTTTGGCGAAGTCCTTGCGCATCGTTGTCGAAGTCAAAAACTAGGCCAGGAATCAACATGTCGTGAGGGCCATCCCTCCGTGCATATCCAAATTGCCTCAAAGCTAGGCAAGGGTTGTAGGTAATGCCCCCTCTAATGCCAAGTAATGGAACATTAGGGAACTCTCCACAACGATCGATGATGATGACATTTTCTCTGGACCGAGAACACCAATGTACATCAGAGTGAGTAAGAGTCATCAACCGTTGGGACCACCTTGAGCCTTGGTCATTCTTCAAGACAGATTGTGGAAGGTGCGAAATAAACTACCTTGCGAGGAGAGGAGTACAGCACATGAGAACACCCCTCTTTCTCATTGTTCGTGTGTAAAATGAGTGAAGAATGTCCCCAAGCAATGTTGGTATTGGATTTCTGGATAAGAAGATTTTGACGGCATTGACATCTACCAGCTGGTCAGGATTTGGGAACAAGACCAACCCATAGATAAGGAGTGCCACAATTTCTTCAAAGGCTTGTAGGTCCAATGAATTCCAACATTCTTGTGCCTTCTCAAACAAGAATTTTGCTAAGAATCCTTTAACGCCGCTTCTGGTTTCCCAATGCCCCTTGATGTCAGATGGCTGTAGATGTAGTGCTCGAGCAACGTCTTCAGGCTTTGGTTCCTTTTTCATACCGTTGAAAGGTAGTTGATTAAGGATAGGAATTCTCAGGAGTTGAGAAAATTCCTCCAAAGTGGGCACCAACTGGTAGTCGGGGAAAGTGAAACAGTGATGAAGAGGGTCAAAGAACTGGAATAGCACTTTCATCATGTCCTCTTCAATGTTGGTGTTGACTAAGCTGAGCAGTCTACCATGTCTTTCACTGAAGGATGAGCTTTCCGGAATTCGTGAGGTGAGCTCCTTGAGTTGAGGAGGGACTCTCACAAGGTTGACTTGGATGGTTTTTCTGCGAGGAATTCCCATGACCTACAAAACAAGAACAACGATGAAGATCTAAACCCTTGAAGTGGTTAGTGAATGCATATGATGTTTTATGATGTTCATGATGTATGCACAAACATATGTACAAGCAATTCACACCAAACCCTAGTTTCAGGCTTGCATGGGGTTTCATAGGTAAGTACCCTCTTGAGTGTAGTTGGCTTAAAAACCTGTCCTATAAATAGTAACCGGTTTCTAAGGAGCTCAATATCATTGGATTGTTTTCATTGTTCATTGTTTTGGTTTAGCCACTTAACTAGCGACCAAAATATTCCAAGAAAACAACCCTCAATGAGTGTAGTATCGAGTATCTACCAACTTCGGACTGTACCAAAGCCGGTCATCTCACTACCCCTATTAAAAGGCCAAGATGGTCAAGTAAGGTTCTAGGTCATTAGTGCTTAGTGACATCACTCAGCGGCCCCGTACTCTCCTTGATTGTACTCAAGGGTTACCGGTACTCACAAATATGTCGCACTAATATAGCTATTGCTTCGACCGTGTCGGTATACCCCGCACAGTTTCCACAACGTATTGCTATCTATGAATGTTTCCCAAAATCCGGGTGTAGGATTGTAAACCCAAACAAGAGAGCCAAGATATAAAGCAATCAAGACAAACAATTAATCATGCAAGAGGGTGATCTAAGCCCTAAGGTTACTCAACTTAAAAGTTTTTGTCCCCAGCAGAGTCGCCAGTTCTGTGATACGGTGGGAGAACTGACTTGAGTTTTGCGTTTGTTTTCGCAAATGTTTCGGTTGAGCAAGAGTCGCCACCGACTTTTTATTTTATCCTAAGGAAAGGTTTAAAAAGCACAGCAAAAACCTTTGAGATATTTTCTTGGGTTCGGGGAGTAGATTATAGAAAGGGAAGGTATTAACACCCTTTCTATCCATGGTTATCCATGGGCTCTTAGTTACTTGCTTTAGATCAACTTGCCTTGGTTTTCAATTGTTTAAAATGGTGCTTTGTGCGTGGTTTTGAAAATGTTTTGAAAAAGATGCCTTGTCTAGGCTACCCTTGTAATAATTCTTTACTCGAATGTTTTACAAAAGGTGTTTGTCTTTTTGAAAAGATGTTTCAAGGTTTTTTGAAAGTTGTTTTGAAAGTGTAGTGATGGGTAGTTTGAAAAAGAGGCAAGTGTTTTTGTTTTGCAAGTTGGCAAGTACTCAAGAGCCATCTACCCTAAAGTTCTCAAAGATTTTTGCTCTGTTTTAACTCTTTTAACAATTTTGTTCCACCATTGCATTTGGTGGACAATCTTGTGTTAGGATGTGAAAGGGACGGGCGTGGATCATCGTTTAGACCATAATTGCAATGGTACCAAGTATCTTTGGACAATTTTCCTTTTAAGGGACTTGATCATTTTTAGGCAACTTTCGAAAGCGTCAACGAGGGACTATGATCATTTGATTGTTTTGTTTTTGCCCAAAGAGACCTAACATGCAATATGGCCCATTATTGAAGGCAACAAGTGGAATACCCTAGGGGTGCAAGTGTGATTAGTGTTGTCCATTTTCATGCTTGTTTATCTTGAAATTAGGTCAAACTATTTTGGTTAATTGATTTGCATACAAAAACCCTAATTCTAGCATGGCATAATTAGAAAGCTTTAAAGTGCGAAAAATAAAGTTCCTAAGTTATTACAACACAATATATGGGAAGGGGGGTACAAATGTTCAAATGGGGGTATTTTGACAAGGAATTTAAACCTAACTATTACATCAAAATTGAATTATACAAATTATTTAATATACAATAATTAAATAAAAATGGAATAAATATGCAAGATGCAAAAATGTTTTTTATATGTATGAAAAAAGTGTTTTTTATATGTCAAATAAACAAAATAAAAAGTATTAATTTTTGGAGTTTTTATGTATTTAGGGCAAAAACTCTAATTTATTAAATAAAAGGTATTAATTATTTAATATATACAATATTTATTAGTTATGTACAAAAAAATAAATAAAAGAGAAGTATATTTGTCAAAAGGTATTTTTAATGTTAAATATTAATAAAAATAAAAATATATATATTTTGTATTTTTTTATCCTAAATATACTAATATATATGTATGTATTTGTATTATTTACCAAATATATTGAATATATATACAAAATAATAATATTTAATATTTATAAAAAAAGTATATTTTATATAAAATATTTTCAGAACATAAAATAAAATAAAAATGGAAAATAAAATGTATTTGGCATTATTCCTAATATTCTAAACAAAAAAATATTATATATTTATTTATATATATAACTAACTAAAGCAAATAAATATCAAATAAAATGCAAAAAAATGTGGAAAAATGTTTTTTAATATTTTTATGCTTTAATGAAAAATAAGAAATCAGAATCAAAATGAAAAAATTGAAAATGGCAAATAAAACTCAAAATGGGCCAGAGGGGGTGCAACTGTAAAAACAAGGTGTGAAAAGAAAAAACATTCCAGGCCCAGCCCAGAACCTGTCTTCTTCAACCTCCAGCAAAACTTGTTCAAAAAACGCGCATTTTGTACATTGATTCAAACATCCTGATTCCTGGACTTTTAATGAAAACTCACAACATCAAAAATGTTAAGCATCAAACAACGAATCCATACATACCAAAAACTTGATCTAACTCTCAGAAATGAGAGAGAATTTCTTCTCCCCCAATTCCTGACCTAGTTTTTGTTCCATGTTCAGACATCAAATTCTCATAGCACACATAACATAAATGAAAACTAATTACATGGGCATGTTCAGGGCTATGAATGTGACATAATTTCTTCACAAACCTAAAGCTAACAATGCCTGGATAGAGAGATACGAGTTCATGAACTTACCTGTTCAGTTGGAATTGTATCTGGTGATGGAGGTGTTTTCAATGCAAGGTGATGATTGGTATAGCTTCCTTGATGTCCAGGGATGCTATTCCAAGCTTTAGTTTGCTTTGAAACCAAGTGAATCGTGTTATGGAACTTCAACTGCAAAACAAAAAAATGAAAATGGTGATGTTGATTGGGAGTGTTACAGGTCGTGTTTGAGGTTTGGAATAGTTTCAAGGGATGTTGTGGGATGTGTTTGAAGTGGTTTTAGCAAGAATGCACGAATGGATGGTGTTATGGAACTCAATCTGCAGCAGGTGCCCTGTTTTGGGCAGTTCTATGGTGTTTTGAGGTTTGATGAGGTTTGGAAGGTGGTTGGCTTGTGTTTTAGCTTAGGTTTGATGATTAGAAAGTGTTTGATAACTTTTCTTAAGCTCTGGTTTACAGGAATGAGAGTTGTGTATTGTTATGCTAGGTTACTTCAACTTTAAGCAAGAAAATGTCAAGTGGTGTTTCTAGCCTGTACAGGCCCCCAATCTATGTTGCATACCCTGGCCTTGATCAGTGTAATTAGTTCATAAACTTGTGCCAAAAGGATCTGCCTTGTACTTGCTTGGATTTGCAATTGACATAAAGTTTAACTTTTCTAAAATGGCAAAAATGCTTTATCTAAAAATGGCTTAATCTTGCATATAATGTTTGAACACACAAAATAAGGTCTTGGCACAATGAGTTAGCATTAAATTATTGAGTGCAAATGGGATATAGGACCTGTAATCAAGGAATGCAAGCTGAGTTCAAAATGGCACAAGTGTATGAACATGTAAATTGGCCAAATCAAAAGTGAGTTTTTCCCAACTTGCCAAATTCGATTCTCTCTAACCATGAGGTTGTTTGATGAGTTCTTGGACATTTTGGAAAGCTTGGAATGTGTACTACAATCCATCTTTGAAATGTAAATTGAAATTCCAAGTGGAAGTATGTGAAAAATTTCCATGAAGTTGGGCAAAAATCCTGCCTAAAATAGGTCAAAATTTCTCTAAGTTAAGAATGGTTTGGTACCCTTGTTCCAAAAATTGTAACTTGAGCTACAAGCTTCTTTTGAGAAAACTTTGTGAATTAAAGTTGTAGATTTTGCAATGGTCTACAACTTTCATGTTTTGACTTTTCCTTGAATCCAAATGAATCTTGGTGAGAAAGTGGGACAAAGTTAGGAAAAAATTAGGGTTTTTCATAACTTAGAAAAATTCTAAGTTATGAAAAATCTTCATTTCAAACCCTAATTTGCAATTCTTGATTTCTTGATGAACAAGTTTCATGATTTGGCATGTTTTGATGAAAAATGAATCTTGACATTTGATTTTGACCAAAAAGTCAAAGTTTGACTTTTCAGTATATAGTCAAAATTGATCAATTGACTGGAAAATTCAACTGTCAATCTTGTGCATTTGGGATCTTTTGAACTTGTTGAGCATGTAAAGACAATTCCATGGGGTCCTTGAGTCCATATGTGAGCTTGGTTTGCCATTGGCTAGGTCAAACAGTCAAAAATTACCTTTGTGCAGTCAAAACCCTAAAAATGACCATTTTGCCCTTTTGGTGATCTGATCAAATTTCTTGGGGAATTGTGATCCAAACTTGATCAAATGGTCCATATGAGTTCATAATGTTGATGTGGGTCAATTTTCATGAGGCTTGACTGTCAATTGACCACAGTTGACTTTTTCCCCAATACAGCTGATTTCTAGGTCAATTGTCTAATTGACTGGGCAAAGATTGGAATCAAGGCTTGAAACTTGATATGGATAAACTTGGGAGTCCAATATGGAGCATGAAAGTCATCTTAGGCATTTAAGGTCAAAACATATTTGTGCAAACACAAACCCTAATTTGGGTCGACAGTGCAAGGAGAAGTCTTGAGCAGAGGAAACCCCAACTGGATCTTGAGCTCCAAGGGCCTTGTGATGAGAAAATGTTGAGAAAATGGGAGGGCAAATTTTGGGGTACAAAATCGACCATTATGGGGAATTCCCTAATGTCCCTCTACTTGGCATTAGGGGAGGCATCACCTACAACCCATGCTTGGCTCTAAGACAGTTTAGTTATGCCCGAAGGGATGGCCCACATGAAATGCTGATTCAAGGCTTGGTTTTCGACTTCGACAACGACGATCAATGACTTCGCTAAAGATTCATCCGAGCTTGGAGGATGCCAAACAAGGTAGATAGTAAGACCTTGGGACACAAGAATTCCATCCCTCTTGAGCCTTACCTCAAGTGGGTACGAACCCGCGCCCAAAGTCTTATGATGCCTTACCCCTCCATTCTCCCAGAGATTATAGAGCCCGTTAAGGAAGGAGAGGTTCCATACACCATCCTACATCCTGACATGCCAACATCACTCGAAGACCTACAAAGGAGTTGGATACAACTCAAAGAAGAACACGATACTTTCGAGGCCCAATTCTACGCAAGCGAGAAGAAGGTTTTGGAACTCACTCGGTTACTTCTATTTTATTAATATAACGTGTGTTCCTTTTTGTTTGACACAAATTTGAATTTTTTTAAATCCTTGAAAACATTGCATGAATACATATCATTCATCATGAGCATAAACAGGTCTTTGCAACAAGTTTCCTCATCCTTCTACTGTTTATTTCAGCAAGAGATGGATCTCGAACAAACGGTTAAAGACTTGCAAGCTCAAAATACACAATTTCAACAATTACTCTTGACCTTAGCCAAGGGGCAGGAGGAACTAAAGACTCTGCTAGAGAAAGAGAAAGAGAAAAAGAAGAAGAAGCCAGCTGGTGTGGTTATCATGGGCAGAAGGTTTCAGGGATAAGCCAGAAGGACCTTAGATTTTCCAACAACCTCTGACGAAGGGGAAAGAAAAGGAAAAGAAACGGTTGTACCATCAGATTCTGAAGAAGAGGAGGAAGAAGATGACTACTCTGAACAGCAATACCCTCCGACCGATGACAAATACAAACACCTGGAAGAACGTCTAACTGCTATTGAGATACAGAGAGTACCAGGGCTAGATTTCGAGGAATTGGGGCTGGTGTCAGGAATAGTAATCCCTCCAAAGTTTAAAGTGCCTTTATTTGCCAAGTATGATTGGGTGTCTTGTCCCAAAATGCACCTTCGATCTTATGTCAGGAAGATGCAGCCACACTCTACTGACAAAGACTTGTGGGTCCACTTTTTCCAGGACAGTTTATCAGGAACGCAGCTTGATTAGTTCTACCAGTTGGAAAGGGATGATGTCCATAATTGGGAAGACTTGGCAGCAGCCTTCTATAAACAGTATCAATATAATGCTGATTTGGCACTGACCCGTACTCAACTCTAGAGTATGGCTATGGTATCAAATGAAGGCTTCAAAAACTACGCCCAAAAGTGGAGGGATCTAGCCGGAAGGGTGCAACCTCCTTTATCTGAAAGGGAGCTAGTAGACATGTTCCTGGGAACTCTATCAGGTCCTTTCTTTAATCATCTGATTGGGAGCTCCTCCGCAGGGTTTACTAAGTTGATTGTAACTGGCGAGAGGGTGGAAGCCGGTATAAGAAGTGGGAAAATTCAGAAAGACGCGTCTGCCTCTGCAACTGTAAAAAAGCCTTTCACTGGAAAGAAGGAAGTGTCTGCTGTCTATTCATAGAGGAATCAAGGAAGAACGGAACGCCGATCAATGGTGGGGGCCGTTATGATTCAAAAGCCTGCATCAGACCAGCCGAGAAATAGTCAACCAAGAAATAAACAGCAAAGGGTGGAAAGGCCAGTTCGACAATTCACCAAGATTAACATGACTCCAGCTCAAGTCCTACCACATCTTCTGAAGTTGAATCTTGCCATGTTAAAAGAGGCCCCTAAAAATCCCAATACTGCGTCTCCTCACTACCATCCAAATTCCATGTGCGCATACCATTATGAAAGTCCAGGGCACGACACCAACAACTATTGGGCTCTGAAGAACAAAATTCAAGACCTGATAGACGCGAAAGAAGTTGAGTTTGAAGCGCCTGAAAAACCAAATGTCATTTCCGCTCCAATGCCTAGGCATGGTCACAATGCCAATGCTATTGAGGAAAACAGTGAAGATGGCAGCTTGAAAGATTGGATATTTCCTACTGTCAGCGGAGGACTTCGCAACTGGGAAGCCAAAGACTTCATCCCAATAACTTTCATATCGCAGTAATTTATCTTTTACATTTATGTTGGACTTGTAATAATTCACAAACAATTCGTACATTTTCAACCTTGTGTCTTACCCGAGGCACATAGGTCCATTTGTAAGGGTTTTTATTTCATCCTCATATGTCATTTAATGGATCATGGACGCTTTTTCATATATAAACCTTTTGTGCTCATTGTCTTTCTTTTACATTTTTTTGTTTTAAGATGGCTATACCCTTACACACACCCACACTCACAAATGCAGGTACCCTTCCATTCCGGATCCCATGGGTAACGATACTGCTATAGCCTTCAGTGACTCTGAAGATCTGATCTACCAAGCCGAATACGAAGGTGAGGAAGATTGTGAGGTGCCGGGGGAATTGGCCAGATTACTACAACAAGAGGAAAGAGCTATTCAGCCTCACGAGGAGTTTTTGGATACAATCAACTTGGGTACCGAGGAAGATAAAAAGGAAATCAGAGTAGGTGCCAATCAAGAGCCAAGTGTCATGGAGCACCTAATTCAGCTGTTGCATGATTATGTTGAGATCTTTGCCTGGTCATACGAAGACATGCCGGGACTCAATACAAACATTGTGGTACACAATCTACCCACAAGAGAAGACTGTCCACCAGTGAAGAAAAAAGTCCGCCGCATGAGACCTGACATGTCAGAGAAGATCAAAGCAGAAGTTATGAAACAGCTCAATGCTGGATTTCTGGCTGTTACTTCCTATCCACAATGGGTTGCTAACATTGTTCCCGTGCCTAAAAAGGACGACAAAGTAAGAATGTGCATGGATTATAGAGATTTAAACAGGGCCAGACCTAAAGATGATTTTCCACTTCCGCACATCGACATCCTGGTCGACAATACAGCCCAGCACAAAGTATTTTCTTTCATGGACGAATTCTCAGGATATAACCAGATCAAAATGGCACCTGAGGACATGGAGAAAACTACATTTGTCACACAGTGGGCTATGTTCTGCTACAAAGTGATGCCATTCGGGCTGAAGAATGCCGGGGCAACCTATCAACGCGCCATGGTAGCTTTGTTTCATGATATGATACATCATGAGATAGAGGTCTACGTAGATGACATGATAGCCCGATCACAAACTGAAGAAGAACACCTTGATCACTTGCAAAAGCTGTTTGTCAGATTGAAGGAGTTCAAACTAAGGTTAAACCCAAACAAGTGCACATTCAGAGTCCGGTCCGGTAAGCTCTTAGGTTTCATGGTCAGCAACAAGGGCATCAAGGTTGATCCTGCCAAAGTCAAAGCGATACAAGAAATGCCTGCTCCTTGCACTGAGAAGGAAGTCATAGGGTTCTTGGGACGCCTAAACTATATTGCTAGGTTCATTTCTCACCTAACATCTACTTGTGAACCAATCTTCAAACTGCTGAGGAAAGATCAGGTAGTTAGATGGAATGATGACTGTCAGGTTGCTTTCGACAAAATCAAAGAGTATTTACAAGAACCTCTTGTCTTGATGCCACCAGTTGAGGGAAGACCGCTAATCATGTATCTGACCGTTTTGGAGAACTCAATGGGGTGCGCATTGGGGCAGCATGATGAGTCTGGCCGAAAAGAGCACGCTATTTATTACCTGAGCAATAAGTTTACCGACTGTGAAACCAGATATTCACTGCTCGAGAAAACTTGCTGCGCTCTGGTATGGGCTGCTCGCTGGCTAAGGAAGTATATGTTGACTCATACCACTCTGCTGATATCTAAGATGGATCCGATAAAGTACATCTTCGAGAAGCCTGCTTTGTCTGGAAGGATAACTAGATGGCAGATGATCCTAACAGAATACGACATACAATACACAACCCAAAAAGCTATAAAGGGCAGCGTGCTAGCTGATCATCTTGCTCATCAAGCTGTAGAAGATTATCAATCCATGAAGTTTGGATTCCCTGACGAAGACATCATGACAGTAGACAACTGTGAAGGAATCAGACCATATGACGGACCTGAACAAGGATCCCAATGGACTATGTTCTTTGATGGGGCATCCAATGCACTTGGTAACAGTATCTATGTTGTACTCATATCTCCGGAAGGATGTCATACTCCTTTTACTGCCATAAATTGCTTCAACTGTACGAACAACATGGCAGAATACGAAGCATGCATCTTTGGTCTCAAGGCTGCCATAGACTTGGGAATCAAATCTTTAGTTGTGTTTGGGGATTCAGCTTTGGTCATCAGTCAGATCAAAGGAGAGTGGGACACTAAGCATCCTAACCTTATCCCTTACAAAGAACATGTTTTGACATTGTTACCATATTTCGAGCAGATTACCTTCGAGCACTTCCCGCGAGAAGAAAATCAGCTAGCAGATGCTCTAGCTACAATGTCATCCATGTTTAAACTTAATTGGGATGGCAAAGCTCCCCAGATCACCATTGAACGAATGGACGAACCCGCACACTGTCACGAGATTAATACCAAAGAAGTAGTGGACCAGCCTTGGTTTCATGAAGTCAAAAGGTATCTCGAGGCTCAAGAATATCCAAAAGGAGCTTCAGTCAATGACAAAAAGTTCTTAAGGAGATTCTCCGCTAAGTTCTTCCTGAGTAATGGCATCCTGTACAAACGCAATCATGATTCTATTCTGCTCCATTGTGTAGATAAGATTGAAGCTGAAAAGATCATGGCTGAATTGCATGAAGGTACCTTTGGCACTCACTCTAGCGGGCATACGATGGCGAAGAAAATCATACAGGCAGGCTATTATTGGTCTACCATGGAAGCAGACTGCTATCAACACTCGCGGACCTGTCATAAGTGTCAACTCTATGCAGATAAGGTGCACGTACCTCCGGTTCCTCTAAATGTCTTAACAGCTCCTTGGCCCTTTGCTATGTGGGGAATCGATATGATTAGGGAGATCAAGCCTGCAGCCTCCAATGGACACCGCTTCATTCTAGTGGCCATTGATTATTTCACAAAGTGGGTCGAAGCAGCTTCCTTCGCATCCGTTACTAAGAATGTTGTTGCCCGCTTCATCAAGCAGAATCTCATTTACCGGTACGATATCCTAGAAAGGATCATCACTGGTAACAGTATGAACCTTAACAATACTCTGATCACTGCCCTATGCGAGCAGTTCAAGATTCAACACCACAATTCATCCCCCTATCAGCCAAAGATGAATGGTGCAGTCGAAGCTGCTAATAAAAACATTAAAAATATCATACAGAAAATGACAGTCACCTACAAGGACTGGCATGAGATGCTACCGTTTGCTCTCCAAGGGTACCGTACCATGGCTCGCACATCAACTGGGGCAACACCCTATTATTTGGTTTATGGCATGGAGGTTGTTCTACCTATTGAGGTTCAGATCCCCTCTTTGATAATCATGAAGGATGCAGGTTTGAGTGAGGATGATTGGATCCAGACCCAACTTGATCAATTAAACTTAATTTATGAAAAGAGACTTACTTCTGTTTGCCATGGTCAGGCGTATCAAAAGCGAATGATCAAGGCTTTTAACAAGAAAGTCAGACGCCAAGTGTATCAAGTTGGAGATCTAGTGATCAAGCGTATTATCTTGCCATAAAGTGACCCCAGGGGCAAATGGAATCCTACCTATGAAGGACCATTTGTAATCAAGAACATCTTTTCTGGTGGGGCAATGATCTTAACCACCATGGAAGGCGACGACCTACCACACCCTGCGAATGCAGACATAGTCAAAAGATACTACGCATAAGAGACCCGCTTGGTTGATACACCTAGGCAAAACAAGGGCATCCCGGCGAACCAAAAGGTTCGGGAAAAAATTAGGGATAAAATATAAAAATCTGTACACCCGGCAAGTTGAAAACCCGAAAGGGCGACTTGGGCAAAAAAGGGTTTCCCGGTGAATCGAAAACCCGAAAGGGCGGATCAGGAAAAAGTTTGAGAATTAAAGCATATGACTATGTCTCGTCGGATCACTTTAAGGACAATCTCTTCACTGACAAACTCGAAGTTTCTGATCAATTCAATCATCTTCGGACGAAGCAACAAATGGACAAGATATTCGGAAATACGAAGGCTATAGCAGAATGGGAACCCCATGGGATTTTTCACACATAGCTATCTTTCTTTGTATAAATTTTTCTCATTTTTATGACACCATCCTCTTACTAGGATGTCTGTCTCCTTTGTACAAAATACTTATTCAAAGTAAATACAAAGATATCTCTTTAAAGTGCAGAAAACCATTTGTCCTTTTTCTTTTACACTTGTGTTTTATTTGCAAAAACGTCCAATGATTCATTAATGAACATATGCATTTGAACATAATTACTATTTACAAATAAACAGAAATGAAAAAAAACAATTATTAACAGGTTGAGAGAATAGGAAAACGTCTTTAGGCTATTCCATGAGAAATCCCTACAGTACATCATTAAGATCCCCAGCGGAGCCAAAGCATCAATCCCCAGTGGAAACCATTAAGTTTCTCCAAATTCCCCAGCAATTTATCTTGAAGTCTGAAAAGCAACCAGAAAACAGTTAACTCTTGTTTCTCCCCAACCTCGGATAACTCCCCAGTAGAGTGGCAGACAACCCAAACTCCTGAACTTTTTCCAAACAGGAATAAGCTTTTTCCCCATAGAGTTTTCATTGCTCCCCAACAGAATGAAGATTCTCATTCTTAATTCCCAGCAGAAGTCATCAAAGTCCTCTGGATTCCCCAAGCAGGTTACTCAAGCAGTACATGGCATTACTCTCCCAACAAATTTTTTGTCAATGTTCCAACTTCAAGACATGAAGAATCCACATATCCTCAGCAATCAAGGATTTATTTTCCTTAGCAAAACAGCAAATCATCTTACATGCACATACATTACATCCATATATCATAGACATTGATAAAGCATATATATTGCATCATACATTTCATGCAACATAACTTTGTGTTTCAGCTAACATTTTACCCTTTTCAGGATAAGATTAACAACTACCTTTAACAATTTTCAAAGATTCTAGATACAGTACAGATACACTCCAGACACGGATGCCATCCTGATACTCATTCAGATTTCAGATACAGTCCAGATACGCTCTAGACAAGGATGCCATTCTGATACTCATTCAAGATCCATCTTTCAAGATTACAGTACAGATACACTCCAGACACGGAAGTCATTCTGTCACTCGTTCAGATTCAAGTTCGGATACACTCCAGATACAGAAGTCATTCTGTCACTTATTCAGATTCAAGCCCATATACGCTCCAGACACGGTTGTCATTCTGTCGCTTATTCAGATTTCAAATTCTAGATACAATACAGATACACTTCAGACACGAAAGTTATTCTCTAACTCATTCAGATTCAGGTTCAGATACAGCTCAGATACGCTCCAGACACGGACGCTATTCTTTTGCTCATTCAGATTCAGTCTCCTGATACAGTTCAAATACGTTCCAGATACAGACACCATTCTGATACTTATTATTTTGACTTACAACTTACAATTCAACAAGTGTTCTTGGATGGCATCTACAAGCTCATCTCCAACAAGATTCTATCACATCTCCAAATTGCATCTTTAAGCCCATTCCCTCAACTACACTTTTCCGAGTGCAAATTTATGGGCACTCTAGTGTCCAATCATCTTTTACCTTCGAGTCACGAACGAAAAAACTCGCCAATCTAACTCTTTAGGTTCAAGAAGATTGAACAGGGGCAGGTGTTGTACCCCAAAATTTTCCCTCTCATTTATCAAGATTTTCCTCACAAGACTTCTTGGACTCAAGACAAGATCAGGGTTTGGTCAGCTCAAGACACCTCATCTTGCACTGATAACCTAAAATTAGGGTCTGAGTTTGCACAAGTATTTTTGGATCACCAATGCTTCATGTGACTTTCATACATCATCTTGTACCCCTAAGATTTCTCATGTTAAGTTTCAAGCCTTGAACCATATTTTTTATCAGTCAATTGGACAATTGACCTAAAAATCAGCTGTATTGGGGAAAAAGTCAACCATGGCCAATTTATAGTCAAACTTCATAATTTTTGATCCACAACAACATTTTAGAATCATATGTACCATTTGATCAAGTTTTGACCACAACTCCTCAAGAAATTTGAACGTCATCAAAAGTCAACTTTATACTGAAAAGTCAAACTTTGACTTTTTTGTCAAAACCAAGTGCCAAGGGTCATAATTCATCAAGATATGTCAAAATATGAAACTTGTTCACCAAGAAAACCAATTTTGAAAATTAGGGTTTGAATTTGAAAATTTTCATAACTTAGAATTTTTCTAAGTATGGAAATTTTCTTATTTTTTCCCAACTTTTCACCACCTTTTCACCATGATGCATTTTGATTCAAAGAAAATTTCCTACATGAAAGTTGTAGTCCTCCATGAAATCTACAACTTCGCTTCACAAACTTTTCCCAAAAGATGCTTGGATCTAAAGTTATGAATTTGTGAATATAGGTCCCTGAACTTCTTAACTTAGTGAAATTTTGCCCTAATTTAGGCAGGTTTTTGACCCAACTTCATGGACATTTTTCACCTAGTTCCAAGAGGTATCTCAGATTTCATTTCAAAGATGGATTATATATCACATTGCGAGCTTTCCAAAATGTCTAAGAACTCTCCAAGATCATTTTTGAGTAGGGAGAATCGAAGAAGGGAAGTTGGCATTTTCTCACTTTTGTTCATGCCATTTTCACAAAGCTTCAAGTTGCAAATGAGATCTATGTTGATTGTATCTTGCTTTACAGGTCCTAAACTCACTTTACACTCCATATATAAATGCAAACTCAGAAGCTAAAGGCATTATCTTTGCTTTTGGAGCTTTGTACAAGAGATAATTCCATTTTTGGCCAAAAGTTCACAATGCCATTTTCATAAAGGGCAACTTTTGCAACTTTGTCAATCTTGAGCCTTGAACCTGTCCCTTTGGTGCATACCAACTACACAGCTCTCAAGCAAATTGTACAAGCTCTTTGCATCCCTCAAGCTAGCCAGTACAAGCATGTAGCATTGGTCACTTCACTTTACTTAAAGTACAAGAAAGGTTGCCAAAAGGTCAGAACTTGTACAACTAGTAAGAAGTGGACTTTGTATCATTTCTTTACAAATATACAAAATTGTGGCAAGGCTTAGCACGATTGGCTTACATCCAGAACTCACTCAAACTCAAAAAACTCCAAAATTCTGTCCAAATACACAGTTGCTGCAAAACCATAGCCAACTCATTTTTGGCTCGTGTGTTTTGTGTTTCAAGACTTGAATAATCTCATAAACATCATACCAAAGCAATCCAAGCTATCACCCTAGTTATGTAACCCCTGTTTCAACATCCACCATTTTCACTTTGGAAGCTTGCAGCTTGACTTGTGCAGAGATTTCCAGCTATCCTCAAAGCAAAATAAGCATTGGAATAGCTTGAGGGAAGTACAAGGAAGTTTAAACAATCCTCAGGCCTCCATTAAAGTCCCTACATTGCTCTATCCAAATCCAGCTGAAGGAGGTAATTTCCTAAACTCTATCTCTCTGAATAGGCAACTTCAAGCCACGATTTGTGAAGAAAAAATATAGTCCTTATCATGCCAAAGCTGTACATATGCATACTTTTCATTTATATTAACTATGCTGAGAGAATTTGAAGATTGAGTATTCTGAAATTTTTAGGTCATGAATTAGGGGTTCCAAAATTCTCTCTGATCTTTGAGAGTTAGGTTACAAAATTTATATTGTTGGAATCGTGAGCTCACATGCCACATGTTTCATGTTATGAGTTTTTGTTTTTGTGCAAGCATGAGAGAGTTGCAGGTTTGAACTAGCGCGCGAAGAAGATTGGCCAGAGGACAGGGACGAAGTAGTGTTCTGGGCTTTTTGGAAGCTTTGGCCTTTTTGTTTTTACCACTCACACCCCCTGACTTACTTTTGCACCCCCTTGACTAACTTTGTTATATTTTTGTATTTATTTTATATTTTCATATTTTTATACTTTCATTTATTTTTATGAATAATAAAAATCATAAAAAATAATTTCTTTATTTTTTGCAATTTTATTTTATTTTTTTATTATTTTTTACATAAAAAATTAGTTTATTAGGATGAATAGATTTTATTTTCTTAAATAATTTGTAAATACAATTAAAAATACTTAATATTTTTATTTTATTATTTATACACATAAAATATTTATTTTCTATACATACTTAATTTTTATATATAATATTATTTATTATTTTCTTATACAAAAAATGTACAAAATAATAATATAGAACATGTATTTTCTTCTAATTGAAAATTAGGGTTTCACCCCTCCAAAAAATAATATTATTTTTTTCCTAATTTTTTAGGGTTTGAATTAAATTATTTTCTCATACAAAAAACAAATACCAAAGCATTTTTTTACATAAATACATTGCATTGCATTTTAAATACTTGCATCATTTATTTATTTCGCGCAATATTCGATTGGGTTGTAATAATATTTTTAGGTTTATATTTGTGCAAAATTCCCCATTCAAAACTTGTATTCCCCCTCCCATAATAATTGTTGTAATAGCTTAGTTTATTTTACGCAATTTATTGCTTTCATATACCATGTTTAGTAAATTAGGGTTTGCATGACAAGAACAAAAACCAAGCAAAATAGAAAACCTAAATGCAAGACAAAAAGCATGAAAAATGACACACTTTGGACACAAGCACCCTTAGGGTTTCTCCCACTTGGTTGCCTAAAATAAAATGGCCATGTTACGCATGCGAAGTATCTTGGCAAAACAAAATAAGTATAAGATCATAGTCCCTCGATGACGCTATTCAAAGGTTGCCTAAACAAAATGATCTTGGTCCCTAAAAAATGCTAAGATACTTGGCAACATTGCTATCATGGTCATACGATGACCCACGCCCGTCCCTTTAACATCCAAAGATAGGGTTGCTTACCAAATCAATGGTAAGTCAACAATGTCAAAGGAATAAAAATGCACAAGAAAGACATTTGAGTAGGTAGATAGCTTCTAAGTTACTTGCTCCTTTTTAAACAATCCTTGCTATTTTCAAAAGCAGACACACACACATTTCAAAACATTTCAAAAACATCTTACAAAAAAACATTGAAACATTTTTCAAAAGACAAACATCTTTGTATACATTCTTACGAACGAGAATCATTACAAAGATTTCCTAAACGAATGGCCTCTTTTCAAAATATTTTCAAAAACACACCAAACACCAAGCACCATTTCAAACAATTTCAAAGCAAAGCAAGTATCTAAGCAAGTAACTAAGAGCCCATGGAAAACCATGGATGAAAAGGGTGCTAGCACCTTCCCTTTTCATAATCTACCCCCCGAACTCAAGAAAACATCTCAAAGGTCTTTCCTGTGCTTTTTTACCTTTCCTTTTGGATAAAATATAAGTCGGTGGAGACTCTTGCTAACCGCGACATTTGCAACGAAACGCAAAACCTCAAGTCAGTTCTCCCACCGTATCACATCCGGGAATTCAAACTTCATGGACTGATAGTCTTCTACAGCTTGGTGAGCAAGATGATCAGCCAATACACTGCCCTTGATAGCTTTCTGGGTAGTATATTGTATGTCATATTCTGTCAGGATCATCTGCCATCTCGCTATTCTCCCAGAAAAAGCGGGCTTCTCAAAGATGTACTTTATCAGATCCATTTTAGATATCAACAAAGTAGTGTGGGTCAGCATATACTGTCTTAGCCGGCGAGCAACCCATGCCAGAGCGCAGCAAGTTTTCTTGAGCAGTGAATATCTTGTTTCACAGTCGGTAAACTTTTTGCTCAGGTAATAAATAGCATGCTCTTTTCAGCCAGACTCGTCATGCTGCCCCAGCACACACCCCATTAAGTTTTCTAAAATACTTAGATATAAGAGAAATGGCCTTCCCTCGATAGGTGGCAACAACACAGGAGGTTCTTACAGGTGTTTTTTGATTTTGTCAAAAGCAACTTGACATTCGTCGTTCCATATGACTACTTGATCTTTCTTCAAGAGTTTGAAGATTGGCTCACAAGTAGCTATCTGGTGAGAAATAAACCTGTCTATGTAATTCAGACGTCCCAAGAATCCTCTGACTTCTTTCTCCGTACGAGGAGACGGTATTTCTTGTATCGTTTTAACCTTGGCAGGATCAACTTTGATACCCTTGTTGCTGACGATAAAGCCTAAGAGTTTACCAGACCGTACTCCGAATGTACACTTGTTTGGATTCAATCTCAACCTGTACTTCTTCAGCCTCTCAAACAGTTTCTGTAGGTGATCAAGGTGCTCTTCTTCCGTCTGTGATCTGGATATCATGTCGTCTACGTAAACCTTTATCTCATGGTGTATCATGTCATGAAATAAAGCTACCATGGCGCGTTGATAGGTTTCCCCAGCATTCTTCAGTCCGAATGGCATGACCTTATAGCAGAAAGTGCCCCACTGTGTAACAAAGGTCGTTTTCTCCATATCCTCAGGCGCCATTTTGATTTGGTTGTAGCCCGAGAAGCCGTCCATGAAGGAAAACACTTTATGTTGCGCCGTATTGTCAACTAAGATGTCGATGTGGGGGAGTGGGAAATAATCTTTGGGGCTTGCCTTATTCAAATCTCTGTAGTCCACACACATCCGCACTTTACAGTCTTTCTTAGATACAGGAACAACATTAGCCACCCATTGGGGATAAGAGGTGATAGCCAAAAATCCAGCATTGAATTGCTTCATGACTTCTGCTTTGATCTTTTCAGACATATCGGGCCTCATGCGACGAACCTTTTGCTTCACTGGGGGACAATCTTCCTTTGTAGGCAGACGATGTACCATAATGTCTGCATCCAGTCCCGGCATGTCTTTGCACGACCAGGCAAAGATCTCAACATAATCGTGCAATAACTGAATCAGACGCTCCTTGACATTAGGTTCCAAGTTGGCACCCACCTTGACCTCTTTCTTATATTCCTCAGTTCCCAAGTTAATTGTTTCGACCGGCTCCTCGTGTGGCTGAATGGTCCTTTCTTCCTGTTGCAACAACCTGGCCAACTCTCCTGGCACTTCATAATCTTCCTCACCTTCGTCGTCGTCTTGGTAGATCGGATTTTCAAAGTCACAATTGGCCATAGCAGAATTGTTACCCATGAGATCCTGAGTGGATGTAGATCTGCATTTTTAATATGTGAGTGTGTGTAAGATCATAGCTACCTTTGAAAGAAATAAAATGCAAGAAAGAAAAGACAAATAAAACAAAATTTGATGCAAAAGCGTCCACGATTCATTAATGACATATGAGAATGAAGTGACAACCCTCACAAATGGACCGTTGTGCCTCGAGTAAGACACAAGGTTTTAAAAAGTCTGAATTGTTTAAATATTACAAGCCTGAAAATATTAAAAGACAATTACTCTTGAATAAAAGTAATAGGAATGAAATCCTTGGCCTCCCAATTGTTGAGCCATCCGTCGATGGTTGGAAAAATCCATTCGTCCATGTCACAGCTGCCATCACTGTCTTCTATTGCATTGACTTCTTCATTTCTGATACGCAGAGGTGGTCCCCCAGCGCGAGAATGTCGAACAACTTTTTGAGCCTCTGAAGTGAACCCCAACCCAAATTTGTCGGACTTGTAAGGAATATCCGGAAGCTGAACCCAGATAGTACATCCTCCTTCTTCAACTACTTTTCGAGCATCTTTCAACGAGGCCATCTTTAGTGGAGGTCTGGTAATCTTCGGGACTTTTGGAGTAGACTTGGTTGCCGCGACCGTTGCTGGAACCTCCTCAAAGTTCTGACAGGGAGTCTCTATGAATTCACCATCCATTTCAACATACCTGAAAGAGTTGAAATGGCTAACCATGTATTCCTCCTCTCCGTGAACTGTGACAATCTTTCCTCTAATAGGGTATTTTAGCATTTGGTGTAGGGTGGAAGTGACGGCACCAACACCATGGATCCAGGGTCGACCCAATAGACAAGAGTACGAAGGGCGGATTTCCATCACATAGAAAACTGAGTCAAAAGTCTGAGTCCCAATTTTTATGGGGATACTAACTTCTCCGTGCACCGTCCTCTTGGAACCATCAAAGGCCCTCACTATGATGTTGCTAGGCTTCAAGATGATCCCCTCACAATCCAGTCAGTCAAGGGCATTTTTGGGCAAGACATTCAATGATGATCCGGTATCCACCAAAACATGGGTAAGTGTGGTGCCCTTGCATTCAATGGAAATATGTAAGGCATCGTTGTGCTTCCTTCCCTTAGAGGTTAAATCAGTATCATAAAAGCCCAATTCGTTATCAGTAGTCAGACTAGCCACACAGTCTTCACATTGGTCGATGGAGGTCTCTTGGGGGACGTGAGCGGTCTTAAGAAACTTTACCAAGGCTTTGGCGTGAGTTTCAGAGCACAAAAGTAAGGACAACAATGATATCTTCGAGGGGGTCTGCCCCAATTGTTCTACAATGTTGTAGTCACTTTTCTTGATTATCTTCAGGATTTCTTCTATTTCTTTTCTAGAAGCTTCAAGGATGACTTCGGGACGTTCTCTTGCTTGGGCAGGCTCAACCAAAGCCTTTTTGCCCCTTGTGTCGGCAATAGGGATAACAGTAGGAGTATCACTGGGGGTGTCGGTAGGAGTGGCAGTAGTAATGATCACAGGAGTAGCAATGGTCCTTGGAGAAATCTCAGGTGAGAAGGCTCTTCCACTTCTTGTTATTTTGCTGGTTCCAGTGATGTTACCGATATCGGGATCAATATCTCTCACAACTTCATTCTTGACAGCCAACTAATCTTGCTTGATGCCATAGTAATAAACGTCAGCCTCATAGCTCCAGGGAACAACTTTATCTGAGGAGTATGGTATTGGTCTTGGCATAATGATGATTAAGGGTGCAGATCTGGGAGCGGATGTAATCCTGACGGGTCTTTTGGTGGAGACCCCGGGAGGATTGTCGAAAATGGTGATTATCGAAACATCTTGATAAGAGCTTTGGATAAAAGGTAGTTTTTCAAATAGGATTTCCTTACTAGTCATCAGGCGCTGGACGCCTATCTTTAGTAACAAACAACCATTCGGTAGAGATTTGCATAGGTGACAATCTTCATCGCAGCCTTGGAACAGGCCGGCTTGCAGTAGACTCTGCTTAATGGTCAACAGAGGAGTAACTAAGTCATTCACAGAGGAAACAAAATGATCATCGTCAATGGCGTTGATACCTTGTCCATGTCTGGGCGTTGGTGCCGTTATTACATTAGGCATTTTTGGGGGCTCAAACTCAATTTCCTTCGCATCGATAAGGTCTTGCACCTTATTATTTAAGGCCCAACAATCATTTGTATCGTGCCTCGGGCTTTCAGAATGATAGGCACATCGGGCTTTCGAGTTGTAGCAAGGAGAAGCAATATTGGGATTCTTGGGAGCTTCCTTTAAAGTTGCCAGATTGGTCTTGAGAAGGTGTGGCAAAACTTGAGACATGTTCATGTTAATCCGGGTAAATCGTCTCATGGGCGCTTCTGGTTTGTGCTGATAATTTCGCTGCTGATTTAGCGCAGGATTAGAAAGCATGACAGCCTCTACTGCCGGACGACGGTCGGTTTTGTTTTGATTCCTATGGTCATATGCAGCACTGACCTCCTTCTTTCCAACAAAAGGTTTCTTCACCATACTTGAGGATGCATCTCTTTGAATTTGACCGCTTTTTATACCGGCTTTGACCCACTCACCAGTCATGATTAATTCGGTAAACCCAGATGAAGAACTCCCAATCAGGTGATTGAAAAATGGTCCTGACAAGGTGCCTAGGAACATATCCACTAATTCTCTGTCGGATAAAGGGGGCTGGACCCTGCCTGCGAGATCCCTCCATTTTTTAGCACAAGTTTTGAAACCTTCATCTGTTCCCATAGACACGCTTTGTAACTGTGTCCTAGTCGGAGCCAAATCAGCATTATACTGATATTGTTTATAGAAAGCGGCGGCCAACTCTTCCCAATTGCGAACATTGGACCCTTCTAATTGGTAGAACCAATCCAACTGAGTCCCAGATAAGCTCTCCTGGAAGAAATGCACCCACAGATTCTTGTCAGCCGTGTGGGGTTGAATCTTTCTGACATATGACCTCATATGTAGTTTCGGGCAAGAGACACCATTGTACTTGGCGAAAGTTGGGACCTTGAATTTCTGTGGGATGACAACCACCGAGATGAGTCCTAATTCTTCAAAGTCCAAACCGGGTACCCTCTGAATCTCCATGGCATTCAAACGATCCTCTAGCTATTTGTATTTATCATCAGTAGGAGGATATTGTTCCTCAGAGTAATCAGGCTCTTCCTCTTCTTCGGATATTGGGTCGTCGTTCACTTCCTAGGTCTCGGCTCCCTGATTATCTCCTTCACCCGATGATGTTGCAAAGTCTAAAGTTCGCCTGGTCTGTCCTTTAAACCTTCTTCCCATGATTACAACACCGGTTGGTTTCTTCGTTTTCTTCTTCTTCTCTTTGGCCAACAGAGTCTTCAACTCCTCTTGTCTTTTTGTCAGAGCCATGAGCATTTGTTGAAACTGGGCATTCTGCACCTGGAGATCTTTCACAGTCTATTCAACATCTATCTCACTGAAATAAACAGTAGAAGGATAAGGCAACCTGTTATGAGAAACCTGTATGATGTTATGATGAATGAAGATGCAATATGCAAATGATTTCAAGGAAATTTAGAGATTTAAACTTGTCCAAACCAAAAAAAAGAACACACATCATATTAAATAAAACCAAGTTTGAATACATCATGCCTCCTTGGGCTTACAAAGAAAGAAACAAAATACAGCAAAACTCCTAAGACAAAAAGACCGAACACATCCTTTTAGGAGCAATGTAGGTATTCAGATTTTTCTCTTCATGAAGCAGTTTGGTGAGCTCTAGAACCTTCTTCTCACTGGCGTAGTACTGGGTTTCAAAGGTGTCTTGTTCTTCCTTCAACTGAACCCAAGCTTTCTGCAGGTCTTCGAGAGACGTAGGCATGTCGGGATGAAGAACGGTGTATGGGACGTCTCCTTCAATAATAGGCACAATGATGACAGGAAGGATGGAAGGGTAAGTCATCAAGAGACTCTGGGAACGATCCCGTAGCCACTTAAGGTAAGGCTCGATATGGATAGAGTTTTTTATGTCCCAAAGTCCTACTGTCCACCTTGTTCACCATTCCCCAAGCATGTGTAAACCTCTGGCAGTAACCTTGGTCTTCTTTGTCATAGTCGAACACCAAAACCTGGATGAGCATCTCATGAGGGCCGTCCCTTCAAGCATACCCGAACTGTCAAAGTGCTAAGCATGGGTTGTAAGTGATACCTCCCCTAATACCTAGCAGAAGTACATTAGGGAATTCCCCACAGCAGTCAATGATAGAAATATCTTCCAAGGATCTCGAGCACCAACGAATATCAGAGTGAGTGAGAGACATCATCCTTTGAGACCAAGTCAATCTTTGCTCGTTCTTCAATGCTGACTGAGGCAGGTGTGAAGTGAACCACTTAGCGAGTAGGGGGATACAACACAAAAGGGTACCTCTTTTCTTCATGGTGCAGGTATGAAGGCAATGCAAGATGTCTCCTAGTAAGGTGGGTATAGGATTGCGAGAGAGAAAGACTTTGATGGCATTAACGTCTATGAATTGGTCCGAATTGGGAAACAGAATCAAACCATAAATGAGGAGAGCTAACACGTCTTTGAAAGCTTGGAAATCCATGTCATCCCAGAATGAACGAGCTTTTTCCAATAGAAACTTAGCTAGAAAGCCTTTAACTCCACTTCTAGTTTCCCAATTGGCTATGACGTCAGTCCTCTTCACATGTAAAGATTTGGCGATGACTTCAGGTTTTGGAGTCCCTTCTAGTCCAGTGAACGGTATCTGATTAAGCACGGGAACCCCTAAGAGTAGAGAGAACTCTTCTAGTGTAGGTACCAACTGATAGTCCGGGAAAGTGAAACAATGATGTACGGGATCAAAGAATTGGAATAATACACACATCATTTCTTCTTGGAAGTTGGATGTAGCCAAACTGAGTAGTCGACCATATTTCTTGGTAAAAGGAGAATCCTCGGGCACTCTTAAGGCTAGCTCTTGAAGTTGAGGATATGCTTTCACAAATCTGATTCAGATGGTGTTTCTTCAGAGAGAATTCATGTCCTATAAAACAAAAACAAAGATAAATTTCTAAATCCTTGAAATGGTTAGTGAGCATGCATATGATGTTAATGATGTTTATGTATAAGTAAATATATGCACACACAACAAACAGATCCATATGTTTTAGGCTTGCATGAGTTTTATAGGTAAGTACCCTCTTGAAGTCTAGTTGGCTCAACCTGTCTTAGAAATAATGATCGGGTTCTAAAGGATCTCAATATCACTGACCTTTCTTTTAGGCAGTCTCAGCACAACAATCTTTTCTTGCGGCCGAGATATCCCAAAAGTCTAGCCTCAATGAGTGTAGTATCGAGTGTCAACCAATTTTCAGCTTTACACCGAAACCGGCTACATCACTACGTCCTAATGGCCAAGTTTGTTCAATTAGGGTTCTAAGGTCAATTAGTTCTTCATGACGCTGTTCAGCGGCCCCATATTCTCCTCGATTCACCACAAGGGATACCGGTACCCACAAATGCGTCACACTAACATAACCATTGTTTTAACCATATCGGTCTACGCCGTAGTCTCCACAACCTATTGCTATTTACGTAAAAAGGTGTCCCAGATCCAGGTGGAGGATCAAAGCAAGCCCAATATGAAGAACTGAATATAAAGCACACAAATCAAATAATGAAAGCGAGTAAATGTGATCTAACCCTAAGGTAACCCCACTTTTATACTTTTTTCCCCAACAGAGTCGCCAGTTCTGTGATACGGTGGGAGAACTGACTTGGTGTTTTTGCGTTTCGATCGCATTTGTGCGGATAGCAAGTGTCTCCACCGACTTTTATTTTATCCAAAAGGAAAGGTAAAAAAGCACAGGAAAGACCTTTCGAGATTATTTCTCAGGTTCGGGGGGTAGATTATGAAATGGGAAGGTATTAGCACCCTTTTCATCCATGGTTTTCCATGGGATCTTAGTTACTCATTTAGATCACTTGCTTTTATTTGACAGTGGGCTTGTGGTGTGGGCTTTGAAAATGTTTTGAAAAATTTATTTGTAATGGTTCTCGTTTCTATAAGAACGCGTACAAAGTTTTGTTTCAAAAGATAGTTCAAAAATGTGTTTATGGAACGTGTTTTCGAAAGTGGTTTTGAAAAAAGATGTTTTGCAATAGTTCCCGTCTCTATAAGAACGTATGTAAAATGTTTTGTCTTTTGAAAATGTTTTGAAATGAAAGTGTAGGTGTAAAAATGTTTTTATCGTGAGCAAGCGAGTAACTAGGAGCGAATCTATCTACTCGAAAGGTTTTCAATTGTTCTTTTCTTCCTCCTTTTAATATTTCTATCTTACCATTAATTTGGTAAGAAGCCTCATCGTTGGATGTGAAAGGACAAACGCGGGTCTATTTTACAGTCATCGAAGGCAACTTATGAGACGCTTTAGCAATTTTCGTAAGGGACGAGATCGTTTTATCAAAGGCAATGTCGAGGGTCATCGAGGGACTACGATATTTTTTATCGAAGGGTCATTTCTAAAGCATCCCATATTCGAGGGACATGACTGTATTTCCGAGGTAAAGAGCAAGGTTACCCTAGGGGTGCGTGTGTTAAAGAGTGTGTTTGTTTTCAAGTTATTTTGTTCTTTGATTAGGTTATCTAGCGATTGATTTTTTGAATCTTGCCATACACGCCTAATTACTATACAATATAAGGAAAACAATAAATTGTGGGAATTGAAATTCTACGCTATTACAAAGTGTTCGGGAATGGGGGTACAATTTTTACAAATGGGGATGGGTCAAATGCGATTAAAAGGTCCAAATAGCAAACAATACAACCAAATTGAATCGAACAATTGATTAAAACTACAACAATCTTATGAAATAGTATTAACCAACAAAATATGGAAATAAAATCTTGGTATTTTGTTTGTGAAAAAACAATTTGAAAAGAAGAAAATAAAACCTATTCTAAAAATAAAATAATTGACTAAAAGAAAATTAAATCGTATGTATTATTTTTGTATTTTTACTTATTTAAATAAAATCTAAAGAAGGACAAAATTAAATTCTACTATTTTTGGTGTTTTACTATATGTAAATTAATTAATAATTTCATCTACAACAAATTTTATTTTAAAAAAAGAAGTTGATAAAAAAAATTAATCACAAAGTCTAGATCAATTTAATCATGTATAAAAAAGAAGAATGTATGTTTTTTTAAGTTTAGTTGAATTATTTTGTTAAAACTAAATATAAATAAAAAATTAGAGAAGATAAGGTTGAAAGAATTAAGCAAAAACAAAAAATGCCCATGGGAGGAATCGAACTCAGGCCACTTGGGTTATCAAGAATGCACTTTGCCAACTGAACTGTATTACTTTTTTGTAATTCAAACGGCTTAAATGGTAAATAAGAAGAACGCGGTGGCACGATTGGGCCAAAAGGCCCAAAAGGCCTGACCCGGTTGGGAAGTAATTAGGAAAAAAAAAACCTAAAGTAGAACAAAAGGCGCCACCGGCGTTTTGCTTGGGAAGATGTAAAGTTCTTTTGATTTTCAAGAAAAAACACTTAAATATACTTCTTATTTTGATAAAACAAAAGAAAATAAAAAAAATAAAAGAAACTGTAATTACCGCCCTTCCCTAAACCTTGTTCATCTTCTACCCCTCTCACCGATGACTCCTCTCCTCCTCACGTGTTTCTTTCTCTTCTTCTCCTCGCCATAAACGTACTCCCTCTTTCCTCCATATTTATCTCTAACTCGGTTTTCCCTATTTTTCTAACGTTAACTCATGGCTTCATCTCTCTCGGATAATCCAACCAACATGCAGAAAAATCGGAGGCGCAAAAATGGCGTAGCAAGAAATTAATAATGACATGGATGTAACAAGATTGAAAGTGAGAAATTTAGTTACCTATGGCGAGGATATTTTCGTCGGTCTAACAGGTATGACGTTTGTATCTTTACTCCTCTACTTTCTTTTTTTTCTCTTTGATTTAAACTTCTGAAGCTTATGTTTTGTTGTTGTTTGTTGGTGATTTGTGTTTTGTGGATCGTAACATAACAGGGGCGAGTTGAGATTTGAGGAGAATCTGGTTGATGTCGAGGAAGAGGAATCGGTGGAGGCAGGCGGAAGAGTTAGATCGCGGTTGTCGTTTCACAGAGAGTACAAAGATGAAAAGCGAAATCAGATTTTGGATCTGGATTTCGTTAGCAAACAGAGACTAAGAGAAAAGGCCTTTACTGCTCGGATTTCAAGTTTGTTTTTTCTGGTTTTCTAGTCTGTTGGTTGTTCATGATTGTTTTGCTGGTTTGTTAGTTTGTTGGTTTTGAGTGTGATGAGCGATTGTTATTTTTCTGGTTCTTTGGGTGATGGTGATGTTGGTTCTGAGTTTGATAAACAATGGTTATATTTTCTGAGTTTGATGAGCAATGGTTATATTTTCTCTATTTTTTGGGTGATGGTCATGCTGGTTCTGAGTTTGATGAACAATGGTTATGTTTTCTGCTGGGTTTTTTTTCTTATTCTGTTACTTTTTTGTGTTTTCTGCGGATGGCTGCTCGTTTTCTTCTCCTAAATGCTTCTGTTATATAGGTGAGAAAATGGTGGGAAACAAAATGTATTTGAACATTTTGGTATGCTGTTATAATGGCTTTTTGGTTGCAGTTTTGTTTTTTTTTTCATTTTTATGCAAATTATGGACAAATTTGGACAGGACAGCAAGGTTGTTTGGACTTGTTTAGGCTTACAGGGCAGCATGGAGGCTGTTTGAGATTGGTTGTGTGGCAGGTCTTGGGCTGTTTGTGGACAACAAGGTTTTGGACTGTTTTTCTTAGGTGATTTCTTTCCTCTTTCTCTTTCAATGAAAATAAACAAATTTTGTTTACTTATTGAACTCTGAAGGATTTGCCATATTAGGAAGATGATGACATAGAGCTTGGAGCTATTTTGATAGCTTTGTCATTTTTTAAATTGTTGCTATTATACTTGGTTCTTGTTTTGCTGTCATATATTGCCCTGTATTCTTATGATGCTGCTGTGCTACCTTGCTTGCCTAGTTTTGCCCATGCTGTTTTGGTATTTTTTTTCCAGCTTTGTGTTGCCTTGAACCGTGCTGCTGTTTGCTGCTGTAGTTTCATTTTTTTTTCTATTCTTTTCCCTTTTTGTGAACCAAAAGAATTCCATATTTTTTTGTGATTTGCAAAAGTAGGAGGAGATAAATCATGATTGAAAAAACCCTCTTAATTTCTGATTCCACAAGGCAAATTCTAATGATGAGATAAAAAATCTTAATAATTAATTCTTGAATTTTCACATGTAGCTAAAATTTTCTTTCTTTTGTTGCATGTACGAGCAATTTGGACAATGGAGAAAAGTGATGAAGAGCGGCCTGCCATGTTTGATGAAGACTTGAAGATGACAAAAAAAATCAATCTTTTAGGAATTTTGTATTGTTGTAACTTTTGTAACATTGCGGCTTTCATTTGTAATTTGAATTTTGAGACTTGGAAAATTGTGAGATATATTCAAATAAAAATGACGCTTTGTTGTAATATCTTAAGTTCTTGAATAAACTTGAATAATCTCGAATTCCTGAATAAACTCGAATAGTCTTGAATTCTTGAATAAACTTGAATAGTCTTGAATTCCAAAGCGGCTTTAAAAAAAGTCTTGCATTAGGTTTAACAATTAATTTGATTCATGGGAATTGTGACTTAGATAAACCATGAATCACAACATAGCTTTAATCATGTTTGCATTCCAAAGTTCGAATGAATTTGAGAAAACTTTAGCGAACTCGTTCTCTGATACCTTGAATTCAAAACCAACCACGCGAATCAACCGTAACAGATTTGGACGAAAGCTTGTGATGTCGTGTAATTCTTTGATGATCAAAACAATATTCAAATGAAACCTCAAGTAATTTTCAACAAGATCATAAATCAATTTTCGGCATGGCAACTTGTGTTATAAACAAACATCTTCTTCGAACTCAATATGAATCTACGAATTCAACATCTCATTCTATGGAAAGTCTTAACATAAGAATCGCAGCCCTTGAGAAATCAATTAGAAATTGAAAAATACTCTAAATCAAGAAAATGACTCATGACAAATTGATAATCTCTAAGGTCTTTACAATTTCCTTCGATTCATAAAAAGAACTTGTTGATGACATCGCTCATGATAATGCATAAAAATAGTCATTTCGAGATCTTGAAAATTGAGGACATTGCGACTCTTGAAAGGCAGACCACAATTATCTAAAATTAGGTCAGAAACCAGAAAGTGACCTCTAAAAAATTCGAATTTCCGATGATCTTTCGCACATAATCAGCTCTTGACTTGTGAAGATAAATTGGAGATGACGTCAAGGAGAGACATATGCAAACAGAACCACCCAAGAATATCGATTAATGAAGAAGTCACAATCGTTTGAACTCGATACTGAAAAGGCCGACTTTTGCAATTGATTTTTAGTCACCTGAACCATTGAACGAGCAAACTCACGATGCGAGGCCTGAAACTTGGCACAAACATCCTTGATAACACATGAAGGACCATAAAGACCATTTGAAACTTTGAAAACTTACTTTCCTTTGAGAAATGTAAAACCCTAATTGTTGATTTACTGCCTCGGAAGAGAATCTGTCTGATCGATTTCTGAGCCAACTTGAATATCTGAGAAACCCTAGGATTGTATCTTGTACGAAAAATGGGAGGGCAAATTTTGGGGTACAACACACAAGCAATGTAAATCGATTGCACAGAGAAGAAGAAGCAAAAGATCTGAAAGTTTGAAGTGTGAAATCGATTGCACTAGAAGGTAAATCAATTGCATGCAAGAGAAAAATGAAAATTTAAATTTGAAAAACTTGAGTAATGATTTTTAAACATTTCTTTTTCATTTTTGAGCATCTATATCTTAAGATCAAAGTAGATAATATTATTATACCTTTAAATTTGTTGAGAGCTTTGAAATGGAGAAATTATCCTTAGATGCTTTGAGCTTGATCATAAATCTTTGCTTTCTTTGTTAGCCATGGTTTGTCTTCATCAAAACAAAAGCTCATTTGTGAAGCTTGATTTTACACCCACGACCCCTGAGCTTTTCCACCTATTATTTTATTATTTTTATCATTTATTTTGATTTTTTATTCATTTAAATCAAAATAAATAAAATTAAATGGTAAAATAATAAAATCAAATCAAATCTTGGATTTTTTGTGCATCTTTTGAGTCCATGTACAACTAGCAAGATGATCAATTTGTGCAAGATTGATTTGGGTTAAAAAAGATTGGATTGAATTAAATTTGGAAGGATATCATATGCCATGAAAGTCCAAATCAAATCTTCATAATGGGCAAGATTCAATTCGTTTTTGTTGACCTAATGTGTTGCATTACATATACAGAAGGTATCCAAGGCAAGAGAGAAGGCTGAACAGTCGGGCATAGCCAAGAACAAAAACTCAATTTTTGGTAGAAAAGTGGTGATCTGATCTCTACCCTAGAGGAAGATTCAAAGCTTTCCAACACTCCTAATCGCATCTTGGAGCGTCTCTGAAGCTAACTAGATCAATTGCAAGCCTCCTCGTGCCCAGAATCGACCCATAGCGGTCACGCGGTTTGCCTAAAAAACTCGTTTTTGTTTTCATTTATTTATACATCATTTGCACATTTTGATTATATATTCTTGTTCATCATTGAGTTGGAAAGCTAATCATTCTATTCAATTGCATTTTTTATGACTGTATGTAAAACTGCCATGGCTAGGGTTTCTAGGTTAGTTTTAGGGCTTTGCAGTACATGTTAAATTGGACGTTGATTCTGGTACCATGATACTCATGAGGATGAGATGAGTTGATTGGTACCAGCCATGGTCATTTATCTTGCTTGTGGACAATTTTTGAGATACACAGGTCTATACCTACAACGAAATGTCCATAGGTAAAAGCTTATTTACCTAAAACGACGGTTTGGTGAAGAAGACGATGCGTGGCACTCCCTGGTTGGGTGGTTTGAATTTTAGTGCGTTTTTCCAATTAGCTATCATGTTTTATATATTATGAATTATTGTTATTATATGAACAGATGAAGCGCGTGGTACAGATGGTTGGGCGTGTTTGGTGTTGAGCATAAGGACCTGGGTTCGATCCCCAGGTCCCAAACTTTGTTCATATTATTTTTCAATAGGTGATCAGGTACACTGCAACCTCCAACGTCCACCATGGGCCATCCAAATTCCACCATCAGATCCATCAGCAAGCTGGATCCAACGCCCAGGTAGCCAGAGGCCCACCATACGCCCCAGATCAACGTATGCACTTAAGCAGGCAAAGTCAAAAGGGCTGAGATTTGGTTTGGGCCCAAAATTTCAATAGCACACCCCCACAATTGCTAAATGATATTAGGCCCATCTCTAACCTTTTTATTTATTTATTTCTTTTCTTTAATTCTTTTTTAATTTTCTTTTAATCTTTTAATTGACAAATTAACTATTTTCCATAAAGTCATAAAATCAATAATTCACAAAAAAATTAGGATTAGTTTTTTTGATTATTGTTATCAAAATTAATTTAATTTAGTTTAACTTAGGAAAATTGTAATTTATTTTCATAAATAAAATCAAAATAGAAATTAGGTTAAAACTCTTGATTTAATTTTATTTTATTTTTTTCTCAAATAAATAAAAATACAAAAATAGGTTTTAGAATAAATTAATTTATTTTTTCTTAATTTAAAATTAATTAGAATTAGGATTTTCTTTTAATTTAATGTTTTCTTTATTTTCTTAAATAAAAAAACGTGACAAAAACATTTTCTTAATCGATCATAATTAGGTTTAGACAAGGGGGTCAAAACCCTAATTATCTCGTATTTAATTAATCGCGCGCGTGTTATTTATTTTGCCAATATTTTTGTAACTGTTCATGGTGTGTAATAGTTTAATCTAGGACTTTTTAATTATCGTTTTTTCCGGGTTTTTGGCTATGTAATTAATCCCCCTCCCCCGAAGCCTTGTAATAGCATAGATTTACTTTCTCGCATTTTAATTCCCGCAAATTTTTGACTATTTAGATGTATGCTAATAGGATTGTATGACAAGAATGCATGACAAATTAATACAGTTAGAAAACCCTAATGTGCAAAGGTAAATAACTGAAACAAATCACTCACACATATCACTCTTAAGGTATACTCTCACTTCGGTTGCCTTCGGTAAGCGATCATTAAGTATATGGTGTCTTAGTGGTTGCCCTCCTGTCTAAAAAGATCTAATGTCCCGTACAAATGTTGCCTCGAATATGATCTTAAGACTCTAGGGTTATTACTAAGGTGTCCTAATATTGCTTTAGTGATCGTACGTCCCTTTCGAATTGACCCTTACAACTCCAACAACGGTGCTACCTATTTCTCAATAGTAGGATAGTGCTGTCTAAAGGAAACAAGAATAGAAATGATCTTTTTTTGAGTAGGTAGATTCTAGTAGGTACTTGCTCAAATCAAAACTTTTCACACTTACACATTTCAAAACAATTTTCAAAACAACTTCGTCACACCTTTGAGGAATGATACAAGGGTTATCACGAAGTCAAAACTTTTCAAAAACAAAGCACACACACACAAGCAATTTAAAAAGATGAGCAAGTACCTAAGAGCCCATGGAAAACCATGGATAGAAAGGGTTCTAACACCTTCCATTTCTATAATCTACCCCCCGTACTCAGAATATCTCGAAAAAGGATTTTTTTTGTACTTTTTTCCTTTCCGATTGGATGAAATAAAAGTCGGTGGTGACTCTTGCTTACTGCGACATTTTGCAAACACAAAATGCAAAATGCAAACCAGCGTCAAACAGTCGGTATTGCCACTGTATCATAGTCAGGATGACATCCGTCTTTGGATCGTACCTACACCATTTCTAGATGATGATCTGAATAAGTATCAGGATGACATTCGTCTCTGGATTGTACCTGAACCGTTTCTAGAAGAGAATCTGGAGTATTCAGAATGTTTCCGCTGGAGATTCCTGTTTTGTTGTTTTTGAGAAGAAATCCGTTGGGGAATCCTGAGAAGCTTGGCGACTTCACTGGGGAATTCTTAGATGTTGGAGCAGTAATTGGAGATTCTTGCTCTGCCGAGGGTACGAGAACACCTGACATCGTTAGGCTGCATGCTAAGAATATGTGTGATCGGTGGATCTGGAACTGACTGTTTAACGCTGGTTCGCGAAATGTCGCGGAAGCAAGAGTCGCCACCGTCTTTTATTTTCTCCAATATGAAAAGGACAAAAGCACAGAAAAATTCCTTATTGAGATTAGTTCTCGGTTCGGGAGGTAGATTTATAGAAAGGGAAGGTGTTAGCACCCTTTCTATCCATGGTTATCCATGGGCTCTTAGATACTTGCTCACTTGTGTTTTCAAAAATCTTTGTTTGCTTTTCAACTGTGGGTTTAAAAAAAGTTTCGTTTAAAATTTCAGTTCGACTCTTGTATCAGTCCTCAAGAGTGTTTGAAAAATTGCTTTTGAAATCTTTTTGAAAGGTGTCGGTGTGAAAAGAAGTTTTTGATTTGTTTTGAAATTAGAGCGAGTATCCACGAGTCATCTACCTACCCTAAGGAATTCTTCTGTGTAAATGTCCTTAAAGTAGTGCCATCCCACCATTGAGAGGTAGGTAGCACCACCGTTGGAGGTGTTCGGGTCAATTCGAGGGTTCGGGACAGTGTGGTCACCAGAGCAATAGGAGGACACCTTAGAAGCTACCCTCATGCCATGTTCATGGACATGAGGACTTACTAAAACATCCTCTACTCGACGACCACTTTTCGAGGGGCAAGGCAACAGTGAGGCGTACCCTAGGGGTGGTGTGTGAATTGTGTGTCATTTTCAGTTATATTTGTCTTGTTCATGCATTGGTGATCTACGCTTTGTTTTTATTTTTGGCATTCATTCTTTCATGTGTTTATTAACAATTAAAAGGCGCGGAATTAAAAGTCCTACGCTATTACAAAGGCGCGGGTCTACATCGCCAAATTAATCCAAGACCCGATTTGAATAAAAAATAAAATGCGGAAAGATAAATGTCCTAATTAATCTTTTACAAGGCTTTGGGGTAATTACATGAAATTTATAAGAAAAGAAATAAGATAAGCTCGCGAAACGAAATTATAATCGAAAGCGAGGGCGTTGGACCCTTTTAAAGAAATTGAATTGAAATTATGAAATTAATTAAATTTAAATAAAAGAAAGAATTTTTTTGGAGTTTTTGTATTTATGGAGTTTAATGAGAAAATTAAATTGGAATTAAAACCCTAATTCTAAACTATTTTTAATTTATAAAAAAAATGTTTAAGTTGACCTAGTTTTAACCTAATTATTTACATGATAAATTTATTTACAACAATAATTAATTACTAGTAATAATAAGAAGAAGTTTTAATTATTGAAAAAAAGAAAAAGAATAAAAAGCTAGAAACCCTAATTTCTACATTTTTTAGTTTATTAAAAAAACATTAAAATTAAACCTAAGATTAGAACTAATGAGTTAATAAAATTTATTTACAAAAACTATTAAATAAAATATATTTTTATTTTTTGTCTTTCTGATTTTTGTATTTTTATTATTTAAAATTAACTTAAAGAAATTAAGAGAAAAGAATTAAAACAAAATAAAAAAAGGAAAAGAATAAAGGGAAGAAAATACAAACAAAGGGGGGTTTGTTGGCCCTTTTGGAGGTTTGTAGCAAGCAATTAGGCCCACTGATTCCTGGCCTTGTTTGACTTTCTCAGCGCGCGTGTGGCATGTTTGATTGATGTCCATGGTGGACTCCAGATCATGGCCATTGGATTGATGTTGTGGGACGCGTGGCCAGCTTGAGCGTAGGGTGCATGGTGGACTTCTGAAAGGAACGCTGCATGGAAATACGTTAAACAAAACAATATTGAGGAAGAGAGGGGACCTGGGAATCGAACCCAGGTCCCAGTACCTATTGTCCATGTTGCCCACCAACTGTGCTAAGCGCGCCCTTTGTTTATTATATGGAACGTAAATATTATAATGTAAAATAAGCATTATTCTGGAATTTCAACAAAACACGCGCCAAGCTTTTGAATCAGCCAACCGTGTGCTTACAACTCATCTTCTTCTCCACTTGTTCTTTGCTTTTGCCTGAAAAAATATATCAAATAGCGGGGGTTTTAAACCCCCACTAACTCAAACCTGGAAAATAACGATTAGGCCATACTAAAATATAAAAAGGGCACGACCTATGGAATTGAATCGTCCAGATGCCCTGAGTTCAATGATATAGGTCTTGTGGTTCAATTTTTTCCTATGAAAGAAGCCCTAATTTTTGACCTCTGAAAACCTAGAAGGCGTTAATGGCAGATTCTCGTACAGGGCACAAAAACTCAATTAAATGATGCCAAAAGTTTTAGAATGTTTATGTTAGTGCAAAACAACAAGAAAAAGGCATGAATGATACGTATAAATCAAAACACGAATATGAACAATATCAAGGACAGGACGGCTTCGTGTTACCAATTCTTTGTGTTAGAGGTTGTGGTTTTGATTGGAATAGATCCCTGGTGACCTTGGCAAGCTATTGGAATGGTTATCTTGCCTTGAAACGCACTGAAACTGTGTTTTCAGTTTTGACTTTTTCACAAAAAATGCAAAGTGTGTATTCAGGTTTGGGCGCAACTTCAAGGTTCTGAGCATTAGGGTTGGGTTTATAATTATGTGAGGAATGAATTAGGGTAGAAATTTCAACCAAAAACCTTTGCATTCAATGTTTTTGAGATTTGATTTCCATGGATCTTTTTCAATCTTTTCCATGCCCTTTTGATATCAATCATGGCCAAATCTTTCCAAATTGAGTGTGCACGAAATCTTGGAGTTATGATAGACCTATTAGCTGCATAAAAAGATTTAAAATGCATGCTTGAGTATTTTTGTCATATTTTATTTAATTAAATGAACTAATGGTGATAAAAATTCAAATAAATAATAAAAAATGATGGAATAAATCCCCTTTGGGTCAAATGGTCGTGCATAGCTCTTGGATGATGATTCTTGGAAGAAAATGTGGCCCATTAGCAATTTTGAGGCATTTGAAGCAAAGTTGACTTTTCAAAATTCCCAAAAATTTCCCAACTTCCACAAGGCATATCTTGCTCAATTCTTAAGCTTTGATCATTTTCGTGGACATTTTGGAAAGGTCTTGAAGTCCTCTAACCAATTCCTTTGGTCCCATGTCATTTTGATCTACCAATCTCAAGTTATGGTCTTTGACTTAAAGTGCCTTTTTGTTGACTTTTGAAAATGACCTATAATGTTGAGATTGATAACTTTTTGTGAGAGCATATCTTGGACTTGAAGTGTGAAGAGGAGTTGTAGGAGATGTCTTTATCTTCAAAATGAGCTTTGGATGGAATTTTTCTGATAAACCATGTGGAAGTTATGCCTTGGTCAAGTTACAGTTGACTTTTTCAACTGTCCAAATATGGAAAGTTTTGCATCTTGAGACTTTTTGAGCCATGCCTTGAGAATCATGATCAATAATTGATCCAATGATGTTTGTGGCTTCAATATAAGATGTTGACCAAAAATTTGAACTTTTGACTGTCAAATGACCATTTTACCCCTACAGTTGACTGCTGAGCAATTAGGGCATTTGACTGTGCAATTTTGTGCTGTAAATCTTGAAACTTGGCATATGGATGCTTGACCATGTTTATAGGCACGTGGGACTTGTTTGGACCCTTGGAAACTTCAATTTCTTTTCCAGAACCAAAACCCTAGTTTTTGACTATTAGGAGGCCCTTGAACTGTGCAACCCTTGGGAGATTTTGAAGCATGCTCTTTGCAAATCTTGAAGAATATGGGAGGGCAAATTTTGGGGTACAACAGTTGCCCCTGTTCAATCTTCTTAGACCTGAGGATGTAGATTGGCTGTCGTGCCTTTCGTAGTCCGAAGGTGGAAGATGATTGAACACTAGAGTGCCCAGAAATTTGCGCTCACATGTTAGTAGTGTGATGGTGGGAATGGGCTTACAGATGCCATTTGGAGATTGATGGATAGGATGATGGACTTATAGATGCCATGCTAAGAGATGATGGATGAGTGGATGGGCTTATAGATGCCATCTGGGTGTCGATCGCGTAAGAGTTTCCTTAGCGAGAACTTGCGTACCTGAAAAAGAAAATGATTACCTGACCTGTTACAGGAGTTGGTCTTCAAGCTCTTATGTAGATGCACCCTGGTTGGTTACAGGAATTGGGTCTGGAGCTTTAAAAGGTTATGAATGAACCAGGGGTGGTTACTACCTCAACGGGATGGTGAGAGAACCTTGGGCGATTACTACCTCAACAATAACGATGAGAGAACCTTGGACGATTACTACCTCAACAGGAACGCTGAGAGAATCTGGGGGCGATTACTACCTCAATAGGAACGCTGAGAGAACCTTGGGCGATTACTACCTCAACAGGAACGCTGAGAGAACCTTGGGCGATTACTACCTCAACAGGAACGCTGAGAGAATCTTGGGCGACTTCAACCTCAACAGTAACGATGAGAGAATCATAGGCGACTTCAACCTCAACAGTAACGCTGAGAGAATCTTAGGCGACTTCAACCTCAACAGTAACGCTGAGAGAATCTTGGGCGACTTCAACCTCAACAGTAACGCTGAGAGAATCATAGGTGACTTCAACCTCAATAGTAACGATGAGAGAATCTTGGGGCGATTTCAACCTCAACAGTAACGCTGAGAGAATCATAGGCGACTTCAACCTCAACAGTAACGATGAGAGAATCATAGGCGACTTCAACCTCAACAGTAACGCTGAGAGAATCTTAGGCGACTTCAACCTCAACAGTAACGCTGAGAGAATCTTGGGCGACTTCAACCTCAACAGTAACGCTGAGAGAATCATAGGCGACTTCAACCTCAACAGTAACGATGAGAGAATCTTGGGGCGATTTCAACCTCAACAGTAACGCTGAGAGAATCATAGGCGGCTTCAACCTCAACAGTAACGATGAGAGAATCATAGGCGACTTCAACCTCAACAGTAACGCTGAGAGAATCTTAGGCGACTTCAACCTCAACAGTGACGCTGAGAGAATCATAGGCGACTTCAACCTCAACAGTAACGATGAGAGAATCATAGGCGACTTCAACCTCAACAGTAACGCTGAGAGAATCTTAGGCGACTTCAACCTCAACAGTGACGCTGAGAGAATCTTGGATGTCTTCTACTGGGATAAGAATCAGGGAGATCTTAGGGTCGATCTGACTGAACCGGGCAAGGTCTTGGAATATCTTCAACTGGATAAGAATCAGGGAGATCTTAGGGTCGATCTGACTGAACCAGAGAAGGCCTTTGACTGGATAAGAATCAGGAAAATCTTAGGGTCGATTTAACTGAACCGGACAAGGTCTTGAAATATCTTCAACTGGATAAGAATCAGGGAGATCTTAGGGTCGATCTGACTGAACCAGAGAAGGCCTCTGACTGGATAAGAATCAGGAAAACCTTAGGGTCGATTTAACTGAACCGGACAAGGTCTTGAAATATCTTCAACTGGATAAGAATCAGGGAGATCTTAGGGTCGATCTGACTGAACCAGAGAAGGCCTTTGACTGGATAAGAATCAGGAAAATCTTAGGGTCGATTTAACTGAACCGGACAAGGTCTTGAAATATAGCTGAGAACTTAACTGGATCTTTCCTGAAAGGTAAAGGTCAGTCATATGCAATACATGATATGGATCAAACAATGATGTTCTCAACATAAATGAGATTGTATGTTTATGATGCTTATATGCATGTTGTAATGTATGGAAATGCGATGTTTATGAATGTATGTTTTTCGTCTAGGAAAGTAAATCCTTGACGGATACCAAGAAGTCACATCCTGGGCTGATGTTTGAGAATAGTGCTTTGTTGTTTCCGCTGGGGAGTGATGGTTGCAAGAATACCGGTAGGAGCAGATGACTCCGTTGGGGAATAAACTTGGCGAATAGAACACTCTACGGGGAGAAAATTACTCTAGCGATCTTGCTGGGAAGCAATACTCTGTGGGGAGAGAGGTACTTTACTAGGATATTGATGATAACTTCGCTGGGGATACCATTGTTATGTTGGAAGTGTTAATAGACTTCGCTGGGGATAAGAAGACTTCGTCGGAGACGATCTTTCTGTGGCTTTTGGCTGAGGATAACCCAGTTATATCCTGGTAGGGAAATAACCTTTGAATAAAGCTGGGGGACGCGTTCGTGCTCTACGGGGGACAAGCTTCCAGAATCTACTGGGGATAAGCCTCCTGCTGGGGGAGATGATTCAAACTTTCCTGGGGAAATCTTGATTGGACTCTCCTGGGGAAATTTTGAGATGTACTGAGGAAGTGACTCCATTGAATGTTTGGTTGACCGCCGGGGAACAATCTTAGATCAAGACTGCCGGGGATGCTTGTTAGGAATGTTCGTATATTGTGCTGGGGAATGTTGAGATCTGCTGGAGGATACCCAACTTCCTTAAGGTTGATAGTATAACTTTTCTTGGGGAGAGTGCATTGACTTGCTGACTCATTCTCTGGGGAATTAAGATATACTGGTTATGTTCTTCAATTGAACTTACCTCGATACCTTGGCGGTCAGAGCAATTAGATCGCTTAGACCACTCATTATTGCCCCTGTTTCTATGGGAGAAGGCACCTGTGGGGTGCTGATAGTTGTTGATGGACCAACCTTCTTCTGGTAGGCAGGTGACAAGATGACGGAACATAGTCGTACGCTTTGATCCCTAACTTCTGCCTGGACCGCCCTTTCGGGTTTTCAGTCCACCGGGATACCCATTTTTGCCCAAGCCGCCTTTTCAGGTTTTCGACTTGCCGGGTGTACAGATTTTTTTCATTTCATCCCTTCATTTTGCCCGAACCCTTTTGGTTCGCCGGGAAGCCCTTATTTTTGCCTAGGTGTGTCAACCTAGCGGGTCTTTGATTACGCGTAGTATTCTTTTCGACTATATCCACGCTCTCAGAATGTAGGGAGTTGCCCCTGTTAGAAGTGTTTTGTCATGCCACCAGAAGATGTTTGATCAGGCAAGATTCGTTGCTGGAATTCATGTCCAATGCCCCAAGCGACTCAGGCGGAGATTTGCCCCTGGCTATTTGACATTTTGAGAGATTCCCTGAATCTTGACCTAACTGCCCCGGATGATAGACCATGATCATGTCATGCCCCTTGATTGGAAGTGCCTTTGTTCACTAGGCTTTCATCGTGCGAATTTCCCTGCTGTTCAAACAAATAGTCATATGCAAACAATGTTATATCAAAAATGCAAAACTTATGTCTGTCTTGAAGATTTTGAAAATGCATTCTTTTTCATAAAACAAATGAATGTTTGTAAAACGTGATGTCAACTCCGTATTTACCGTAAGCCTTAAGGAGTCAGGATACCTTTCGTAACAGTATGCTTTCGAACTAACCCATGCTTTAGCTAGGACTTTTAAGGGTTATAACGTGGCCTGGTTCACGGTTCAAGAAACAAAGGATAAAGGCTCAAATTATTTGTACCCACCCGCTCTTCGTGATGTTCTTCAAACCTAAGCTCAGTTGATCGTGCGTTAGACCTTGTTTGAGTCTTTGCTCTGATATACCAGTGATGGTTCGAATTTTGACAGTCTAGAATAGGCAGTCATTTCCCTTTTTGTTGAGGGTTTGTAGTACCTCTTTTCTTTTTGATTTCATTATCCCTATTTTTTTGCCTGAACTGTTTCCTTTTTTGGAATTACAGTCAGCAGGATGTCCCCGCTTCGTAAGTCTCCTTCATAGGTTTTTTGACTTATTGGGCTTTTTATTTTGAGAGATAATGACTGCCTTTCTTTATTGATTATTCGGAATCGTCACTGTCTTTCTTTGTTTTGTAAGGACCTCTTTGGTGCCATTTGTTATGCATTTGGATCAACTGAGAGAACTACCCTGCCCCAGGTTATGATTAAGGGTTTTAATTTTCGAAAAGAAAAAAAAACTCCTACTTCTTTGGCTCAGAGGGGTTGACGAGGGATTATCTTCCTTATAACTCCAGGGTTTAGGGATTGAAACAATGCCTGTACCTCATCAGCGGGGTTTGTCTAAAAGCATATTGTAGATCGTGGTATCGTTTTCGTCATCCTCCCTCAAGAGGCTTTAGAATTATTAATCGAGCGTTGATCATCAGAAAAAATATGAGAATAATTTGCATATAGTGAATACGAATATATTGCTTCAAAACAGACATATGCGATGCATTAATGAAATAACAACGTTTAACATGAGTAAATGTTTAAACAAAAGAAAATTACAACTTGAAAATCCTAACGAACAAAAGTCTTTTCATCTCAGGGCTTGTTACTTCAAATGGTGAGCCTTGGAGGGATGGTAGAAAAACTCAACCTGACCATCTTGTGTGAACTCCAATGCTCCTTCATCAATCAGGTCCTGGATCTTGTTCTTCAGGGCCCAACACTCATTTGTATCATGTCCTGGACTGGCAGAGTGGTAGGCACACCTTTTATTGGGATGATAGGTAGGAGATGCTGTGTTGGGGTTCCGGGGATGAGCCTTTAATGTGATCAGATTCAATCTCAACAGGCGTTGTAAAGCTTGAAACAGCGACATGTTGAGCTGGGTGAATTGCCTCCTGGGCTTGTCTGGCTGAAGCTGGTGAGGTTGCTGCTGAGTTTATGACCCTGAAGCCATTTGAGGAGCTCTCCCCTTATCTCCTTGTCTCAAAGGTGGTTGAACGATGACTGGCTCTTTACCCTTAGACGTTTGCCCCAGTTGGTTACTCTGAAGCAGTTGGTTGACGAGAACTTCGAGCTCTTCTTGTCTTTGAGCTAAGCCTTGAATGATAGTCACCTGCCCCAGCATCTGGGCTCTCATTGCATCCACCTCAGCTCGCAGATGTTTTAGCCGTTCATCCTCAGCACTGTTCCTGACCAAAGTCCCCATGAGAAGTGTTCTCAGTTCTTCTTGCCCCTTGGATAGATTCAGGAGGATTTCCCCGAACTGGGGCTCTTGAGCATGAAGATCTTGGTTATCTTGTTGGCAAGCCATTGCTGAAATAAACAGCGGAGAAGGTAAGTGACCTGTAATAAGGGTACCTGTAATGCAATGATATGTATGATATGTATGTAATTTTTTCAAGGATCTCGCGGGGTAAACAAGAAAGATTGTTAGAATTGGGATCCGATAGCTTGATTGAAGGAACTTCATGTTGTTGAGAGTCCTTCTTCAAGGGTCAAAGGCTCACCATATCTAGTGGGTCATAGCCCCTGACACCCTTGTCTAGAGGAAAATAAATCCTCTTTGCCTCTTGCTGGATATTTGGTTCGTCATGACCTGCATCACAAGCCCTTGAGATCCTTGAAACGGATTAATCCTTATGCGGGATGTATGCAATGGTATGATGTTATGCTATGCATGGGGTAACGTAGGTAAACCCTGTTATGAGTCCTAATTAAGGACTATAAACAAAACCTGCAAGAAACTCAGTAAACCCTGTTATGAGTCCCAATTAAGGACTATAAACAAAACCTGCAAGAAACTCAGTAAACCCTGTTATGAGTCCCAATTAAGGACTATAAACAAAACCTGCAAGTAGTTCATGTGTTAGATAACAAGCATGCAAGTAGTCAAGTACGAAGGCACACAAGTCACACAAGAGAAGCCCTTAGAGTTTAGGCCAGCATGGGGTCTGGGTATTACCCTCTTAAAGTTGGTGGGCTCAACCTGTCCTATTAAAAGTAACCGGGTTCTTAGAGGATCCCAATATCATTGACTACCCTCAATCGGTCATAACTCCAGCATCGCAATCTTTTCTTGCGGCCAGAACCATCACGAGAGTTTAGCCTCAATGGGCGTAGCATACTGCTACTGTTCTAATGGCCAAGTTGTGTCATTTAAGGTTCTAAGGTCTGTTGGTGCTTAATGACTCCTCAGAAGACCCATATTCTCCTTGTTGCGACACAAGGGATATCGGTACAGACCAAGGCGCCACACCAACGTAGCCACTGCTTCACCCATGTCGGTCTACGCCGGACAGGTCCCTCACAGCTTATGCTACCTAAACAGGGTATCCACAGATCCGGGTTAGGATCTATGTAACTTCGATGCAACCCACAATTTAAAGCAAACAAGTCAATACAATTGAAAACACAGTTATGAACTATCCTAAGGTACACCTCACTTTAAGTAAATTCCCCAGCAGAGTCGCCAGTTCTGTGATCGGTGGATCTGGAACTGACTGTTTAACGCTGGTTCGCGAAATGTCGCAGAAGCAAGAGTCGCCACCGTCTTTTATTTTCTCCAATATGGAAAGGACAAAAGCACAGAAAAATTCCTTATTGAGATTAGTTCTCGGTTCGGGAGGTAGATTTATAGAAAGGGAAGGTGTTAGCACCCTTTCTATCCATGGTTATCCATTGGCTCTTAGATACTTTCTCACTTGTGTTTTCAAAAATGTTTGTTTGCTTTTCAACTGTGGGTTTAAAAAAAGTTTCGTTTAAAATTTCAGTTCGACTCTTGTATCAGTCCTCAAGAGTGTTTGAAAAATTGCTTTTGAAATCTTTTTGAAAGGTGTCGGTGTGAAAAGAAGTTTTTGATTTGTTTTGAAATTAGAGCGAGTATCCACGAGTCATCTACCTACCCTAAGGAATTCGTCTGTGTAAATGTCCTTAAAGTAGTGCCATCCCACCATTGAGAGGTAGGTAGCACCACCGTTGGAGGTGTTCGGGTCAATTCGAGGGTTCGGGACAGTGTGGTCACCAGAGCAATAGGAGGACACCTTAGAAGCTACCCTCATGCCATGTTCATGGACATGAGGACTTACTAAAACATCCTCTACTCGACGAACACTTTTCGAGGGGCAAGGCAACAGTGAGGCGTACCCTAGGGGTGGTGTGTGAATTGTGTGTCGTTTTCAGTTATATTTGTCTTGTTCATGCATTGGTGATCTACGCTTTGTTTTTATTTTTGGCATTCATTCTTTCATGTGGTTATTAACAATTAAAAGGTGCGGAATTAAAAGTCCTACGCTATTACAAAGGCGCGGGTCTACATCGCCAAATTAATCCAAGACCCGATTTGAATAAAAAATAAAATGCGGAAAGATAAATGTCCTAATTAATCTTTTACAAGGCTTTGGGGTAATTACATGAAATTTATAAGAAAAGAAATAAGATAAGCGCGCGAAACGAAATTATAATCGAAAGCGAGGGCGTTGGACCCTTTTAAAGAAATTGAATTGAAATTATGAAATTAATTAAATTTAAATAAAAGAAAGAATTTTTTTGGAGTTTTTGTATTTATGGAGTTTAATGAGAAAATTAAATTGGAATTAAAACCCTAATTCTAAACTATTTTTAATTTATAAAAAAAATGTTTAAGTTGACCTAATTTTAACCTAATTATTTACATGATAAATTTATTTACAACAATAATTAATTACTAGTAATAATAAGAAGAAGTTTTAATTATTGAAAAAAAGAAAAAGAATAAAAAGCTAGAAACCCTAATTTCTACATTTTTTAGTTTATTAAAAAAACATTAAAATTAAACCTAAGATTAGAACTAATGAGTTAATAAAATTTATTTACAAAAACTATTAAATAAAATATATTTTTATTTTTTGTCTTTCTGATTTTTGTATTTTTATTATTTAAAATTAACTTAAAGAAATTAAGAGAAAAGAATTAAAACAAAATAAAAAAAGGAAAAGAATAAAGGGAAGAAAATACAAACAAAGGGGGGTTTGTTGGCCCTTTTGGAGGTTTGTAGCAAGCAATTAGGCCCACTGATTCCTGGCCTTGTTTGACTTTCTCAGCGCGCGTGTGGCATGTTTGATTGATGTCCATGGTGGACTCCAGATCATGGCCATTGGATTGATGTTGTGGGACGCGTGGCCAGCTTGAGCGTAGGGTGCATGTTGGACTTCTGAAAGGAACGCTGCATGGAAATACGTTAAACAAAACAATATTGAGGAAGAGAGGGGACCTGGGAATCGAACCCAGGTCCCAGTACCTATTTTCCACGTTGCCCACCAACTGTGCTAAGCGCGCCCTTTGTTTATTATATGGAACGTAAATATTATAATGTAAAATAAGCATTATTCTGGAATTTCAACAAAACGCACGCCAAGCTTTTGAATCAGCCAACCGTGTGCTTACAACTCATCTTCTTCTCCACTTGTTCTTTGCTTTTGCCTGAAAAAATATATCAAATAGCGGGGGTTTTAAACCCCCACTAACTCAAACCTGGAAAATAACGATTAGGCCATACTCAAATATAAAAAGGGCGCGACCTATGGAATTGAATCGTCTAGATGCCCTGAGTTCAATGATATAGGTCTTGTGGTTCAATTTTTTCCTATGAAAGAAGCCCTAATTTTTGACCTCTGAAAACCTAGAAGGCGTTAATGGCAGATTCTCGTACAGGGCACAAAAACTCAATTAAATGATGCCAAAAGTTTTAGAATGTTTATGTTAGTGCAAAACAACAAGAAAAATGCATGAATGATACGTATAAATCAAAACACGAATATGAACAATATCAAGGACAGGACGGCTTCGTGTTACCAATTCTTTGTGTTAGAGGTTGTGGTTTTGATTGGAATAGATCCCTGGTGACCTTGGCAAGCTATTGGAATGGTTATCTTGCCTTGAAACGCACTGAAACTGTGTTTTCAGTTTTGACTTTTTCACAAAAAATGCAAAGTGTGTATTCAGGTTTGGGCGCAGCTTCAAGGTTCTGAGCATTAGGGTTGGGTTTATACTTATGTGAGGAATGAATTAGGGTAGAAATTTCAACCAAAAACCTTTGCATTCAATGTTTTTGAGATTTGATTTCCATGGATCTTTTTCAATCTTTTCCATGCCCTTTTGATATCAATCATGGCCAAATCTTTCCAAATTGAGTGTGCACGAAATCTTGGAGTTATGATAGACCTATTAGCTGCATAAAAAGATTTAAAATGCATGCTTGAGTATTTTTGTCATATTTTATTTAATTAAATGAATTAATGGTGATAAAAATTCAAATAAATAATAAAAAATGATGGAATAAATCCCCTTTGGGTAAAATGGTCGTGCATAGCTCTTGGATGATGATTCTTGGAAGAAAATGTGGCCCATTAGCAATTTTGAGGCATTTGAAGCAAAGTTGACTTTTCAAAATTCCCAAAAATTTCCCAACTTCCACAAGGCATATCTTGCTCACTTTTTAAGCTTTGATCATGTTCTTGGACATTTTGGAAAGGTCTTGAAGTCCTCTAACCAATGCCTTTGGTCCCATGTCATTTTGATCTACCAATATCAAGTTATTGTCTTTGACTTAAAGTGCCTTTTTGTTGACTTTTGAAAATGACCTATAATGTTGAGATTGATAACTTTTTGTGAGAGCATTTCTTGGACTTGAAGTGTGAAGAGGAGTTGTAGGAGATGTCTTTCTCTTCAAAATGAGCTTTGGATGGAATTTGTCTGATAAACCATGTGGAAGTTATGCCTTGGTCAAGTTACAGTTGACTTTTTCAATTGTCCAAATATGGAAACTTTTGCATCTTGAGACTTTTTGAGCCATGCCTTTAGAATCATGATCAAGAATTGATCCAATGATGTTTGTGGCTTCAAAATAAGATGTTGACCAAAAATTTGAACTTTTGACTGTCAAATGACCATTTTACCCCTACAGTTGACTGCTGAGCAATTAGGGCATTTGACTGTGCAATTTTGTGCTGTAAGTCTTGAAACTTGGCATATGGATGCTTGACCATGTTTATAGGCATGTGGGACTTGTTTGGACCCTTGGAAACTTCAATTTCTTTGCCATAACCAAAACCCTAGTTTTTGACTGTTAGGAGGCCCTTGAACTGTGCAACCCTTGGGAGATTTTGAAGCATGCTCTTTGCAAATCTTGAAGAATATGGGAGGGCAAATTTTGGGGTACAACAATATGGAAGTGACCTTGTAGCAGGATGCCCCTTCCTCTGTACCTGTTGGAGAAAATATCTGCCGAAGTTTTGTAGATGGTTTGACTGTTAACCCAACTCTTGGAGTCCTTGATGAATGCCGATCAGGGTAATAAACCTTCTACTGATAGACAAGTGAAGAGATGATTGGACATAGTCGTACGCTTTAATCCATAACTTTTGCCTGGACTGTGTTGTACCCAAAAATTTTCCCTTCCATATTTCTCAACACATGGCAAGTGAGGTCCCCAAATTGCTCAAGGAAGGACAAGAGAACCAGATAAACTCTCTCCTAAGGCAGCCTACCTCAAATTAGGGTTTCTATTTTCATCAAGATGTGTGAACCACAAAGGACTCAAATGCTAACCATTATCCTAATATGTTCTCAAGATCATCCATGTCAAGTTTTAAGCCTTGCAGAAGAAGTTTGCTCAGTCAATTGTTCAAATGCCTGAAAATTAACTGTACTAGGTCAAAAGTCAATTGTGGCCCACATATAGTCAAACTTCAAGATTTTTGGTCAACATCCTCATTTTGAAGTATTATTCATCATTTGACCAAGGGTTGATCATGATTCCCCAAGGATTGCTTACAATTCATCAAAACTCAAAAGTTGCTAAATTAGGGTTTTGTAGGAAAAGTCAACTTAACTTTGACCAAGCATAACTTTCTCATACTTTATCAGAAATGACCCATATAAAACTCATTTTGAAGAGGATTCAATTCCCTATAATTCATCTTCAGCTCCCAAGTTCAGGATATGCACTCACAAAAAGATATGAATTTTGACATTATAGGTCCTTTTGAAAAGTCAACAAAAACACCTTTTGGGTCAAAGCTTCATACATGAACATGGAAGACTCAATTAAGATGAGACCAAAAGGGTTGCTTAGAGGATATCCTAAGATTTCTAAAAAGTCTAAGAACACCTCTATAGGGTCAAAATTGAGAGATTTATGCATTGACCAACTTCGCCATTTTTGCAAAATTGTCAAAAGTCAAATGTGCTCAAATTTGCATTTTTTTGCTAAATGGGCCTAACTTTTTATGCTTGCAGCTCACTTATAACATGGTCACGACCCAAATGTTCACTCACATGTTATTTGCTTCATTATTTATTTTGATTTTTTATTTATTAAAAATTGAATTAAATCAAATAATTGGTAAATAATGGCAAAGATTTGTTTTGATTGGATTTTTGGACAGAATCACAAGCTCATAATGCTGGCATATCAGAATCAAATCATATCAAAGCTAATTGGCACGAGTATGGCATGATTAGGCCAAATTTGGAAGGATATCATCAAAGCTTCAAGATTCAATATGTTTTGAAAACCTAATTCATTGAGAGATATATAATGAACAAGAATCAAGCAAAAAAAGGGCTAGAGGCGTGAGACTGTCAGAACAAAACTCAAAAATCTTGACAAAAAGTGAGGTTCGGATTTCAGGATAGAGGACCTTTGAGAGAAATTCAAGGCCAACAATCTATTCCAGGACATCCCAGGAAGTTATTCCAATCACTCACAGGTCCTTTGCACATCCAGAATCACTCCCTATCACTCTCACGATTTGCAAAATTATCCAAATTCAATTACTGTAATTCTTGCATATTTAGCATGTTTAAGTTACATATTTGTATTCATCATCATGTTTGCAATGTTTCTGGATAGTTTGATTTAAGTTACAGTGCAGGAATGAGCTTTTGCCATTGTTAGGGTTTCGTGCTCCAATTTGGGGTTTTAGGTTTCAAGCAAAATTAGGCCTGATAATGGGTACCAGGATGATCAGAGCTTCAAACCCAGTTGATTCATGGTCCCTAATTGAATTTATATTGCATGTGCTTGATTTTTGAATGACACGTGTTTCAGCAATAAACATGCGTTTGTAGGTAAAGGTTCAGAGCCTAAAACGACGGTTCCAGGGAAGAAGACAACATCGTGTCACAACCTGACTGGCTGGTTTAAATTCTGGCGCATTATTCTGGCCACTAACTTGTTTTCCAATATATTATTTGTTTTTATTATATTAACAAGTTAACATCCAGCGCAGTTGGTCAGAGGAAGGAAGTCAGAAGCTCATGTCCTGGGTTCGATCCCAGGCGTGAGCTTTTGGCATTTTCTCCATTGTTTTCACCAGATCCAGCACATACCCCTTCTGAGGGTCATCATCTTCTGGATCCATCATCCAGAACCAAATCCAGCGCACCTCACATTCTGAGGGTCATCATCTTCTGGATCCATCATCCAGAACCAAATCCAGCGCACCTCACATTCTGAGGGTCATCATCTTCTGGATCCATCAGCCAGAACCAAATCCAGCGCACCTCACATTCTGAGGGTCATCATCTTCTGGATCCATCAGCCAGAACCAAATCCAGCACATACCCCTTCTGAGGGTCATCATCTTCTGGATCCATCAGCTAGAACCAAATCCAGCACATACCCCTTCTGAGGGTCATCATCTTCTGGATCCATCAACTAGAACCAGATCCAGCACATACCCCTTCTGAGGGTCATCATCTTTTGGATCCATCTCCAGCCAGATCTGCTGACAGCAGACCCATTTGGTTATTTCTACTATTTTTCTTTAATTCCTTTTCTTTAATTATCTTATTTTTTTTTATCAACACAAAATTTATTTTAAATCAACCAATCAAAAATCACAAAAAAGATTTATTTTCTTAATAAATGTTTTTTTAATTAATTAGTTTAATTAATTTAGGGAAAATTTAATTTCTTTCACAATTAAAATTCAATTAGAAAATTAGGTTAACTCTTGATTTAATTTTTCTTTCTTTCTCAAATAAATGAAAAATACAAAAATAGGTTTTTTAGAATGAATTAATTTATTTTTCTTAATTTAAAATTAATTAGAACTTAGGATTTTCTTTTTAAATCCAATTATTTCATTATAACAATAATGACAAGGAACATTTTTCTTTAATCAATCGCAAGTAGGATTAGTCAAAGGGTCAAAACCCTAATTGTCTCGCATTTAATTCGTCGCGCGCTTGATATTTATTTTGACAATATTTTTGTAACTTTTCATGGTTTGTAATAGTTAATTTAGGGTTTTTTTGATTTACTGTTTAAATCCCCGGGTTTTTGGCTATGTAATTAATCCCCCTCCCCGAAGCCTTGTAATAGCGTAGATTTATTTTCTCGCATTTTTAATTCCTACAAATATTTAACTGTCTAGATGTATGCTAATAGGATTGTATGGCAAGAATTCATGACAAATTAAAACGGTTAGAAAACCCTAATGTGCAAATATTAAATAACTGAAAATAAATCACTCGCACATATCACTCTTAGGGTATACTCTCACTTCGGTTGCCTTCGGTAAACGATCATTAAGCATAGGGTGTCTTAGTGGTTGCCCTCCAGTCTAAAAATATCAAAATGTCCCACTCGAATGTTGCCTCGGAAATGTTGCCTCAGAAATGTTGCCTCGACAGATCTTAAGACTCTAGGGTTATTACTAAGGTGTCCTAATATTTCTTTAGTGATTGTACGTCCCTTTCGAATTGACCCTTACAAACTCCAACGATGGTGCTACCTATTTCTCAATAGTGGGATGGCGCTGTCTAAAGGAAATAAGAATAGAAACGATCTTTTTTTCGAGTAAGTAGATGCTAGTAGGTACTTGCTCAAATCAAAAATTTTCACACTTACACTCTTCAAACAAATTTTCAAAACAACTTCGTCACACTCTTGAGGACTGATACAAGGGTTATCATGAAGTAAAACATTTTCAAAAGCAGAGCACGCACACAAGCAATTTAAAAAATGAGAGTACCTAAGAGCCCATGGAAAACCATGGATAGAAAGGGTGCTAATACCTTCCCTTTCTATAATCTACCCCCCGTACTCAAAATCTCGAAAAAGGATTTTTTTCTGTACTTTTTTCCTTTCCAATTGGATGAAATAAAAGTCGGTGGCGACTCTTGCTTACCGCGACATTTTGCAAACGCAAAACGCAAAACGCAAACCAGTATTAAATAGTCGGTTCTCCCACCGTATCGCCAGAACTGGCGACTCTGTTGGTGAATAAAATAAGTGGGGTATACCTTAGGATCTACTTCATCATAATTGCTTCTCTTGATTGCTTTGTTTGCTTTACTTTTAAGGGTTTTGTTTGGGGTTACTATAGATCCTACACCCGGATCTGGGGAATACCTTTTAGGTAAGTAGCAATAGACAGTGAGGGAACTGTACGGTGTAGACCGATACGGTTGAAGCAGTAGCTACGTTGGTGTGGCACTTTGGTTGGTACCGGTATCCCTTATGGAGAAACTACGAGAATACGAGGCTGCTGCATGGTGTCGTTAAGAATCAACTGACCTTAGAACCTTTAATCGCCCAACTTGGCTATTAGAAAGTAGTGAGATAGCCGACCTCGGTGTAGAGCTGAGAATTGGTTAATACTCGATGCTACACTCATTGAGATCATACTCTCGGAATAATTTCGGCCACAAGAAAAGATTGCGTTAGCTGAAACCATGATCGATGGAGGATGGTCAGTGATATTGAGATCCTCTAGAACCCAGTTACTTTTCTAGGAAAAGTTGAAACAACTAAACTTCAAGAGGGTACTACCTTAAAACCCATGCAAGCCTAAACCTAAGGCTGTTTGTGTGACTTGTGTGCTTTCAACTTGAACTACTTGCACAGTTTTATTATCTAACAACATGAGTCCCTTGCAGGTTTTGTTTATAGTCCTTATCCAATAACTTGGATTTCTTGCTGGGTTTACTTGCTTACATCACTTTGCACTTTTGCTTAAATGCATAGCATACACATCATAACATCATGCCTTAACATTTCCTTAACCATTTTAAGGATCTCAAGGGTTTGTGATGCAGGTTATGGTAAATCAGACGTCTAGTAAGGGGCAAGGGGATTTATTTTCCTCTAGCCAATGCCGTCTAGAGATCAAAGCACGATAACTTGAGTCAGTGACTATGACCCACTCGATATGGTGAGCTTGACTCTTGAAGAAGGACTCTCAACGACACGAAGTTTTTTCAATCAAGCTGCAATCAAATTCTAACAGTTTCTTGTTTACCCCGCGAGATCCTTGAAAACATTGCATACATATATCATACATATCATTGCATAAAAGGTCTTCCAGTACAGGTCTCTCATGTTCTCGTTGTTTATTTCAGCAATGGCTCTCAAACAAGACAACAAAGATCTTCAAACTCAAGAAGCTCAGTTCAGGGAAATATTCCTAAACCTATCCAAGGGACATGAAGAGTTGAAAACACTCCTCGTTGGGAACTTGGTCAAGGAAAGTCTTGAAGGCGATAAGGACGAACGGCTGGAACAACTGCAAGCTGAGGTAGGTGCAATGAGAACCCAAATGTTGGGGCAGATGGCTCTTATCCAAGGCCTAGCCCGAAGACAAGAAGAGATGAAAACCATCATCAACCAACTTCATCAAGACGAATACAACAGTATGAAGCAAACAGTCGAGGTTGGGGACCAAGTCATTGATCAACCTCTAAGAAGACAAAAGGTTGGTTTGGGGAAGAGTGGACCTTTCCAAATTGCTACTACATCACGGGTTCAACAACAACCTCGCCAAAAACAACGGGTTAATCAGAGTAAGCCAGATACACCCAAGAGGCAGTTTACCAAACTCAACATGCCGATGTCTCAAGCTTTACAACACATGTTGAGGAGGGATTTGGTTACGTTTATAGGACCTCATCCGAATCCCAAGACTTCTTCGCCTAACTACAATCCTGATGCAAGGTGTGCATATCACTCCAACAGTCCGGGGCATGATACTGATGACTGTTGGAGGTTGAAATACAAAATTCAAGACCTAATTGATGAAGGAGCATTGAAATTCACACAAGATGGTCAACTAGAATGTTTCTGTCAATCCTTCAAGGCCCACCATTGGAAGTGACAAGTTCTAACAAGAGGGCTTTTTGTTCATTAGAATTTTCAATTTGTAATTTTCTTTTGATTGTTCGAATATTTATTCATGTCAAAATTTGTTACTTTATCAATACATTGCATATGTCTGTTCGGAATTAATTCATTCGTATTCACTATATTTAAACTCTGTTCCTTTATGTGATATTCAACTCTCAACTAAAAAACTGCAAGCCTTTAGAGGGAGGATGGCGAAAATGATACCACAATATCTACAATATGCTTTTGAATAGACCCTGCTGACGATGTATAGGCGTTGTTTCAAACCCCAAAATGTGGATTTATAAGGAAGATAATACCTAGTCAACCCCTTTGAGCCAAAGAAGTAGGAGTTTTTCTTTCACACAAATTAAAACCCTTAATCACAACCTAGGGCAGGGTAGTTTTCTCAGTTAATCCAGGTGCACAATGAATGACATCAAAGACGTCCTTCCAAAACAAAAGACGATGATGGTTCCCTATAATTGTCAAGACATGTAGTCATTATCTCTCGAAATAAAAGCCCATTAAGTCAAAACCTATGAAGGAGACTTAAGAATAAAACTGGGGCATCCCGCTGACTGTAATCACAAAAAGAAACAGTTCAGTCAAAAGACAGGAATAATAAAGTAAAAAAGAAAGAGGTCCTACAAACCCTCAACAAAAATGACTGCCTACTCAAAATAAACTATCAGTATCCGAACCATCACTGGAATATCAGAGCAAAGACTCAAACGGGATCTAAATGCACAACTAACTGAGTATAGGATCGAAGAACATCACGAAGAACGGGTAGGTACAAATAAATTTTGAGCCTTTATCCTTTGTTTTATGAACCGTGAACCAGGCCACGTTATAACCCTTAAAATTCCTAGCTGAAGCATGGGTTAGTTCAAAAGCATATTGTTACAAAAGGTATCCTGAATCCTATAAGGTTTGCTATAAATCCTGAGTTGACATCACACTTTTACAAAAAAGACTTGTTTTACTAAAAAATGAATTTTCAAACTTCAAGACAGACATAAGCTTTGCATTCTTAAAATAATATTGTTTGCATATGACTATTTGTTCAACAGCAGAGAAATTCGCATAACGAATATCTAGTGAACAAAAACCTTCTCAATAAAAAGGATCACCTCAAGTGGAAAAACACTTCCAACCAAGGGGCACGGCATGATCATTGTCCATCATCTGGGCCAGTCAAGTCAAGATTCAAGGAATCTCTCAAAGATGCCAAATAGCCAGGGGAAAATCTCCATCTGAATCACTTGGGACATTGAGCATGAATTCCAGCAACGAATCTTGTACAATCAAACAAACATCTTCTGGTAGTGTGGCAACACTTACTACTATGGAAAGTGACAATTCTCCGTACCCGATGAACGTGGACATAGTCGGAAAATACTACGCATGAACAAAGACCCGCTAGGTTGACTGGCCTAGGAAAAAATAAGGGCATCCCGGCGAACCAAAAGGGTTTGGGCAAAAATTAGGGATAAAAACAAAAAAGATATGTACATCCGGCAAGTCGAAAACTTGAAAAGGCGGCTTGAGCAAAAAGGGGTATCCCGGTGGACTGAAAACCCAAAAGGGAGGTCCAGGAAAAAGTTAGGGATTTGAAGCATACGACTATGTCCCGTCATCTTATCATTTTTTATCAATAGAAGACTTATCATCCCGATCAACATCCACAAAGCCTCGGTGGGTACTTTCTCCAGCAAGTACATGGGCAGAAAAGTCCTGATGCAAAGTCATTATCGTATCCTCAGCATACAACCCTATGACATATACACTCCCCACAGAGTAAAGGCAACCAATGTTTTGATATCTGCCTCCCCAAACAGGAGTTACTTTCCCTAGCCAAGCTCTTTCGGAGAGTCGACGTCTATATTCCCCAGCCAAATTTTGTAATCGCAAGCGAGTCAGTAAATTTTTCCTCTAAGCAGAGTTTATTTCTCTCACAAGCAGGAATTCAATCTCAAACAAAATTCATTATCGCCAGCAACAAAAATTCATCCCCAGCTGAGTTTATTTCTCCAAATCAGCAGATTTATCAATAAAGTATCTCCTCTCCAACAAAACCCTTCCCTGCAGAGTCATCCTCAGACAGGGTCTCTTCCGGCAGAATATTCATCAGCCAAATGGATGTGAATCCCCATCTAGTCATTTTGTTCACCATTTCCAACAGAAGCAGAGGAACTATGTTTTTTTACAATAGTCAAGAATACCATTTCTCATACTCTCCAAACAGCAGTCAGAGATTTACTTTCCCGGACTCAGATTATTATGCCAACATTTCATGTTCATACATCATGACATGTGCATACATTACATAGAGCATAGTCTCATTTATTTTGAGAACGTCATCATACAATGCATCTCATGCATCGAACATAACTAACCATGTATTTCTTGCAGGAAAGACAGTTACTATCAATAATTTCAAGCATGGCCCGTGATCAACACTCGAAGCAAAAAGGGTAATCATCGATGCGACAAATGCAGCCCTACTATCCAGGTTCCTTCTCACAGCCCTACTATCCCGGCTTTCATCTCGAAGTAACCCTACTATCCAGGTTCCTTCTCATAACCCTACTATCCATGCTTTCATATCGAAGTAACCATACTATCCAGGTTCCTTCTCACAACCCTACTATCCCGGCTTTCATCTCGAAGTAACCCTACTATCCAGGTTCCTTCTCACAGCCCTAATATCCAGGCTTTCATATCGAAGTAACCCTACTATCCAGGTTCCTTCTCACATCCCTACTATCCCGAATTTCATCTCGAAGTAACCCTACTATCCAGGTTCCTTCTCCCAACCCTACTGTTGTACCCCAAAATTTTCCCTCCCATTTCTCATTGATTTCTCATCACCAAAGCCCTTGGAGATTAAGATCCAGTTAGGGTTTCATCTGCTCAAGACTTCTCCTTGCACTGTTGACCCAAATTAGGGTTTGTGTTTGCACAAGGATGATTTGACCTAAAATGCCTAAGATGACTTCCATGCTTCATATTGGACTCCCAAGTTTATCCATATCAAGTTTCAAGTCTTGATTCCAAGTTTTGCCCAGTCAATTGGACAGTTGACCTAGAAATCAATTGTATTGGGGAAAAGTCAACTGTGGCCAATTGACAGTCAAATCTCATGGAAATTGACCCACATCAACATTATGAACTCATATGAACCATTTGGTCAAGTTTGGATCACAATTCCATAAGAAATTTGATCAAATCACCAAAAGGGCAAAATGGTCATTTTTAGGGTTTTGACTGCACAAAGGCAATTTTTGACTGTTTGACCCAACCAATGGCAAACCAAGCTCACATATGGACTCAAGGACCCCATGGAATTATCTTGACATGCTCAACAAGCTCAAAAGATCCCAAGTACACAAGATTGACAGTTGAATTTCCCAGTCAATTGATCAATTTTGACTGTATATTGAAAAGTCAAACTTTGACTTTTTGGTCAAAATCAAGAGTCAAGATTCATTTTTCATCAAAACATGCCAAATCATGAAACTTGTTCACCAAGAAATCACAAAATGCAAATTAGGGTTAGAAATTAGAATTTTACATAACTTAGAATTTTTCTAAGTTATGAAAAAACCTAATTTTTCCCCAACTTTGCCCCACTTTTTCACCAAGATCCATTTGGATTCAAGGAAAAGTCAAAACATGAAAGTTGTAGTTTGTTTCATAATCTACAACTTTGATTCACAAAGTTTTCCCATTTGAGGATTTTATCTCAAGTTACAAATTTTTGAATAAGGGCACTAAACCATTCTTAACTTAGTGAAATTTTAACCTATTTTGACAAGGTTTTCTACCCAACTTCAAGGCCATTTTCCATACACTTCCACTTGGAATTTCAATTTGCATTTCAAATATGGATTGTATTACACATTCCAAGCTTTCCAAAATGTCCAAGAACTTCTCAAACAACCTCATAACTTGAGAGAATCGAATTTCACAATATGGCAAAAATTCATTTTTGTTCTTGACCAAAGCATGTTCATAGCTTAAGCCATTTTCAAGTCAGCATAGTTTGTGCTAAATTACAGGTCCTAAAACTCTTTGACACTCAATAATTCAATGCAAAACCTTTGTGCCAAGGCCTTATTTCATGAGTTCAAGCATTGCCTAAAGGATTAATCCATTTATAGATAAAGCATTTCTTCCATTTTTGCAAAAGTTAACTTTATGTCCAATTGAAAATCCAAGCAGTACAAATGAAATCTAATTGGCACAAGATTATGGGAAAAACACTCTGATCAAGGAGGGATTATGCAGCTCATTAGGGGGCCTCTACTGACCTAGAACACAACTTGGGCATTAGTTGCTTAAAGTGTAAGAAACATTGCATTTGTCAAGAGAACTCTCATATCAGCTTACAAACCCTTAAGTGAACTTATCAAACATACTCAAGACATCTCAACCAAGCTTTTGCACGACCCTAACACCTCTCAAACACTCCCAATCTCAGAATCATCTTCAAACTGCAAAAACAGGGTCAGGCCTGCAGTTTGAGTGCCATCTTCTATTTCCCTCAAGCTCTCTTGCCCAAACCAGTTCACATACATTCCCTAGCATCTATGCAAGCTAACCATGACTTGAAACACGACCTGTAATCCCTCTAACCACTTCCACCATTTTCAGTTTCTTGTTTTGCAGGTGAAGTGCTCTAGCACGATTCAGAAGCTTTCAAGACAAAGTAAGCATTGGAATAGCATCCCTGGACCTCAAGGAAGCTTTTCCAATCATCACCTTGCACTGAAAGCTCCCTCATTGCCAGATAGAACTTCAGCTGAACAGGTATCTTGGTGAACTTCTATCTCTCTTATCAAGCATCATTAACTCTAAGTTTGTGAATAAACAATGTTCTACTCATGCCACTGAACATGTACATGTTTTTACTTTTCATTTCTTTTACTTGAGCTGTGAGAATTTGAGGTTTGAAAATGGCAGAAAATCTAGGTTAGGATTTGGGGGAGAAGAAATTCTCCCTCATCTTAGAGAGTTAGATCAAGTTCTGCATATGGTTAGATTCGTCTCTTGATGCTGGACATTTTTCATGTTATGAGTTTTCATTAATAAGCCAGGAATCAGGAGTTAGAAGATGAAGAACAGGGCGCGCGTTTTTTTGAATATTGTTGTTCAGAGGTTGAAGAAAGGTCTTCATGGGCTGGGCTTATGTTGACTTTCCTTTTTGCACCACCTTTTTGGTTTTACACCCCCTGAGCCCATTTGCTTTATTTTTAATGTTCTTTGACTTTTTCTTTTTTTAATTGACTCATTTATTTTTTCTCAGCATATAAAAAATATAAAAATATTTTTTCTCATCATTTTTGAATTTATTAGGCATTTATTTGATATTTTCTTTTAGTTTATACATAAGTGAATAAATATATACCTTTTGTTTAAAAATACAAAAATAGCACAAATATATTTTTTATACACTTTTATCTTATTTTTACTTCCTGAAAATATTATTATAGAAAAATACTTTTTTTATTTAAATATTAAATAAAGCAAATTAACATATATAATACATATTTTGTAAATAATATAAATAAATAGATATATATTAATACACTTAGGATATAAATACTAAAAAATGTACATATTTTTATCTTTTAATATTTAATACTAAAAAATACCTTTTTTAAGTATATTATATTTTTATCTTATTTTTGCATATAAATAGTCAATATTACAAATATTAAATAACTAATTTGATTAAAATTAGGGTTTTGCCCTAAAATTGAAAATACTCCAAAAAATAATCTTTTTTTTATTTCTCTTTTTATTTCACATAAATAATATTCCTTTTTTATACACATAAAAATTCTTTTTACATTTTGCATATTTATTTTAATTTCCATTTAATTATACATTTATTTGTCTTGTAAATATTCAAAGAAAAATGATGTAATAGTTAGGTTTAAATTCTTGTCTAAATATCCCCATTTGAAACATTGTACCCCCTCCCCATATTATTATGTTGTAATAGTGTAGGAATTTAAATTTCGCATTTTATCGCTTTCTAAATATACTATGCTAGAATTAGGGTTTGTATGCGAATAAAACGAACAAATTAGTTTGACCTAATACAAGACAAAAAAGCATGAAAAATGGACAACACATTTCACACTTGCACCCCTAGGGTATTCCACTTTGTTGCCTTCAAATAATTGGGCCATATTGTATGTTGAATTTCTTTGGGTAAAACAAACAATCAAATGATCATAAGTCCCTCGATGACGCTTTCGAAAAGTTGCCTAAAATGATCAAGTCCCTTTCAAAGAGAAATTTCCCAAAGACATTTAACACTATTGCAATTATGGTCTAAACGATGACCCGCGCCCGTCCCCTTCACCTCCTAAGACAAGATTGCCCACCAAATGCAATGGTGGAACAAAATTGTCAAAAGGTTTAAAACATGACAAAAATCTTTGAGAAAACTTTAGGGTAGACAACTCTTAAGTACTTGTCAAATTTGCAAATAAAACACTTGCCTAATTTCAAAATACACACTTTCAAAACAAACTTTCAAAAACCTTGAAACATCTTTTCAAAAGACAAACACCTCTTGTAAAACATTCGAGTAAAGAATTGTTACAAGGGTAGCCTATACAAGGCATCTTTTCAAAACATTTTTCAAAACCACACACCAAGCACCATTTCAAACAATTGAAAACCAAGGCGAGTTGATCTAAGCAAGTACCTAAGAGCCCATGGATAACCATGGATAGAAAGGGTGCTAATACCTTCCCTTTCTATAACCTACTCCCCGAACCCAAGAAAAATCTCAAAGGTTTTTGCTGTGCTTTTTAAACCTTTCCTTAGGATAAAATAAAAAGTCGGTGGCGACTCTTGCTCAACCGAAACATTTGCGAAAACAAACGCAAAACCCTAGTCAGTTCTCCCACCGTATCACAGAACTGGCGACTCTGCTGGGGACTAACCTTAAAAGTGGAGTAACCTTAGGGATTAGATCACCCTCTTGCATGACTAATTGTTTGATTTGTTTGCTTTATACTTTGGCTCTATTGTTTGGGTTTGTAATCCTACACCCGGATTTTGGGAAACATTCATAGATAGCAATACGTTGTGGAAACTGTGCGGGGTATACCGACACGGTCTAAGCAATAGCTATATTAGTGCGACATATTGTGAGTACCAGTAACCCTTGAGTTCAATCAAGGAGAGTACGGGGCCGCTGAGTGATGTCACTTAGCACTAATGACCTAGAACCTTACTTGACCATCTTAGCCTTACATTAGGAGTAGTGAGATGACCGGCTTTGGTGCAGTCCGAAGTTGGTAGATACTCGATACTACACTCATTGAGGGTTGTTTTCTTGGAATATTTTGGTCGCTAGTTAAGTGGCTAAACCAAAACAATGAACATTGAAAACAATCCCGTGATATTGAGCTCCTTAGAACCCGGTTACTATTTATAGGACAGGTTTTAAGCCAACTACACTCAAGAGGGTACTTACCTATGAAACCCCATGCAAGCCTGAAACTAGGGTTTGTTGTGATTTGCTTGTACATATGTTTTGTGCATACATCATAAACATCATGAAACATCATATGCATTCACTAACCATTTCAAGGGTTTTGGATCTTCATCTTTGTTCTTGTTTTGTAGGACATGGAAATTCCTCGCAGAAACACCATTCAAGTCAACCTTGTGAGAATCCCTCCTCAACTCAAGGAGATCACTTCAAGAATTCCGGAAAATTCATCCTTCAGTGAAAGACATGGTAGACTGCTCAGCCTAGTCAACACCAACATTGAAGAAGACATGATGAAAGTGCTATTCCAGTTCTTTGACCCTCTTCACCACTGTTTCACTTTCCCTGATTATCAGTTGGTGCCCACTTTGGAGGAGTTTTCTCAACTCCTAAGAATCCCTATCCTTAATCAACTACCATTCAACGGTACGGAGAAGGAACCAAAGCCGGAAGATGTTGCTCGAGCATTACATCTACAACCATCCAACATCAAGGGGCATTGGGAAACCAGAAGCGGCGTCAAAGGATTCTTAGCAAAATTCTTGTTTGAAAAGGCACAAGAATGTTGGAACTCATTGGACCTACAAGCCTTTGAAGAGATTGTGGCACTCCTTATCTATGGGTTGGTCTTGTTCCCAAATCCTGACCAATTGGTAGATGTCAACGCCGTCAAAATCTTCTTGTCCAGAAATCCAATACCAACATTGCTTGGGGACACCCTTCACTCATTTTACACACGAACAATGAGAAAGAGGGGTGTTCTCATGTGTTGTACTCCTCTCCTTGCAAGGTGTTTTATTTCGCACCTTCCACAATCTGTCTTGAAGAATGACCAAGGCTCAAGGTGGTCCCAACGGTTGATGACTCTTACTCACTCTGATGTACATTGGTGTTCTCGGTCCAGAGAAAATGTCATCATCGTCGACCGTTGCGGAGAATTTCCTAATGTTCCTTTACTTGGAATCAGAGGAGGTATCACCTACAACCCTTGCCTAGCTCTGAGGCAATTTGGATATGCACGGAGGGATGGCCCTCATGATATGTTGATTCCTGACCTAGTTTTTGACTTCGACAACGATGCGCAAGGACTTCGCCAAAGATTCATCAGAGCTTGGGGAAAACTCAACAAGGTTGATAGCAAGACTCTAGGACACAAGAACTCCATCCCTCTTGAGCCTTATCTCAAATGGGTACGAGCCCGAGCCCAAAGTCTAATGATGCCTTATCCTCATGTACTCCCAGTGATTAAAGAGCCCGTCAATGAAGGAGAGGTTCCCTACACCGTCCTACATCCAGACATGCCTACATCATGGGAGGAAATGCAGAAAAGTTGGATTCAGCTCAAGGAGGAACGGGATACTTTTGAAGCTAGCTACTACGCCAGTGAAAAGAAGGTTCTAGAGCTTACCTGCCGACTCCACGAGCAAGAGGCCCTCAACACCTACATCACACCAAAGAGGATGCGCAATGTCTTTTTGCCTTGAGAAGTTATTTTGTAATATTTGGCCCATGGGGCATTTATGTACTAACAAATCTCTTCTTATTAATATGACGTGCGTTCTTCTTTGTCTGAAACAATTTTGAATGTTCTGAATCCTTGAATGCATTGCATACATAAGCATACCATTCATCATGTGCATAAGCAGGTCTCACTCTAGGTTTCCTTATCTGTCTGTTGTTTATTTCAGTAGGATGGATCTCGAGCAAACAGTCAAAGACCTACAGGCTCAGAATGCGCAATTCCAGCAACTCCTGTTGACCTTGGCTAAGGGTCAGGAGGATATCAAGACCCAATTGGGGAATAAGGACCCAGTGAAAAAGAAGAAAAAGAGACTCAGAGTGGCTACTTTGGGGAGAATATTTGACGGAGAAGCTCGGAGAGTGCTTGAATTTCCTCCTACTTCTGATGAAGGGACTAGTAAGAGAGATGGAGTTGCGGTGCCTTCCGAGTCTGATGCGGAGGAAGAAGAGGTTGAAGAGGATGAAGATTATTCTGACCAGCAATACCCTCCAGCTGATGATAAATACAAAGGTTTAGAAGACAGATTGGCCGCCATGGAATTACAAAGAGTACCGGGCTTGGACTTTGAAGACTTGGGCTTGGTTGCCGGGATTGTGATTCCCCCAAAATTCAAGGTGCCAGTGTTTGTGAGGTATGATGGGCTGTCTTGTCCCAAAATGCATCTCAGATCCTACGTAAGAAAGATTCAACCCTATACGGCAGATAAAAACCTCTAGGTTCATTTCTTTCAAGACAGCCTTTCGGGAGCTCAGTTGGAGTGGTTTTATCAGCTAGAAGGAACCAGTGTCAGAAATTGGGAAGATTTGGCCACCGCTTTTTACAAACAATACCAATACAATTCTGATCTTGCTCCTACTCGTACCCAACTTCAGGGTATGTCACTAGGAACAAGCGAGGGATTCAAAGAATATGCACAAAAATGGAGGGATTTGGCTGGCAGGGTGCAGCCTCCTTTAACCGATCGCGAGCTCGTTGATATGTTTCTTGGGACCCTATCTGGGCCATTTTTCAATCATCTAATTGGTAACTCTTCCGCGGGGTTTACCGATTTGATCTTAACAGGCGAAAGAATAGAAGCTGGCATCAAGTCAGGAAAGATTCAGAAGGGTGTTGCTGCTAGCGTTGAGAAGAAGCCTTTTAAGAAGGAAACAGCTGTGGTATATTCTCAGAGAAGAGCAGGGAAGATGGAGCGTCGGCCAACTGTGGGGGCCGTAATGATTCAAAACACTCCTAGTGAGCAACCTCGCTATAACCAGTCCAGACCAAATCAGCAACGGGTGGAACGGCCACAACGGCAGTTCACCCGCATTAATATGACTCCAGCGCAAGTGCTTCCCCATCTACTGAAGTTGAATCTCGCCACCATCAAGGAGGCACCAAATAATGTGAATACGTCCTCTCCGCATTATCATGCCAATGCTAAATGCGCCTACCATTCAGACAGTGTTGGACACGACACCAATGATTGCTGGGCACTCAAGCATAAAATCCAAGACCTGATAGAGGCTAAGGAGGTGGAGTTTGACGCTCCAGAGAAGCCTAATGTGATATCTGCACCCATGCCGAAGCACGGCCAAAATGTTAATGCCATTGAAGAAGATTTGTATGTTGCTGATGTTAGTGATCTGACCACTCCACTGCTAACCATTAAGTTGAATTTGTTAAGAGCCGGGATCTTCCCGGGATGTAAGGAAGACTGCTACTGTTGTTACTCTCTGCCGTTTGATTGTCCGCTATTGACGAAAGGCATCCAAGGCCTTATGGATAGTCGACAAATTTTGTTTGAAAAAGTTTATGCCGTTCCAGTTCATACTGAAGATGTCTCAATCATAACCATTCACGCCAATCTTTCCAAGGCCGTCAAAAAGCCTGTTAAGATTACACCAGCCACGAAATCTGTTCCTTTGAAGATAACAATGCCAGGGCCTGTTCCCTATGTTTCTGAGAAGTCGATACCTTGGAACTATGGCGGTGACGTCTACTACCATGGTATCAAGCAAATCGAGGTAATTGAAGAAAGTTCGGATGATGATGAAGCCAACATTAGTAACATTGCGGGCACCAGCAAAATCACCAGGAGCGGGAGAATATTTTCTCTAGAGATTGCCCCTCCAAGAGCAGTCTTTGGACCCTCATCAGCTAGCGAGGTCATCTCTGCACCAATAAAACTCTCTTCTAGAACTCCTCTGATTGAAGACATTGTTGTTCCTAGTATTGTCTCTCCTACCGCTGCTGACAAAGGTAAGGGAATCCAAGATGAGCCCGTCAGGACGAGGGCTCAACCCTTGGTTATCCCGGAAACCTCCAAGAAGGAAATGGACGAGATTTTGAGGATAATCAAGAGAAGTGATTACGATATGGTGGAACAGTTGGGGCAAACCCCCTCCAAGATCTCCATGCTGGCACTGCTACTTTGCTCGGAAGCACACGCTAAAGCCCTGATAAAATTCCTGAAGGCAGCCCATGTGCCCCAGGAAACCTCTGCGGATCAATTTCAGAATTGCGTGGCTAGCCTGACTGCGGACAATGGATTAGGTTTCTCTGATGCCGACCTAACTCCTAAAGGTAGAAACCACAATGATGCTTTGCATATTTCAGTCGAGTGCCGGGGAACCACCCTCACACATGTCTTGGTGGATACTGGTTCGTCGCTGAATGTTTTGCCTAAGAAGGCCTTGGACCGGCTAGATTGTGAGGGGTTGGATTTGAAGCCGAGCGATATTGTTGTCAGAGCTTTCGATGGTTCGAAGAGAATGGTCCATGGAGAGGTTGAAATTCCCATCAAGATAGGCACCGAGGTGTTTAAATCCACTTTCTATGTGATGGACATCCGTCCATCATACTCTTGCCTGCTGGGTAGACCTTGGATACACCATGCTGGGGCAGTCACCTCCTCCTTACATCAGATGTTGAAGTATCCTGTCAAGGGAAAGATCATCACTGTCTATGGCGAAGAAGAGTACATGATTAGTCACTTAAATTCTTTCCGGTATGTGGAGGTTGAAGGAGAGTTCATTGAGACACCGTTTCAACATTTCGAAGAAGTCCTTCCTGAAATAGCAGTAGCAAAGTTGGCGGCCGAGACACCGAGACAGATGGCCAGGATGGCATCTCTGGAGGACGCAAGGGCCGCAATAAAAGAAGGGAAGAATTCAGCATGGGGGAAGTTACCCGACTTTCCGCATAAGACTGATAAGTTTGGGTTAGGGTTCACAGCCGCCGGCCAGAAAGCTATGCGCCGTGCAAAGATTGAAGGGCCGCCAGTCAAAATTTCTCCCTACGAAATCAACGCTTTGGAGGACGAAGACAAGGAGAGCAGCATTGAAAAGTGGATTTATCCAACTGTCAAAGGAGGATTGAGCAATTGGGAGGCAAAGGACTTTGTCCCCATCACTTTTATTCATCAGTAATTTATCTGTTAAACATTTCTTATTTGGTCTGTAATATTTACTTTCAAACAATCCGTACACTATCTTTTCACCTCATGCCTTGCCCGGGGCATGTAGGTCCACTTGTAAGGGTTTGATTATTTTTCATATCCATATGCCATGTTTAATGATTCATTGGACGTTTTTCATTTGATAAACTGCTTATGTTCATTTTCTTTCCTTTTGCATTTTTTTTAAGGATGGCTATCCCTTACACACACCCACACTCACCAATGCAGGTACCCATCCACTCCGGATTCCATGGGTGACTATTCTGCTATATCTTTCAATAACTCTAAGGATCTGGTCAATCTAGCCGAGTATGAAGATGACGAAGGTTGTGAAGTACCCGGGGAACTAGCCAGACTTCTACAACAAGAGGAAAGGGCCATCTTACCGCATGAAGAACCATTGGAAACTGTCAACTTGGGAACCGAGGAAGACCGGAAGGAGGTGCAAGTGGGTGCCAATCTGGAACCAAAAGTCAAGGAGCGCTTGGTACAGTTTTTGAATGAGTATGTTGAGATCTTCGCTTGGTCTTATGAAGACATGCCAGGTTTAGACACAGACATCGTGGTCCACCGTCTCCCCACAAGAGAAGACTGTCCACCAGTCAAGCAAAAAGTTCGCCGAATGAGGCCTGACATGTCCGAAAAGATCAAAGCAGAAGTAATGAAACAATTCGATGCTGGTTTTCTGGCTGTTACGTCTTATCCTCAATGGGTCGCTAACATTGTGCCGGTACCTAAGAAAGATGGCAAAGTCAGGATGTGTGTGGACTACCGGGATTTGAATAGGGCCAGTCCCAAAGATGATTTTCCGCTACCTCACATTGACATCTTGATCGACAATACAGCTCAGCATAAAGTGTTTTCTTTCATGGATGGATTCTCGGGCTACAATCAAATCAAAATGGCCCCCGAGGATATGGAGAAAACGACTTTTGTCACACAATGGGGCACTTTCTGTTACAAGGTGATGTCGTTCGGGCTGAAGAACGCAGGGGCAACTTATCAACGCGCCATGGTAGCTTTATTTCATGATATGATACATCATGAGATTGAAGTTTACGTAGACGATATGATAGCTCGGTCAAAAACAGAGGAAGAGCACCTTGAACATCTGGAGAAGCTGTTTGCCAGATTGAAAGAATACAAGCTCAGGCTGAATCCAAGTAAATGCAATTTTGGAGTTAGGTCTGGTAAACTCCTAGGATTCATTGTGAGCAACAAAGGCATTGAAGTCGATCCGGCAAAAGTAAAAGCAATACAAGAGATGTCGGCTCCCCGTACTGAGAAGGAAGTCAGAGGATTCTTGGGGCGCTTAAACTATATTGCCAGATTCATCTCACATCTAACTTCTACCTGTGAACCGATTTTCAAACTCTTGAAAAAAGATCAGGTAGTCGAGTGGAACGACGATTGTCAAGCTGCTTTTGATAGAATCAAGGAATATTTACTAGAACCTCCTATTCTGATGCCACCCGTCGAAGGAAGACCATTGATCATGTATTTGACCGTCTTGGATAATTCTATGGGGTGTGTTTTGGGCCAGCATGACGAGTCTGGTCGAAAAGAGCATGCTATTTATTACCTTAGCAAAAAGTTTACCGACTGTGAGACTCGCTACTCACTGCTCGAGAAAACTTGCTGCGCTTTGGTATGGGCTGCTCGCCGACTAAGACAGTATATGTTGACTCATACTACCTTGTTGATTTCCAAAATGGATCCTATCAAATATATCTTCGAGAAACCCGCTTTATCTGGAAGGATAGCTAGATGGCAAATGATCTTAACTGAGTATGACATCCAGTACACCACCCAAAAAGCTATAAAAGGGAGTGTACTAGCTGACCATCTGGCTCATCAAGCTATCGAAGATTATCAACCCATGAGATTTGATTTCCCGGACGAGGACATCATGAATTTGGACAACATTAAAGGTGACAGACCGTATGACAGACCCGAAAAGGGATCCCGATGGACCCTGTACTTCGATGGTGCTTCAAATGCACTTGGAAATGGTATTGGCGCTGTGCTCATTTCTTCGGAAGGTTGTCACACACCTTTCACGGCCCGACTTTGCTTCAGCTGCACAAACAACATGGCTGAGTATGAAGCCTGCATCTTTGGTCTCAAGGCTGCTATAGACTTGGGGATCAAATCTCTGATCGTATTTGGGGATTCGCCTTTGGTTATCAGTCAAATCAAAGAAGAGTGGGATACCAAGCATCCTAATCTTATTCCATACAAAGAACATGTCCTGACATTGTTGCCTCATTTCGAGCAAATTACCTTCGAGCATTTCCCGCGAGAAGAGAATCAGCTAGCAAATGCTCTAGCCACAATGTCCTCCATGTTTAAACTCAACTGGGATAACGAGGCTCCCCAAATCACCATCGAGCGAATGGATGAACCCGCGCATTGTCACGAGATTAATACCGAGGAGGTAGTGGAACAACCCTGGTTCCATGAAATCAAAAGGTATCTCGAGACTCGAGATTATCCTGAAGGAGCTTCCGTGAATGACAAGAAGTTCTTAAGGAAATTTGCTGCTAAGTTCTTCCTGAGCAACGACATCCTTTACAAACGAAGCCATGATTGTGTATTACTCCGATGCGTAGATAAAGCTAAAGCAGAGTTGATCATGACTGATATACACAGCGGCACATTTGGCACTCACTTGAGCGGGCATACAATGGCTAAGAAGATCCTAAGGGCAGGCTATTACTGGTCTACCATGGAAGCTGACTGCCATCAACATTCCCGTACTTGCCACAAGTGTCAAGTCTATGCTGACAAAGTTTATATCCCTCTGGTTCCTCTCAACGTTCTGACTGCTCCGTGGCCCTTTGCAATGTGGGGCATTGATATGATTGGAGAAATCAAACCCACGGCCTCCAACGGACATCGTTTCATCTTGGTTTCCATTGACTACTTCACTAAATGGGTCGAAGCAGCTTCCTTCGCCTCTGTTACTAAAAATGTGGTTGCCCGCTTTATCAAGAAAAATCTCATATGTCGGTATGGTGTTCCAGACAGGATCATCACAGACAACGGTACAAATCTGAATAACACAATGATCACTGCTTTGTGCGAACAGTTCAAGATTTATCATCACAATTCATCTCCCTATCGGCCGAAGATGAACGGTGCTGTTGAAGCTGCGAACAAAAACATTAAGAAGATCATTCAGAAAATGACAGTCACTTACAAAGACTGGCATGAGATGTTACTGTTTGCTCTACATGGATACCGTACGACGACACGTACTTCAACTGGGGCAACCCCATTTTCTTTGGTTTATGGCATGGAAGCTATTTTGCCTATGGAAGTCCAGATCCCTTCTCTAAGGATTATGAAGGATGCGGGTTTGAATGAAGATGATTGGATGCAGACCCGACTTGATCAACTCAATCTGATCGACGAAAAGCGGCTTGCTGCTATATGCCATGGTCAGACGTATCAAAAGCGGATGATCAAGGCCTTCAATAAGAAAGTCAAACGTCAAGTGTATCAAGTCGGAGATCTTGTAATCAAGCGGATTATCTTGCCGCAAAGTGATCCCAGGGGCAAATGGACTCCTACATATGAAGGACCATTTGTGATCAAGAGCATATTTTCTGGTGGTGCAATGATTCTGACCACCATGGACGGTGACGATTTGCCGCACCCTGCGAATGCAGACATAGTCAAAAGATACTACACGTAAAATAACCCGACAAGTCGAAAACCCGAAAGGGCGGCTTGGGCAAAAATGGGCATCCCGGTGAACCGAAAACCCGAAAGGGCGGTTCAGGCAAAAATTAGGGATAAAAATATAAAAAATCTGTACACCCGACAAGTTGAAAACCCGAAAGGGAGGCTTGGGCAAAAAAGGGTATCCCGGTGGATCGAAAACCCGAAAGGGCGATTCAGGAAAAAGTTAGGGAGTTAAAGCGTATGACTATGTCTCGTCGGATCACTTCAAAGACAATCTCTTCATTAACCGGTTCCAGGCTTCTGATCAATCCAGTCGTCGTCAAACGAAGCACTGAATGGACAGATATTCAGAGTTGGGAAAACTATAGCGGAATGGAATCCCATGGAATTATTTCACATAGCCATCTTTATTTTTGTAAATTTTTCAAATATTTACGACAAAATCCTCTTACTAGGATGATTGTCTCCTTTGTACAAATATACTCATAGAAAATCAATACAAATACTTTTCCCAGAAATTTGTGTCATTTCCTTTTCTTTTCTCTTGCACTATTTGTTTATTTTGAGGAACGTCCAATGTTTTGTTAAATAGGCATATGCATTTGAAACATAATCATTTCCTTATGAACCAAGAAAGAGGATTACTGATAAGTCAAAGTTACAGTTGGATAACCCGATACACTTTCAAAGGAAGCCCCCGGGAGATTTGGAATCCATATCCCTAGCAAGTTTGGGAGCTTATCCCCAGCAGATTCTGGAAGCTTATTCCCCGCGGAGGACGGACGTCTCTCCCGAGTTTTATTCAAAGTTATTCCTCACAAAGGACTTATAACTGGGTTATCCTCAGCTAACAACCACGGAAGATCGCACTCGCCAAAATTCTTCCTATCCCCAGCGGAGTTCATCAAAATTCCCCAGCATAACTTATCAATACAATCCCCAGAGGAGTTTATCTTTGTCATCCCCTGCCAGAAAATCCTCCAGAACTCATTTTCCCTCAGAGTTCAAATTTTCAGCATCCCCAGCTGAGCTAAAGCTTCAAAATTATCTATTCCCCAGCGGAGCCAAACTAATGAACCGTTTCCCCACAGAGTTTTAGGAGAACAAATATTGAGTTCCCCAGTGAAGTCGCCAGAGATACTTCCCTCCAAGTTGAAGATTCTCAGTCTTACCTCCCCAGCATGAATCTATTAGGATTGGTACTCCCCAGTAGAAGTCATCAGGATTTCCCCAGAGGTTTGGTATACAACCCAAGCTCTTTGTTCCCCAGCAACAGCCAAGGAATTATTCTTCCCGGCAGTAGTCAGGATGCTTTTATCTTCAGTCATCCCCAGCAAGACAGCTCGTCAGCTTACATGCACATTCATTACATTCATATCATAAACATTAACATAATACATATTGCATCAGACATTTCATGCAACATAATTTTGTGCTAGCTATCATTTTTGTCCTTTTCAGGATAAGAACAAAAAGTTATCATTAACAGTATCAGATGCAGTTTTACACGGGCTCACCATCAGGCAACCCTACACCGGTTCCTCCTAAAACTTCAAGACCTTTGAAAACAGTTTACGGACGCTTCCCCACAATGGATGCTGCTCTATTGCTTATTCAACTTCAAGATTTCTGAAAACAGTTTACGGGTTCTCCAAGTAACGGATGTTAACCTATCGCTTGTTCAGTTTCTTCTCCAGACTTCTGAAAACAGTCTATAGATTCTTCCCAACAACGGATGTTAATCTATCACTTATTCAGATGCAACCTTTGAAAACAGTTTACGGACGCTTCCCCACAATGGATGCTGCTCTATTGCTTATTCAACTTCAAGATTTCTGAAAACAGTTTACGGGTTCTCCAAGTAACGGATGTTAACCTATCGCTTGTTCAGTTTCTTCTCCAGACTTCTGAAAACAGTCTATAGATTCTTCCCAACAACGGATGTTAATCTATCACTTATTCAGATGCAACCTTTGAAAACAGTTTACGGACGCTTCCCCACAATGGATGCTGCTCTATTGCTTATTCAACTTCAAGATTTCTGAAAACAATTTACGGGTTCTCCAAGTAACGGATGTTAACTTATCGCTTGTTCAGTTTCTTCTCCAGACTTTTGAAAACAGTCTATAGATTCTTCCCAACAACGGATGTTAATCTATCACTTGTTCAGATGCAACCTTTTGAAAACAGTTTACGGATTCCTCCCAACAACGGATGTCAATCTATTGCTTATTCAGACCCCCAGTTCAGAGATGGTCCCAAGCATGGACGCCTCTCTGATATTCATTCCAGATGGCATCTTTAAGCCCATCCCTGACAAGTTTCTGTCACTCTCCCAGATGGCATCGTTAAGCCCATCTCCAAATGGCATCTCTAAGCCTATTCCCGCATCCATTGCTTTGACGAGTGCAAATTTCCGGGCACTCTAGTGTCCAATCTCCTTTTACTCTCGAGTCATGAAAGGCAAACCTGCCAATCTAACTCTTCGGATTCAAGAAGATTGAACAGGGGCAACTGTTGTACCCCAAAATTTGCCCTCCCATTTCTCATTGATTTCTCATCACCAAAGCCCTTGGAGATCAAGATCTAGTTAGGGTTTCATCTGCTCAAGACTTCTCCTTGCACTGTTGACCCAAATTAGGGTTTGTGTTTGCACAAGGATGATTTGACCTAAAATGCCTAAGATGACTTCCATGCTTCATATTGGACTCCCAAGTTTATCCATATCAAGTTTCAAGTCTTGATTCCAAGTTTTGCCCAGTCAATTGGACAGTTGACCTAGAAATCAATTGTATTGGGGAAAAAGTCAACTGTGGCCAATTGACAGTCAAATCTCATGGAAATTGACCCACATCAATATTATGAACTCATATGAACTATTTGGTCAAGTTTGGATCACAATTCCATAAGAAATTTGATCAAATCACCAAAAGGGCAAAATGGTCATTTTTAGGGTTTTGACTGCACAAAGGCAATTTTTGACTGTTTGACCCAACCAATGGCAAACCAAGCTCACATATGGACTCAAGGACCCCATGGAATTATCTTGACATGCTCAACAAGCTCAAAAGATCCCAAGTACACAAGATTGACAATTGAATTTCCCAGTCAATTGATCAATTTTGACTGTATATTGAAAAGTCAAACTTTGACTTTTTGGTCAAAATCAAGAGTCAAGATTCATTTTTCATCAAAACATGCCAAATCATGAAACTTGTTCACCAAGAAATCACAAAATGCAAATTAGGGTTAGAAATTAGAATTTTTCATAACTTAGAATTTTTCTAAGTTATGAAAAAACCTAATTTTTTCCCAACTTTGCCCCACTTTTTCACAAAGATCCATTTGGATTCAAGCAAAAGTCAAAACATGAAAGTTGTAGTTTGTTGCATAATCTACAACTTTGATTCACAAAGTTTTCCCATTTGAGGCTTGTATCTCAAGTTACAAATTTTTGAATAAGGGCACTAAACCATTCTTAACTTAGTGAAATTTTAACCTATTTTGACAAGGTTTTCTACCCAACTTCAAGGCCATTTTCCATACACTTACACTTGGAATTTCAATTTGCATTTCAAAGATGTATTGTAGTACACATTCCAAGATTTCCAAAATGTCCAAGAACTTCTCAAACAACCTCATAACTTGAGAGAATCGAATTTCACAATATGGCAAAAATTCATTTTTGTTCTTGACCAAAGCATGTTCATAGCTTAAGCCATTTTCAAGTCAGCATAGTTTGTGCTAAATTACAGGTCCTAAAACTCTTTGACACTCAATAATTCAATGCAAAACCTTTGTGCCAAGGCCTTATTTCATGAGTTCAAGCATTGCCTAAAGGATTAATCCATTTATAGATAAAGCATTTCTTCCATTTTTGCAAAAGTTAACTTTATGTCCAATTGAAAATCCAAGCAGTACAAATGAAATCTAATTGGCACAAGATTATGGGTAAAACACTCTGATCAAGGAGGGATTATGCAGCTCATTAGGGGGCCTCTACTGACCTAGAACACAACTTGGGCATTAGTTGCTTAAAGTGTAAGAAACATTGCATTTGTCAAGAGAACTCTCATATCAGCTTACAAACCCTTAAGTGAACTTATCAAACATACTCAATACATCTCAACCAAGCTTTTGCACGACCCTAACACCTCTCAAACACTCCCAATCTCAGAATCATCTTCAAACTGCAAAAACAGGGTCAGGCCTGCAGTTTGAGTGCCATCTTCTATTTCCCTCAAGCTCTCTTGCCCAAACCAGTTCACATACATTCCCTAGCATCTATGCAAGCTAACCATGACTTGAAACACGACCTGTAATCCCTCTAACCACTTCCACCATTTTCAGTTTCTTGTTTTGCAGGTGAAGTGCTCTAGCACGATTCAGAAGCTTTCAAGACAAAGTAAGCATTGGAATAACATCCCTGGACCTCAAGGAAGCTTTTTCAATCATCACCTTGCACTGAAAGCTCCCTCATTGCCAGATAGAACTTCATCTGAACAGGTATCTTGGTGAACTTCTATCTCTCTTATCAAGCATCATTAACTCTAAGTTTGTGAATAAACAATGTTCTACTCATGCCACTGAACATGTACAATGTTTTACTTATCATTTCTTTTACTTGAGCTGTAAGAATTTGAGGTTTGAAAATGGCAGAAAATCTAGGTTAGGATTTGGGGGAGAAGAAATTTCAGTTAAATCGACCCTAAGATTTTCCTGATTCTTACCCAGTCAAAGGCCTTCTCTGGTTCAGTCAGATCGACCCTAAGATCTCCCTGATGCTTATCCAGTTGAAGATATTTCAAGACCTAGACCGGTTCAGTTAAATCGACCCTAAGATTTTCCTGATGCTTATCCAGTCAAAGGCCTTCTCTTGGTTCAGTCAGATCGACCCTAAGATCTCCCTGATGCTTATCCAGTTGAAGATATTTCAAGACCTAGACCGGTTCAGTTAAATCGACCCTAAGATTTCCCTGATGCTTATCCAGTCAAAGGCCTTCTCTGGTTCAGTCAGATCGACCCTAAGATCTCCCTGATTCTTATTCCAGTAGAAGACACCCAAGATTTTTCTCAACGAGCGTTGTTGAAGTTAAAGACACCCAAGATTTTTCTCAACGAGCGTTGTTGAAGTTAAAGTCGCCCAAGGTTCTCTTACCATTCATGCTAAGGCAGTAACCATCCCTGGTTCATTCATCAGCGTTTGAAGCTCCAGACTCAGCTCCTGTAACCAGTCAGGACACATCTATACCAAGCATCTCAAATCAGCTCCTGCAACGTGTCAGGTACTCATTTTCTCTTTTGCAGATATGCAGGTTCTCGCTAAGGAATCTCCTACGCGATCAACATCCAGATGGCATATATAAGCCCATCATCCTATCCAGCAATCTCTAAATGGCATCTATAAGCCCATTCCACCATCACGCTATTATGTGAGCGCAAATTTCTGGGCACTCTAGTGTCCAATCATCTTCTACCCTCGGATTACGAAAGGCACGCCAGCCAATCTGCATCCTCAGGTCTAAGAAGATTGAACAGGGGCAACTGTTGCACCCCAAAATTTGCCCTCCCATATGCTCCAAGATTTGTCAAGCCAAGTCACAAAATTCCCCAAGGGTTATGCAGTTCAACTGTCTCCTATACAGTCAAAACTAGGGTTTGTGTTCTGATCAAAGAAAGGAAGTTTTCAAATTCCCAATCAAGTCTCATATGCTCACAAACATGGTCAAGTATCCTCATGTCAAGTTTCAAGGCATTCAGCTCAAAATTGCACAGTCAAAACCCTAGATTGCACTACAGTCAACTGTAGGGGGCAAAATGGTCATTTGACAGTCAAAAGTTCAAATTTTTGGTCAATATGTCATTTTGAAGCCACAAACATCATTTGATCAATGCTTGATCATGATTCTCAAAATTTGGCTCAGAAATCATCAAAGATGCAAAAGTTGCTATATTTGGACAGCTGAAAAAGTCAACTGAAATTGACCAGGGCATAACTTTCACATAGATTATCAGAAAAATCGCATCCAAAGCTCATTTTGAAGAGAAAGACATTTCCTACAATTCATCTTCATGTTCCAAGTCCAAGAAATGCTCTCACAAAAAGTTATCAATTTCAACATTATAGGTCATTTTCAAAAGTCAACAAAAAGGGACTTTAAGTCAAAGGCCATAACTTGAGATTGGTAAATCAAAATGACATGGGACCAAAGGAATTGGTTAAAGGACTCAAAGACCTTTCCAAAATGTCCAAGAACATGTGAAAAGCTTAAAAATTGAGCAAGTTATGCCTTGTGGAAGTTGGGAAATTTTGGAAATTTTTGAAAGTCAACTTTACTTCAAATGATCCAAAAATGCAAATGGGCCCATTTTTATTCCAAGTTTCTTCATGCCAAGCCTATGCACGACCATTAAGCCCAAAGGGAAGTATTTTCTTATTTTTTAATTATTTATTTGAATTTATATTAATATTAATTCATTTAAATTATTTAAATATATGAAAAATATAAAGCTTGACCTAAAAAATCTTTTTGTACACATTCTAGGTTCAAGATTTCGTGTATAATTAAATATGGCAAGATTTGGTGTGATTGGAGCATGATTGAACCAAATAACATGAAAAAAGATTCAAAAAAGATTTTACAAAATCAATTAGCAAAAACCATTATGGCATGAGATTTTGTTCAATTTTGTTGACCTAAAAGTTTCAATATATGATCAGAATCACAACCCTAAAAGAATGAGACTCAAAACTGCGCAGCAATTGACATCACAAAACTTTAAAATTGTCCATAAACTCAAGAACTGAAAAGCATTCAAGAGGTGGTTTTAAGCCCTAACATTCATCCAAATAGCTTCCTTAGGCATTCCTGAACAGATTCCAATCGATATCAACCACCAAAGCGCAAAGAATCGGTAGTTAGAACTCAAACTGTAAAGCGAAATTCTTGAAATCACATATCATAAATCATACGTCTTTTTGCATTTTTGTTTATATATTCATGTTCCTGATGAAGTTTGTGAACTAACCATCATATTTAATTGAGTTTTCGTGCGCCATATACAGATTTACCATTATTGTGTTCTAGGGTTTTCACGAGCTTTGATTTGGGCATTTCGTGATACTGTAAAATTGAGGCTCATCAGTACCATGATCAAAACCAGCGCGATTAGACGATCAATATACAACTATCGCGCCTAATTTATATGCAATGAGGGGCTATTCGCTATTATGGGATTTGACTTGTTTTGAGGGGGTTCAGAACCCCCGTTAACCTTTCTCTATTTTTCAGGCAAAATGCAATCTTGAGGAAGACGATGAAGTGGCGTGTATTGATTGGACCATTTGAAATTTTCGCGCGCTGGACCATTCTGGCTTTGGTCTTCCTTTTTATTATTTGTTGACTATAATATAATAACGTGTGCGTAGTGGCTCAGATGGTGGACGTTGATTACGTTAACCCTTGTGACCTGGGTTCAAGTCCCAGGTCTGGCAAATTTCAATGTTGTTTTTCAATATAAAATCCTATGCTACGCTAACATCCAGGTTCACCATGTACCATCACAATCCATCATACACGCGTCCAGTGAAAGCAGATCAAGGGCATGGATTCAAAGAGCACGCTACGCTCTAGTCAATGCATCATACAGGATTCTAAAAGTCAACAAATTCCAATGCTTAATGGGCCAGAATGCTAGGCCTGTACCTCACAAATTGGGGCTACCCCCCCTTGGTTTGCCTTCTCTTTCTTTCTATTTTTATTTTTATTTTTATTCTTGTTTTAATTATTATTTTTATTACTGTTTATTTAATTAATTATTTTTTAACAAAATATAAAAACATTACAAAAAATCAAAAAAAAGAGGATAAAAACATAAAAAATATTTATTGTATTTATTTTCTTGTAAATAATTAACATGTAAATGAATTTAGTAAAATAGGTTAATTAATTTTGATTCTTTAATTCCTTTTTTTACAATAATAATATTCCTTTTATTTATTTTCTATAATTTTGCATGTAAATTAACTTAGATTTTAATTAGGTCAAAAATTCAATATTTTCATAATAAACTTAAAAAACATTAGAATTAGGATTTAGCATTTTATAATAATTTTGATTAATTTTTCTTTTTCTCCTTAAAATCTAAAAAACACAAAAATACCAAAAAACATTTAATTTTTTTTAAATTGTAATGCCTTATTAAGTTAATTCTTTGCAAAAGGGTCCAACGCCCATTGTTTTAATTTTTTTATTTCGCGCATCTACTTTATTGCTTATTATAATTATGTAATTCTCCCAAAGCATTGTAATTTAAATTTTTCGCACTTTTATTCGCTTTATTTATTTTTCCGCTAAATCGGGTCCGGTTTAATTTTGGCGATGTGGACCCGCGCCATTTGTAATAGCCTTAGATTTATTTTCCCGCAAACTTTATAACTGTTAAAAAGCATGCAAGAATGAATGTCCTAATTAAAATCAAGCGTAGATCACAAATAAACATGACAAGACAAATATTTGAAAACGACACACGAATCGCACACACCACCCCTAGGGTACGCCTCACTGTTGCCTTTCGAAAGGTGATCGTCGAGTAGAGGACGTCTTAGTAAGTCCTCGTGATCCGGGAACCTGGCATGAGGGTAGCTTCTAAGGTGTCTTCCCATTGCTCTGGTGATCACCATGTCCCTAAAAATCGAATTGACCCGAACACCTCCAACGGTGGTGCTACCTACCTCTCAATGGTGGGATGGCACTACTTTAAAGGACATTTACCCAGACGAATTCCTTAGGGTAGGTAGGTTCTCAAGGATACTTGCTCTAATTTCAAACAAATCAAAACATCTTTTCACCAACACATTTTCAAAAGCTTTCAAAGCAAACTTTTCAAACACTCTGACGTACGAGTCGATCTGAAATTTTTCAAAGAAACTTTTTTTAAACCCACATTGAAAAGCAAGCAAACATTTTGAAAACACAATGAGTAAGTATCTAAGAGCCCATGGATAACCATGGATAGAAAGGGTGCTAACACCTTCCCTTTCTATAACCTACCTCCCGAACCGAGAGCAATCTCTTTAAAGGAATTTTTCTGTGCTTTTGTCCTGTCCATTTGGAGAAAATAAAAGACGGTGGCGACTCTTGCTTCCGCGACATTTCGCGAACCAGCGTTAAACAGTCAGTTCCAGATCCACCGATCACAGAACTGGCGACTCTGCTGGGGACCAAACTTAAAGTGAGGTGTACCTTAGGGCTAGCTTATAACTATGTTTTCAATTGTTTTCCTTGTGTGCTTTAAATTGTGGGTTGCTTGGGAGTTCTATAGATCCTAAACCCGGATCTGGGGGATACCTTTCTTAGAAAGTAGCAACAAGGCTGTGAGGGAACTGTGTGGGGTATACCGACATGGTTGAAACAGTCTGCTACGTTGATGTGGCACTTTGGTGTGTACCGGTAACCCTTGAGTTCAGTCAAGGAGAGTACGGGGCCTCCGCGTGGTGTCGTGAAGCATCAACAGACCTTAGGAACCTTAATTGAACTATCTTGGCCTCTTTAGGGTAGTGAGATAACTGACTTTGGTGCAGTCCGAGGTTGGTTGATACTCGATACTACACTCAATTGAGGGTTGCTTTCCTGGAATATTTCGGTCGCCAGTTCAGTGGCTAAATCGAAACGATGAACAATGAAAGCAATCCCGTGATATTGGGGACCTTAGAACCCGGTTACTTTGATTAGGACAGGTTGAACCCACCAACTTCAAGAGGGTACTACCCAGACCCCATGCTGGCCTTAAGCCTTAAGGGCTTGTCTTGTGTGCCTTGGGTGCCCTACATGTTTTTCTTTGTAAATATCTGTGGTGTGTTTAATCATAGCATCATGACATCATCCAGCATCATATGCATTGACTAACCATTTCAGGGGTTCGGATTTTCATCTTTGTTCTTGTTTTGTAGGACATGGAAACTGTTCGTAGAAAGACCATTCAAGTCAGTCTTGTAAGGATCCCTCCTCAGCTTAAGGAGCTTATATCCAGGATTCCCGAGAACTCTTCATTCAGTGAAAGGCATGGAAGCCTCATCAGCTTGGTCAACACCAACATTGAGGAAGATATGATTAAGGTCTTGTTCCAATTCTTTGACCCTCTGCATCACTGTTTTACCTTCTTGGACTATCAGTTGGTACCTACATTGGAGGAGTTCTCCCGGCTCCTGAAGATCCCTATCCTTGATCAGCTACCTTTCAACGGTACAGAAAAGGAACCTAAGCTTGAAGAGATTGCTAAAGCCTTGCACCTACAGTCATCTGACCTCAAGGGACATTGGGAAGTTAGAAGTGGTATCAAAGGGTTCTTAGCCAGGTTTCTGTTTGAAAAAGCCCATGAATGTTGGAACTCCCTTGACTTGCAAGCTTTTGAAGAGGTTGTGGCCCTCCTTGTTTATGGTTTGGTATTGTTCCCTAACCCAGATCAGCTCATTGATATCAGTTCCGTTCAGATCTTTATGTCCAGGAATCCTATACCTACGTTGCTGGGGGACATCCTTCACTCATGTTACACTCGAACCATGAGAAAAAGAGGTGTCCTTATGTGTTGCACTCCTCTCCTGGGAAGGTGGTTTATTTCGCACCTTCCCCAATCAGTCCTGAAGAATGAGCGGGGTTTGAGATGGTCACAACGGTTGATGATCCTTACACATGCAGATATACATTGGTGTCCTAGGTCCAGAGGAGATGTCATTATCATTGATCGTTGCGGGGAGTACCCTAATGTTCCTTTACTTGGAATCAGAGGAGGTATTACTTATAGCCCATGCCTGGCTTGGAGACAGTTTGGTTATGCTCGGAGGGATGGTCCTCATGACATGTTGATTCCTGACATAGTTTTTGACTTCGACAATGATACTCAAGGGCTTCGTCAGAGATTTATCAGAGCCTGGAGGACGCCCAATAGGATAGACAGCAAAACACTGGGGCACAGGAACTCCATCCCTTTGGAGCCTTATCTCAAATGGGTACGCGCTCGCTCTCAGAAGTTAGTCATGCCTTATCCTCACATGCTTCCAGTAATCAAAGAACCTGTCTTGGAAGGGGAAGTGTCTCATGTTATTCAGTACCCTGATATGCCCACATCCTGGGAAGAGATGCAGAAGAGCTGGATCCAGCTTAAGGAGGAAAGGAATTCTCTTGAGACTAGTCTGCATGCCAGTGAAAAGAAAGTCTTGGAGCTCACCCGTCTGTTGCATGAAGAGAGGAATCTCAACACCTACATAGCTCCGAAAAGGATGCGCAGTGTATTTTGGGATTGACTTGATTTTTGTACTTTTGCCCACGAGGCCTTGATGTATTAAACGATGATTTCTTTAATGATAACGTGTGTTCCTTTTTGTCTACAACAAATTTGAACTTTCGAACCCTTGAATGCATTGCATACGCATTTCATACATCATGTGCATAGCAGGTTTTTCCCCTTTTCAGGTTGCTTACAGTTCTTCGCTGTTTATTTCAGCATCATGAATCCCGGATCTGAATCAACAGAGACATCAATCAAGGCTCTCCAGGCGCAGAATGCGCAGTTTCAAGAACTAATCATGGGTCTAGCTAAAGGCCAAGAAGAACTGAAGACTATGCTCCTGAAGAAGGAGAAGAAGAAGAAGAGAAGAAATGTTATGTTCAACTCGGGCCGAAGGTTGGGTAATACTCTGCAGCATGAAGAGGCTGGTTCTTCTGTTGGCAGGAGTCCTTCTCAGGCAGAAGTAAAGGTTCCTAGTCCGGTCGTCTCCGACAACGAGACAGATTTTGATGAGGAGCAGTACCCTCCTGCAGATGACAGGTACAAACAACTGGAGGACAGGTTGAAGGCTATGGAGGTGCAACAGGCACCTGGGCTGGATTTCGGAGATCTGGGTTTGTCGACTGGTGTGATTATCCCGCATAAGTTCAAAGCACCAACCTTCTCCAAATATGACAGGGCGTCTTGTCCCAAGCTGCACTTAAGGTCCTATGTTCGGAAAATTCAGCCGTACTCTGCGGACAAGAATCTATGGATCCACTTCTTCCAGGAGAGTCTTTCAGGGACTCATCTCGAATGGTTCTATCAGCTGGATGGGACCAAAGTTCGTAACTGGGAGGAGCTGGCTACTGCTTTCTACAAGCAGTATCAGTATAATGCCGACCTTGCTCCCACACGTACCCAACTCCAGGGTATGGCGTTAGGCGCAAGCGAAGGTTTTAAGGAGTACGCTCAGAAATGGAGAGACCTGGCTGGCAGGGTGCAGCCACCATTGACTGATCGGGAGTTGGTTGACATGTTCTTGGGGACCCTATCTGGGCCATTCTTCAACCATCTCATTGGGAATTCTTCTGCTGGTTTCACTGATTTGATCTTGACTGGAGAAAGGATTGAAGCTGGGTTGAAGTCTGGGAAGATTGCGAAGGGGGCATCATCCTCTAGTTCGGAAAAGAAACCATTCAAGAAGGAGTCTAGCGCCGTATATGGTTCCAGGAGATCAGAGAGAAATGAACACCGCCAATCTGTCAGTGCGGTAATGATTGCTAAGCCTGCTGCCGCTCCCCGGCCAAACAATACTCAGAAGGTGGAAAGACCCCAGAGAGAATTCTCCCGTTTAAACATGACCCTATCACAGATCCTGCCACAGTTGCTCGCAACCAATTTGGTGACTGTCAGGGAGGCTCCAAAGTTCCCAAATACAGCATCTCCCAAGTACAACCCAAATGCTCGTTGTGCTTACCATTCAGAAAGCCCGGGGCACTCTACTGATGACTGTTGGGCGTTGAAGAATAAGGTGCAAGACCTTATCGACGCAAAGGAGATACAATTCGAAGCGCCTGCAAAGCCGAATGTAGTTACTGCCCCTATGCCTCAGCACGGGGTAAATGCTGTTGATGAAGACGTTTATGCTGTTTCCGTGGATGATCTAGCCACTCCTCTAAAGATCGTTAAGAAGAACCTACTGCAGGCCGGTTTATTTCCGGGTTGTAGTGAGGGTTGCCTGTTCTGTGTTGTGTCCCCATCCGGTTGTCCCTTGCTAAAGTTAGGCCTCCAAAGCTTAATGGATAGCAAGGAGATTCTATTCAAGAAGTCTGCTGTTCGTTTGGTTCCAATAGAAGAAGTCTCTGTGGTGACTATCTTCAATAATCCGATCCCGGCTCTCCAGAAGAAGCCCATCCAAATTCTGACAGTTGCACCTGTTACTATCACTGTTCCCGGGCCCCTGCCCTATGTATCTAACAAAGCTGTCCCTTGGCACTATGGGGCAGATGTATATATAAACGGGATTAAACAAGAGCTTAACGCTGGCGCCAGCATCTGTGACATCACTGGCCCGGCCAAAGTTACCCGCAGTGGCAGGCTCTTCTCGCCTGACATTGCGCCACCTGCTGCCCGAAGACCGCTCCTGATAATTCCTGCAAGTACACCTACTCCCGTTGCTGATCAAGTTGTTGTTCCTGCTGCTGATCCGATTGTTTCTCCTGCTGCCGAGTCCTCCAATGCTCGGGGCAAGGGAATTGAAACTGAGCCTGCCCAGATGGAGGCACCCATACCCATAGCTGCTGAGGCCTCCCCACAAGAGATGGAGGAAATTCTGAAGATCATAAAGAAGAGCGATTTTAATGTTGTGGAACAGCTGGGGCATACGCCCTCCAAGATCTCCATGCTCTCTTTATTGCTGTGCTCTGAGGCCCATGCAAAGGCCCTAATCTCGTTCCTCAAGACAGCCCACGTGCCACATGAAACCTCCGCAGTCCAGTTCACTGATTGTGTGGCAAGTCTAACGGCAGATAATGGCTTAGGTTTCTCAGACGCTGACTTGACCGCAAAGGGGAGAGATCATAATGATGCTCTGCATGTCTCAATTGAATGCAGGGGCACCACCTTGGCACATGTGTTGGTTGATACTGGGTCATCTTTGAATGTGCTACCCAAGAAGGCTCTGGATCGTCTAGATTGTGAAGGCCTGGATTTGAAACCCAGCAACATCATCGTCAGGGCCTTTGATGGTTCAAAGAGGATGGTCCATGGGGAGGTTGACATTCCGATTCGTGTGGGCTCTCAGGTGTTCGACTCCACTTTTTATGTGATGGACATCCGTCCATCTTACTCTTGTCTGTTGGGTCGACCCTGGATACATAAGGCTGGGGCAGTGACCTCTACCTTGCATCAAAAGCTGAAGTACCCCGTCAGAGGGAAGATTGTCACCGTGCAAGGAGAGGAAGAATATATGGTGAGCCACCTGAACTCGTTCAGATACATTGAAATGGATGGGGAGTTTATTGAAACCCCCTTTCAGCATTTCGAGGAGGTGTTTCCAATTGCAGCAGAAACAGCAGAAGCAGGTGGTCCTTTGAAGATGGCTTCCCTAAAGGATGCCAGGGCTGTGGTGCAGAAGGGTGAATGTGCCGACTTGGGAAGACTTCCAGACTTCACCCAGAAGACTGATAAACTTGGGCTGGGTTTTACCTCAGAAGGTCAGAGAGCTATGAGGAAAGCAAAGATCGGAAGACCTCCGGTATTTATCAAAAGCTCAGAAGCGAATGCTGTTGGGGAGGGTCATGAAGTAGACGAAGCAGAATTCAACAGCTGGATTTATCCGACGGCCGAAGACGGATTGAACAATTGGAGTGCAAAGGACCATACCCCTGTTACCTTTGTGACACAGTAATAAATTTCTTTGTTTCGTTATATTTTGTAATAAACAATGATAAACTCTATGGCCCGGTGTCTTACCCGAGGCACCGTGGTTCTATTTGTGAGGGCATACAAACTGTCATTTTATACATCATGAATGAAAATCTTGGACGTATTTTTCGCATTGCAGATATTGTGTTCCTTTTCTGTCTTTCTTTTCCTTTACATAATTTTCAAAAACAGCTGTATTTACACACACACTCACTCATACAGGTTCCAATCCACTCTGGATCTCACTGATAACAGCTCTGCTACTGCCAATTATGACTTCGAAAATCCGATCAACTTAGCCGAAGACGAAGGTGAAGATGATTGCGAAGTGCCTGGCGAGCTTGCAAGACTGTTGCTTCAGGAAGAGATGGCAATTCAACCCCATGAAGAGCCAGTGGAAACCATAAACCTGGGTACTGAGGCAGATAGAAAAGAGGTAAAGATTGGTGCCAACCTAGAGCTCAGCGTGAAGCAACGGTTAACCAAGATGTTACATGACTATGTGGATATCTTTGCCTGGTCCTACGAAGACATGCCCGGGTTGGATACCGATATTGTGGTCCATCACTTGCCGACCAAGGAAGACTGCCCTCCAGTTAAACAAAAGGTCCGTCGGATGCGTCCAGAGATGTCCGAGAAGATTAAAGCCGAGGTCATGAAACAGTTTGATGCCGGTTTCCTTGCAGTGACTTCTTACCCTCAGTGGGTTGCTAACGTGGTGCCGGTACCTAAAAAGGACGGTAAGGTCAGAATGTGTGTCGACTACAGGGATCTGAACAGGGCCAGCCCCAAGGATGACTTCCCCTTACCTCACATTGATGTCCTTGTTGATAACACAGCTCAACACAAGGTATTCTCTTTCATGGATGGCTTTTCAGGTTACAATCAGATCAAGATGGCACCTGAAGACATGGAAAAGACTACATTTTTTACTCAGTGGGGCACCTTCTGTTACAAGGTCATGCCGTTCGGATTGAAGAATGCTGGGGCAACCTACCAACGTGCCATGGTTGCCTTATTTCACGACATGATCCATCATGAGATCGAAGTGTATGTGGACGACATGATCGCTAGGTCCCAGACTGAGGAAGAGCATCTAGATCATCTACAGAAGTTGTTCGATCGGTTGAAACTGTACAAGCTGAGATTGAACCCGAACAAGTGCACCTTCGGGGTAAGATCGGGAAAGTTACTAGGCTTCGTGGTCAGTGATAAAGGTATTCAAGTGGACCCTGCTAAGGTCAAAGCTATTCAAGAGATGCCAGTTCCCAAGACGGAGAAGGAAGTCAGAGGCTTTTTAGGACGCCTGAATTACATTGCTCGATTCATCTCTCATCTGACTGCTACCTGTGAGCCAATCTTCAAGTTACTGAAGAAAGATCAGGTAATACGTTGGAACGATGAATGTCAGGCTGCTTTCGACAAAATCAAAGAGTATCTCCAAGAACCACCCATCCTTGTGCCACCGGTTGAAGGGAGACCTCTAATCCTATATCTGACAGTACTTGACAACTCAATGGGGTGTGTGCTGGGGCAGCATGACGAGTCTGGCCGAAAAGAGCATGCCATTTATTACCTTAGCAAAAAGTTTACCGACTGTGAGACCCGATACTCACTGCTTGAGAAAACTTGCTGCGCTTTGGTATGGGCTGCTCGCCGGCTAAGACAGTATATGCTGACTCACACTACCTTGTTGATCTCAAAGATGGATCCTATAAAGTACATATTCGAAAAGCCTGCTCTGTCTGGGAGAATTGCAAGATGGCAAATGATCTTGACGGAATACGACATTCAGTACACAACCCAGAAAGCCATCAAGGGAAGTGTATTGGCAGACCACTTAGCTCATCAAGCTGTAGATGACTACCAATCAATGAACTTCGAGTTTCCGGATGAAAGCATCATGATTGTAACTGATTGTGAAGTACCTGGACCGGATGAAGGACCTGAACCAGGATCCCGATGGTCTATGCACTTTGACGGAGCCTCCAATGCTTTGGGAAATGGTATCGGCGCCATCATCATATCCCCTCAAGGTACTCATACTCCACTCACTGCCCGGCTATGTTTCAACTGTACCAACAACATGGCGGAGTATGAGGCGTGTATCATGGGTCTTCAAGCTGCGATTGACCTAAGGATCAAATTTCTAAGTGTTTTCGGAGATTCCGCTCTTGTAATCAATCAGATTAAAGGAGAGTGGGATACGAAACATCCAAACTTGATTCCTTACAGAGAATGTGTGTTGACCCTGATTCCCCACTTTACAGAGATAACCTTCGAGCACTTTCCACGAGAAGAGAATCAGTTAGCGGACGCGTTAGCTACAATGTCTTCAATGTTCAAGGTCAAATGGGATAATGAAGCTCCCCGGATCATCATCTGGAAACTGGACGAACCGGCATACTGTTGTGATCTCGAAACTGAATTGGTGACTGAGAAGCCTTGGTATCACGAAGTGAAGAGATATCTGGAAGCTCAGGAATACCCTGAAGGTGCCTCTGTCAACGATAAGAAATTCCTGAGGAGGTTTGCAGCCAAGTTCTTCCTAAGCAACGGCATCTTGTACAAGCGAAACCATGATTCAACCTTACTGCGTTGTGTGGATAAGACTGAAGCAGAAAGAATCATGGAAGAGCTGCATGAAGGGACCTTTGGTACACATTCCAGTGGACATACCATGGCTAAGAAAATCCTACGGGCAGGATATTACTGGTCTACAATGGAAGCTGACTGTTACCAACATTCCAGGACATGCCACAAGTGCCAGATCTATGCAGACAAGGTGCATGTTCCTCCGGTTCCCCTGAATGTTCTGACTGCGCCGTGGCCGTTTGCAATGTGGGGCATAGACATGATCGGCGAGATAAAACCTACGGCATCTAATGGACATCGCTTCATCCTAGTGGCGATTGATTATTTTACGAAGTGGGTTGAAGCAGCCTCCTATGCTACAGTAACCAAGACTGTTGTGGCACGGTTTATTCGGCACAATTTGATCTGTCGGTACGGCGTCCCTGAGCAGATTATTACAGACAACGGCACCAATCTGAACAATAAGATGATTGCTGAGCTTTGCGAACAGTTCAAGATACAGCACCACAATTCTTCTCCTTACAGACCGAAGATGAATGGGGCTGTAGAAGCAGCTAACAAAAACATCAAGAAGATCGTGCAAAAAATGACAGTAACTTACAAAGATTGGCACGAGATGTTACCGTTCGCTCTGCATGGGTACCGTACCTCAGCAAGGACGTCAACCGGGGCAACTCCCTTCTCTCTGGTTTATGGCATGGAGCAGTCTTGCCGATTGAAGTGCAAATTCCCTCTCTCCGGATAATGAAGGATGCAAATCTGAACGAAGATGATTGGATCCAGACACGACTTGACCAACTCAACCTCATTGACGAGAAGAGACTTGCTGCTATCTGTCATGGTCAGACGTATCAGAAACGAATGATCAGGGCATTTAACAAGAAGGTCAGACCACAGGAATATCAAGTTGGGGATCTGGTTATCAAGAGAATCATCCTTCCTCAGAGTGATCCAAGGGGCAAATGGACCCCTACATACGAAGGGCCATTTGTGGTTAAGCATGTGTTCTCAGGAGGAGCAATGATATTAACCAACATGGATGGTGACGACCTTCCTCACCCCGCCAATGCAGACATAGTTAAAAAATACTACGCATAAAAAATGACCCGCTAGGCTGACATGCCTAGGCAAAAATTAGGGCTTCCCGTCGAACCAAAAGGGTTCGGGCAAAATGAAGGGATGAAATGAAAAAAATCTGTACACCCGGCAAGTCGAAAACCTGAAAAGGCGGCTTGGGCAAAAATGGGTATCCCGGTGGACTGAAAACCCGAAAGGGCGGTCCAGGCAAAAATTAGGGATAAAAGCGTAATACTATGTCTCATTGGATCACTTTGCATCCAGAATCCGGTATCTACATCAAGTTCAGACAGCATCGATCAGTCAGCTTCATCTTCAACCAAGGTCATCAAGTGATGAGACGCTCGGAGTCATAAAGACAATAGCAGAGTTGAAACCCAGTGGATCATTCATCTTTCACACAGCTGCTTTATTTTCTTTTGTACAAAACTTGTATAAACTCTTGCTCGGCGACGCACCTCTTACTAGGGCGTCAGCCTCTTGTATACAAAACTCCTATTCATGGGCCATTCAAAATCAATACAAATATATTTTTCAGTTAAAACGCGCCAAATGTTTTTCTTTTTCTGTTTTGTGTTGCGAAGAACGTCCAAGGTTCAATTTGTGATATATGCATTGACAATAATTTGCTAACTCATAAATATTTGCATACGAAACAAAGGAATTAATTGCAGGTGACACTAGAAACAGGGGCAATAAAGAGTTGTCTAAAAGCAATCTAATTGTTCTATCCTCCAAGGTACCAAGGTAGGTTCAGCTAAAGAACACGACCAGTACATATTAATTCCCCAGAGAGTAAAACAATACGTTCTTCTCCAAGCAAATCATCAAATATCAAGGAAATTGAGTATCCTCCAGCCGATCTCAAACATTCCCCAGCAGCAATACATATATTCTTAACAAGCATCCCCGACAGTCTTGGCCTAAAGATTGTTCCCCGGCGGTACCTCAATATTCAAAGGAATCACTTCCCCAGCATATCAAAACCTCCCCCAGAAGAGTCCAATCCAATTCCTCCAGGAAAGTTGGAATTCATATCCCCAAGCAATAAGCTTATCCCCAGTAGATTCTGGAAGCTTATCCCCTCGCAGAGCACGAACGCGTCGCCCGACTTTATTCAAAGAGTTATTTCCTTAACAGGATATAACTGGGTTATCCTCAGCCAAAAGCCACGGAAAGAGCGTCGTCGACAAAGTCTTCCTACCCCAGCGAAGTCTATCTACACTTCCAATAACAAAGATATCCTCAACAAACTAGCAACATTCAGCAAAGCATCTCTATCCCCACAGAGTATTGCTTCCCAGCATGGTCGTTAGGGTATCTTTTCTCCCCGCAGAATCATCCATCTGCCAAGTTTATTCCTCAACGGAGTTATCTTCTCCTACCGGTATTCTTGCAGTTATCATCCCCAGCGGAAGCAAAATCTATCCTTCAACGTCAGCCCAGGATACGACTTCCCGGCACCCGTCAAGGATTCACTTTCCTAGACGGAAGCATTCATAAAACATCACATACATCATTATAGCATGCATAACGCATTGCATCATACAAAGTCTCATTTATATCGAGAACATCATTGCTTGACCCATATCATGCACTGCATATGACTGACCTTTACCTTTCAGGAAAGATGCAGTTGAAATTCTCAATCACGTCTCAAGACTTTGACCGGTTCAGTTAAATCGACCCTAAGATTTTCCTGATGCTTATCCAGTCAAAGGCCTTCTCTGGTTCAGTCAGATCGACCCTAAGATCTCCCTGATACTTATCCAGTTGAAGATGTTTCAAGACCTAGACCGGTTCAGTTAAATCGACCCTAAGATTTTCCTGATTCTTACCCAGTCCAAGGCCTTCTCTGGTTCAGTCAGATCGACCCTAAGATCTCCCTAATACTTATCCAGTTGAAGATGTTTCAAGACCTAGACCGGTTCAGTTAAATCGACCCTAAGATTTTCCTGATTCTTACCCAGTCAAAGGCCTTCTCTGGTTCAGTCAGATCGACCCTAAGATCTCCCTGATGCTTATCCAGTTGAAGATGTTTCAAGACCTAGACCGGTTCAGTTAAATCGACCCTAAGATTTTCCTGATGCTTATCCAGTCAAAGGCCTTCTCTTGGTTCAGTCAGATCGACCCTAAGATCTCCCTGATGCTTATCTAGTTGAAGATATTTCAAGACCTAGACCGGTTCAGTTAAATCGACCCTAAGATTTCCCTGATGCTTATCCAGTCAAAGGCCTTCTCTGGTTCAGTCAGATCGACCCTAAGATCTCCCTGATTCTTATTCCAGTAGAAGACACCCAAGATTTTTCTCAACGAGCGTTGTTGAAGTTAAAGACACCCAAGATTTTTCTCAACGAGCGTTGTTGAAGTTAAAGTCGCCCAAGGTTCTCTTACCATTCATGCTAAGGCAGTAACCATCCCTGGTTCATTCATCAGCGTTTGAAGCTCCAGACTCAGCTCCTGTAACCAGTCAGGACACATCTATACCAAGCATCTCAAATCAGCTCCTGCAACGTGTCAGGTACTCATTTTCTCTTTTGCAGATATGCAGGTTCTCGCTAAGGAATCTCCTACGCGATCAACATCCAGATGGCATCTATAAGCCCATCATCCTATCCAGCAATCTCTAAATGGCATCTATAAGCCCATTCCACCATCACGCTATTATGTGAGCGCAAATTTCTGGGCACTCTAGTGTCCAATCATCTTCTACCCTCGGATTACGAAAGGCACGCCAGCCAATCTGCATCCTCAGGTCTAAGAAGATTGAACAGGGGCAACTGTTGCACCCCAAAATTTGCCCTCCCATATGCTCCAACATTTGTCAAGCCAAGTCACAAAATTCCCCAAGGGTTATGCAGTTCAACTGTCTCCTATACAGTCAAAACTAGGGTTTGTGTTCTGATCAAAGAAAGGAAGTTTTCAAATGCCCAATCAAGTCTCATATGCTCACAAACATGGTCAAGTATCCTCATGTCAAGTTTCAAGGCATTCAGCTCAAAATTGCACAGTCAAAACCCTAGATTGCACTACAGTCAACTGTAGGGGGCAAAATGGTCATTTGACAGTCAAAAGTTCAAATTTTTGGTCAATATGTCATTTTGAAGCCACAAACATCATTTGATCAATGCTTGATCATGATTCTCAAAATTTGGCTCAGAAATCATCAAAGATGCAAAAGTTGCTATATTTGGACAGCTGAAAAAGTCAACTGAAATTGACCAGGGCATAACTTTCACATAGATTATCAGAAAAATCCCATCCAAAGCTCATTTTGAAGAGAAAGACATTTCCTACAATTCATCTTCATGTTCCAAGTCCAATAAATGCTCTCACAAAAAGTTATCAATTTCAACATTATAGGTCATTTTCAAAAGTCAACAAAAAGGGACTTTAAGTCAAAGGCCATAACTTGAGATTGGTAAATCAAAATGACATGGGACCAAAGGAATTGGTTAAAGGACTCAAAGACCTTTCCAAAATGTCCAAGAACATGTGAAAAGCTTAAAAATTGAGCAAGTTATGCCTTGTGGAAGTTGGGAAATTTTTGGAAATTTTTGAAAGTCAACTTTACTTCAAATGATCCAAAAATGCAAATGGGCCCATTTTTCTTCCAAGTTTCTTCATGCCAAGCCTATGCACGACCATTAAGCCCAAAGGGAAGTATTTTCTCATTTTTTAATTATTTATTTGAATTTATATTAATATTAATTCATTTAAATTATTTAAATATATGAAAAATATAAAGCTTGACCTAAAAAATCTTTTTGTACACATTCTAGGTTCAAGATTTCGTGTACAATTAAATATGGCAAGATTTGGTGTGATTGGAGCATGATTGAACCAAATAACATGAAAAAAGATTCAAAAAAGATTTTACAAAATCAATTAGCAAAAACCATTATGGCATGAGATTTTGTTCAATTTTGTTGACCTAAAAGTTTCAATATATGATCAGAATCACAACCCTAAAAGAATGAGACTCAAAACTGCGCAGCAATTGACATCACAAAACTTGAAAATTGTCCATAAACTCAAGAACTGAAAAGCATTCAAGAGGTGGTTTTAAGCCCTAACATTCATCCAAATAGCTTCCTTAGGCATTCCTGAACAGATTCCAATCGATATCAACCACCAAAGCGCAAAGAATCGGTAGTTAGAACTCAAACTGTAAAGCGAAATTCTTGAAATCACATATCATAAATCATACGTCTTTTTGCATTTTTGTTTATATATTCATGTTCCTGATGAAGTTTGTGAACTAACCATCATATTTAATTGAGTTTTCGTGCGCCATATACAGATTTACCATTATTGTGTTCTAGGGTTTTCACGAGCTTTGATTTGGGCATTTCGTGATACTGTAAAATTGAGGCTCATCAGTACCATGATCAAAACCAGCGCGATTAGACGATCAATATACAACTATCGCGCCTAATTTATATGCAATGAGGGGCTATTCGCTATTATGGGATTTGACTTGTTTTGAGGGGGTTCAGAACCCCCGTTAACCTTTCTCTATTTTTCAGGCAAAATGCAATCTTGAGGAAGACGATGAAGTGGCGTGTATTGATTGGACCATTTGAAATTTTCGCGCGCTGGACCATTCTGGCTTTGGTCTTCCTTTTTATTATTTGTTGACTATAATATAATAACGTGTGCGTAGTGGCTCAGATGGTGGACGTTGATTGCGTTAACCCTTGTGACCTGGGTTCAAGTCCCAGGTCTGGCAAATTTCAATGTTGTTTTTCAATATAAAATCCTATGCTACGCTAACATCCAGGTTCACCATGTACCATCACAATCCATCATACACGCGTCCAGTGAAAGCAGATCAAGGGCATGGATTCAAAGAGCACGCTACGCTCTAGTCAATGCATCATACAGGATTCTAAAAGTCAACAAATTCCAATGCTTAATGGGCCAGAATGCTAGGCCTGTACCTCACAAATTGGGGCTACCCCCCCTTGGTTTGCCTTCTCTTTCTTTCTATTTTTATTTTTATTTTTATTCTTGTTTTAATTATTATTTTTATTACTGTTTATTTAATTAATTATTTTTTAACAAAATATAAAAACATTACAAAAAATCAAAAAAAAAAAGGATAAAAACATAAAAAATATTTATTGTATTTATTTTCTTGTAAATAATTAACATGTAAATGAATTTAGTAAAATAGGTTAATTAATTTTGATTCTTTAATTCCTTTTTTTACAATAATAATATTCCTTTTATTTATTTTCTATAATTTTGCATGTAAATTAACTTAGATTTTAATTAGGTCAAAAATTCAATATTTTCATAATAAACTTAAAAAACATTAGAATTAGGATTTAGCATTTTATAATAATTTTGATTAATTTTTCTTTTTCTCCTTAAAATCTAAAAAACACAAAAATACCAAAAAACATTTAATTTTTTTTTAATTGTAATGCCTTATTAAGTTAATTCTTTGCAAAAGGGTCCAACGCCCATTGTTTTAATTTTTTTATTTCGCGCATCTACTTTATTGCTTATTATAATTATGTAATTCTCCCAAAGCATTGTAATTTAAATTTTTCGCACTTTTATTCACTTTATTTATTTTTCCGCTAAATCGGGTCCGGTTTAATTTTGGCGATGTGGACCCGCGCCATTTGTAATAGCCTTAGATTTATTTTCCCGCAAACTTTATAACTGTTAAAAAGCATGCAAGAATGAATGTCCTAATTAAAATCAAGCGTAGATCACAAATAAACATGACAAGACAAATATTTGAAAACGACACACGAATCGCACACACCACCCCTAGGGTACGCCTCACTGTTGCCTTTCGAAAGGTGATCGTCGAGTAGAGGACGTCTTAGTAAGTCCTCATGATCCGGGAACCTGGCATGAGGGTAGCTTCTAAGGTGTCTTCCCATTGCTCTGGTGATCACCATGTCCCTAAAAATCGAATTGACCCGAACACCTCCAACGGTGGTGCTACCTACCTCTCAATGGTGGGATGGCACTACTTTAAAGGACATTTACCCAGACGAATTCCTTAGGGTAGGTAGGTTCTCAAGGATACTTGCTCTAATTTCAAACAAATCAAAACATCTTTTCACCAACACATTTTCAAAAGCTTTCAAAGCAAACTTTTCAAACACTCTGACGTACGAGTCGATCTGAAATTTTTCAAAGAAACTTTTTTTAAACCCACATTGAAAAGCAAGCAAACATTTTGAAAACACAATGAGCAAGTATCTAAGAGCCCATGGATAACCATGGATAGAAAGGGTGCTAACACCTTCCCTTTCTATAACCTACCTCCCGAACCGAGAGCAATCTCTTTAAAGGAATTTTTCTGTGCTTTTGTCCTGTCCATTTGGAGAAAATAAAAGACGGTGGCGACTCTTGCTTCCGCGACATTTCGCGAACCAGCGTTAAACAGTCAGTTCCAGATCCACCGATCACAATGTACATATTTTTATCTTTTGATATTTAATACTAAAAAATACCTTTTTTAAGTATATTATATTTTTATCTTATTTTTGCATATAAATAGTCAATATTACAAATATTAAATAACTAATTTGATTAAAATTAGGGTTTTGCCCTAAAATTGAAAATACTCCAAAAAATAATCTTTTTTTTATTTCTCTTTTTATTTCACATAAATAATATTCCTTTTTTATACACATAAAAATTCTTTTTACATTTTGCATATTTATTTTAATTTCCATTTAATTATACATTTATTTGTCTTGTAAATATTCAAAGAAAAATGATGTAATAGTTAGGTTTAAATTCTTGTCTAAATATCCCCATTTGAAACATTGTACCCCCCTCCCCATATTATTATGTTGTAATAGTGTAGGAATTTAAATTTCGCATTTTATCGCTTTCTAAATATACTATGCTAGAATTAGGGTTTGTATGCGAATAAAACGAACAAATTAGTTTGACCTAATACAAGACAAAAAAGCATGAAAAATGGACAACACATTTCACACTTGCACCCCTAGGGTATTCCACTTTGTTGCCTTCAAATAATTGGGCCATATTGTATGTTGAATTTCTTTGGGTAAAACAAACAATCAAATGATCATAAGTCCCTCGATGACGCTTTCGAAAAGTTGCCTAAAATGATCAAGTCCCTTTCAAAGAGAAATTGCCCAAAGACATTTAACACTATTGCAATTATGGTCTAAACGATGACCCGCGCCCGTCCCCTTCACCTCCTAAGACAAGATTGCCCACCAAATGCAATGGTGGAACAAAATTGTCAAAAGGTTTAAAACATGACAAAAATCTTTGAGAAAACTTTAGGGTAGACAACTCTTAAGTACTTGTCAAATTTGCAAAGAAAACACTTGCCTAATTTCAAAATACACACTTTCAAAACAAACTTTCAAAAACCTTGAAACATCTTTTCAAAAGAAAAACACCTCTTGTAAAACATTCGAGTAAAGAATTGTTACAAGGGTAGCCTATACAAGGCATCTTTTCAAAACATTTTTCAAAACCACACACCAAGCACCATTTCAAACAATTGAAAACCAAGGCGAGTTGATCTAAGCAAGTACCTAAGAGCCCATGGATAACCATGGATAGAAAGGGTGCTAATACCTTCCCTTTCTATAACCTACTCCCCGAACCCAAGAAAAATCTCAAAGGTTTTTGCTGTGCTTTTTAAACCTTTCCTTAGGATAAAATAAAAAGTCGGTGGCGACTCTTGCTCAACCGAAACATTTGCGAAAACAAACGCAAAACCCTAGTCAGTTCTCCCACCGTATCACACCTACTATCCAGGCTTTCATATCGAAGTAACCCTACTATCCAGGTTCCTTCTCACAACCCTACTATCTCGGCATTCATCTCGAAGTAACCCTACTATCCAGGTTCCTTCTCACAGCCCTACTATCCAGGCTTTCGTATCGAAGTAACCCTATTATCCAGGTTCCTTCTCACATCCCTACTATCCCGACTTTCATCTCGAAGTAACCCTACTATCCATGTTCCTTCTCACAACCCTACTATCTAGGATTTCATATCGAAGTAACCCTACTATTCAGGTTCCTTCTTACAACCCTACTATCCCAGCTTTCATCTCGAAGTAACCCTACTATCCAGGTTCCTTCTCACAACCCTACTATCCCGGCTTTCATCTCGAAGTAACCCTACTATCCAGGTTCCTTCTTACAACCCTACTATCCAGGCTTTCATATCGAAGTAACCCTACTATCTAGGTTCCTTCTCATAGACCTACTATCCCGGCTTTCACCTCGAAGTAACCCTACTATCCAGGTTCCTTCTCACAGCCCTACTATCCAGGATTTCATATCGAAGTAACCCTACTATCCAGGTTCCTTCTCATAGCCCTACTATCCAGGCTTTCATATCGAAGTAACCCTACTATCCAGGTTCCTTCTCACAGCCCTAATATCCCGGCTTTCATCTCGAAGTAACCCTACTATCCAGGTTCCTTCTCACAGCCCTACTATCCAGGATTTCATATCGAAGTAACCCTACTATCCAGGTTCCTTCTCACAACCCTACTATCCAGGCTTTCATCTCGAGGTAACCTTATGTGATACGGTGGGAGAACTAACTTGAGGTTTTGCGTTTGTTTTCGCAAATGTTTCGGTTTATCAAGAGTCGCCACTAACTTTTTATTTTATCCTAAGGAAAGGTTAAAAAGCACAGGAAAAACCTTTGAGATGTTTTCTTGGGTTCGGGGAGTAGATTATAGAAAGGGAAGGTATTAGTACCCTTTATATCCATGGTTATCCATGGGCTCTTAGTTATTTTCTTAGATCACTTGCCTTTTCTTTTCAATTGTTTGAAATGGTGCTTTGTGTGTGTGGTTTTGAAAATGTTTTGAAAAAAATGCCTTGTCTAGGCAACCATTGTAACAATTCTTTACTCGAATGTTTTACAAAGGTGTTTGTCTTTTTGAAAAGATGTGTCAATGTTTTTGAAAGTTGTTTTTGAAAGTTGTGTTGTGGAGTGTGTTTTGAAAGTAGGCAAGTGTGTTTTGCAAGTTTGATCAAGTAACTAAGAGTTGTCTACCCTATTGTACTCAAAGGTCTTTCTCGTGTTTTAACCCTTTTAACAGTATTGTTCCACCATTGTATTTGGTGGACAATCTTGTGTTAGGATGTTAACGGGACGGGCGCGGGTCATCGTTTAGACCATGAAAGCAATAGTGTCAAGTATCTTTGGCAATTTGCTTGAGGGACTATGATCATTTTGTTTAGGCAGCTTCGAAAGCGTCATCGAGGGACTATGATCATTTGATTTGTTTTTGTTTTTCCAAAGACACTCAACATGCAACATGGCCCATTTTTGAAGGCAACAAGTGGAGTAACCCTAAGGGTGCAAGTGTGTATTGTGTTGTCCATTTTCATGCTTTTTTATCTTTGTATTAGTCAAGTTATTTGTTATTTGATTTGCATACAAACCCTAGGTCTATCATGGCATAATTTGAAAGCTTTTAAATGCGGAAATTTAAGTCCTAAATTATTACAACATGATTATGGGGATGGGGGTACAAATGTTTGAATGGGGGGATATTTGACAAGAAATTAAATTCTAAGCTATTACATCCATATCGAATATACAAATATTTAATTGTACAATATTTGAATAAATACAATAAATATGCAAAATGTATTATGCACAAAAATGATTTTTTATGTATGTGAAAGTATTTTTCAATGTGAAATATAAACAAAAATAAAAAGGTCAAATTTTGAATATTTTGTGGTTTAGGGCAAAACCCTAATTTTCAAATAAATAATATTTATTTATTAATTATATACAATATTTATATATTAATTTATACAAAAAATAAAAAAAGAAGTATATTGTAAAAAAAGTATTTTTAGTGTCATGTATTAATAAAAATAAAAATGCATTATTTTTATATTTTTGTCCTAAGTATTCTAATAAAATAAATAAGTATTTATATTATATATTAAATATACTAAATATATACAAAAAATAAGATATTAATTATTTACAAAAAAAATTATATTTTAAAAATGTTTTCAAAATGTCAACAAAAAATAATAACTGAAAAATGTTTATTTTTGTATTTTTTTTAGGGTTTTAAATAAAAAGGTTTTTATATTTATTTACATATATATGCTAAATAAAACAAATAAATGCCAAATAAATGCAAAAATGTATGGAAAACATATTTTTGATATTTTTGATATTTGAGTAAAAAATAATAAGTCAGAATCAAAAAGAAAAGGTCAAAAATGATAAATATTTCACATAATGGGCCAGGGGGGTGCAAATTGGAAAAGGGGGTGCAAAGAGCAGGACTGACCCAGGCCCAGCCCAAGCCAGTCATCTTCAACCTTCAGCATTGTTTGAACAAGCAAAAACGCGCGTTTCTTAACTCCTGATTCCCGGACTTTCATGTAAAACTCATAACACCAATAATGTAGAGCATCAAGAGACGAATTCAGACATATAAAACACTTGACCTAACTCTAAGAAACGAGGGAGAATTTCTTCATCCCCAATTTCTGACCTAATTTTTCTTCAATGTTCATGGCCAAAATTCTCACAGCATACTCAATATAAATGAAAAGTAAATACATGGATGGCTTCAGAGCTATGAGTAGAACATGTTTCATTCACAAACCTAAGCCTAATCATGTCTGGATAGAGAGATAGAAGTCCATGGTTTTACCTGTTTCAGCTTGAGTCGTGTACAACAATGTAGGTATCTTCAATGGAGTTTGAGCTTTGGTACAGCTTGCCTGAAGTCCAAGGATGCTTCTCCAACACTTAGCTTGCTTTGAATCACTCTGAATCGTGCTATGGAAGTCCACCTGCAAAACTGAAAACTGAAAATGGCAAGTAATGTTAAGGATGTTACAGCTTGGGTTTAAGGCTTGGGATAGTTCCAATGGATGATATGGAATGTATTTGAACTAGTTTTAGCCAAAGTGCACAAGTGGAATGGATTGTGGAAGTCAAACTGCAACAGATGCCCTGTTTTGCAGAAAAACTGTGATTTTATGTATGAGGAGGGATGAAGGGTGGTTTAGTCGTGCTTTAGGCTTGCTTGGATGTATGAAAGATGTTTGCAAAGTTTGTGTTTGGCTGTGTTGACAGGAATGAGAGATTGGAGTTGTTTTGCCAAGTTTCTTCAAATGTAAGCAAGGATAGTGTAAGTTCCAATACAGGCCTGTACCACCCTCTATGTATGTTGCATATCTTGTTCTTGATCAGAGGGATTTGTGTACAAATTCTATCCTCAAAGATCTGGCTTGTACTTCTTGGATTTGGTATTTGACGTAAAGCACTACTTTTCAAAAATGGCAAGTTTGCTTTTTCTACTTAAGGGATAATTCTTTGTGTAATGACTAAATGCACAAAACAATGCTTGAACACAATGGTTAGGCATTTAATTATGGAGTGCAAACTTGGTTTAGAGGCCTGCAAGCAAGTACCAAGCATGCTGATTTGAAAATGAAACTTGTATGAACATGTATTTGGTTATGAACAAAAGTGAATTTTGCCCAACTTTGCAAATTCGATTCTCCCTAACCACAAGGGTGTTTGAGAAGTTCTTGGACAATTTTGAAAGCTTGGAATGTGTACTACAATCCATCTTTGTAATGAAAATTGAAACTCCGAGTGGAAGCATGTGAAAAATGGCCAAGAAGTTGGACAAAAATCCTGCCTAGAATAGGTCAAAATTTTTCTAAGTTAAAGATGTTTTGCACCCTTATTCCAAAAATCATAACTTGAGCTACAAGCTTCCTTTTAGAAAACTTTGTGAATAAAAGTTGTAGATTTTGCAATGGACTACAACTTTCATGTTTTGAGTTTTTTTTAATCCATTTGTATATTGATGAAAAAATGGGACAAAGTTAGGGAAAAATAAGGGAATTTCATAACTTAGAAAATTTCTAAGTTATGAAATTTCTTCATTTTAAACCCTAATTTGCAATTTTGGATTTCTTGATGAACAAGTTTCATAATTTGACATGTCTTGATGAAAAATGAATCTTGGCACTTGATTTTGACGAAAAAGTCAAAGTTTGACTTTTTAGTATACAGTCAAATTTTGATCAGTTGACTGGAAAATTCATCTGTCAATCTTGTGCATTTGAGATCTTTTGAACTTGTTGAATGTGTCAAGACAATGACATTGAATCCTTAAGTCCATATATGAGCTTAGTTTGCCATTGGTTAGGTCAAACAGTCAAAAATTGCCTTTGTGTAGTCAAAACCCTAAAAATGACCATTTTGCCCTTTTGGTGATCTGATCAAATTTCTTGTGGAATTGTGATCCAAACTTGATCAAATGGTTCATATGAGTTCACAATGTTGATGTGGGTCAAATTTCATGAGGTTTGACTGTCAATTGGCCACAGTTGACTTTTTCCCCAATACAGCTGATTTCTAGGTCAACTGTCCAATTGACTGGGCAAAAATTTGAATCAAGACTTGAAACTTGGTATGGAAAAACTTGTGAGCCCAACATGAAGTATGAAAGTCACTTTGGGCATTGTAGGTCAAAACATCCTTGTGTAAACTCAAACCCTAATTTAGGTCAACAGTGCAAGGAGGTGTCTTGAGCAGAGCAAACCCTAGCTTGATCTTGAGTTCCAAGAGTCTTGTGATTGAGAAAATATTGATGAAATGAGAGGGAAAATTTTGGGGTACAAAAGTTGCCCCTGTTCAATCTTCTTGAACCTGAAGAGTTAGATTGGCAAGTTTGCCTTTCGCGTCTCGAAGGTAAAAGGATATTAGACACTAGAGTGCCCAAAAAATTTGCACTCGTCAAAGCGTAGTTGGAGGGAATGGGCTTAAAGATGCCATTTGGTGATGGGCTTAAAGATGCCATATGGATATGTGACAGGGGGATGGGCTTAGAGATGCCATCTGGAAGTTGCTGGTAGGAGGATGGGCTTAGAGATGCCATCTGGAAATGTTTGTTGAACTGTATGTCGTTGGTGAGTGGGTGAGTATCAGAAAGGTATCCATGTTTTGGAACATCTCTGAACTGGGGGTCTGAATAAGCAATAGATTGACATCCGTATCTGGAAGCATCCATAAACTGTCTTCAAAAGTTGAATATGGACAAGAGATAGATTAACATCCGTGTCTGGAGAATCCGTAAACTATTTTCAGAAGTCTTGGATCTGAACAAGCAATAGGTTAACATCCGTGTCTGGAGAACCCGTAAACTGTTTTCAGTAGTTGCATCTGAACAAGCGAGAGATTAACATCCGTGTCTGGAGAATCCGTGAACTGTTTTCAGAAGTCTTGAATCTGAACAAGCGATAGGTTAACATCCGTGTCTGGAGAACCCATAAACTGTTTTCAGAAGTTTGAAGAATCTGAACAAGCGATAGTTTAACATCCGTGTCTGGAGAACCCGTAAACTGTTTTCAGTAGTTACATCTAAACAAGCGATAGATTAACATCCGTGTTTGGAGAATCCGTAAACTGTTTTCAGAAGTTGAAGAATCTGAACAAGCGATAGGTTAACATCCGTGTCTGGAGAACCCGTAAACTGTTTTCAGAAGTCTTGAAGTTGAATAACCAATAGATCAGCATCCATGTTGGGAAGCGTCCGTAAACTGTTTTCAGAAGTCTTGGATCTGAACAAGCGATAGGTTAACATCCGTGTCTGGAGAACCCGTAAACTGTTTTCAGAAGTTGAAGAATCTGAACAAGCGATAGGTTAACATCTGTGTCTGGAGAACCTGTAAACTGTTTTCAGAAGTCTTGAAATTGAATAAGCAATAGAGCAGCATCCATGTTGGGAAGTGTCCATAAACTGTTTTCAAAAGTTGAGTCTGAATAAGCGATAGATTAACATCCGTGTTTGGAGAATCCGTAAACTGTTTTCAGAAGTTGAAGAATCTGAACAAGCGATAGGTTAACATCCGTGTCTGGAGAACCTGTAAACTTTTTTCAGAAGTCTTGAAATTGAATAAGGAACCGGTGTAGGGTTGCCTGATGATGAGTCCGTGTAGAACTGTATCTGAATAATTGTTAATGATAGCCTTTTATTCTTATCCTGAAAAGGACAAAATGTTAGCTAAACACAAAGTTATGTTGCATGAAATGTATGATGCAATATATGTTATATCAATGTTTATGATATGAATGTAATGAATGCGCATGCAAGCTGATGAGTTGTCTTGCTGCGGATAGAGGAATCCTGGATAGCCGGAGATAATAGAATCTTGACTGCTGCCAGGGAAAGTGAATCCTTGTTGCTGCAGGGGAGTGTAAGAATCTTTGATTGCTGAGGATGAGACATCCTTGTTGACTGCTGACTGCTTGGGGAACAAGATCTTAAATTGTTGAGGGATCTTAGGACCACTGCTGGGGATTGGAACTCCTTGGTGACTTGTAGGGAATGAGAATTCTGATGATCTCTACTGGGGAGTCCAGAACCTGGTAGGCTTAAGCTGGAGAAGTAAAATTGAGAATCTTCAATCTGATGGGAAGTATCTCTGTGGGGAGAAGGTCCACTAGTCTGGTTCTGCTGGGGATTAATAATTGGAAGTTTTAGCTCCGCTGGGGTTTACCAGCTTTGACTTCACTGGGGATAGGATTTTCAGATTTTTAAGGCTCCACTGGGGATACTGAAATTTAATTCTGAGGGGAATTGAGTTATGGAAGGCTCTCTTAGCTGGGGAAATCAGTTTTGAGAGAGCTTTTGTTTTGTTGAGGATCCCGAAGTTTAACTCTGTTTAGGGAATTAAGTTCTGGATTTTAACCTTGTTGAGGAATTTGGAGTTTAATTGCGTTGGGGAGTTCTTCTGAAAGGGCATCAAGATATCTATCTGTACCTTCAACCTATCAGCAATCATCTTTCTTAATTTGTAAGGAAATGTTTATGTTCAAATGCATATGCCTATTTAACAAAACATTGGATGTTTCTCAAATAAAACATAAGTGTAAAAAAGAAAAAGGAAGACAAAGCAAATTTCTGTATCTGGAAAAGTATTTGTATTAACTTTTTATGAGTATCTTTGTACAAAGGAGACATACATCCTAGTAAGAGGATATTGCCGTAAAAAAATGAAAATTTTATACAAACGAAAGATGGTTATGTGTAACAATTCCATGGGATCCCATTCTGTTATAGCCTTCACAACTCTGAATATCTTGTCCATTCAATGCTTCGTCCGCCGATGATTGGATTGATCAGAAGCTCGGAGCTTGTTGATGAAGAGATTGTTCTTTAAAGTGATCCGACGAGACATAGTCATACGCTTTAATTCCCTAACTTTTGCCTGGATCGCCCTTTCGGGTTTTCAATCCACCGGGAAACCCTTTTTTGCCCAAGTCGCCCTTTCGGGTTTTCAACTTGCCGGGTGTACAAATTTTTTTGTTTTATCCCTAATTTTTGCCTGAACCGCCCTTTCGGGTTTTCGGTTCACCGGGATGCCCATTTTTGCCCAAGTCGCCCTTTCGGGTTTTCGACTTGTTGGGTGATTTTATGTGTAGTATCTTTTGATTATGTCTACGTTCGCAGGGTGCAGCAAATCGTCGCCGTCCATGGTGGTCAGAATCATTGCACCACCAGAAAATATGCTCTTGATTACAAATGGTCCTTCGTAAGTAGGAGTCCATTTTCCCCTGGGATCACTTTGCGGCAAGATAATCCGCTTGATTACGAGATCTCCGACTTGATATACTTGACGTCTGACTTTCTTGTTGAAAGCCTTGATCATCCGTTTTTGGTACGTCTGACCATGGCAAACAGCAGTGAGTCGCTTCTCGTTGATCAAATTAAGTTGATCAAGCCGGGTCTGAATCCAATCGTCTTCATTCAAACCAGAGTCCTTCATAATCCTTAAAGAAGGAATTTGAACTTCCATGGGTAGGATAGCTTCCATGCCATATACCAAAGAAAATGGGGTTTCCCCTGTCGAAGTACGTGCCGTGGTACGGTATCCATGCAGAGCAAACGATAACATCTCATGCCAGTCCTTGTAGGTGACTGTCATTTTCTGAATGATCTTATTGATGTTTTTGTTCGCAGCTTCAACAACACCGTTCATCTTCGGCCGATAGGGAGATGAATTGTAATGATAAATCTTGAATTGTTCGCATAAAGCGGTGATCATAGTATTGTTCAGATTGGTTCCGTTGTCTGTGATGATCCTGTCGGGGACACCATACCGGCATATGAGGTTTTGCTTGATGAAGCGGGCAACCACATTTTTTATGACGGAGGCAAAAGAAGCTGCTTCGACCCACTTGGTGAAATAGTCAATAGCGACCAGGATGAAGCGATGTCCATTGGATGTCGTGGGCTTGATCTCTCCAATCATGTCAATGCCCCACATTGCGAATGGCCAAGGAGCTGTCAGAACGTTGAGAGGAACAGGAGGAATATGAATCTTGTCGGTGTAGACCTGACATTTGTGGCAAGTACGGGAATGTTGATGGCAATCAGCTTCCATGGTAGACCAGTAATAGCCTGCCCTTAGAATCTTCTTAGCCATCGTATGCCCGCTCAAGTGGGTGCCAAATGCGCCACTGTGTATCTCAGTCATGATCAACTCTGCTTCAGCTTTGTCTACACATCGGAGTAAAACACAATCATGGTTGCGTTTATAGAGGATGCCGTTGCTTAGGAAGAACTTGGCAGCAAATCTCCTTAGGAACTTCTTGTCATTTACGGAAGCTCCTTCAGGATATTCTCTAGTCTGGAGATACCTTTTGATTTCGTGAAACTAGGGTCGTTCAACTACTTCTTCGGTATTAATCTCATGACAATGCGCAAGTTCATCCATTCGCTCGATGGTGATTTGGGGAGTCTCGTTATCCCAGTTGAGTTTAAACATGGAGGACATTGTTGCCAGAGCATCTGCAAGCTGGTTTTCTTCTCGCGGGAAGTGCTCGAAGGTGATCTGCTCGAAATGAGGCAGCAATGTCAAAACATGTTCTTTGTATGGGATAAGATTAGGATGTTTGGTATCCCACTCTCCTTTGATTTGACTGATAACCAAAGTCGAGTCCCCAAATACGATCAAAGATTTGATCCCCAGGTCTATATCAGCCTTGAGACCAAAGATGCAAGCTTCATATTCGGCCATGATGTTGGTACAGCTGAAACAAAGTCGGGCCGTGAAAGGTGTATGGCAACCTTCCGGGGAAATGAGTACCGCACCGATACCGTTTCCAAGTGCATTTGAAGCACCATCAAAGTACAGGGTCCATCGGGATCCATTTTCAGGTCCGTCATACGGTCCATTACCTTCAATGTTGTCCAAAGTCATGATGTCCTCATCCGGGAAGTCGAATCTCATGGACTGATAATCTTCAATAGCTTGATGAGCTAGATGGTCAGCTAGTACACTCCCTTTTATAGATTTTTGGGTGGTATACTAGATGTCATACTCAGTCAGAATCATCTGCCATCTAGCGATTCTTCCAGATAAAGCAGGCTTCTCGAAGATATACTTGATAGGATCCATTTTGGAAATCAGCAAAGTGGTATGAGTCAACATATACTGCCTTAGTCGGCAAGCAGCCCATACCAAAGCGCATCAAGTTTTCTCGAGCAGTGAGTAGCGAGTCTCACAGTCGGTAAACTTTTTGCTAAGGTAATAAATGGCATGCTCTTTTCGACCAGACTCGTCATGCTGGCTCAGTACACACCCCATTGAGTTGTCCAAAACAGTCAGATACATGATCAGCAGCCTTCCTTCAATGGGTGGCATCAGAATAGGAGGTTCTAGCAAATACTCCTTGATTTTATCAAAAGCAGTTTGACAATCATCGTTCCATTCGACTACCTGATCTTTCTTCAATAGTTTGAAAATTGGCTCACAGGTAGATGTCAAATGAGAGATGAATCTGGCAATATAGTTCAAGCGTCCCAAGAACCCTCTAACCTCCTTTTCAGTACGGGGGGCAGGCATTTCTCGTATTGCTTTCACTTTCGCTGGATCAACCTCAATGCCTTTGTTGCTGACAATAAATCCCAGAAGTTTACCAGACCTAACTCCAAAAGTGCACTTACTTGGATTCAGTCTGAGTTTGTACTCCTTCAACCTGGCAAACAACTTTTGCAAATGTTCAAGGTGTTCCTCCTCTGTTTGTGATCGAGCTATCATGTCGTCTACGTAAACTTCGATCTCATGATGTATCATATCATGAAACAAAGCTACCATGGCGCGCTGATAAGTTGCCCCTGCGTTCTTCAGCCTGAACGGCATCACCTTGTAGCAGAAGGTACCCCATTGTGTAACAAAGGTTGTTTTCTCCATGTCCTCGGGGGCCATTTTGATCTGGTTGTAGCCCGAGAATCCGTCCATGAAGGAAAACACCTTGTGCTGAGCTGTGTTGTCAATCAAAATGTCGATATGCGGTAGCAGAAAATCATCTTTAGGGCTAGCCCTGTTCAAATCCCAGTAGTCCACACACATTCTAACCTTGCCGTCTTTTTTAGGTACTGGCACAATGTTAGCAACCCATTATGGATAGGATGTAACAACCAGAAAGCCAGCGTTGAATTGCTTCATTACTTCAGCTTTAATCTTCTCAGACATGTCGGGCCTTATTCGGCAGACTTTTTGCTTGATCGGTGGATAATCCTCTCTTGTAGGGAGACGGTGAACCACTATATATGTGTCTAAACCCGGCATGTCTTCATAAGACCAGGCGAAGATTTCAACGTATTCATTCAACAGCTGTATTAAGCGCTCCTTGACACTTGGTTCCAGATTGGCACCCACTTGTACTTCTTTCCTGTCTTCCTCTGTTCCTAAGTTGACTGTTTCCAACAACTCTTCATGAGGTAAGATGGCCCTCTCTTCTTGTTGTAGAAGTCTGGCTAGCTCTTCTGGTACTTCACAATCTTCGTCATCTTCATACTCAGCCTGATTGACCAAATCTTCAGAGTTATTGAAGGATACAACATAATAGTCACCCATAGAATCCAGAGTGGATGGGTACCTGCATTTGTAAGTGTGGGTGTGTGTAAGGGATATCCATCCTTAAACAAACAAAAATGCAAAAGGAAAGAAAATGAACACAACAGTTTATAAATGAAAAACGTCCAATGATTCATTAAACATGGCATATGATTATGAAGGAAAATCAAAACCCTTACAAATGGACCTACATGCCCCGGGCAAGGCATGAGGTGAAAAAGTAGTGTGCAGATTATTTTAGTAATTATTACAGACCAACAAGAAATGTTCGAAAGATAAATTACTGATTGATGAAAGTAATGGGAACGAAGTTTTTCGCCTCCCAGTTGTGCAGTCCCCCTTCAATGGTTGGGAAGATCCAGTCTTCAACATTACCCTCTTCGTCTTCGTCTTCCAAAGCATTGATTCCATGAGGAGAAATCTTGATGGGTGTCTTTTCAATTTTTGAGCGACGCATAGCTTTTTGCCCCGCAGCGGTAAATCCCAACCCAAACTTGTCTGTCTTGTGGGGAAAGTCAGGCAACTGACCCCATGTTGAGCTCTTTCCCTCCTTTATTGCAGCCTTTGCGTCTTTCAGAGATGCCATCCTGGCCACCTGCTTGGGTACCTCAGCTACAACCTTTGCTACTGCAACCTCGGGAGCAATTTCCTCGAAGTGTTGGAACGGTGTTTCGATGAATTCGCCCTCCACTTCCACATACCTAAAGGAGTTCAGATGACTGATCATGTACTCCTCTTCACCGTGTACGGTTATGATCTTACCCTTGACAGGGTATTTCAGCATCTGATGTAGGGAGGAAGTGACTGCGCCAGCATTATGTATCCATGGTCTCCCTAGCAAGCAAGAGTATGATGGGCGGATGCCCATCACATAGAAAGTTGAGTGGAACACTTTAGTTCCTACCTTGATGGGAATGTCGACCTCCCCATGCACCATTCTTTTAGACCCGTCAAAGGCCCCGACAATGATATTACTTGGTTTCAGCTCCAAGCCTTCACAATCCAACCGGTCGAGAGCCTTCTTAGGCAGCACATTTAGAGAAGAACCAGTGTCGACCAAGACATGGGCGAGAGTAGTTCCTCGGCATTCAACTGACACATGCAATGCTTCATTGTGCTTTCTTCCCTTCAGATTCAGGTCAGCATCAGAGAAACCCAGGCCGTTGTCGGCGGTAAGGCTGGCTACACAATCCTGGAATTGATCGGCTGAGGTTTCTTGGGGCACATGGGCTGTCTTCAAAAACCTTATCAAGGCCTTGGCATGAGCCTCCGAACAAAGCAGCAAAGCTAACATGGAGATCTTCGAGGGAGTTTGCCCCAGTTGCTCCACCACATCATAATCACTCTTAATTATTTTCATAATCTCCTCTATTTCTTTCTTAGAGGTTTCGGGGATGACCAAGGGTTGAGCCCTCGTCCTGACGAGCTCTTCTTGGATCCCTTTCCCCTTATCAGCAGAAGTAGGAGGGACAACCACAGGAGTAACAGCTTCTTCAATCAACGGAGTTCTTGCAGAAAGTTTTATCGGTGCAGGAGTAATCTTGGGAACAGCTGAGGGTCCAAAGATTGCCTTTGGAGGGGCAATCTCTGGAGAGAAAATTCTCCCACTTCGGGTAATCTTGCTCGTACCGGCAATGTTTCCAATGTCGGCAGTTTCTTCGTCAGAGCTCTCTTCAGTTATCTCAATTTGTTTAACACCGTGGTAGTAGATTTCTCCACCATAATTCCATGGTATCAATTTGTCATATTTGTAGGGGACTGGCCCAGGCATGGTTATTTTCAGAGGAACAATCTTCGTAGCGGATCTAATCTTAACAGGCCTTTTGGGGACCTTGGAAAGATTGGTGGAAATGGTGATTATTGAAACTTCATTGATAGGAGTTGGAGTAACGGGAGTCTTTTCGAAAAGAATTTGTTAGTTGTCCATTAGGCGTTGGATGTCTATCTTCAGCAATGGACAATCGATCGGTAGGGAGGAACAAAAGTAGCAATCTTCTTTACATCCTGGGAAAATCCCAGCCTTCAACAGATTCAACTTGATTGTCAGTAATGGAGTTATCAGATTATCAACAGTAGAAACAAACAGATCTTCTTCAACAGCATGGACATTGCGACCATGCTTTGGCATCAGAGCGGATATTACATTCGACTTCTCTGGGGCGTCGAACTCAACCTCTTTTGCATCTATTAAATCTTGAATTTTATGCTTAAGTGCCCAGCAATCGTTGGTGTCATGCCCGATGCTGTCAGAATGATAGGAACATTTAGCATTGGGATGATAATGTGGGGAAGTTGTATTCACATTTTTTGGTGCCTCTTTGATAGTGGTGAGATTTAGCTTCAACAAATGGGGAAGAACTTGTGCAGGCATCATGTTGATGCGGGTGAACTACCGTTGTGTCCGTTCTACCCGTTGCTGGTTAGGTCTGGACTGATTGTTACGAAGCTGATCATTTGATGAATTTTGAATCATCACGGCCCCTACAGTCGGTCGGCGCTCCGTTCTTCCCAATCTTTTCTGAGAGTATATAACAGCTGCCTCCTTCTTGGCCGGAAATGATTTCTTAACAGTTGTGGATGCAGAGGCATCCCTTTGAATCTTCCCACTCTTAATACCAGCTTCCACCCGTTCGCCAGTCAGAATCAAATCAGTAAACCCTGCGGAAGAGCTCCCGATCAAATGGTTGAAGAACGGGCCAGATAGGGTCCCCAAGAACATATCAACTAGTTCCCTATCTGAAAGAGGTGGCTGCACTCTTCCGGCCAAGTCGCGCCATTTCTGGGCGTATTCTTTGAATCCCTCATTTGAGGCCATCCCCATACTTTGTAGCTGAGTACGGGTTGGCTCAAAGTCAGCGTTATATTGATACTGGCGATAAAAGGCAGCTGCCAAGTCTTCCCAGTTATGCACTTCTGACCTCTCAAGCTGGTAAAACCAGTCTAGCTGTGTACCGGACAAGCTGTCCTGAAAGAAGTGTACCCAAATATTTCTGTCGGATGTATGAGGTTGAATTCTTCTGACATATGACCTCAGGTGCATCTTCGGGCAAGACAGCCCGTCATATTTTGCAAAAATTGGCACCTTAAACTTTGGAGGGATCACAATCCCAGCAATCAATCCCAATTCTTCAAAATCTAATCCGGGAACCCTTTGCAGCTCCATAGCTGCCAGCCTATCCTCCAAGTTTTTGTATTTGTCGTCCGCTGGCGGGTATTACTTCTCTGAGTAGTCTTCATCTTCCTCAACCTCTTCCTCTTCAGCCTCGGACTCCGAAGGTAATGCAGCCCCTTTTCCTTTACCAGTCCCCTCATCAGATGTGGAGGGGAATTCAAGAACTCTCCTAGCTTCATTCTCAAACCTTCTTCCCAGTGTAGCTACCCCAACTCTTTTCTTCTTTTTTCCTTTTTCTTGCTCTTTGTTACCTAATAGTGCTTTAAGATCCTCCTGACCATTTGCTAAGGTCATTAGGAGCTGTTGAAACTGCGAGTTTTGTGACTGCAGATCTTTGACCGTCTGTTCAAGATCCATCTTACTGAAATAAATAGCAGAAAGATAAGGAAACCTGGCGTGAAGACCTGTTTATGCATATGATAAATGATATTTTTATTCATGAAATTCATTCAAGGATTTAGAAATTCAAAATTGTTGCAGACAAAAAGAACACACGTCATATTAATAAGAAGAAATTTTGTCAGTACATAAATGCCCCATGGGCAAAATATTACAAAAACTTCTTAAGTTAAAAAGACGTTGCGCATCCTCTTTGGTGCGATGTAAGTGTTGAGGGTCTCCTCCTCGTGAAGTCGGAGGGTAAGCTCCAAAACCTTCTTCTCACTGGCATAGAAGTTGGCTTCAAAAGTATCCCTTTCTTCTTTGAGTTGGATCCAACTCTTCTGCATTTCCTCCCATGATGTAGGCATGTCAGGATGTAGGATGGTGTAAGGAACCTCTCCTTCCTTAACAGGCTCTTTAATCAAAGGGAGAATGTGAGGGTAAGGCATCATAAGACTCTGGGCGCGGGTTCGTACCCACTTGAGATAAGGCTCAAGAGGGATGGAGTTCTTGTGCCCCAGTGTCTTGCTATCTACCTTGTTAGGCATCCTCCAAGCTCTGATGAATCTTTGGCGAAGTCCTTGTGCATCGTTGTCGAAGTCAAAAACTAGGTCAGGAATCAACATGTCATGAGGGCCATCCCTCCGTGCATATCCAAATTGTCTTAAAGCTAGACAAGGGTTATAGGTAATGCCTCCCCTAATGCCAAGTAACGGAACATTAGGGAACTCACCACAACGATCGACGATGATGACATTTTCTCTGGACCGAGAACACCAATGTACATCAGAATGTGTGAGGGTCATCAACCGTTGTGACCACCTTAAGCCTTGTTCATTCTTCAAAAAAGATTGTGGAAGGTGAGAAATAAACCACCTTGCCAAGAGAGGAGTACATCACATGAGAACACCTCTCTTCCTCATTGTTCGTGTGTAAAATGAGTGGAGGATGTCCCCAAGCAATGTAGGTATTGGATTCCTGGATAAGAAGATCTTGACGGCGTTGACATCTATAAGTTGGTCAGGATTTGGGAACAAGACCAACCCATAAATAAGGAGTGCCACAATCTCTTCAAAGGCTTGCAGATCCAGGGAATTCCAACACTCTTGTGCCTTCTCAAACAAGAATTTTGCCAAGAAGCCTTTGACACCACTTCTAGTCTCCCAATGCCCCTTGATGTCAGATGGTTGCAAGTGTAGTGCTTGAGCAACATCTTCAGGCTTTGGTTCTTTTTCCGTACCGTTGTAGGGTAGTTGATTAAGAATAGGAATCCTCAGGAGTTGAGAAAATTCCTCCAAAGTAGGCACCAATTGATAGTCGGGGAATGTGAAACTGTGGAGAAGGGGGTCAAAGAACTGGAATAACACTTTCACCATGTCTTCTTCAATACTGGTGCTGACTAGGATGAGAAGTCTACCATGTCTTTCACTGAAGAGAGAGCTTTCTGGAATTCTGGATGTAAGCTCCTTGAGTTGAGGAGGGATTCTCACAAGGTTGACTTGGATAGTTTTCCTGCGAAGAATTTCCATGACCTACAAAACAAGAACAAAGATGAAGATCCAAACCCTTGAAATGGTTAGTGGATGCATATGATGCTTTATGATGTTCATGATGTATGCACAAACATATGTACAAGCAAGTCACACAAAACCCTAGTTTCAGGCTCGCATGGGGTTTCATAGGTAAGTACCCTCTTGAGTGTAGTTGGCTTAAAAACCTGTCCTATAAATAGTAACTGGGTTCTAAGGAGCTCAATATCATTGGATTGCTTTCCATGTTCATTGTTTTGGTTTAGCCACTTAACTAGCGACCAAAATATTGCAAGAAAACAACCCTCAATGAGTGTAGTATCGAGTATCTACCAACTTCAGACTGTACCAAAGCCGGTCATCTCACTACCCCTAATAAAAGGCCAAGATGGTCAAGTAAGGTTCTAGGTCATTAGTGCTTAGTGACATCACTCAGCGGCCCCGTACTCTCCTTGATTGAACTCAAGGGTTACCGGTACTCACAAATATGTCGCACTAATATAGCTATTGCTTCAACCGTGTCGGTATACCCCGCACAGTTTCCACAACGTATTACTATATATGAATGTTTCCCAAATCTGGGTGTAGGATTTCAAGCCCAAACAAGAGAACCAAAATTTAAAGTAATCAAAGCAAACAATTAGTCATGCAAAAGGGTGATCTAGGCCCTAAGGTTACTCCACTTTTAAATAAGTCCCCAGCAGAGTCGCCAGTTCTGTGATACGGTGGGAGAACTGACTTGAGGTTTTGCGTTTGTTTTTGCAAATGTTTCGGTTTAGCAAGAGTCGCCACCGACTTTTTATTTTATCCTAAGGAAAGGTTAAAAAGCACAGGAAAAACCTTTGAGATGTTTTCTTGGGTTCGGGGAGTAGATTATAGAAAGGGAAGGTATTAGCACCCTTTCTATCCATGGTTATCCATGGGCTCTTAGTTATTTGCTTAGATCACTTGCCTTTGATTTTCAATTGTTTGAAATGGTGCTTTGTGTGTGTGGTTTTGAAAATGTTTTGAAAAAGATGCCTTGTCTAGGCAACCATTGTAACAATTCTTTACTCGAATGTTTTACAAAGGTGTTTTTCTTTTTGAAAAGACGTGTCAATGTTTTTGAAAGTTGTTTTTGAAAGTTGTGTTGTGGAGTGTGTTTTGAAAGTAGGCAAGTGTGTTTTGCAAGTTTGATCAAGTAACTAAGAGTTGTCTACCCTATTGTACTCAAAGGTCTTTCTCGTGTTTTAACCCTTTTAACAGTATTGTTCCACCATTGTATTTGGTGGACAATCTTGTGTTAGGATGTTAACGGGACGGGCGCGGGTCATCGTTTAGACCATGAAAGCAATAGTGTCAAGTATCTTTGGCAATTTTCTTGAGGGACTATGATCATTTTGTTTAGGCAGCTTCGAAAGCGTCATCGAGGGACTATGATCATTTGATTTTTTTTTGTTTTGCCAAAGACACTCAACATGCAACATGGCCCATTTTTTAAGGCAACAATTGGAGTAACCCTAAGGGTGCAAGTGTGTATTGTGTTGTCCATTTTCATGTTTTTTTGTCTTTGTATTAGTCAAGCTATTTGTTATTTGATTTGCATACAAACCCTAGGTCTATCATGGCATAATTTGAAAGCTTTTAAATGCGGAAATTTAAAGTCCTAAATTATTACAACATGGTTATGGGGATGGGGGTACAAATGTTTGAATGGGGGGATATTTGACAAGAAATTAAATTCTAAGCTATTACATCCATATCGAATATACAAATATTTAATTGTACAATATTTGAATAAATACAATAAATATGCAAAATGTATTATGCACAAAAATGATTTTTTATGTTTGTGAAAGTATTTTTCAATGTGAAATATAAACAAAAATAAAAAGGTCAAATTTTGAATATTTTGTGGTTTAGGGCAAAACCCTAGTTTTCAAATAAATAATATTTATTTATTAATTATATACAATATTTATATATTAATTTATACAAAAAATAAAAAAAGAAGTATATTGTAAAAAAAAGTATTTTTAGTGTCATGTATTAATAAAAATAAAAATGCATTATTTTTATATTTTTGTCCTAAGTATTCTAATAAAATAAATAAGTATTTATATTATATATTAAATATACTAAATATATACAAAAAATAAGATATTAATTATTTACAAAAAAAAGTATATTTTAAAAATGTTTTCAAAATGTAAACAAAAAATAATAACTGAAAAATGTTTATTTTTGTATTTTTTTTAGGGTTTTAAATAAAAAGGTTTTTATATTTATTTACATATATATGCTAAATAAAACAAATAAATGCCAAATAAATGCAAAAATGTATGGAAAACATATTTTTGATATTTTTTATATTTGAGTAAAAAATAATAAGTCAGAATCAAAAAGAAAAAGTCAAAAATGATAAATATTTCACATAATGGGCCAGGGGGTGCAAATTGGAAAAGGGGGGTGCAAAGAGCAGGACTGACCCAGGCCCAGCCCAAGCCAGTCATCTTCAACCTTCAGCATTGTTTGAACAAGCAAAAACGCGCGTTTCTTAACTCCTGATTCTTGGACTTTCATGCAAAACTCATAAAACCAATAATGTAGAGCATCAAGAGACGAATTCAGACATATAAAACACTTGACCTAACTCTAAGAAACGAGGGAGAATTTCTTCATCCCCAATTTCTGACCTAATTTTTCTTCAATGTTCATGGCCAAAATTCTCACAGCATACTCAATATAAATGAAAAGTAAATACATGGATGGCTTCAGGGCTATGAGTAGAACATGTTTCATTCACAAACCTAAGTCTAATCATGTCTGGATAGAGAGATAGAAGTCCATGGTTTTACCTGTTTCAGCTTGAGTCGTGTACATCAATGTAGGTATCTTCAATGGAGTTTGAGCTTTGGTACAGCTTGCCTGAAGTCCAAGGATGCTTCTCCAACACTTAGCTTGCTTTGAATCACTCTGAATCGTGCTATGGAAGTCCACCTACAAAACTGAAAACTGAAAATGGCAAGTAATGTTAGGGATGTTACAGCTTGGGTTTAAGGCTTGGGATAGTTCCAATGGATGATATGGAATGTATTTGAACTGGTTTTAGCCAAAGTGCACGAGTGGAATGGATTGTGGAAGTCAAACTGCAACAGATGCCCTGTTTTGCAGAAAAACTGTGATTTTCTGTAAGAGGAGGGATGAAGGGTGGTTTAGTCGTGCTTTAGGATTGCTTGGATGTATGAAAGATGTTTGCAAAGTTTGTGTTTTGATGTGTTGACAGGAATGAGAGATTGGAGTTGTTTTGCCAAGTTTCTTCAAATGTAAGCAAGGATAGTGTTAGTGTCAATACAGGCCTGTACTACCCTCTATGTATACTGCATATCTTGCCCTTGGTAACACAAATTTGTGGACTCTATCTGGCCTCAAAGATCTGGCTTGTACTTCAAAGATCATGAACTTGACATAAAGCACTACTTTTCAAAAATGGCAAGTTTGCTTTTTCTACTTAAGGGATAATTCTTTGTGTAATGACTAAATGCACAAAACAATGCTTGAACACAATGGTTAGGCATTTAATTATGGAGTGAAAACTTGGTTTAGAGGCCTGCAAGCAAGTACCAAGCATGCTGATTTGAAAATGAAACTTGTATGAACATGTATTTGGTTATGAACAAAAGTGAATTTTGCCCAACTTTGCAAATTCGATTCTCCCTAACCACAAGGGTGTTTGAGAAGTTCTTGGACAATTTTGAAATCTTGGAATGTGTACTACAATCCATCTTTGTAATGAAAATTGAAACTCCAAGTGGAAGCATGTGAAAAATGGCCAAGAAGTTGGACAAAAATCCTGCCTAGAATAGGTCAAAATTTTTCTAAGTTAAAAATGTTTTGCACCCTTATTCCAAAACTCATAACTTGCGCTACATGCTTCCTTTGAGAAAACTTTGTGAATAAAAGTTGTAGATTTTGCAATGTACTACAACTTTCATGTTTTGAGTTTTGTTTGAATCCATTTGTATATTGATGAAAAAATGGGACAAAGTTAGGGAAAAATAAGGGAATTTCATAACTTAGAAAATTTCTAAGTTATGAAATTTCTTCATTTTAAACCCTAATTTGCAATTTTGGATTTCTTGATGAACAAGTTTCGTAATTTGACATGTCTTGATGAAAAATGAATCTTGGCACTTGATTTTGACCAAAAAGTCAAAGTTTGACTTTTCAGTATACAGTCAAATTTTGATCAGTTGACTGGAAAATTCATCTGTCAATCTTGTGCATTTGAGATCTTTTGAACTTGTTGAATGTGTCAAGACAATGACATTGAATCCTTAAGTCCATATATGAGCTTGGTTTGCCATTGGTTAGGTCAAACAGTCAAAAATTGCCTTTGTGCAGTCAAAACCCTAAAAATGACCATTTTGCCCTTTTGGTGATCTGATCAAATTTCTTGTGGAATTGTGATCCAAACTTGACCAAATGGTTCATATGAGTTCATTATGTTGATGTGGGTCAAATTTCATGAGGTTTGACTGTTAATTTGCCACAGTTGACTTTTTCCCCAATACAACTGATTTTAGGTCAACTGTCCAATTGACTGGGTAAAAATTGGAATCAAGGCTTGAAACTTGGTAAGGATAAACTTGTAAGTCCAACATGAAGCATTAAAGTCACTTTGGGCATTTTTGGTCAAAACATATTTGTGCAAACTCAAAACCTAATTTGGGTCAACAATGCAAGGAGGGGTCTTGAGCACAGCAAACCCTAACTTGATCTTAAGCTCCAAGAGTCTTATGGTGAGAAAATGTTGATGAAAAGGGAGGGCAAATTTTGGGGTACAACACCTTACTATCCAGGTTCCTTCTCATAACCTTACTATCCAGGTTCCTTCTCATAACCTTATTATCCGGGTTCTTCCTCTCTTATCCCCAGACAGCAGTCCACAACACTGTAACACCAGGACCCGGTCAAACACAATTGATTTCACATTCCCCCAGAAAGCCGCGGTGCAGTATATACCCCGACTAGATATGCAGTTCATCCGCTTCCCAAACCGGAATTATTCCCCAGTAGAATAACGGACAACTGAAGCTCCTAAAACTCTATTTCTCCTAAGACAGAGACCAGCATTCCCCAGCGAAGTCCTCCTTAACAACAGGTATACGGGTCCTCACAAAGGAATCTCTTATGCGATCAACACCTCTTCGGATGGCATCTTTAAGCCCATCTCCGATAATCCTCCATCATCGACTTCCCAAATGGCATCTATAAGCCCATTCCCGAAATCACAAATCAAGTGCCACTTCATGCGAGTGCAAATTTCTAGGCACTCTAGTGTTCAATCATCTTCCACCTTCAGATCACGAAAGGCAGACAACCAATCTACATCTTCAGGTTTAAGAAGATTGAACAGGGGCAGCTGTTGTACCCCAAAATTTGCCCTCCCATATTTCTCAACACATGGAAAGTGAGGTCCCCAAGTTGCTCAAGGAAGTTCAAGTGTTGACCAGATAAACTATCTCCTAAGGCAACCTACCTCAAATTAGGGTTTCTATTTTAATCAAGATGTGTGAACCACAAAGGACTCAAATGCTTACCATTGTCCTAATATGTTCTCAAGATCATCCATGTCAAGTTTCAAGCCTTGCAGAAGAAGTTTGCTCAGTCAATTGCTCAAATGCTTGAAAATCAACTGTATTAGGTCAAAAGTCAACTGTGGCCCACATATAGTCAAACTTCAAGATTTTTGGTCAACATCCACATTTCGGTGCCTCCATTCGGGCAGGCTCACCGGTGATCCTTTTGCCCCGAGTGTCAGATGACTCGGCAACATGGGTAAGGATTGGAACATGAACAGGGACAGTAGTAGGTGTACTGGCAGGTGTAATAACAACATGTTTTTGAACAATTAGTGGGGAAATTTCAGGAGAGAAAAGTCTTCTGTTGTGGGTGACCTTGCTAGATCCAACAATATTGTTGACGTCAATATCAACCTCTTCACCCTTCAAATCTTGTTTAATCCCATGATAATACACGTCAGCCCAATAGTGCCACGGGACAACTTTATTTGATGTATAAGGGATAGGTCCAGGAATGGTAATGATCAATGGAGCGATTCTCGGAACAAATGTAATTCTAACAGGCTTTCTCGAGGAAGCCTTGGAAGAATTGGCGGAAATGGTGATTATAGAAACATCTTCAAAAGGAATCAATGGAACCAAAGTTTTCTCGAACAAAATTTCTTTGTTATCCATCAGGAGTTGGACACCTAACTTCAATAGATGTCAACCAATAGGTAGGACGGAACACATATGGCAACCTTCGCCACAACCCAGAAATAAATCGGCTAACAGAAGGTTCTTCTTCACAATCATCAATGGAGTAGAAACGTCTTTCACAGAGGTCACAAATAAATCATCTTCTTCGTATTTACTAGATGAATGAGACATATCAGCTCCCTCTCGCAACCTTTTTCCAAACCTGTGACCCACATTCAGGAGGACCATCTTTTTCTTCTTATTCTTATCCTTCAAGATAAGAGTCTTCATATCTTGCTGACCCTTGGCAAAGTTCATGAACATTTCCTGGAACTGAGTGTTTTGAGCTTGTAGGGCCTTGATAGCTTGAACAGTAGACGTTTCAGAAGACATGATGTGCTGAAATAAACAGCGAAGAAGATGAGAAACCTGTAAGGGTACCTGTAATGAGGTGCATTGGAATGGAATGCGTATGATATGTATTGTACCCCAAAATTTTCCCTCTCATATTTCTCAAAACATTGCAAGAAAGATCTCCAAGTTGCTCAAGATTTCTCAAGAGTTGGACAGTCAAGTCATCTCCTAAGGCAGTCAACCTCAAATTAGCGTTTTGTGTTGCATCAAGGTCCTTGCATCCAAATGACCTAAAGTTCTCCCCAATGTCCTAATATGTTATCAAGTTCATCCATGTCAAATTTCAAGCCTTGCAGAGGAAGTTTGCTCAGTCAATTGCACAAAGGGTCCAAAAATCGACTGTGCTAGGGCAAAAGTCAACTGTGACCCAAATACAGTCAAACTTCAAGATTTTTTTTCAACATTCTAATTTTTAAGGATATTTCATCATTTGATCAAGGTTTAATCATGATTCATCAAGGATTGCTCAAAATTCATCAAGACTCAAAAGTTGCTAAATTAGGGTTTTGTAGGAAAAGTCAACTCAACTTTGACCAAGCATAACTTTCTCATACTTTATGAGAAATGACACATCGAAATCTCATTTTGAAAAGGATGCAATTTACTACAATCCATCTTCATACCCCAAGATCAGAAAATGCACTCACAAGAAGTTACAAATTTGGACATTATAGGTCATTTTTGAAAGTCAACAAAAACACCTTTTTTTCCAAAGCTTATAACTTGAGCATGGAATATCAAAACGATATTAGACCAAAAGGGTTGGTCAGAGGACATCTCAAGCTTTCTAGAAAATCCAAGAACACTTCCAAAAGTTCAAAATTGAAGAAGTTATGTATTATTGAAGTTAGGAATTTTTGCAAAATTGCCAAAAGTCAACTATCCCCAAAACTTCAAATTTTGTCAAATGGGCCCATTCTTTTCCACTTGATTTGATCTTGTCACATTACAAACGTGTACTAGCTTCAGCCTTGTGACCATTTGTCAATTTTATTATTTAATTTGATTTTTTTAATGAATTATTTCATTTTAAATCAATTTAAATCAAATAAAATCCAAACATTGATTATTTGATCTCTTTTTGGCTATTTCAGGACCTAATCATCATCATCAAGTGAATCAAATTCGTATCATACATGCCATGTGCAAAAAGATTGGATTTTTGGCAAAATTGGAAAGTTATCAATGGAGGATCAAATCAAATCTCCAAGCATTGATGTACAAGGATTCAGCCCACATTTGTTGACCTAATGCATTGCTCATTACTTATACAAGCCAAAGCACACGAATTCAGAGGTTGGAGGCTGCAGAATCATCAAAAGAAAACTTGAAAAAATTGCCAAAAAGTGTGAAACTGAAATCGTGCTTAGAGGCAAATTCAACACCAAAATTCCACGCTAATCCATTGCTGGGTGTCCACTGAATCTCCTTCAACCCCTAGCAAGCTCTCTCACCCTCTCAATCGCGCTGTAAGTCTCTCTAAAAACCGCTTTTCATTTGAAATCGCAACTCCATGTTCTTGCACTTTTTTGACAAATCTTTGGTATATTCATGATGCTCATTCAATTTCTGAACTTTTGGCATTATTTGATCACGTTTATATGAACCATATCCCTGTAACCGAACCTAGGGTTTCGTAGATTTCTTTTTGGGTATTTTATTTTCAGGAAAAATCAGCCCCATTGATGGATATAGGCATGATCAGTGGAGGAAGACGAGCATGACCATGGTCCTGGATTTGATTTTTATGGCCTATAAAAGAATTTAGAACGCACATGTGAATTTAGCTGCGGATGCAAATCCACAGGTAAATATCCAGGCTGAACGAAGAAGATGAAGACGTGCCCCCTCCCATTGGCTGATTCAAACTTGGCGCGTTTCTTTTTTTTTTTATTTCTGGCATAATACGCGTTTTCCTATTTTATTATTATTGTCCAATAGGTATACAACTAAAGCGCGTTGGTTGAGTGGTGGAAGCGTTGTCCAATGACTTACAGGACCTGGGTTCGAATCTCAGGTCCCCCATGCATTTGTTTGTTATTTTCAATAGGTGATCCAGTGATGATGCCAGCGTGGGATCCATCATACTCCCTCACTCAGATGCTTGCCAGATGGCCCCAGGCCAGATCTGGTGGTCCAGATGTGATGTCCACCATATGCCCTAGTCAACGTGCACACGTGGAATCAGAAAAGTCAGCCAAGGCCAGCGCCTGTTGGGCCTTTGAATTGCCATTCTCACCTCCAAATTGAGCCTGAACCCCCCCCCCCCCTGAGTTTTTCTATATCATTGTTTTTTTTATTTAATTGTTTGTTTTATTATTTTATTGCTAACTAACCAATCATATTTTTTCTGCCATAAAATTAAAAAAACTAAATAAAAAAATTCTTAATTAAATTAATTTTCAGCATTTTATTTTTGTTAATAAATATTAATTTAATTAATTTAGTTTAATTAGGAAATAACTTTAATATCTTTTGCAATAATTAAAATTAACTTAGATAATTAGGTTTTATTAACTTATTAATTTAAGGCTTAACTTAATTTAATTTCTTCCCTAAATTCAAAAATAAATAAAAAAATCTTTTCTTTAATAAACAAAGGGTCAAAACCCTAGAACTCGCCCGATTTAATTTCTCGCACGCGATCCATTTTTTGTTCAATATTGTATCTGTTTCCCGGAATGTAATAGTTTAATAGGACTTTAATATTTTTTACCGCTTTATTTACTTTCCGCATTTTAATTTCAAGGGTTGTTTTTGGCGATGTAAATACCCGACGCCTTGTAATAGTTAGTTTAATTCCCGCAACTTATAAACTGTTAGATGTTTGATAATAGGGAATGCATGACAAGATCAAATGTTTAAACCTAAAATCAACATAGATAACCATTTGACATGTACAAAGATAAAATAACCTGAAAACAACACACTCGCACATGCGCACTCTTAGGGTACACCTCACTTGGTTGCCTTCGAACGTGGTCATTGAGTATAGGAAGTTTTAGAGGTCGCCCTCTTGTCCAAAGATCATAGTTGCCCCGAAACGGCTGCCTCGGAAAAATGATCTAAGACATTAGGGTTACCGCTAAGGCGTCCTAACATTGCTTTAGTGACCGCACGTCCCTTAATCGAATTGACCCTTAAAACTCCAACGACGGTGCTACCTACTCATTCATAGTGGGATAGTATTTTCTAAAGGACATTAGCACAGATTGATTCCTTTTTCGAGTAGGTAGATGGTTCTTAAGTACTTGCTCCTTCAAAAACAAAACAAAACCTTTCGCACTTACACCTTTCAAACAAAAACTTCTTTCAAACCCACAAACACAAAGAAAAGAAAACTTTGAAAACACTTTGAGCAAGTACCTAAGAGCCCATGGATAACCACGGATAGAAAGGGTGCTAACACCTTCCCTTTCTATAATCTACCCCCCGAACCCGAGAAACATCTCGAAAAAGGAATTTTTCTGTGCCTTTTTTCCTTTCCTTGTTGGATAAAATAAAAGACGGTGGCGACTCTTGCTTACCGGGACATTTTGCAAAAACAAACGCAAAACGCGAGCCAGCATTACAAAAACAGTCAGTTCTCTCCCACCGTATCACAGAATTGGCGACTCTGTTGGGGATAAACTTATAAGTGGGGTGTACCTTAGGAATAGTTCATAATGTTTTCAATTGTTTGCTTTGTATGCTTTATATTTATGGGTTTGTATCGGAGTTACTATAGATCCTAACCCGGATTTGGGGATACCCTTTAGGTTAGTAGCAATAAACTATGAGGGAACTGTACAACATAGACCGATACGGTTGAAGCAGTAGCTACATTGGTGTGGCACTTTAGTGTGTACTGATATCCCTTGTGTTGGAACGAGGAGAATATGGGTCTTCTAAGGGGTCATTAAGCACCAACTTACCTTAGAACCTTTAAATTGACCAACTTGGCCATAGAACAGTAGCAGTATGCTACACTCATTGAGACTAAACTCTCGCGATGATTCCGGCCGCAAGAAAAGGTTGCTAAACTGGAATTATGACCGATTGAGGGTAGTCAATGATATTGAGATCCTCTAGAACCCGATTACTATTTTTAGGCCAGGTTTGAACCAACTGAACTGAAAGAGGGTAGTACCTAAGCTCCTGGCCAGCCTGAAATCTAAGGGCTCTCTGTGTGACTTGTGTGCCTTTACCATGTTAGCTATTTGTGAATACTTGTGGTGTGGTTTCCATCATGACATCATGACATCATGACATCATAACATGTCATACATCTTGCATTGGACTAACCTATTTCAAAGACAGGAGGGATTCATCTTTGTTCTGTTTTGTAGGTCATGATGCCCATACGTAGGAATACCATCTGGATTAACTTTGTCCAGGTTCCCACCATGCTTAAAGAATTGGTTTCAAAGATGCCAGATACCACCTCCTTCATCAGGAGACATGGTTACCTCTTGGGTTTGGTTACCTCTAAATTGGACGAGCAGATGATGAGTGTTTTGGTCCAATTCTATGATCCGCTGTACCATTGCTTTACTTTTCAGGACTACCAACTGGTCCCCACCTTAGAAGAGTTCTCTGACCTACTTGGTATCTCTATCCGGGAGCAGACCCCATTTACTGGTTAGGAGAAGATCCTTAAGCCAGAAGAGATTGCTTCAGCCCTTCATATGACAAAGGATGAGGTAATGGCTAATTGGGAGACTAGAAGTGGCAAAGGGCTTTCTGACTAAGTTCTTGGTTGGTAAGGCTAACTATTTCTGGGATAGTCTAGACTTCAAGGCATTCGAGGATATTCTGGCTCTTCTGATATATGGCTTGGTATTGTTTCCGAACTATGACTCCTTTGTTGATGTGAGTGCGGTGAAAATCTTCATCTCCCGGAATCCTGTACCCACGCTCTTGGGTGACATTCTTCATCAGCTTTATGCTCGTACTGCCCGAAAGCGGGGAACCTTGATGTGTTGTGCTCCTTTATGGGCGAGGTGGTTTATTTCGCACCTCCCCAAGTCAGTGCTGAAGAACAAAGAAGGCATGGGCTGGGCTTATAGAGTTATGTCTCTCTCCCATAATGACATCATCTAGACTATCAAGGGTATGGATGAGGTGGCTATCATTGATCGATGTGGGGAGTACCCCAATGTTCCCCTGATAGGAACCAATGGAGGAATTTCTTACAACCCATGCTTGGCCTTACGTCAGTTTGGGCGAGCCAGAAGAGAAGGACCTCATGAGCTGTTAATGCCTAATATCATCTTTGACTTTCAAGGGGATAGCGACGAGCAACGTCGCAGATTCATAAGGGCTTGGGATAGAGTTCACATATCTGATCCACATGAGTTGGGTCCAAAGACTTCTCTTCTGATGGAGCCATATCTCAGATGGGTCTGTATCCGTGCCCAAAAGCTGGGCATGCCATATGAAGCTGTCCTGCCTATCATTGTTAAAGTTGCTAATGAAGAAGGGGTTCTTTCGACCATCCTCCATTCTCATATGCCCACTGACATTGGGGCACTGAAAAGGTCTTGGATGCAACTGAGAGAAGAGCGGGATGCTTACCGAGAAAAGTTTAACGAGCAAGAGCAGAAGATCCAGAAGCTGACTAGGCAGCTGGAGAACGAGCGGGTTCTCAATGACTATGTCCGCACCGACAAGAAGCGACCATGGGAGCACTGATTGGCCTTTGATTATTTCCTTTCCAGTTTTATTTACTTTTCAGTACTTCCTTTCTTGTAACGCCTTAAGGGCATCTATTGAACAATTTGAATTTCAAAGTTTACCTAATAAAAGTGTGTTTCACTTATTGTTTACGAATTTGAATCTCTCGATGTCTTTGAAATCATATCATACGCATTCATCCCATGCACTTCATAACAGGTACCCATTACAGGTCTCTTATCTTCTTCGCTGTTTATTTCAGCATCATGTCTGCTGAACCACCAACTGAGCAAGCAATCAAGGCCCTACAGGCCCAGAATGCCCAATTCCAAGAGTTGTTCATGAATCTAGCTAAGGGTCAGCAAGATCTGAAGACCCTGATTCTGAAGGAGAAGAAGAAGAAGAAGAAGAGGACAGTCTTGTTTAACACAGGTCACAGGTTTGGAAACAGACTACGGTATAAAGTTGATTTGACCACCTCATCTGGAGGGAAAGATAGTCAGGAAGAAAGGAGGGCTCTTAGCCCCGTGGTCTCAGACAATGAGACAGACTTCGACGAAGACCAGTATCCTCCGGCCGAGGATAGATACAAACAATTGGAAGACCGGTTGAGTGTGATGGAAGTTCAGAAAGTGCCTGGTCTGGACTTTGGTGATCTGGGTCTATCATCTGAGGTGGTGATTCCCCACAAATTCAAAGCACCAGCCTTTGCTAAGTATGACGGAGTTTCTTGTCCAAAGCTGCACCTCCGGTCATATGTAAGGAAGATTCAGCCGTACACCACTGATAAGAACCTATGGATCCACTTCTTTCAAGACAGTCTCTCAGGGACTCAGCTTGAATGGTTTTACCAGTTGGACGGAGCCAGTATCCCCGGTTGGGAAGATTTGGCTACTGCTTTCTACAGGCAGTACCAATACAACTCTGACCTCGCTCACACGCATACCCAACTCCAGGGTATGTCAATGAGAATGGGCGAAGGTTTCAAAGATTATGCTCAGAAGTGGAGGGACCTCGCCGGAAGAGTACAACCACCCTTGGCTGATCGGGAGCTTGTGGATATGTTTCTGGGGACCTTGTCTGGTCCATTTTTCAACCACCTGATTGGGAGCTCTTCGTCTGGGTTTACGGAGCTAATTATGACTGGTGAGAGGATTGAGGCTGGTATTAAGGCTGGTAAGATACAGAAGGGTGCCTCATCAAGCACCGAGAAGAATCCTTTTAAGAAAGAGTCCAGCGTTGTCTACAGTTCGAAAAGCCAGAATAGACCTGAACGCTGCCAAGATGTTATAGCGGTTGTTATTTCAAGACCTGATGGTGCTCCTCAGCACAACAACCAACAAAAGGACGAGAGACCTCGAAGGAAATTCACCCGTCTCAACATGACTTTGTCTCAAATTCTGCCACAGTTACTAAAAACCAACCCGGTGGTTCCAAGGGAGGCCCCGAAGAATCCAAATACAACATCACCAAAGTATAACCCTAATGCCCGCCGTGCTTTTCACTCTGATAGCCCGGGGCATAATACAGATGATTGTTGGTCTTTGAATAATAAAATACATGACTTAATTGATGCTAAGGAGATTGAGTTCGAGGCGCCCGAAAGAACTAATGTTGTGACTGCCCCTATGCCCAAGCATGGAGTAAATGCTGTTGTTGAAGACTCGTTTGTGGTTTATGTGAATGATATTGCTACCCCTTTGATGACTGTGAAGAAGAACCTTTTGCTAGCCGGTTTATTTCCGGGCTGTGACGAAGGTTGCCATATGTGTTCTGTCCTTCCTACCGGTTGCCATCTTTTGAAGTTAGGTGTCCAATGCCCGATGGATAGTAAAGAATTTCTTTTTGAGAAGAATGTTGTTCCCTTAGTTCATACTGAAGAAGTTGCTATTATCACCATTTTCGACAATTCTGCCAAGGCTTCCACGAGAAAGCCTGTTAGAATTACATCTATTCCAAGAATCACACCATTGATCATCACTATTCCTGGGCCTATCCCCTACACCTCTGATAAAGCTGTCCCTTGGCACTACGGGGCCGACGTTTATTTTCATGGAGTTAAACAAGAGTTAGATGCTGATACTGACGTCAGCAATATTGTTAGACCTGCCAAAGTCACCCGCAGCGAAAGACTTTTCTCACCTGATATATCTCCACCAACTGCCCGGAAGCCTGTTGTTACTACACCTGCTAGTGTACCTGCTACTATTTTTATCCGAGTTCCCATTCTTACCTCCGTTGCCGAGTCCTCTAATGCTAAGGGCAAAGGGACCACTGATGAGCCTTCCCAGACGGAGGCACCAAAGACGATTACTGTTGAAGCTTCTAGACAAAAGATGGAAGAGATTATGAAAATCATCAAAAAGAGCGACTACAATGTAGTTGAGCAGCTGGGGCAAACCCCGTCCAAAATTTCTATGTTGTCTCTATTGCTATGCTCAGAAGCCCATGCCAAGGCTCTGATTGCATTCTTGAAGACTGCCCACGTACCACAAGAGACGTCAGCTAATCAGTTTAAAGATTGCGTGGCCAGTCTGACTGCTGATAATGGGTTGGGTTTCTTTGACGCCGATTTGACTGCTAAAGGGAAGAATCACAATGATGCCCTGCATGTCTCCATTGAATGCATGGGCACTACTCTTGCTCATGTATTAGTGGATATTGGTTCCTCATTGAACGTTTTGCCTAAGAAAGCTCTAGACCGGTTGGACTTTGAAGGATTGGAGTTGAAACCAGGCAACATTGTCGTCAGGGCCTTTGATGGGTCTAAAAGAATGGTACATGGAAAAGTGGATATTCCGATTAAGGTTGGTTCTCAGGTTTTCAACTCTACATTCTATGTGATGGACATTCGGCCATCTTATTCTTGTTTGCTGGGTCGCCCATGGATCCACAAAGTTGAGGCAGTGACGTCTACGCTCCACCAGAAGCTGAAGTACCCGGTCAAGGGGAAGATTATGACAATGCAAGGAGAGGAGGAGTACACGGTGAGCCACCTCAACTCTTTCTGATATGTATAGATGGATGGGGAATTCATTGAAACCCCATTTCAGCATTTTGAAGAGGTTCCCCAGACACTGGCATCAACTGAGACCGTTGTTGAAGATTCTCCTATGAAGATGGCTTTCTTTAAGGATGCCCGGGCTGTTGTTGAGAAAGGTGGGTGTGCACAGTGGGGCCGACTCCCTGATTTTACACAGAAGACTAACAAGTTTGGTTTGGGTTTCACTGCAGAAGCTCAAAGGGCTGTTCAGAATGCACGGATCGGAAGACCTCATCTGTTCATCAGCAACTCGGGAGTGAATTCCATTGAAGACGATGTTGAAGAGTCTGAGTTCGACAGCTGGATCTATCCTACTACTGACGATGGACCAAGCAACTGGGTAGTAAAGGACTTCATCCCTATTTCTTTTGTTACTCAGTAATGAAACTCTTTGTTTTGAATACGTAACAGACAATGTTTTAAACTCTATGGACCGGTGTCTTACCCGGGGCACCGTGGCTTCTTTTGTGAGGGCTTTATGTGTGTCATTTTCATATATCATTAATAAAAGCATTGGACGTTCTTGCATTTCAAATTTTGCGCTCCTTGTTTTTATTTTATTTATATATTGCAAAACAGCTATTTTACACACACTCACATATACAGGTCTACATCCACTCTGGATCTCACTAGTAACAACTCTACTACTTCCAGTTATGACTTCGAAAATCCGATCGACTTAGCCGAAGACGAAGGTGAAGATGATTGCGAAGTGCCTGGTGAACTTGCGAGACTGTTACTTCAGGAAGAAAGGGTTATTCAGCCACACGAAGAGCCGGTGGAATCAGTTAATCTGGGTACAGAGATAGACAAGAAAGAGGTCAGGATCGGTGCAAATCTAGAGCTTAGTGTGAAGCAATGGTTGATTCAGATGCTGCGTGACTATGTTGAGATATTTGCCTAGTCTTACGAAGATATGCCTGGTTTGGATACTGATATCGTGGTTCACCGCCTGCCTACCAAGGAAGACTATCCTCCAGTGAAATAGAAAGTTCGCCGAATGCACCCAGAGATGTCTAAGAAAATCAAGGCTGAAGTTATGAAACAGTTTGACACCGGTTTTCTAGCAGTTACTTGTTACCCTCATTGGGTGGCCAATGTGGTTCATGTACCTGAGAAGGATGGTAAGGTTCGAATGTGTGTTGACTATATGGATCTGAACAGGGCGAGCCCCAAGGATGACTTCCCTCTACCTCATATCGACGTTTTGGTTGACAACACCGCTCAGCATAAAGTCTTCTCCTTCTTGGATGGTTTCTCTGGTTATAATCAGATTAAGATGGCTCCTGAAGATAGGGAGAAGACAACCTTTGTTACTCAGTGGGGTACCTTTTGCTACAAAGTCATGCCTTTTGGATTGAAAAATACTGGGGGCGACGTATCAGCATGCCATGGTCGCTTTGTTTCATGACATGATTCATCATGAGATTGAGGTATACGTCGACGACATGATTGCAAGGTCCCAAACTGAAGAAGAGCACCTGGACCACCTTCAGAAGCTATTTGACAGGTTGAAGTTGTACAAGTTAAGGTTAAACCCGAACAAGTGCACCTTCGGGGTGAGATCTTGTAAGCTACCTGGTTTCGTCGTAAGCGATAAAGGTATTCAAGTGGACCCTGCAAAGGTAAAGGCTATACAAGAAATGCCAGCTCCCAAAATAGAGAAAGAAGTCAGATGCTTTCTAGGACGTCTGAACTACATTGCCCGATTCATCTCGCACCTGACTGCTACTTGTGATCCAATCTTCAAGCTATTCAAGAAAGATCAAGTAGTAAGTTGGAACGATGAATGTCAGTCCGCTTTCGAAAGGATCAAGGAGTATCTCAAATAGCCACCTATTCTGATGCTGCCAATTGAAGGGAGACATCTGATCTTATACTTGACAGTACTCGACAACTCAATGGGGTGTGTGTTGGGTCAGCATGACGAGTCTGGCTGAAAAGAGCATGCTATTTATTACCTTAGAAAAAAGTTTACCGACTGTGAGACCCGATACTCAATGCTCGAGAAAACTTGTTGTGCTTTGGTATGGGCTGCTCACCGGCTGAGACAGTATATGCTGACTCACACTACTCTGTTGATATCTAAAATGGATCCAATCAAGTATATCTTCGAAAAGCCTGCCTTGTCCGGAAGAATAGCAAGATGGCAGATGATCTTGACTGAGTATGACATCCAATATACGACTCAAAAGGCAATCAAGGAAAGTGTGTTGGCAGACCATTTGGCACATCAGGCAGTGGATGATTACCAATCTATGAACTTTGAATTTCCGGACAAGAATATCATGATAGTGACTGATTGTGAGACACCTGGACCGGATGAAGGACCTGAGGAAGGATCCCGATGGTCTATGTACTTTGATGGAGCTTCAAACGCTTTGGGTAATGGCGTTGGCGCCATGATCATATCTCCTAAAGGCTCTCATACTCCGTTCACCACCCGACTATGTTTCAACTGCACCAACATCATGGCGGAGTATGAAGCGTGCATCATGGGTCTTCGAGCAGCAATTGACCTAAGGATTAAGTTTCTAAGTGTCTTCGGAGATTCTGCTCTCGTGATCAGTCAGATCAAAGGCGAGTGGGATACGAAACACCCAAATCTTATTCCTTACAAGGAGCATGTATTGATGTTGCTTCCCCATTTCAAGGAGATAACCTTTGAACACTTCCCTAGAGAGGAGAATCGGTTGGCGGACGCGCTGGCTACGCTGTCTTCTATGTTCAAAGTCAGTTGGGACAACGAGGCTCCCCGGATTATCATTGAAAGACTGGACGAACCTGCACATTGCTGTGACATTGAGACTGAAGAGGTAACAGAAAAGCCCTGGTTTCACGAAGTAAAAAGGTATCTTGAAGCTTAGGAGTTCCCCGGAGGTGCATCTGTTAATGACAAGAAGTTTCTGAGAAGGTTCGCAGTGAAGTTCTTCATCAGCAACGATATCCTTTACAAGCGTAACCATGATTCAACCTTGTTGCGATGTGTGGATAAGAACGAGGCAGAAAGGATTATGGCAGAGTTACTTGAAGGTACTTTTGGGACTCACTCCAGTGGACACACCATGGCAAAGAAAATCCTTCGGGCAGGATATTATTAGTCCACTATGGAAGCCGACTATTATCATCATTCTCGGACCTGTCACAAGTGCCAAATCTATGATGATAAGGTACAAATACCTCCAGTTCCTCTGAACGTCTTGACAGCTCCGTGGCCTTTTGCAATGTGGGGCATTGATATGATCGGTGAGATCAGACCTACAGCATCCAACGGGTATCATTTCATCCTGGTAGCGATTGATTACTTTACGAAGTGGGTTGAAGCAACATCCTTTGCTACTGTAACCAAGAACGTTGTGGCATGGTTTATTCGGCATAATCTGATCTGTCGATACGGTGTACCAGAAAGGTTCATAACGGACAATGGTACCAATCTCAACAACAAGATGATCATCGAGCTCTGCGAGCAATTCAAGATACAGCATCATAATTCTTCTCCCTACCGGCCGAAGATGAATGGGGCTATCGAAGCGGCTAATAATAACATTAAGAAGATTGTGCAGAAGATGATAGTGACATACAAAGACTGGCACGAGATGTTATTGTTTGCTCTTCATGGGTACCGTACCTCAGCACGAACGTCAACAGGAGCAACACCCTACTCCTTGGTATATGGCATAGAGGCAGTCTTGCCCATTGAAGTTCAGATACCCTCTCTTCAAATCATGAAGGATGCAGGTTTGAGCGAAGATGACTGGATTCAGACTTGGCTTGATCAGCTGAACCTAATCGACAAAAAGAGACTTACTGCTATTTGTCATGGTCAGACGTACCAAAAACGGATGATCAAGGCATTTAACAAGAAAGTTAGATGACAAGAGTATCAAGTTGGGGATCTGGTAATCAAGCGCATTATTCTACCTCAAGGTGATCCCAGGGGCAAATGGACCCCTACTTACGAAGGGCCATTTATGGTTAAGAACATTTTCTCAGGAGGAGCTATGATTCTAACCACCATGGATGGTGACGACCGTCCTCACCCCGTCAATGCAGACATAGTGAAAAGATACTACGCATAATCAAAGACCCGCTAGGTTGACTGGCCTAGGCAAAAATAAGGGCTTCCCGGCAAACCAAAAGGGTTCGGGAAAAAATAAGGGATGAAAATGAAAAATCTGTACACCCGGCAAGTCGAAAACCTGAAAAGGCGGCTTGGGCAAAAAAGGGTATCCCGGTGGACTGAAAACCTAAAAGGGCGGTCCAGTAAAAAATTAGGGATCAAAGCGTAACACTATGTCTCATTAGATCACCTTACAGCCAGACTTCGGTATCAACTACCTAGCTCGGACGACACTGACCTATCGGATCTACCTTCAACCAGTAGCAAAGTGATGAGATGCTCGAGGACATAAAGGCGATAGCAGAGTTGGAACCCAGTGGGATTGTTCACATAGCTGTTTTGTTTTTCACAATTTGTGTAAATTCTATCTTCTCTGCGGCGTTCTCTTACTAGGACGTCAGCCTCTTGTACAAAAACGCCTATTTACAGGCCAAACTTCAAAATCAATACAATTCATTTTCAAAAAAAATTTCAAACTGTTTTTCTTTATCTGTTTTGTTTTGCAAAGAGCGTCCAATGTTCATTTTTGATATATGCATTTGACATTAATAGCTGCTCATGAATATTTACATGCGAAACAAAAGACGATTACGGGTAATATCAGAAATAGGGGTAATAAAAATTGTCCAAACTGTATAGTTGCTTTGTCCACCAGGTACTGGGTAAATTCAGCTGAAGAATATGGCTAAGGTACTTTCACTCCCCGCAGAGTAAGACAGTAATGGTAGCTCTCCCCCAGCTGAGACTTGCAACTATGAACAAATCAACAATGCTCTCCCCAAGTAGAGTTGATCTACCATCAACACTAAAAAGGATTGATATCCCCGGCAGTCTCAATATTCCCTAGCAAAGTATAAGAATGTTCCCCGGCAGAATATAAGATACCCCCAGTGGAGTTAAAATTTTCCCAGGACAGTCTGAAAAAGCTTCCCCAACGGAGTTGAAGCATCATTCCCAGTAGACTCTGGAAGTTTATCCCCAGCGGAGTACAAAAATAAATCTCCCCAGTTGAGTTCAAAGGATCATTCCCAGCAGAACTCAGGAGGTTATCCCCATAAGAGTCTAACAGGTTTATCCCCAGCAAGTTGCAATTAAAAGGTCATCCCCGACGAAGTCCTTTCCTTTCACAAACAGGAATTCAATTCCTCAACGGATTCAATATCGCCAACAACAGTAATCCATCCCCAGTGGAGTTTATCAGTGGAACCCTCAGCAGAACATCTCTTCCCCACAGAGTAATCTCCCCATCAGTTTATTCCCCAACGGAGCTATCTTCTCCTGCAGGTCTATTCTCACAATCATCTTCGTTCGTCATCCCCAGCGGAAACGAAGAATTCAACTCTGTCTCCAGCAGCTATTCGGGATTTATTTTCCCAAGCTAAAGCATTACATTTCCATACATGCATATACGCATCATACCATACAATCTCATTTATGTTGAGAACATCATTGCTTGATCCATATCATGCATTGCATATGACTGACCTTTACCTTTCAAGAAAGATGCAGTTAAGTTCTCAACTATGTCGAAGCCTTCTCTGGTTCAGTTAGATCGCCGATAAGATCTCCCTGATTCGTATTCCAGTTGAAGTTATTCCAAGACTTTCGTCTGGTCCAGTTAAATCGATTCGAAGATTTTTCTGATGCCGATCCAGTCAAAGTTAATCCAAGACCTCCTCTGGTTCAGTCAGATCGGCGATAAGATCTCCCTGATTCGTATTCCAGTTGAAGTTATTCCAAGACTTTCGTCTGGTCCAGTTAAATCGATTCGAAGATTTTTCTGATGCCGATCCAGTCAAAGTTAATCCAAGACCTCCTCTGGTTCAGTTAGATCGTTGATAAGGTCTCCCTGATTCGTATTCCAGTTGAATTTATTCCAAGACTCTTGTCTGGTCCAGTTAAATCGATTCGAAGATTTTTTTGATGTCGATCCAGCCAAAGTTAATCCAAGACCTCCTCTGGTTCAGTCAGATTGCCGATAAGATCTCCCTGATTCGTATTCCAGTTGAAGTTATTCTAAGACTCTTGTCTGGTCCAGTTAAATCGATTCGAAGATTTTTATGATGCCGATCCAGTCAAAGTTAATCCAAGACCTCCTTTGGTTCAGTCAGATCGCCGATAAGATCTCCCTGATTCGTATTCCAGTTGAAGTTATTCCAAGACTCTTGTCTAGTCCAGTTAAATTGATTCGAAGATTTTTCTGATGTCGATCCAGTCAAAGTTAATCCAAGACCTCCTCTGGTTCAGTCAGATCGTCGATAAGATCTCCCTGATTCGTATTCCAGTTGAAGTTATTCCAAGACTCTTGTCCGGTCCAGTTAAATCGATTCGAAGATTTTTCTGATGCCGATCCAGTCAAAGTTAACCCAAGACCTCCTCTGGTTCAGTTAGATCGCCGATAATATCTCCCTGATTCGTATTCCAGTTGAAGTTATTCCAAGACTCTTGTCTGGTCCAGTTAAATCGATTCGAAGATTTTTTTGATGCCAATCTAGTCAAAGTTAATCCAAGCCCTTCTCTGGTTCAGTCAGATCACCGATAAGATCTCCCTGATTCGTATTCCAGTTGAAGTTATTCCAAGACTCTTGTCTGGTCCAGTTAAATCGATTCGAAGATTTTTCTGATGCTGATCCAGTCAAAGTTAATCCAAGCCCTTCTCTGGTTCAGTCAGATCGACCCTAAGATCTCCCTGATTCGTATTCCAGTCGAAGTTCAGACCTCCTACCAACAGTCTCCAAATGGCATCTATAAGCCCATTCCCGACATCACCAGGCTGATACCACATCATGCGAGTGCAAATTTCTGGGCACTCTAGTGTTCAATCATCTTCCACCTTCGGATCACAAAAGGCCCGAAAGCCAATCTATATCCTCAGGTTTAAGAAAATTGAACAGGGGCAGCTGTTGTACCCCAAAATTTGCCCTCTCATATTTCTCAAAACATTGCAAGAAAGATCTCCAAGTTGCTCAAGAATGCTCAAGAGTTCGACAGTCAAGTCATCTCCTAAGGCAGTCAACCTCAAATTAGGGTTTTGTGTTGCATCAAGGTCCTTGCATCAAAATGACCTCAAGTGCTTCCTAATGTCCTAATATGTTCTCAAGTTCATCCATGTCAAATTTCAAGCCTTGTAGAGGAAGTTTGCCCAGTCAATTGCTCAAAGGGTCCAAAAATCGACTGTGCTAGGGCAAAAGTCAACTGTGACCCAAATACAATCAAACTTCAAGATTTTTTTGTCAACATTCTCATTTTGAAGGATATTTCATAATTTGATCAAGGATTGATCATGATTCATCAAGGATTTCTAAAAATTCATCAAGACTCAAAAGTTGCTAAATTAGGGTTTTGTAGGAAAAGTCAACTCAACTTTGACCAAGCATAACGTTCTCATGCTTTATGATAAATGACCCATCCAAATATAATTTTGAAGAGGATGCAATTTCCTACAATCCATCTTCATACCCCAAGATTATAAAATACACTCACAAGAAGTTATAAATTTGGACATTATAGGTCATTTTTGAAAGTCAACAAAAACACCTTTTTTTCCAAAGCTAATAACTTGAGCATGGAATATCAAAATGAGATGAGACAAAAGGGTTTGGTCAGAGGACATCTCAAGCTTTCTAGAAAGTCCAAGAACACTTCCAAAAGTTCAAAATTGAAGAATTTATGCATTGTTGAAGTATGGCATTTTTGCAAAATTGCCAAAAGTCAACTATCCCCAAAACTTCAATTTTTGTCAAATGGGCCCATTCTTTTCCACTTGATTTGATCTTGTCACATTACACACGTGTCCTAGCTTCAGCCTTGTGACCATTTGGCAATTTAATTATTTAATTTGATTTTTTAATGAATTATTTCATTTTAAATCAATTTAAATCAAATAAAATCCAAACATTGATTATTTGATCTCTTTTTGGCTATTTCCGGACCTAATCATCATCATCAAGTGAATCAAGTTCGTATCATACATGCCATGTGCAAAAAGATTGGATTTTTGGCAAAATTGGAAAGTTATCAATGGAGGATCAAATCAAATCTCCAAGCATTGATGTACAAGGATTCAACCCACATTTGTTGACCTAATGCATTGCTCATTACTTATACAAGCCAAAGCACACAAATTCAGAGGTTGGAGGCTGCAGAATCATCAAAAGAAAACTTGAAAAAATTGCCAAAAAAGTGTGAAACTGAAATCGTGCTTAGAGGCAAATTCAACACCAAAACTCCACGCTAATCCATTGCTGGGTGTCCACTGAATCTCCTTCAACCCCTAGCAAGCTCTCTCACCCTCTCAATCGCTTTGTAAGTCTCTCTAAAAGCCGCTTTTCATTTGAAATCGCAACTCCATGTTCTTGCACTTTTTTGACAAATCTTTGGTATATTCATGATGCTCATTCAATTTATGAACTTTTGGCATTATTTGATCGCGTTTATATGAACCATAGCCCTGTAACCGAACCTAGGGTTTCGTAGATTGCTTTTTGGGTATTTTATTTTCAGGCAAAATCAGCCCCATTGATGGATATAGGCATGATCAGTGGAGGAAGACGAGCATGACCATGGTCCTGGATTTGATTTTTATGGCCTAGAATAGAATTTAGAACGCACATGCGAATTTAGCTGCGGATGCAAATCCGCAGGTAAATATCCAGGCTGAACGAAGAAGATGAAGACGTGCCCCCCTCCCATTGGCTGATTCAAACTTGGTGCGTTTCTTTTTTTTATTTCTGGCATCATACGCGTTTTCCTATTTTATTATTATTGTCCAATAGGTATACAACTAAAGCGCGTTGGTTGAGTGGTGGAAGCGTTGTCCAATGACTTACAGGACCTGAGTTCGAATCCCAGGTCCCCCATGCATTTGTTTGTTATTTTTTAATAGGTGATCCAGTGATGATGCCAGCGTGGGATCCATCATACTCCCTAACTCAGATGCTTGCTAGATGGCCCCAGGCCAGATCTGGTGGTCCAAATGTGATGTCCACCATATGCCCTAGTCAACGTGCACACGTGGAATCAGAAAAGTCAGCCAAGGCCAGCGCCTGTTAGGCCTTTGAATTGCCATTCTCACCTCCAAATTGGGCCTGAACCCCCCCCCCCCCCCCCTGAGTTTTTCTATCTCATTCTTTTTTTTATTTAATTGTTTTGTTTTATTATTTTATTACTAACTAACCAATCATATTTTTTCTTCCATAAAATTAAAAAACCTAAAAAAATATTTTCTTAATTAAATTAATTTTCGGCATTTTATTTTTGTTAATAAATATTAATTTAATTAATTTAGTTTAATTAGGAAATAACTTTAATATCTTTTGCAATAATTAAAATTAACTTAGATAATTAGGTTTTATTAACTTTGATTAATTTATTTTTATTTCTTTAAATACTAAAGAACCCAAAAAAAATTTTATTAATTAATTAGTTTATTAATTTAATTCTTAACTTAATTTAATTTCTTCCCTAAATTCAAAAATAACAAAAAAAATCTTTTCTTTAATAAACAAAGGGTCAAAACCCTAGAACTCGCCCGATTTAATTTCTCGCACGCGATCCATTTTTTATTCAATATTGTATCTGTTTCCCGGAATGTAATAGTTTAATAGGACTTTAATATTTTTTACCGCTTTATTTACTTTCCGCATTTTAATTTCAAGGGTTGTTTTTGGCGATGTAAATACCCGACGCCTTGTAATAGTTAGTTTAATTCCCGCAATTTAATTTCCGCAACTTATAAACTGTTAGATGTTTGATAATAGGGAATGCATGACAAGATCAAATGTTTAAACCTAAAATCAACATAGATAACCATTTGACATGTACAAAGATAAAATAACCTGAAAAAAACACACTCGCACATGCGCACTCTTAGGGTACACCTCACTTGGTTGCCTTTGAACGTGGTCATTGAGTATAGGAAGTTTTAGAGGTCGCACTCTTGTCCAAAGATCATAGTTGCCTCGAAACGGGTGCCTCGGAAAAATGATCTAAGACATTAGGGTTACCGCTAAGGCGTCCTAACATTGCTTTAGTGACCACACATCCCTTAATCGAATTGACCCTTAAAACTCCAACGACGGTGCTACCTACTCATTCATAGTGGGATAGTATTGTCTAAAGGACATTAGCACAAATTGATTCCTTTTTCGAGTAGGTAGATGGTTCTTAAGTACTTGCTCCTTCAAAACAAAACAAAACCTTTCGCACTTACACCTTTCAAACAAAAACTTCTTTCAAACCCACAAACACAAAGAAAAGCAAACTTTGAAAACACTTTGAGCAAGTACCTAAGATCCCATGGATAACCACAGATAGAAAGGGTGCTAACACCTTCCATTTCTATAATCTACCCCCCGAACCCGAGAAACATCTCGAAAAAGGAATTTTTCTGTGCTTTTTTTCCTTTCCTTGTTGGATAAAATAAAAGAAGGTGGCGAATCTTGCTTACCGCTACATTTTGCGAAAACAAACGCAAAACGCGAACCAGCATTCCAAAAACAGTCAGTTCTCTCCCACCGTATCACAATATGATTTCAAAGACTTTAGGGATTCAAATTTATAAACCAAAATGAAACACACTTTATTAGATAAAAAGCTTGAAACAATGTTTAACAGATGCCTTTAAGGCGTTACAAAAAGAAATACTGAAAGCAAATCTAAGTTAAAAACAATAAAAGACAATCAGCGCTCGCATGGTCGTTTCCCTTTGGTGCTGACATAGTTATTGAGGACCTTCTCATTCTCCAACTTCCTTGTAAGCTTCAGGATCTTCCGCTCCTGCTCATGATACTTTTCTCTGTAAGTATCCCGTTCTTCCCTTAGTTGGATCCAAGACCTCTTTAATGCCCCAATGTTAGTAGGCATGTATGGATGGAGGATGGTAGGAGGAACCCCTTCTTCATCAGTACTCTCAATAATTACCAGCAAGACAGCTTCGTACGGCATCCCCAGCTTCTGAGCGCGGGCTCGAACCCACCGGAGATACTGTGGCATTGGGAGAGTAGTCTTCATGCCTAGCTCATATGGATCAGACCTGTTGACCCTATCCCAGGCTCGTATGAATCTGCGGCGATGTCCCTCAACATCTCCCTAGAAGTCAAAGACAATGCTTGGAAGCAGCAACTCATGAGGTCCATCCCTCCTAGCTCTTCCAAACTGTCGCAAGGCCAAACAAGGATTATAGGTGATCCCTCCTCTAATCCCCAGCAATGGAACATTGGGGTATTCCCCACAGCGATCAATAATAGCTACTTATTCCATGTCTTTAGTACTCCAGATGATGTCTGTGTGAGCAAGGGACATAATTCTGTAGGCCCAACCCATGCCTTCCTCGTTCTTCAAAACAAATTTGGGGAGGTGAGAAATAAACCACCTCGCCAGCAATGGTGCACAACACATAAGGGTTCCCCGTTTCCGAGCAGTACGGGTATAAAGAGTGTGCAGAATATCATCCAAGAGAGTGGGGACTGGATTACGGGACATGAAAATCTTCACTGCATTCACGTCAACAAAGGAATCTGAATTAGGGAACAGAACCAGACCATAAATGAGAAGAGTCAGGATGTCTTCAAACGCTTGGAAGTCTAAACTGTCCCAAAACTGATTAGCCTGATCAACCAAGAATTTAGCCAAGAAGCCTTTTATCCCACTCTGAGTTTCCCAATTAGACACCACATCAGCCCTTGTAAGATGGAGAGCTGAAGCAATATCCTCGGGCCTAGGAGCTGTCTCCAAACCTGTAAATGGGGTCTGCTCTAGAATAGAGATGCCGAGTAGATCAGAGAACTCCTCCAAGGTAGGGACCAACTGATAGTCCGGAAAGGTGAAGCAGTGGTATAATGGATCAAAGAACTGGAATAAGACACTCATCATTTATTCATCCAGCTTGGAAGTGACTAGACTGAGGAGGTGACCGTGTCTTCTGTCAAAAGAGGAAGTGTCAGGAACCTTGGAAACCAAATCTCTAAGCTGAGTAGGAATTTGTACAAAGCTGATCCAAATAATGTTTCTATGCATAGATGCCATGATCTGCAAAACAGAACAAAGATGAATCCTATTGGTCTTTGAAATGGTTAGTCCAATGCAATATGCATGCAATGTCATGATGCATGATGTCATGATAGAAACACACCACAGGTATTCACAGATAGCAAACATGGTAAGGGCAAACAAGTCACACAGATAGCCCTTAGATTTCAGGCTGGCAAGGAGTTTAGGTACTACCCTCTTTCAGTTTAGTTGGTTCAACCTGTCCTAGTAATATTAACCGGGTTCTAGAGGATCTCAATATCACTGACCACCCTCGATCAGTCATAATTCCAGTTTAGCAACCTTTTCTTACAGCCGGAATCATCGCGAGAGTTTGGTCTCAATGAGTGTAGCATACTGCTACTTTTCTATGGCCAAGTTGGTCAATTATAGGTTCTAAGGTCAGTTGGTGCTTAATGACCCCTTAGCAGACCCATATTTTCCTTTTTCTGCCACAAAGGATATCGGTACAAACTAAAGTGTCACACCAATGTAACTACTGCTTCAACCGTATCGGTCTACGCTGTACAGTTCCCTCACAGTCTATTGCTACTTACCTAAAAGGTATCCCCCGGATCCGGGTTAGGATCTATAGTAACTCTGATTCAAGCCCACAAAGATAAAACAAACAGACCAACAATTGAAAACAATATGAACTAATCCTAAGGTACACCCACTTATTAACATCCCCAGCAAAGTCGCCAATTCTGTGATACGGTGGCCAGAACTAGACTGTTTTTGGAATGCTGGTTTGCGTTTTGCGTTTGTTTTCGCAAAATGTCGCGGTAAGCAAGAGTCGCCACCGACTTTTATTTTATCCAACAAGGGAAGGAAAAAAGCACAGAAAAATTCCTTTTTTTGAGATTTTCTGAGTACGGGGGGTAGATTATAGAAAAGGGAAGGTATTAGCACCTTTTCTATCCGTAGTTATCTACGGGCTCTTAGGTACTTGCTCATTGTTTTCAAAATTGTTTTCTTTGTGTTTGTGGGTTTTGAAAAGTTTTTGTTTTAACTTAGATTTAACTCTTGATTTTGTCCTCAAGAGTGTAATGAAGCGTTTTTGAAAACTTGTTCGTAAAAGTGTAAGTGTGAAAAAGTTTTGTTTTGAAAGAGCAAGTACTTAAGAACTAATCTACCTATTTGAAAAAGGAATCGTTCTATGTTTATTTCCTTTAGATAATTCTATCCCACTATTAGTGAGTAGGTAGCACCGTCGTTGGAGTTTGAGGGTCAATTTGAAAGAGGGACATACGGTCACTAAAGCAATGTTAGGACGTCTTAGCGATAACCCTAATGTCTTAGATCATTTATCTGAGGCAACGATATCCGGGGCAACCTTTCCGAGGCAACTTATGATCTTTTAGACAAGAGGGCGACCTCTAAAACAACCTATACTCAATGACCATTTACGAAGGCAACCAAGTGGGAGTGTACCCTAGGAGTGCGCATGTGCGAATGTGTTAATTTCAGTTATTTTTATCTTTGCACATTTAAGGGTGATCTAACTGTTTTAAAATTAGACATTCATTCTTGTCATGCAAACCCTATTATCAAACATCTAGTAGTTGAATATTTGCAGAAATTAAAGGTGCGGAAATTAAACTACGCTATTACAAGGCGTCGGGTATTTACATCGCCAAAAACAACCCTTTGAAAATAAAAGCGGTAAAAGTAAATGTTCTAATTAAATTATTACAAGTCGGGAGCAGATACAATAATTTGAATAAAGAAAAATAAAGCGCGCGAGAAAATTAGATCGAATGCGAAAACTAGGGTTTTGACCCTCCTAATTAAAAGAAAATGTTTTTGTTGTTTTTATTATTTTATTTAAGAAAAGAAATTAATTCCTAAAATTAAATGCTAAATTAATTAGTTATTAAATTAATTAATGAAAAATATTAAATGACATATTTTGGATTTTTTGTTATTTTAGGAAAGCAATAAAATAATTAAATTAGGGTTAAAACCTATTGATTCTAATTAATTTTAAATATTTACAAAATCAATTAAAGTTATCTAATATAAATAACCTAATTATTTTAATTAATATTTATTGATGAAAAATAAAATTCTAAATTTTAATTGGATAGAAAAATGTTTTTGTGATTTTTTTGATAAAAAGAAAATTGTTTTTTTGGTTAAGTAATTAAATAAATAAATAATTAAATGAAATAAACTAAATATAAAAAAAAGAGATGGGCCTGAAATTGGGGGTGTAGAAAGCAGATTTCCTGGGCCCATTGAGATGGCCCGTTTTGACTTTTTGGATCCAGTATGCAGGCGTTTGACTGGGCCTTTGGTGCACCCTCAGTGGTAGCCACCAGATCTGGCCATCTGGCGTGTTGATGAGGAAGGTCCATGGTGGGTGCCTGGCTTATGCATGCATTGGGCTACCTGAAATAACAAGGAAAAATAACAAATGCTGGAGGCAGGGATCGAACCCCTGACCTGCAGCCTCTAATGCCTTGAAAACCTGCGTGGCCACCACTAGGGCATTTGGTTCTTATTGTTAACATATTAAAAAATAATAATAATATAAAAAAAAAACAAACGCTAGTGGACAATTCAGAAAAATGCGCGCCAATGTTTGAACGGGCCAGTAGGGGAGTGACATGCCTGCTTCTTCTTCCCTGCACCATGGCTAAAAATTCAAGGACCTATACCCACGGACAGTGTCCCTCGCTACAAGTCATGCTCGTTCCAAAATTTTCTACAGGGCATATAAATGGAATCTAACACCATGGTTAGACTCGTTCTCCTGATCACAACCATACCCATCATGAAAGCTAATTGTCCCTAAAACTGAAAGCCCTAAAACCAAGCTTGAAAACCTAACAATGGTGAGTTACAGCACATGCCATATAAATGAAATTGGCTAATTCCAAAAGCTTGCAAACATCATGGTGATCAAGATTATGCCATTATTTTACACTATGGATGCAAGAACAAAGCTATTCGAATTCAAGAATATATTGATGCCGTTACGGACTTACAGTGCGTGGGAGGGCTTAAAAACACTTGCTTTTGATTGCTTTCTCTTGTGGAGACTGCCAGGAAGCGACTGGGACAGATACCAAGCCTTGAGGATGCCTCTAACCACCAATTCGATCTCACACTTTTTTCTTGTTTTTGCAAATTATGTTCTTGCTCTGCGCCTGATTTCCAACCTTTCTTTTGATCTGCCTCGCCTCCTTATGTATTAGTGAAGGGATTAGGGTTGCAAATTGCATCCAAATCTTCTTGTTTCAATGCTTTTGATATTGATTTGATTTGCTTTGAAAATATTTCCAAACATGGCTTATCTTGAATCTTTTTGTGCGCACAAGCTTTGATGCGAATTTGAATGCCTTGCTAGCTGTAATTAGAGCCTGAAATAATCATAAGATCCTTTGTTATCAATATTTTGGATTTTATTTGATTTAATTTGATTTAATTTGAATTAATTCAAATAAAAACCAAAATAAATAATAAAAATAAAATATGGACAAGTGTAAAAGGCTAGAGCACGTGGGCTATGTTTCCAACTCAAACCAAGTGAAAAAGATTGGGCCCATTTGGCAAAATTTGATGTTTTGGGGATAGTTGACTTTTGGCAATTTTGCAAAAAAGGTCAATTTCAACAATGCATAACTTCCTCAATTTTGACTCTTTGGAGGTGTTCTTGGACTTTTTAGAAAGCTTGATATGTCCTATAATAAACCCTTTTGGTATCATCTCAATTTGATATTCCATGCTCATTTATGAAGCTTTTACGAAAAAATGTGTTTTTGTTGACTTTTCAAAATGACCTATAATGTCCAAATTCATAACTTCTTGTGAGTGCATATTTTGAACTTGGGAGATGAAGATGGATTGTATGGAATTGCATCCTCTTCAAAATAATATTTGGATGGGTCATTTCTCATAAAGTATGAGAAAGTTATGCTTGGTCAAAGTTAAGTTGACTTTTCCTACAAAACCCTAATTTAGCGACTTTTGAGTCTTGATGAATTATGAGCGATCCTTGATGAATCATGATCAAACCTTGATAAAATGATGAAATATACTTCAAAATGAGGATGTTGACCAAAAATCTTGAAGTTTGACTGTATGTAGGCCACAGTTGACTTTTGTCCTAGCACAGTCAATTTTTGGACCTTTGAGCAATTGACTGAGCAAACTTCTTTTGCAAGGCTTGAAAATTGACATGGAGGATCTTGAGAACATATTAGGACATTGGTGAGCACTTGGGATCACTTGGACTCAAGTATCTTGATGCAACATGAAACCCTAATTTGAAGTAGACTGCCTTAGGAGAGGGCTTGTCTGACCAACCCTTGGGCTACTTTGAGCAACTTGGAGATCTTTCTTGAAATGTTTTGAGAAATATGGGAGGGAAAATTTTGGGGTACAATAAACATGGAAGACTCAATTGAGATGAGACCAAAAGGGTTTCTTAGAGGATATCCTAATCTTTCTTAAAAGTCCAAGAACACCTCTCTAAGATCAAAATTGAGAGAGTTATGCATTGGCCAAGTTGACCATTTTTGCAAAATTGCCAAAAGTCAAATGTGCTCAAATTTGCATTTTTTTGCTAAATGGGCCTAACTTTTTATGCTTGCACCTCACTTATAACATGGTCCACGACCCAAATGTTCACTCACATGTTATTTGATTCATTATTTATTTTATTTTGATTTTTTATTTATTAAAAATTGAATTAAATCAAATAATTGGTAAATAATGGCAAAGATTTATTTTGATTGGATTTTTGACATAATCATAAGCTCATAATGCTGGCATATCAGAATCAAATCATATCAAAGCTAATTGGCACGAGTATGGCATGATTAGGCCAAATTTGGAAGGATATCATACAACATGAAAACCAAATCAAATCTCATCAAAGCTTCAAGATTCAATCTGTTTTGCAACCCTAATTCATTGAGGGATATATAATGAACAAGAATCAAGCAAAAAAAAGGGCTAGAGGCGTGAGACTATCAGAACAAAACTAAAAAATCTTGACAAAAAATAAGGTTCGGATTTCAGGATAGAGGACCTTTGAGAGAAATTCAAGGCCAGCAATCTATTCCAGGACATCCTAGGAAGCTATTCCAATCACTCCCATGTCCTTTGCACGTACAAAATCACTCCCTATCACTCTCACGATTTAGAAAATTATCCAAATTCGATTACTGTAATTCTTGCATATTTAGCATGTTTAAGTTACATATTTGTATTCATCATCATGTTTGCAATGTTTCTGGATAATTTGATTTAAGTTACAGTGCATGAATGAGCTTTTGCCATTGTTAGGGTTTCGTGCTCCAATTTAGGGTTTTGGGTTTCAAGCAAAATTAGGCTTGATAATGGGTACCAGGATGATCAGAGCTTCAAACCCAGTTGATTCATGGTCCACAATTGAATTTATATTGTGTGTGCTTGATTTTTGAATGACACAGGTTTCAGCAACAGGCCTGCGTTGTAGGTAAAGGTCCTGAGCCTAAAACAACGGTTCCAAGGAAGAAGACAACAGTGTGTCACAATCTGACTGGTTGGTTTAAATTCTGGCGCGTTATTATGGCCACTAACTTGTTTTCCAATATATTATTTGTTTTTATTATATTAACAAGTTAACATCCAACGCAGTTGGTCATAGGAAGGAAGTCAGAAGCTCATGTCCTGGGTTTGATCTCAGGCGGGAGCTCCATTGTTTTCACCAGATCTAGCACACACCCCTTCTGAGGGTCGTCATCTTCTGGATCCATCAGCCAGAACCAAATCCAGCGTACCTCACATTCTGAGGGTCATCATCTTCTGGATCCATCAGCCAGAACCAAATTCAGCGTACCTCACATTCTGAGGGTCATCATCTTCTGGATCCATCAGCCAGAACCAAATCCAGCGCACCTCACATTATGAGGGTCATCATCTTCTGAATCCATTAGCCAGAACCAGATCCAGCACATACCCCTTCTGAGGGTCATCATCTTCTGGATCCATCAGCCAGAACCAAATCCAACACATACCCCTTCTGAGGGTCATCATCTTCTGGATCCATCAGCCAGAACCAAATCCAGCACATACCCCTTCTGAGGGTCATCATCTTCTGGATCCATCTCCAGCCAGATCTGCTGACAGCAGGCCCATTTGGTTATTTCTACTATTTTTCTTTAATTCCTTTTCTTTAATTATCTTGTTTTTTTTAATCAACACAAAATTTATTTTAAATTAACCAATCAAAAATCACAAAAAAGATTTATTTTCTTAATAAATGTTTTTTTAATTAATTAGTTTAATTAATTTAGCGCAACTTTAATTTCTTTCACAATTAAAATTCAATTAGAAAATTAGGCTAACTCTTGATTTAATTTTTCTTTCTTTCTCAAATAAATGAAAAATACAAAAATAGGTTTTTTAGAATGAATTAATTTATTTTTCTTAATTTAAAATTAATTAGAACTTAGGATTTTCTTTTTAAATCCAATTATTTCATTATAACAATAATGACAAGGAACATTTTTCTTTAATCAATCGCAAGTAGGATTAGTCAAAGGGTCAAAACCCTAATCGTCACGCATTGAATTCGCCGCGCGCTTGATATTTATTTTGACAATATTTTTGCAACTGTTCATGGTTTGTAATAGTTAATTTAGGGTTTTTTGATTTACTGTTTAAATCCCCGGGTTTTTGGCTATGTAGTTAATCCCCCTCCCCAAAGCCTTGTAATAGCGTAGATTTATTTTCTCACATTTTTAATTCCTGCAAATATTTAACTGTCTAGATGTACGCTAATAGGATTGTATGGCAAGAATGCATGACAAATTAAAACGGTTAGAAAACCTAATGTGCAAAGATTAAATAACTGAAAATAAATCACTCGCACATATCACTCTTAGGGTATACATTCACTTCGGTTGCCTTGGGTAAACGATCATTAAGCATAGGGTGTCTTAGTGGTTTCCCTCCAGTCTAAAAAGATCAAAATGTCCCACTCGAATGTTGCCTCGACAGATCTTAAGACTCTAGGGTTATTACTAATATTTCTTTAGTGAGTGTACGTCCCTTTCGAATTGACCCTTACAAACTCCAACGACGGTGCTACCTATTTCTCAATAGTGGGATGGCACTGTCTAAAGGAAACAAGAATATAAACGATCTTTTTTTCGAGTAAGTAGATGCTAGTAGGTACTTGCTCAAATCAAAACTTTTCACACTTACACTCTTCAAACAAATTTTCAAAATAACTTCATCACACACTTGAGGACTGATACAAGGGTTATCACGAAGTAAAACATTTTCAAAAGCAGAGCACACACACAAGCAATTTAAAAAATGAGCAATTACCTAAGAGCCCATGGAAAACCATGGATAGAAAGGGTGCTAATACCTTCCCTTTCTATAATCTACCCCCCGTACTCAAAATCTCGAAAAAGGATTTTTTTTCTGTACTTTTTTCCTTTTCAGTTGGATGAAATAAAAGTCGGTGGCGACTCTTGCTTACCGCGACATTTTGCGAATGCAAAACGCAAAATGCAAACCAGTATTAAACAGTCGGTTCCACCATCGTATCACAGACTGTCCTTTTAGATTTTCAGTCCATCGGGATACCCTTTTTTGCCCAAGCCGCCTTTTCAGGTTTTCGACTTTCCGGGTGTACAGTATTTTCATATGTATATCCCTAATTTTTTCCCGAACTCTTTTGGTTCTCCGAAATGCCCTTATTTTTGCCTAGGCCAGTCAACCTAGCGGGTCGTTTTTATGCGTAGTATTTTCCGACTATGTCCATGTTCACCGGGTATGGAGAATTGTCATTGTCTATAGTAGTAAGTGTTGCCACATTGCCCGAAAATGTTTGTTTGATCGTACAAGATTCGTTGCTGGAATTCATGTTCAATGTCCCAAGTGATTCAGATGGAGATCTGCCCCTGGCTACTTGGCATTTTTGAGAGATGCCTTGAACCTTGACTTGACTTCCCCAGATTAGCTGGGCACCATGTTATGCCCCTTGATTATGAAAGGCCTATTACTGGAGTGTCTTTCCATCTGAGGTGATTCTGTCCACTGAGAGGATTTATGTTCATTGAATATCTGTCGTGCGAATTTCTCTGCTATTGAATAAATAGTCATATGCAAATAATGGTATTTTAAAAAATGCAAAGATTATGTCTGTCTTGAAGTTTGAAAATTCATTTTTTTAGTAAAACAAACAAATTTTGTAAGAGTGTGATATCAACTCAGGATTTATAGCGAACCCTACAAGAGTCAGGATACCTTTTGAAAAGCATGCTCTTGAACTAACCCATGCTTAAGTTAGGACTTTTGAGGGTTATAACGTGGCTTGGTTCACGGTTCAAGAAACAAAGGATAAAGACTCAAATTTTGTTTGTACCTAACCCATTCTTCGTGATGTTCTTCAATCCTATGCTCAGCTAATTGTGTGTTTAGATACCAATTGAGTCTGGAATCTTTGCTCTGATACTTGGTGATGGTTCAGAAATTGAACGTTTGTTTGAGAAGGCAGTCATTTTTATAACCTTTTTTTCATTTTTTTTGAGGATTTATAGGATCTCATTTTTTTGATTTTGTTATCCCTACTTTTTCCTGAATTGTTTCTTTAGTGTTTACAGTCAGCGAAATGCCCCCGTTTTTTCTTAAGTCTCCTTAATAGGTTTTGACTTAGCGGGCTTTTATTTTGAGAGGCAATGACTTCCTGCCTTGACGATTATGTGGACCCATCACCATCTTTTGGAGAGCATATTCTACACTATTCGTCGTGCATGAAGGGGAAAGTTTGTGATTAAATGCATATCTGAATTAACTGAGAAAACTACCTTGCCCCAAGTTATGGTTAAGGGTTTTAATTTGTGTGAAAAGAAAAACTCATACTTCTTAGGCTCAAAGGGGGTTGACTAGGGATTATCTTCCTTATAACTCCACTGTTTAGTATTTGAAACAACGCATGTACATCATCAGCGGGGTCTGTTCAAAAACATATTGTAGAGACTGTGGTATCGTTTTCGTCATCCTCCCTCTAAAGGCTTAGAACTTTTAATCGAGAGTTGAATATCATAAAAAGAAATAAGAAATTAGTTTAAATATAGTGAATACGAATGAATTGATTCAAAACAGACATATGCAATACATTGATAAAATAACAAAGTTTGACATGAAACAAATGTTCGAACAATCAAAAGAAAATTACAACTTGAAAATTCTAAAAAGCCTTTTTGTCTTGGACTTGTCACTTCAGATGGTGTGCCTTTGAGGGATGGTAGAAGAATCCAGTATGGCTATCTTGTGTGAACTCCAGCACTCCTTCGTTGATCAAGTCCTGAATCTTATTTTTCAATGCCCAACAACCATTCGTATCATGTCCAAGACTATTGGAATGGTAGGCACATTATGCATCAGGATTGTAGTTAGGGGAAGAAGTTTTGAGGTTTGGATGCGGTCTTATCAATGTAACCAAATTAATTCTCAACATATGTTGCAATGCCTGAGATAATGGCATGTTGATTTTGGTAAACCGCCTTTTGGGCTTGTCTTGCCTTTGCTGATTACCCCATTGTGGTTGGCGAGGTTGTTGTTGGACCTTTGGCGTAGCAGCCGTTTTCAAAGGTGTTTTTTCAACCAAATCCTCTTATTTCAACTGAGACTGATTAAAGACTCGATCCCCAATTCTCGTTGTTTGCTCCATATGATTGCACCCATCTTGATGAAACTTGCTGACTAAGGCTGTCAACTCTTCTTGTCCTCGAGCTAAGTTTTGGATAAGAGCCACATGCCCCAGCATCTGGATTCTCATTGCTTCCATCTCAGCTTGCGGTTGTTCCAACTGGTCATCCTTTTTGTTGTCAGGATGTTTCTTGGTCAGATTCCCGTTGAAGAGTGCTTTCAACTCTTCTTGTCCCTTAGCTAGATTCAGGAACATTTCTTGGAATTGAGCATTTTGTGCCTGAAGCTCTTTAATTGTTTGTTCAAGAGCCATTGCTGAAATAAACAGTGAAGAAGATAAGAAGCCTGTCCTGAAACCTGTTATGCAATGACATGTATGATATGCAAATGTTTTCAAGGATCTCGCGGGTTAAACAAGAAAATGTCGGAAGTTGAATTTTGCAGCTTTGATTGAAGAACTTCGTATCATTGAAGGTCCTTCTACGAGAGTCAAGCTCACCATATCAAGTGGGTCATCGCCTCTGACTTAAGTTGTCGTGTTTTGGTCTTTTGAAGGCATTGATTAGAGGAAAATAAATCTGATTGTCCCTTGCTAGACGTCTGGTTCATCATAACCTGCACCACAGGCCCTTGAGATCGTTGAAATGGTTAAGGAAATGCTATGGTATGATGCTATGATGTGTATGATATACGTAAAGCAAAAATGTAGTGTGGTAAAGACAAGTATGTCTTGCTAGAAATCCAGGTTATTGGATAATGACTCGTATCATCAGATAATAAACAAAACCCTACAAAGAGTTCAAGTCGTTAGATAATAAAAGCAAACAAATCACACAAGTAGCCTTAGGTCCAGGCTTACGTGGGGTTTATGGGTAAGTACCCTCTTGAAGTTTAGTTGGATCAACCTGTCCTAGTAATAGTAGTCGGGTTCTAAGGAGCCTCATATCATTGACATTTCTTTTAGGCATTATTCTAGCTCAAGCACCAAAGTAATGTGGCCAGAATATCCCAAAAGTCTAGTCTCAATGAGTGTAGTATAGAGTATCAACCAATCTTCAGTCAGAACCAAAGCTGGCTGTTGTACCCCAAAATTTTCCCTCCCACTTATCAAGAATTTTCTCACAAGATCTCATTGGGCTCAAAACTGCACTAGGGTTTGATCAGCTCAAGACACCTCCTTATGCACTGATGACCAAAATTAGGGTTTGAGTTTTCACAAGGATTTTTGGACTATCAATGCTTCATATGACTTTCATGGACCATTATGGACCCTCAAGATTACTCATGTCAAGTTTCAAGCTTTGGATCACACTTTTGATCAGTCAATTGAACAGTTGACCTAAAAATCAACTGTAATGGGGAAAAAGTCAAGCATGGCCAATTTATAGTCAAACTTAATAATTTTTTATCCACATCAACATTTTAGACCCATATGTATCATTTGATCAAGTTTGGACCATAATTCCTCAAGAAATTTGATCAAATCTCCAAAAGGGCAAAATGATTAAAAATGGGGTTTTGATTGGGAAAGGGCAACTTCTGATTTTTGACCTAGAAAATGGTTAATTGGTTTAAGGCATGATCTCAATAGTACAATTGCATCATTTTGACCTAATGACATGATTCAAAACATTTCAAGTCCATTGGATTGACAGATGAATTTTGCAGTCAACTGATCAAAAGTCAACTGTATACTGAAAAGTCAAACTTTGACTTTTTGGTAAAATTCAAGTGCCTAGGATCACGATTCATCAAAACATGTCAAAATATGAAACTTGTTCATCAATAAATCAAGAATTTAAGATTTCATCTTGAAATGTTAAAATTTCTTAACTTGGAAAATTTTCTAAGTTTGAAAATTTTCTTATTTTTTCATAACTTTAAGCCAGGTTTTCACCATGATGCAAGATGATTCAAGAGAAACTTCCAACATGAAAGTTGTATATCTCCATGAAATCTACAACTTTTCTTCACACAACATTTCATGAAAGTTCTTAATCTCAAGTTATAATTTTGTGAATACATGCTCATGAACTAAAAAAGACTTAGTGAAATTTTGCCCTAGTTAGGAAGCTTTTTAACCTAACTTCATGGCAATTTTTCACATAGTTCCAAGGGGATTATTCAAAAGCAATTCAAAGATGAGTTGAATAGCACATTGCAAGCTTTCCAAAATGTACAAGAACTCCTTGATATCATTCCTGAGCAAGGAGAATCGAAGGCAAGAAGTTAGGGTTTTCAAACTTGAATTACAAGCCATTTTGTGAAGAACACTTGATCCAATCTTCAAACATGATGTACAAATCTTGCTTTGCAGGATTCAAACTTGCTAATCACTCAATAATTTAATGTTTACACAACTGATAGTGCCATTGTCCAAGAATTTGAGCCATTATCCAAGTTGCATTTCCATTTTGGGAAGAAAGTCACCACTTCCATTTTGGAAAAGTGACTTTAATCACAATGTCAACTCTTCTTGAGCACATACATTGTTGTTTTTGACTCAAAAACATTTAAAATCAAGAAGCAACATATCTACATCCTGCTAACCACCATGCAAATCCTTGTACTTCACATTTAAACCATGTTTGTCAACTTTGCTTCAAAAACAAGTAACCAAGCCATAACATGTGATTTCAATTTCTGAGTTGTTTCAAGCCTCAAAACCTCTTACCTATAAGTACATACACTATTTTCAAGATGAGACACGAATGCTAGTGCCCTGAAACTATCTCAAACACTCAAAAAACATAAACCTGCTCAACAACACCATTGATACACAATTTTAAATCAAAACTCATCATCTTCATTTTCACTCGTGCGTTTTGAAAACCAATCATTCAAACACCTTCTATACATCATATCAAAGTAATCTGGGCCCCTGTTTCAAGACTGTAACTCTTCCATCACTATCCACCATTTTCAAACATCAAGCTTGTAGGTTGACTTGAGTAGAGAGGTTCAGGAACTTTCAAGGCAAAGTAGGAGTTGGAATACACTTAAGGAGGTCCAGGCAATCTAAACAGATCCTCAGGCCATCTCAAAATTTTCTCAAGTTCCATTCATGACTCCAGCTACAAGGGGTAAGTTTTCAAACTTCTATCTCTTTATACAAGCATCTTTTGATCCTGATTTGTGAAAACAAAATGTAGATATCTTTGCTCTAAAGCTGACCCTGTTCATAGTTTTCATTTATATTGACTGTGTATAGAGAATTTTGGATTTGAAATTTCTGAGAAAATTAGGTTTCAATTTAGGTCCAACAAAATTAGTTTTCATCTTTGACTTTTAGCTTATATAAGTTATATAGTTAGATTCGTGGGAAGAAACACCACAACTTTCATGTTTGAACTTTCCATTTTTATGGAGAGATGAAGAAGATACAGGTGGTCTGGCTAGGCGCGAGGAAGAAGATGAAGTAAGCCTCAGGGTTCGTTTTATTTTATATATTTATGGTTTGGTTGTATGACCGGATGAAACAGCCACCCCAGTGGCAAGCGCATGCGTACTAAGTCACTTCTTACCTAAAGGGTGAGGGTTCAAACCAATGTGAACCCCCCTTTTGGTTTTTTTATATTTTCTGATCCTCTAACGTTTTTTTTGCAGGCGCTGGGCCCTTTGGGCCTGACATTGTTTTTTTATTTGCTACCTCACCTCCTTGTTTACTTTTGGCACCCCCTGACCCATTCATTTTTATCTACTTATTTATTTCATTTTTCTTTTTAAATACATTTTCCGAAAATACCAAAAAAATCATAAAAAATATAAAAATAATAGATTTATGTTTGATATAATTTAAATATTTTTTTCACACAAAAAAAAAAATTTTTATTCATTATACTTTATTTATATTTACTAATTACCTTGTAAATTAAATTAAAACTAGGTTATTATTTATTTAAATATATTTATTTTAATATAAAAAAGGGCCAAAAATATTTCGCAACACCATATATTATTTTCAAGACAAAAATACAAAAATACTTTTTCTTTAAACTTATTTTCTTTTAATCAACTAAATAGAATTAGGGTTTTATTCAAAAATCTTTTCTTAATTAATTTCTTTTCTTAATTAATTTAAGTTAATTTAATTTTGATTTAATTATTTTTCTCTAATTAGGTTTAGGTTAAAACCTCTTTCATATAAAAATCCAAACCAAGAAAAGTCATTTATTTCCATTTGCATTTGTACTTTATATATTTCCTCAATTATTTGTACATATTCAATTTGGTTGTAATAGATTAATTAGGTTTATATTATTGCAATCCCCATTTACCAATTGTACACCCCCTCCCCACAAGTATTGTAATAGCGTAGTAATTTTAAATTTCTCAATTTATCGCTTTTACATAATATGCTAGTAATTAGGGTTTGTATGGAAAGAATAAAATCAATCAAATAGAAAACCCTAATTCAAGACAAAAAATAAGCATGAAAATAACACACTTGCACACAAGCACCCCTAGGGTAAAATCTACTTGGTTGCCTTATACAAAATGGCCATATTACGCATGTAAGGTATCTTAGCAAAAACAAACCAATACAAGATCATAGTCCCGCGATGACGCTATCTAAAGTTGCCTTACAAATGATCTTAGTCCCTGAAAAAGAATGCTAAGATACCTTGCAACATTTCTAATCATGGTTATACGATGACCCACGCCCGTCCCGTTAACATCCAAAGATAGGGTTGCTTACCAAATCAATGGTAAGACAACAATGTCAAAGGAAAAGAAAATGAACAAGAAAGACATTTGAGTAGGTAGATTGCTCCTAATTACTTGCTCCATTTCAAACAAAACATCCTTGCTATTTTCAAAAACAAACACTTACACTTTCAAAACACCTTACCAAAACTTGAAAACATTTTCAAAAGATCAAACATCTTTGTATACATTCTTACGAACAAGAATCATTACAAAGATTGCCTAAACAAAGCCCTCTTTACAAAATACTTTTAAAAACCAAACAAAGCACAATTTCAAACAAAAGCAAGTGATCTAACAAGTAACTAAGAGCCCATGGAAAACCATGGATGAAAAGGGTGCTAATACCTTCCCTTTTCATAATATACCCCCCGAACTCAAGAAACAATCTCAAAGGTCTTTCATGTGCTTTTTCACCTTTCCTTTTGGATAAAAAAAGTCGGTGGCGACTCTTGCTAACCGCAACATTTGCGATCAAACGCAAAACCTTCAAGTCAGTTCTCCCACCGTATCACAGAACTGACGACTCTGTTGGGGAGAATTCTAAAAGTGGGGTTACCTTAGGGATTAGATCACATTTACTTGCTTACATTGTTTGACTTGTATGCTTTACATTATGGTTCCTTGTTTGGGTTTGAATCCTCTACCCGGATTTGGGACACATTATAGGTAAGTAGCAATACATTATGGAAACTATGAGGTGTATACCGACATGGTCTAAACAATAGCTATGTTAGTGCGACATATTTGTGGGTATCGGTAGCCTTTGAGTTAATCAAAGAGAATACAGGGCCGCTGAGTGATGTCATGAAGCACTAATGAACTTTTAGAACCTTTACTTGACCAACTTGGCATTTAGGATGTAGTGAGATGACCGGATTTGGTGCAGTCTGAAGTTGGTAGATACTCGATACTACACTCATTGAGGTTTGGTTTCTTGGGATATTTCGGTCTCCATTAAAGAGGCTTGAGCTGAAATAATGACCAAGGAAACAAACCAGTGATATTGAGCTCCTTAGAACCCGGTTACTATTACTAGGACATGTTTGAGCCAACTAAACTTCAAGAGGGTACTTACCTATAAAACCCCATGCAAGCCTAAAACTAAGGATTTGTTTGCTTTGTTTGTATATGCATATTTGTACATAACATCATGAATATCATGAACATCATATACATCCACTAACCATTTCAAGGATTTTGGAATTTATCTTTGTTCTTGTTTTGTAGGATATGGATTCACTTTGCAGGAAAACTATTCAAGTCAACCTTGTGAGGATCCCTCCACAACTTAAGGATCTAGCTTCAAGGTTTCCTGAAAACTCTCCATTTACCGAGAGACATGGTCGTCTACTCAACTTGGTCACCTCCAACACAGATGAGGATATGATGAAAGTTCTTTTTCAGTTCTTTGATCCTTTACACCATTGCTTCACATTTCCCGACTATCAACTTGTGCCTACTTTGGAAGAATTCTCCCAACTCTTGAGGATTCCCATTCTCAATCAACTACCTTTCAATGGTACGGAAAGAGACCCAAAGCCATAAGAGATTGCTCAAGTTCTACACTTGCACTCATCTGATATCACAACTCATTGGGAAACAAGGAGTGGTGTCAAAGGTTTCATAGCAAAGTTCCTGTTTGAGAAAGCCCAAAGCTGTTAGAATTCCTTGGACTTGCAAGCCTTTGAGGAAATTGTGGCTCTCCTCATCTATGGGATGGTTTTGTTTCCAAACCCTGACCAACCCATAGATGTCAACACCGTCAAAATCTTCATATCCCGTAACCCGGTGCCTACATTGCTAAGGGATATCCTACACTCTTTTCACACTCGCACAATAAGGAAAAGAGGTGTCCTTATGTGTTGCACTCCTCTCTTGGCAAGATGGTTTATTTCCCATCTTCCCCAATCTATATTAAAGAATGAGCAAGGCTCTAGTTAGTCACAAAGGTTGATGACGCTCAAACATTCAGACATTCATTGGTGCTCCCGATCCAAAGAGAATGTTATCATTGTCGACTGTTGTGGAGAATTCCCTAATGTCCCTTTACTTGGAATTAGGGGAGGAATCACCTACAACCTCTGTTTAGCCTTAAGACAGTTTGGTTATGCCCAAAGAGATGGCTCGCATGAGATGCTGATTCAAAGTTTGGTATTTGTCTACGACAACGATGATCAAGGTCTTCGCCAGAGATTTATCCGAGCTTGGAGGATGTTAAACAAGGTGGATAGCAAGACTTTGGGGCACAAGAATTCCATCCCTCTTGAGCCTTACCTCAAATGGGTACGAACTCGTGCTCAGAGTCTTATGATGCCTTACCCCTCCATTTTCTCGGTAATTATTGAGCCTGTTAAGGAATGAGATGTTCCATACACTATTCTACATCCTGACATGCCCACATCTCTTGAAGACTTACAAAGGGATTGGATACAACTCAAGGGAGAGCGAGATACCTTCGAAGCCCAATTCTATGCAATCGAGAAGAAGGTTTTGGAACTCCCTAGGCTACTTCATGTGGAGCAGACTCTGAATGCCTACATTGCACCAAAGAGGATGCGTACTACCTTTTTATCTGAGAGTTTTTGTATTATTATGCCCAAGAAGGCATTGATGTACTCAGGCTTTAATCTATTAATATAACGTGTATTTCCTTTTTGTCTAAAACAAATTTGAATATTAAAATCCTTGAAATCATTACATATGCATATACCATTCATCATAACATAAGCAGGTCTTTTGCAAAAAGTCTCCTCATCTCTCTACTGTTTATTTCAGTAAGATGGATCTTGAGAAAACAGTGAAGGATCTCCAAGCTCAGAATACACAGTTTCAGCAGTTGCTCTTGACCCTAGCCAAAGGACAAGAAGAGTTAAAGACTTTGCTGGTCGAGGAGAAGAAAAAGAAGGCAAAGAAGGTAACCGAAGTCTTGAACATGGGAAGAATATTTCATAAGAAGACAAGAAGGACCTTAAACTTTGCAACGACATCCGGGGAAAGAGACAATCAGGATGAGAAAGGTAAGGAAACAGTGGTCCCGTCAGAATCAGAAGAGGAAGAGAAAGAAGAAGACTATTAGGAAGAACAATACCCTCCAGTTGATGACAAGTATAGACATCTCGAAGAGCGGTTGAGTGCAATGGAAATCCAAAAAGTGCCTGGTTTGGACTTTGAGGAATTGGGTTTAGTGTCGGGGATTGTTATTCCTCCGAAATTCAAAGCACATGTGTTCGCAAAATATGACAGAGTTTCATGCCCTAAAATACATCTCCGGTCATATGTGAGGAAAATCCAGCCCCATACCGCTGATAAAGACTTATGGGTACATTTCTTCCAAGACAGTCTGTCTGGAACTCAACTTGACTGGTTTTACCAACTAGAAAGAGCCAACGTTCACAATTGGGAAGATCTTGCTGCAGCCTTCTACAAACAATACTTTGATCGGTGGGAATGAGAACTGACTATTTTGGAATGCTGGTTCGCGTTTGCGTTTGTTTTCGCAAAATGTCGCGGTAAGCAAGAGTCACCACCGTCTTTTATTTTATCCAACAAGGAAAGGACAAAAGCACAGAAAAATTCCTTTTCGAGATTTTTCTCGGGTTCAGGAGGTAGATTATAGAAAGGGAAGGTGTTAGCACCCTTTCTATCCATGGTTATCCACGGGCTCTTAGGTACTTGCTCACTATGTTTTCAAAAGTTTGCTTTTCTTTGTGTTTGTGGGTTTTGAAAAGAGTTTTGTTTTTTAAGAGAGTGTAAGTGCGAAAAAGTTTTGTTTTGTTTTTAAAAGGAGCAAGTACTTAAGAACCTCTACATACTCAAAAAGGAATTAAACTGTGCAAATGTCCTTTAGACAATGCTATCCCACTATTGAGGAGTAGGTAGCACCGTCGTTGGAGTTTTAAGGGTCAATTCGATTTAAGGGACGTGTGGTCACTAAAGCAATGTTAGGATGCTTTAGCGATAACCCTAATGTCTTAGATCATTTTTATCGAGGCAACCATTTCGAGGCAACTTTGATCTTTGGACAGGAGGGCAACCTCTAAGACTTCCTATACTCAATGACCACGTTCGAGGCAACCAAGTGAGGCGTACCCTAAGAGTGGCATGTGCGAGTGTGTCAATTTTCAGTTTATATTATCTTTGTACATGTTATGGTGAGCTACGGTTGATTTAAAGGTTAATCTTGTCATGCAATCCTAGTTAGCATACATCTAAACAATTAATATATGTATAGGAATTTATAGTGCGGGAATTGTAAATCCTACGCTATTACAAGGCTTCGGGGAGGGGAATTATTTACATGTCCAAAAATTGGGGGAATAAAAGCAGTAAAGTGTAAAAGTCTTAGTCAAGCTATCACAAACCAGTAGGCAGTTATAATAAAATAAACGCGCGCGAATCTGAAAATAACCTCTAAAAATCCTAAGAATAAAATCTTTTTGTTGTTTTATTTTTATTTTGGGAAAATGATCTAAATCTACTTAATTTTAGTTTTTTGAGAAAATGATCTAAATCTACTTAATTTTAGTTTTGAGAAAATGTTAAGATAATTAAATGATTAATTGACAAAGTTAATTTAATAGAAAAAACTAGCCTAATGTTTTTTGTGGTTTTTCTTTTAATTGATTTTATGTTGATTAAAAAAAAGAAATAAAATAGTCAAAATAAAGATGAAATCGAAGGAACGGGCAGTAAATCAAAAAAAGCATAATTCTGGAGGCCTGGGTCGAAAGAGGTGTGGGCTGTCTTTCGACCCAGTGAAGAGGCTTGATCGAAAGTGCATGAGGGGCTGCACTTTGGGGGTGTTCGATCTGGATATGTCATCCTTCAATCTGGGAACCTTGGATCCAGTTCGAAGCTAAGCTGCTAGGCTTCGAAGCTCTGAACAAGATTCTGAGAATATATTTCCTGCAAAATGAAACAAACGTTAAAGATCCAGGGGGGACTTTACCCCCCTGATTCGAATCTCCTCCCAATTCGAGTCCTTCCTCAATTGGAATCTGTTGAATCTGGGCCTGGATTTGTTTTATCCTGAGATTCGAAGGAGACACTTAGACCGTGCCCCAACAATGGCACGATCTCATCTTTGTGCTTCAGCTTACATGCAATAGAATCAGTAATAACAAGAATACCTATGCAATGTGTATTTAAATGAAGGTGCAATTTTGGTTTTGCAAACCCTTACCAATGTGGCTCTGGGTGTGGAGATGTTTGCAGAATGGCTGCTTTGGCTTGGATTACTTCTGAAAATGCTGATGACCTTTGGCAGCGCATCTCCAAATCCTCCCTGTTTCTCCTTTTTCGTTCTGCTCTGTTTTGTTTCTGCAGAGTTTTCTTTTCTTTACTATAATTTTTGTAATGTTTTTTGTTCGTCCTTTGCACTGTATGCTGGCCCTTGTATTTATAGGGGGTGTGAGGGTGCATGAAAATGGCAAGGGACAGCCATTTAACCAGGCCATTAAAGCCAGGAGACAAGAATCAGACACATTAAAATATTTCCTTTTTTGAAACATTCGTGTCTCTTTGGAATCTGGAATGAATCTGGACACTTTTGATTTTCGAATGCCTTCAGGCCATGCTCTTCGATTGGTCTTGAGTTGCCTCCTTCGAATGGACTTCTTCTGCTTCGACTGCTTGATTTGAAAAGAATCACTCTGGTCGAATCAGCTCTTGTGGAGTTAGGAACAGAAAAGGCAAGAATCTGGCCTTTAACTCAGGAATTGAATCCACAATCAGCATTTAATTATTGCCATATTTGCGAGGAAAAACATGCCATTTTCTCATGTTCAGTGTACCTGGACATGTTTTTTGAGTGCCCTCTTGATGGCCTCTTTCAAATGGCCTGGAAGGAGTTCTTCAAATGGCCCTGGTCCAAATATCAATCGAAGGGTACTAATTAAAATTCCAATCGAAAGGCTTTGTTAACAGGCCAATCGAAAGGTGTTGTTCATGCTAATCGAAGGACATGGTTAACATGCCTGTCGAAGCTGCCTTGACACAATGCTAAATCGAAGGATCCCTTGGCATGCCAATTTAAAGGCTTGGCCCAGGGTGCCAAACGAAAAGGTCTTTCAGAATTCCAATCGAAGGCCTTGACATAATGCCAATCGAAGTGCTTGTCCATAATGACAATCGAAAGGCTCATTCAGAATACCAATCGAAGGGTCTTTCAGAATGCCAATCGAAGTGCTTGTCCATAATGAAAATCGAAAGGCTCATTCAGAATACCAATCGAAGGGTCTTTCAGAATGCCAATCAAAGGGTCTTGACATAATGCCAATCGAAGTGCTTGTCCATAATGCCAATCGAAAGGCTCATTCAGAATACCAATCGAAGGGTCTTTCAGAATGCCAATCGAAGGCCTTGACATAATGCAAATCGAAGTGCTTGTCCATAATGCCAATCGAAAGGCTCCTTCAGAATACCAATCGAAGGGTCTTTCAGAATTCCAATCGAAATGTACTTAAAGCACCACTCAAAAAATTTCTTTTTCCTTAGCCAAGGGTTTGTGATCAACCATGTAAGGGAAGACTTTTGAAAATATGAGAGGGAAAATTTTGGGGTACAACAAATACCAATACAATGTTGATCTTGCGCCTACCCGTACTCAACTCCAGAGTATGGCCATGGTTTCCAATGAAGGTTTGAAGGACTATGCGCAAAAATGGAGAGACTTGGCTGGAAGAGTTCAACCCCCTATATCTGAGAGAGAATTGGTAGACATGTTCTTGGGCACCTTGTCTGGTCCCTTCTTCAGTCATTTAATTGGAAGTTCATCTGCAGGATTTACTAAACTAATATTGACCGAAGAAAGGGTAGAAGCCGGTATAAAAAGTGGAAAGATTCAGAAATATACATCTTCTTATTCAGCCGTAAGGAAGCCTTTCATCGGAAAGAAAGAGGTGGTTGTTGTATATCCGCAAAGAAACCAAGATAGGGCCGAACGTCGTCCAATGGTGGGGGCTGTTATGATTCCTAAGCTTGCGCCTGATCAGTAAATAAATAATCAACCAAGGATGAAAAGGCAGGTCAAACAGTTCACCAGAATCAACATGACCCCGTCCCAGGTATTACTGCATCTACTAAGATCCAATTTGTAACCTTAAAAGAAGCTTCGAAAAACCCCAACACAACATCTCCTCACTATCATCCAAATGCTTATTGCGTATATCACTCTGAAAGTCTCGGTCACGATACTAATAACTGTTGGGCTCTAAAGAATAAAATACAAGACCTTATTGAAGCAAAAGAAATTGAGTTTGATGTGCCCAAAAAGCCAAATGTCATTTCTACCCCTATGCCCAGACATGGCCACAATACCAATGCCATTGAAGAAGGATGGTTTTTTACTTCAGTTAATGAACTTATGACCCCACTCCCGACTATTAAATTAAACTTGTTGAATGCCAGTGTGTTCCCGAGCTGTGATGAAGGCTGTCACTTTTGTTTGTCCTCACCAACCAAGTGTCCTTTGTTGAAAGTAGGAGTTCAGTTTCTAATAGACAACAAATAAATTTTGTTTGAAAATACTTCTATTCCACCTATTCCTTTTGAAGATGTTTCTATCATTACCATTTCGGCCAATTCTTCCAGGGTCTCCACCAAAAGACCCGTTAGAATTACATCAGTTCCGGAAGCAACTCCTTTAATAATCACAATGCCTGGACCAGTCCCATATGCGTCAGACAAAACCGTACCATGGAATTATGAAAGGGATGTCTACTACCATGGTATCAAGCAGGACTGGCCAGTCGCCGAAGGTTCAAGTTCCGAGAAAGTGGATTCTGACGTCAGTAATATTGCAGGGACTTGTAAGATTACCCGAAGCGGCAGGATCTTCTCTCCAGAAATTGCTCCCCCAAAAGTTGTTTCTGGACCCGTAATCATTCTTGTTGCTATTCCAAAGGTTACTCCCAATCCCATAATCATATCTGCAAGTACTCCTATTGACGAAGTTGTTACGATCCCTGTTGTCACCCCTATTGATATTCTGGCTGCCAAGTTAACCGAGACTCTAGGAAAAAGTATTCCGATTGAGCCTGTCCGAATGAAGGCACAATCATTGACTACCTCTGAAACCTCCAAGAAAGAAATGGAAGAGATTCTAAAAATTATAAAGAGAAGCGACTACGATGTAGTTGAACAACTGGGGAAAACTCCCTCTAAAATTTCAATGCTGGCATTACTACTATGTTCTGAGGCGCATGCAAAGGCCTTGGTAAAGTTCTTAAAAACTTCCCATGTACCTCAAGAGACATCTGCCGATCAGTTCTAAGACTGCGTAGCCAGCTTGACTGCACATAATGGCCTAGGATTTTCAGATGTTGATCTAATGCCAAGGGGAAGGAAGCATAATGAGGCATTGCATGTCTCAGTTGAATGTAGGGGCACGACATTGGCTCATGTGTTAGTTGATACTGGTTCATCCCTGAATGTATTGCCTAAAAAAGCTCTTGATAGGCTTGACTGTGAGGGATTGACATTGAAGCCAAGTAACATAGTAGTAAGGGCTTTTAACGGCTCGAAATGGATGGTGCATGGGGAAGTGGATATCCCCATAAAGGTTGGAACCCAAACTTTTAATTAAACTTTTTATGTGATGGACATCCGCCCTTCATACTCCTGCTTGCTAGGCCGACCATGGATCCACAATGCTGGCGTTGTTACTTCTACGTTGCACCAAATGCTGAAGTATCCAATTCAAGGGAAGATTATCACCGTTCATGGAGAGGAAGAGTACATGATTAGCCATCTCAATTTCTTCATATATGTGGAATTAGATGGTGAATTTATTGAAACTCCATTTCAACACTTTGAAGAAGTTCCCCAAGATGTGGTAGTGACCAAGGCTATGTCTCAGGTTCCCAAGATTACAAGGCCTCCACTCTGGATGTCATCTCTGAAGGATGCCAAAGCAGTGGTAGAAGAAGGTGGGTGCACTATCTGGGGACAACTCCCAGATATCCCATATAAGCCTGACAAATTTGGCCTAGGTTTCACTTCAAGTGCTCAGAAGGTTGTACGTCGCGCTCGTGCTGGAGGACCACCCCTGAAGATCAGCAACCGTGAAGTCAACGTGGTAGAAGATGGTGAAGATGGCTGCAACCTGGAGGATTGGATCTTTCCAACTGTCAATGGAGGGCTTAGCAATTGGGAGGCTAGAGATTTTGTCCCGATCACTTTTATCCCACAGTAATTTGTCTTTACATTTTATTGGATCTGTAATATTAAAACAATTCGCACTCTTGAAACCTTGTGTCTTACCCGAGGCACAATGGTCCATTTGTAAGGGTTATTATCTCATTTTCATATGATATCAATGAATCATGGACGTTTTCGCATACAAACTTTTGTGCTTATTGATTTTCTTTTACATTTTTATTTATTTCAAGGATAGCTATACCCTTACACACACACTCACACTCACAATGCAGGTATACATCCATTCGGGATCCCATGGGTAACGATACTGCTATGGCCTTTTGTGACTTTGAGAATCTAATCTACCAAACCAAAGACGAAGGTGAGGAAGATTGTGAAGTACCAAGGGGAACTTGCCAGACTACTACAACAAGAAGAGAGAACCATTCAACCTCACGAGGAACCCGTGGATATAATCAACCTAGGTACCAAAGAAGACAAAAAAGAGGTCAAGATGGGTCCCAATCTGGAACCCAGTGTGAAGGAGCGTCTGATTCAGTTGTTACACGATTATGTTGAAGTCTTTGCCTGGTCATATGAAGACATGCTGAGACTTGATACAGACATTGTGGTACATCGTATGCCTACAAGAGAAGATTATCCGCTAGTAAAGCAAAAGGTTCGCCGCATGAGGCCTGATATGTCAGAAAAGATTAAAGCAGAAGTCATGAAGTAATTCAACTCTAGATTCTTGGTTGTTCCCTCTTATCCCCAATGGGTTGCCAATATTGTTCTCGTACCCAAAAAAGATGACAAAGTGCGAATGTGTGTGGACTACAGGGATTTAAATAGGGCAAGCCCTAAGGATGATTTTCCACTCCCCCACATTGATATTCTAGTTGACAATACGGCACAACACAAAGTGTTTTCCTTCATGGACGGGTTCTCAGGCTACAACCAAATCAAAATGGCGCCTGATGATATGGAGAAAACAACCTTTGTCACGCAGTGGGGCACTTTCTGCTATAAGGTGATGCCATTCGGACTGAAGAATGCTAGGGAAACCTATCAACGTGCCATGGTAGCTTTATTTCATGACATGATACATCACGAAATAAAGGTCTACATAGACGACATGATAACCAAATCTCAAACATAAGAAGAGCATCTTGATCACTTACAAAAACTGTTTGAGAGACTGAAGAAGTACAAGCTGAGGTTGAATCCAAACAAATGCACATTTGGGGTACGGTCTGGTAAACTCCTAGGCTTTGTCGTCAGCAACAAAGGTATCGAGGTCGATCATGCCAAAGTTAAAGCAATACAAGAGATGTCTACTCCTCGTACTGAGGAGGAAGTCAAAGGATTCTTGGGACGTTTAAATTACATTGTCAGATTCATCTCTCACCTGACAGCTACTTGTGAACCAATCTTCAAATTTTTGAAGAAAGATCAAGTAGTCAAATGGAATGACGAGTGCCAAGTTGCTTTCGACAAATTGAATTTATCATGCGAGTGGTGAATTTTTAAAGCTTGCAGGTTTATAGCTATGGAAAATGTCCGTAGGTATAAGTCTTTCCCCTAAAACGATGGTTGCAGCGAAGAAGATGATGCGTGGCAGCCCATGACTGGCTGATTTGAATCTCGCGCGCTTTTCTGGAATATTATTTGTTTTTAGCTTTGCTTTTATTTATTCATTATATATACAAATTAACAAGCTAGCGCAGACGGTTGAGGAGCGTGCCTTTGATGTACACGTCCTGGGTTCGATCCCAGGCGTGGGCATTTTATTATTTTCTTCATATTTCTCTGCAGATCCAATGCATCACTCTTCTAGGCGCCTTCCATGAAACCTCAACGTCCAGCCACTGGATGCACTTCTACCCAGATCTAACGCTTCCATCCTGAAGGTCCATGGTGCACGTTCAAGTCAAAGGCTACATCTAATCCAACGTGGTCAACTTGAGCTCATCTTTGTTGGGCCAAAATTAAGATTCTCACCCCCCTCTTCAGCAATGCAAACAGGCCCAAATCTTTATTTTCTTTCTCTATTTATTTTCTTTAATTATTTTCCTTTTATTTTTAATTAACACAAAATTAATTTTTTTATTAAATTAACAAATCATAAAAATCTTTTTTAATAATACATTTATTTTTAAATTAGTTAGTTTAATTTAACTTAGGGCAATTTAATTTTTTTATATATAATTAAAAATAATTAGACTTAGGATTTTAATTGTACATAGCTTAATTAATTTTCTTCAAAAATACACCAAAATAATTTTTCTCATAAATATTTATTTCTTTAATTAATTAATTAAATTAGAAAATTAGGGTAATTTAATTGCTTTCATAATTAAAAACAATTAGAAATTAGGTTTAGTTAATTTATAATTTAATTGTTTTCGCAAATAAAAATCCACAAAAAATACTTTTCCTCACTTAGAGTTTTAGGTTATTTTTCAACCATCCTTGTATTTAATTCGTCGTGCGTTTAATTATTTCTTTTTCATAATTATGTAACTGCTTATTGGTTTGTAATAATTAAAACTAGGGTTTTTATTTATCGCTTTTCCCCCACTTTTGGTTATGTAATTAATCCCCCTCCCCAAAGCCTTGTAATAACTACGTTTTATTTTTTGCACTTCTAATTTCTGCAATCTTTAACTGTTAGATGCATGGCTAATAGGATTGTATGGAAAGAATGTTTGAAATTTAAAACGGTAGATCACCTAATGTGCAAAGACTAAATAAATGAAAAATACTCATATGCACATATTCACTCCTAGGGTTTTCCTCGCTTCGGTTGCCGTCGGTAAACAATCATTAAGCATAGGAGATTTTAGTGGTTGCCCTCCAGTCTAAAAGATCAAAGTGTCCCATTAGAATGTTGCATCGGAAATGTTGCATCGGAAACGTTGCCTTGAAAAGATCTTAAGACTCTAGGGTTAATACTAAAGTTTTATAACTATTGCTTTAGTGATTGTATTTGTCCCTTTCGAATGTCCCTTACAACTCCAACGACGGTGCTACATACTCCTTAATAGTAGGATAGCGCTGTCTAAAGGAAATGAGAACGAACAATCTTTTTTCGAGTAGGTGGAATCTTAAGTACTTGCTCAATAAAAAACTTTTCACACAAACACCTTTCAAAACAAATTTTCAAAACAACTTCGTCACATCCTTGAGGACTGATACAAGGGTTATCACGAAGTAAAACATTTTCAAAACAAACACACAAAAGCAATTTGAAAAATGAGCAAGTACCTAAGAGACCATGGAAAACCATGGATAGAAAGGGTGCTAACACCTCCCCTTTCTATAATCTACCCCTCGTACTCAGAATATCTCGAAAAAAGGTTTTTTCTGTTCTTTTCCTTTTCCATGATTGGATGAAATAAAAGTCGGTGGCGACTTTTGCTTACCGCGACATTTTGCAAACAAAAAAATACAATGTAAACCAGTAAAAATAGTCGGTTCTGCCACCGTATCACAGAACTGTCGACTCTGCTGGGGAGTCATCTCTTAAATAAGTGGGGTATACCTTAGGATCTAGGTCACTTTTAAAATTGCTTTCTTGTTTGCTTTGCCTGCTTTATATTCAAGGGTTTTGTTTGGGTATTATTGAAGATCCTACACTCGGATCGGGGAACACCTTTTAGGTAAGTAGCAATAAATTGTGAGGGAACTGTGCAGGGTATACCGAAACAGTTGAAGCAGTAGCTATGTTGATGTGGCACTTTGGTTGGTACCGGTAACCCTTGAGTCAATCAGGGAGAGTACAGGGCCGCCGCGTGGTACCGTGAAGCATCAACTGACCTTAGAACCTTTAATTGCACAACTTGTCCAGTAGGATGTAGCGAGATGGCCGACTTTGGTGTATTCCCAAGGTCGACAGATACTCGATGCTACACTCATTGAGGTTTGACTCTTGAGTTTTGTTTGGTTGCGAGTCAATCTCCTATTGAACGAAGTTGGGGGAAAGATCGGTGATATTGAGATCCCGTAGAACCCGGTTACTTTTCTAAGACAGGTTTGAAACCAACTAAACTTCAAGAGGGTACTTACCTATGGAATACATGCAAGCCTAAACCTAAGGCTACTTGTGTGACTTGTTTGCCTTCTGTTCCTAACAATTTGAACTCATTGCAGGGCTTTGTTTGTATTCCTTGCAGGACACTGTTTGTATAAATCCAATAAATTGGTTTCTTACCCTGAATTTTTGCTGGATGCATAGCACACACATCATAGCATCATACCATAGCATTTCCTTAACCATTTCAAGGATCTCGAGGGCCTGTGATGCAGGTTATGATGAACCAGATGTCTATCAAGGGGCAAGGGGATTTATTTTCCTCTAGTCAATGCTGTCAGAAGATCAAAACTCAACAACTTGAGTCAGGGGCTATGACCCACTTGATATGGTGAGCTTGACTCTTGTAGAAGGACCTTCAACGATACGAAGTGCTTCAATCAAAGCAAAAAATTTCAACTTCTGACATTTTTTGGTTTACCCCACGAGATCCTTGAAAATGTTGCATACATATATCATACATATCATTGCATAACAGGTCTTCCAGCACAGGTCTCTCATGTTCTCACTGTTTATTTCAGCAATGGCTTTCTAACAAGACAACAGAGATCTTCAAACTCAAGAAGCTTAGTTTATGGAAATGTTCCTAAACCTATCCAAGGGGTAGGAAGAGTTGAAAGCACTCCTTGTTGGGAAACTGGCCAAGAAAAATCCTTAAGACAATAAGGACGAACAGTTTGAACAACTGCAAGCTGAGGTTGAAGCAATGAGAACCCAGATGTTGGGGCAGATGGCTCTTATCCAAAGCCTAGCCCAGGGACAAGAAGAGATGAGAACCATTATCAAAAAACTTCATCAAGATGGATACAACCGTATGAAGCAAGCAGTTGAGGCTGGGGACCAAGTCATTGATCAACCTCCAAGAAGACAAGAGTTTGGTTTGGTGAAGAGTGGACCTTTCCAAATTGCTACTACCTCACAGGTCCAACAACAACCTCGCCAAAAACAAACGGGTTAATCGGAGTAAGCCAGATACACCCAAGAGGCAGTTTACCAAACTCAATATGCCACTGTCTCAAGCTTTACAACATATGTTAAGGATGAATCTGGTTACGTTGATAGGGCCTCATCCGAGTCCCAAGGCTTCTTCGCCTAACTACAACCCTGATGCAATATGTGCATATCACTCCAACAGTCTGGGGCATGACACTGATAGTTGTTGGACGTTGAAATACAAAATTCAAAACCTGATCGATGAAGGAGTACTGGAGTTTACACAAGATGGTCAGGTTGTGTTCTTCTGCCATCCTTCAAAGGCACGTCATCTGAAGTGACAAGATCAGACAAAGAGGCCTTTGTTCATTAGAATTTTCAATTTTTAATTTTCTTTTGATTTGTTCGAACATTTATTCATATCAAACCTTGTTATTTCATTTGTATTCACTATTTCAAAATTGTATTCTTACTTCCTTTTTGTGATATTCAACTCTTGATTAAAAGTTGTAAGCCTTTAGAGGGAGGATGACGAAAATGATACCACAGTCTCTATAGTATGCTTTTGAACAGACCCCGCTGACGATGTACAGGCATTGTTTCAAATCCCAAACAATGGAGTTATAAGGAAGATAATCCCTAGTCAACCCCTTTGATCCTAAGAAGTAGGAGTTTTCTTTTCACACAAATTAAAACCCTTAATCATAACCCGGAGCAGGGTGGTTTCTCAGTTAATTCAGATGGTCATTCAGTCACAATATTCTACTTCATACATAATGAATGACATCAAAGATGTCCTTCCAAATCAAAAGACGGTGATGGTTCCGCATAATCATTAATAACAGGCAGTCATTATCTCTCAAAATGAAAGCCCACTAAGTCAAAACCTATGAAGGAGACTTAATAAAAAACTAGGGCATCCCACTGGCTGTAATCACAAAAGAAACAGTTCAGGCAAAAGAAGGGATAATAATAAAAAAAAAAGAGGTCCCACCAATCCTCGACAAAAAAAAAGATTACAAAATGACTGCCTCTTCCAAATAAACTTTCAGTATCTGAACCATCATCGGAACATCAAGGACAAGATACCAGACTCAGTGTGGATCTAAATGCGCAACTAGCTGAGCATATGACTGAAGAACATCACGAAGAGTGGGTTGGGTACAAATAAAATTTGAGCCTTTATCCTTTGTTTCTTGAACCGTGAACCAGGCCACGTTATAACCCTTAAATGTCCTAGCTGAAGCATGGGTTAGTTTGAAAGCATATTGTTCAAAAGGTATCCTGACTCCTGTAAGGTTTGCTATAAATCCTGAGTTGACATCACACTCTCACAAATTTGTCTGTTTTACTAAAAAATTATTTTTCAAACTTCAAGACAGACATAAGCTTTGCATTCTTAAAATACCATTGTTTGCATATGACTATTTGTTCAACAGCAGAGAAATTCGCATGACGAATATCTAGTGAACAAAAGCCTTCTCCAACGAAAATGATCACCTCAAGTGGAAAAACACTTCCAACCAAGGGTCACGGCATGATCATCGTCCATCATCTGAGGTAGTCAAGTCAAGATTCAAGGAATCTCTCAAAGATGCCAAATAGACAGGGGAAGATCTCCATTTGAATCACTTAGGGCATTCGACATGAATTCCGACAATGAATCCTATACGATCAAACAAACATCTTTTGGCAGTGTGGCAACACTTACTACTATGGACAGTGACAATTCTATGCACCCGATGAACATGGACATAGTCAGAAAATACTACGCATGAACAAAGAACCGCTAGGTTGACTGGCCTAGGCAAAAATAAGGGCTTCCCGGCCAACCAAAAGGGTTCGGGAAAATTAGGGGATCTAGTGATCAAACGCATCATACTGCCACAAGGTGATCCTAGGGGTAAACAGACTCCTACCTATGAAGGACCATTTATAATCAAAAACATCTTCTCTGGTGGGGCAATGATCTTAACCACCATGGATGGTGACGACCTGCCGCATCCTACAAACGCGGACATAGTCAAAAGATACTACGCATAAGAGACCCGCTAGGTTGACATACCTAGGCAAAACAAGGGCATCACGGCGAACCAAAAAGGTTCGGGCAAAAATTAGGGATAAAATTAAAAAAATCAGTACACCCGGCAAGTTAAAAACCCGAAAGGGTGACTTGGGAAAAAAAGGGTTTCCCGGTGGACTGAAAACCCGCAAGGGCGGTCCAGGAAAAAGTTAGGGAATTATAGCGTATGACTATGTCCCGTTGGATCACCTTACAGATAACTTGCAAACTCGACATTCCTGACCAATTCAATCATCTTCGGACAAGGCAATAAATAGACCAGATGCTCAGAGATACGAAGGCTATAGCAGAATGGGAACCCCATGGGATAAATACACATAAATATATTTTCTTTGTATTTAAATTTTCATTTTTTTTCTTACGACGGCGTTCTCCTACTAGAATGTTTTTCCCATTGTACAAAAATACTTGCTCAAAATCAATACAAAGATATTCCTTTGACAGTGCAAAACTATCTGTTTTTCTTTACTCTTGTGTTTTGTTTATGAAAACGTCCAATGATTCATTGTTGAACATATGCATTTGAACATAATCGCTGTTTACAAATAAACAAAGTGAAAAAAGTCAATTACTGATAGGTTGAAGGGATAGGTAAATACCTCTATGCTATTCCATAAGAAATCCCCTGCAATATGTCGTTTAATCCCTAGCGTAACAAACTTTCCAATTGTCAATCCCCGGTAGGAATCATCCAATTTCTCCAAACAGATTTTTTTAAGAAATACATGGCATTTCCCTTATAACAGAGTTTATTTCTCTAAATGGAAATTCATCAACACTTTGACTTCAAGACATGAAGACTTACATATCCTAAGCAGCAGTCAGGGATTTATTTTCCCCAATCCAACATCAGCGCAACAAATTAGCTCACATACGCATACATTGCATCCATATATCATAAACATTGATAAAACGAATGCATTATATAATACATTTTGTTGTACCCCAAAATTTTCCCTCTCATTTTACTCATTACATACTCCCAGAGATCCTCAATTTGCTCAAGATTTCCCAAGAGTTGACCAGACAAACTCTCTCCTAAGGCAGTATACCTCAAATTAGGATTTCCCTTTTCATTAAGATGTGTGAACCACAAAGGACTCAAATGCTTCCCAAGGTACTAATATGTTCCTAAGATCATCCATGTCAAGTTTCATGCCTTGCACAAAGAAGTTTGCTCAGTCAACTGCTCAAATGCTTGAGAATCGACTATATTAGGTCAAAAGTCAATTGTGGCCCACATACAGTCAAACCTCAAGATTTTTGTTCAACATCAACATTTTGAAGTGAATTCCATCATTTTATCAAGGTTTGATCATGATTCCTCAAGGAATGCTCCCAAATTCATTAAAACCCAAAAGTTGCTAAATTAGGGTTTCTTAGGAAAAGTCAACCAAACTTTGACCAAGCATAACTTCTTCATACTTTATCAGAAATTTTCCATCAAAGGCTCATTTTAAATAGGATTCAATTCCCTATAATTCATATTAAGCCCATAAGTTCAAAATATGCACTCACCAAAAGATATGAATTTCTACATTATAGGTCCTTTTGAAAAGTCAACAAAAACACCTTTTAGGTCAAAGCTTCTTACATGAACATGGAAGACCCAATTGAAGTGAAACCAAAAGGGTTGGTTAGGGGACATCCTAAGCTTTCTAAAAAGTCCAAGAACACCCTCCTAGGGTCAAAATTGAGAGAGATATGCATTGTCAAAGTTGGCAATTTTTGGAAAATTATCAAAAGTCAACATTGATCAAATTTGCATTTTTTCCAAAGGGGCCCATTTTTTCTTGTTTGAAACATGTTTCTAATAGGACCCACGACCCCTAAGATTTTCCAACTATTATTCTATTATTTTTAATATTTATTTTGATTTTATTTCATTTAAATCAAAACAAATCAATATAAAATAGTAAAATAATGAAATAAAATCAAATCCTTGATTTTTTATGCACATTTTGAGTCCATGTACAGCTAACATGCCAGCCAATTCGTGCAAAGTGGATTTGGATTGAAAAAGATTGGATTGAAGCTTGTTTTAGAAATATATCATACAAGAGCAAATCAAATCCAATTTCCATTATTTCTCAAGATTCATGCCAATTTTATTGACCTAATTCAGTCTACTATAAGTGCATAACAATTGCAGATCAAAGGCACAAGGGTTGCAATCGTGAAAAGGCCAAAGCAAACTCAAAATTTTTGACAAAAAAGTTTGGTTCAAATTTTGGGATAAAGGGCAATTTACACCATTCCAAAGCTTCCAAACGATTCCTAGACTGCTCCTGAAGCTAACACGATCAATTACAAGCATTAAAACATCCAGAAATCGCCCCTGAAGGTATCACGATTTGTACCAAAAACTCAAATTCGATTTCAATATTTTACGCAACCTAAACATATCCTAATCATATATTTTTATTTATCATCTTGTTTGCAAACTACTTGTACCCTTTAATTGGAGTTTAAGCGCAGGTATGGACAATTGCCATGATTAGGGTTTTAAGGTCCACTTTGGGGCTTTTCAGTAAGGGTGAAATTAGGCCAAAAGATGGATACCGCTGTGTTCAAGATATCAAATCCAATTGATTGGTATAGCTAGAATTAATTTATCATGCGTGTGGTGAATTTTTAAAGCTTGCAGGTTTATAGCTATGGAAAATGTCCGTAGGTATAAGTCTTTCCCCTAAAACGATGGTTGCAGCGAAGAAGATGATGCGTGGCAGCCCATGACTGGCTGATTTGAATCTCGCGTGCTTTTCTAGCATATTATTTATTTTTAGCTTTGCTTTTATTTATTCATTATATATACAAATTGACAAGCTAGCGCAGACGATTGAGGAGCGTGCCTTTGATGTACACGTCCTGGGTTCGATCCCAGGCGTGTGCATTTTATTATTTTCTTCATATTTCTCTACAGATCCAATGCATCACTCCTCTAGGCACCTTCCGTGCAACCTCAACATCCAGCCACTGGATGCACTTCTACCCAGATCCAACGCTTCCAGCCTGAAGGTCCATGGTGCACGTTCAAGTCAAAGGCTACATCTAATCCAACGTGGTCAACTTGGGCTCAGCTTTGTTGGGCCAAAATTCAGATTCTCACCCCCCCTCTTCAGCAATGCAAACATGCCCAAATCTTTATTTTCTTTCTCTATTTATTTTCTTTAATCATTTTCCTTTTATTTTTAATTAACACAAAATTAATTTTTTTAATTAAATTAACAAATCACAAATCAGAAAAATCTTTTTATTAATACATTTTTTTTAAATTAGTCAGTTTAATTTAACTTAGGGCAATTTAATTTTTTTTATATATAATTAAAAATAATTAGACTTAGGATTTTAATTGTACATAACTTAATTAATTTTCTTCAAAAATACACCAAAATCATTTTTCTCATAAATATTTATTTCTTTAATTAATTAATTTAATTAGAAAATTAGGGTAATTTAATTGCTTTCATAATTAAAAACAATTAGAAATTAGGTTTAGTTAATTTGTAATTTAATTGTTTTCGCAAATAAAAATCCACAAAAAATAATTTTCCTCACTTAGAGTTTTAGGTTATTTTTCAACCATCCTTGTATTTAATTCGCCGCGGGTTTAATTATTTCTTTTTCATAATTATGTAACTGCTTATGGTTTGTAATAATTAAAACAAGGGTTTTTATTTATCGCTTTTCCCCCACTTTTGGTTATGTAATTAATCCCCCTCCCCAAAGCCTTGTAATAGCTATGTTTTATTTTTTTGCACTTTTAATTTCCGCAATATTTAACTGTTAGATGCATGGCTAATAGGATTGTATGGAAAGAATGCTTGAAATTTAAAACGGTAGATCACCTAATGTGCAAAGACTAAATAACTGAAAAATACTCATATGCACATATTCACTCCTAGGGTTTTCCTCGCTTCGATTGCCTTCGGTAAACAATCATTAAGCATAAGAGATTTTAGTGGTTGCCTTCCGGTCTAAAAGATAAAAGTGTCCCATTTGAATGTTGCCTCAGAAATGTTGCCTCGGAAATGTTGCCTTGAAAAGATCTTAAGACTCTAGGGTTACTACTAAAGTTTTATAACTATTGCTTTAGTGATTGTATTTGTCCCTTTCGAATGTCCCTTATAACTCCAACGATGGTGCTACCTACTCCTTAATAGTAGGATAGCGTTGTCTAAAGGAAATGAGAACGAACAATCTTTTTTCGAGTAGGTATAATCTTAAGTACTTGCTCAATAAAAAACTTTTCACACAAACACCTTTCAAAACAAATTTTCAAAACAACTTCGTCACATCCTTGAGGACCGATACAAGGTTTATCACGAAGTAAAACATTTTCAAAACAAACACACACAAGTAATTTGAAAAATGAGCAATTACCTAAGAGCCAATGGAAAACCATGGATAGAAAGGGTGCTAACACCTCCCCTTTCTATAATCTACCCCCCGTACTCAGAATATCTCGAAAAAAGGTTTTTTCTGTTCTTTTTCCTTTTTCATGATTGGATGAAATAAAATTCGGTGGCGACTTTTGCTTACCGCGACATTTTGCAAACAAAAAAACACAACGTAAACTAGTAAAAACAGTCGATTCTGCCACCGTATCACAGAACTGTCGATTCTGCTGGGGAGTCATCTCTTAAATAAGTGGGGTATACCTTAGGATCTAGGTCACTTTTAAAATTGCTTTCTTGTTTGCTTTGCCTGCTTTATATTCAAGGGTTTTGTTTGGGTATTATTGAAGATCCTACACCCGGATCGGGGAACACCTTTTAGGTAAGTAGCAATAAATTATGAGGGAACTGTACGGGGTATTCCGAAACGGTTGAAGTAGTAGCTACGTTGATATGGCACTTTGGTTGGTACCAGTAACCCTTTAGTCAATCAGGGAGAGTACGGGGCCGCCGCGTGGTGCCGTGAAGCATCAACTGACCTTAGAATCTTTAATTGTACAACTTGGCCAGTAGGATGTAGCGAGATGGTCGGATTTGGTGTATTCCAAAGGTCGACAGATACTCGATGCTACACTCATTCAGGTTTGACTCTTGAGTTTTGTTTGGTTGCGAGTCAATCGCCTATTGAACGAAGCTGGGTGAAAGATCGGTGATATTGAGATCTCGTAGAACCCAGTAAATTTTCTAAGACAAGTTTGAAACCAACTAATCTTCAAGATGGTACTTACCTATGGAATCCATGTTTGGTTGCTTTCTGTTCCTAACAATTTGAACTCATTGCAGGGCTTTATTTTATTCCTTGCAGGACCTTGTTTGTATAAATCCAATAAATTGGTTTCTTACCCTGCATTTTTGCTGGATGCATAGCACACACATCATAACATCATACCATAGCATTTCCTTAACCATTTCAAGGATCTCGAGGGCCTGTGATGCAGGTTATGATGAACCAGACGTCTAGCAAGGGGCAAGGGGATTTATTTTCCTCTAGTCAATGTCGTCAGAAGATCAAAACTCAACAACTTGAGTCAGGGGCTATGACCCACTTGATATGGTGAGCTTGACTCTTGTAGAATGACCTTCAACGATACGAAGTGCTTCAATCAAAGCGGAAAAATTTCAAATTCTGACATTTTTTGGTTTACCCCGCGAGATCCTTGAAAATGTTGCATACATATATCATACATATCATTGCATAACCGGTCTTCCAGCACAGGTCTCTCATGTTCTCACTGTTTATTTCAGCAATGGCTTTCCAACAAGATAATAGAGATCTTCAAACTCAAAAAGCTCAGTTCATGGAAATGTTCCTAAACCTACCCAAGGGGCAGGAAGAGTTGAAAGCACTCCTTGTTGGGAAACTGGCCAAGAAAAATCTTGAAGACAATAAGGACGAACAGGGTTCCTTCCTGACATCCTCAAATAAGCTCGATGATACCAATCAATATCCGAGTGAGTAAGTGCCATGATCTTAGGAGCCCAACGGGGTTCCTTCCTGACATCCCAAAAAGCATCAGACTGAGGCATATGAGAGATGAACCACTGGTACAACAGAGGCGTGCAACAGATAATCATTCCCCCATGATAAGAACTCCGAAGATGAACAGAGTAATAAGCATCACCCAACAGTGTAGGAACTGGGTTTCTAATCATGAAGATCCTAATAGCATTAATGTCCACAAAATTGTCCACATTAGGAAATAAGAACAATCCATAAGCAAGTAAAACAAATATGGCCTCAAAAGCAACCGTACTCTTCATTCTAGCAAAGTAACGAGCTTTCTCCAATAAGAACTGAGTTGGTAATCCTCTAATCCTTCCTTTAGTAGTCATATGGGCTTCCACCTCAGACTTCCCCAGATGAATCAAAGCAACAATCTCATGTGGTTTTGGCTCACCCTCCAAACCAGTAAAAGGAACACGATCGATAATAGGTAAATCCAATAGATAAGAATACTCCTCCAGTGTAGGCATCAACTGATAATCGGGAAAAGTAAAGCAGTGATACACCGGATCATAGAACTGGATCAAGGTTGAGAGAATACCCTCCTTCATCTTCAGCTTCATGAGAGGAATAATGGATTCATACTTCTTCCGAAAGTCTGCAGAACACTCGATCTCTGGAATTAGACTGACCAACTCATCTATCTTGGGATCCTTGAAACTGTATTTCCCGGTCTTTCTCTTTCCAGAATCTATGGTTAATAGTACCTGAGATATTCACATATAGTCAACCTTTAAATCCCTTGAAATATTTTTTTCTTCAAAAGATGCTTATGAGTGCATGGATGCATGATGCAACAATCACACACAAGATCATACATATAGGGTTCATAGGTTCAACGTCACGAGCATGAGGTCGAATGTACTACCTATAAGGTGTTGGTCTAAGAGTTATCACCTGCCGAACAAGGTTCTAGAGGTTCCCAGAGTCTACATCCTTCCTTCAGATATTACTAACTTCCCGATTAACTCGGTAATTAGTAATATTCTCAAGAAAGACTCGTCCTAGCGTTGTATTGTGTGACAACTATTTCTGGATTACTCTGTCATAGCTTCCGCACTACACCTAAAAGGCCAAGATGGGTTTGGTGTTCTACGGTCCTGAGTTTCAGCAGGCTCCCAGGTCGAAAGCAGTACGTCTTCCCGATTACTCAGTCAAAGGGGCCTCCACTGAGTGGGGGATCTCATGCCTCCTTTTTTGAGATTACTCCCTCAAAGTTAACATGACTATACCGCCCGTCCTATCTTAAAGTTTTCCCAAGTCCGGGTATAGGACTTATGAGTAATCACCAAGCACCCTGAAAACCAGGAAAATCCAGACAAACATATATACAACATATAACACATAAACACAATAACACATATACAGATACAAACAAAGATAGGCTCAACCCACTTAGGGATGGACCAGCAAGAGGTCAATCTTTCCCCAGTGAAGTCTCCATTTTTCTGTAGCGGTAGAAATGTTCAAGACTAAGCCATTGGATTGACTAGACTTTATACAAATAAATAAAAATAAAAATCGCCACCGTACTTTATTGTTTCCAAAGGAATGGGAAAAGAGCGAATAACCCAAAAAGGGGGAAAGATTCAAGGTAATGGGGTTGGTTATGCAAAGGGAAGGTATTAGCACCCTAAACATCTACGGTACTCCGCAGGAACCTCTTTGTAAAATCTATATATTTTGGCTATAAAAAATGTGTTATATATAAAATTGATGGTGGAGGTGAGAAAAGAAATGTATTTTTATGATTTTTACACCCTCCGCGGTTGTGAACCTTTAGTGCCTACGTACCACCTTTCGTGCAATAGGGGATCAGGGTACACGTAGTTCCTCTTTTAAAAGTTTGAAACACAAAGTGTGTTGGTTAATTTTAAGAGATAAGACATCATCGTCATTGTCCGTGTGGAAATCATACTTACTACCCACAATCATGAGAAAGGAGAATTTGCATCATCTCAAAGTGGAGGATATGGCTTGGATTTTAAAATCAATAATGCCTCACTCAACACCCAAGTGGAAAAATATCTCTCTTAACTACATGTTGTAGAAGTATAGTTGTTTGTATCACTACAAGGATTGACAAGAGTCTAATCTTTTGAGAAAAGTTTAAAGATAAAAAATCCAAAGTGGCAAAATGGTTTAAAATGAGATTAGTTGACTTTTAGTCTTCTCACAAAAATGTCAAGGTATTATTAAGTTGATTGAAGTTTATTTATGAAAATATTTTGAAAATGCATGGACCTAAGTCCAAGTTTATTATGAAAGGGGTTTAAGTTTTAAAACAAGAAGATTTTCAAAAGGAGGGAGAGGATTTTTGAAATTAAAGAAGATGGGAGGAGAAGAAGAGACTATCCTAAAGCATAATGTAAAAGCTAAGGATAAGAACCATCTAACCAGCATAAAGCCAAAACTTGACATTATGAGCCAAGATAGAATTCCCATTCTTTGGATTGAAACCAAGCAAGCAAAGATACTAGACCTCTTCAAATGTATTAAGTCTTCACACAAATTGGGCAGAGTAACGGCTGTATACGGGCGAATTCCATATTACATACAAAGAATGTAATCACAAAAACCTACACACAAAAACAAACAAGCAACCCAATGTCTTGAGGTAAACCTCAAGAGCTCCAGACAAAATCATCAGATAAGATCACAAGGTCTCCAAGATAGGCCAAGGTTTCTAATCCTAAGTCCAAGAAAAAGTCCCATGCTCCAGAATGCCAAGGATAGTAACCAAATAGTCCAAGTACCATTAAGAGTTTTTTAGGGTTTATGTTGATTATTAAGTATCTTAAGAAAAGAAAAAGAAAAGCTCAAGGTGAGCAAAATAGAAATGGCAAGAATATAAATGCTCAAATGAGCAAAGATGAAAATGGCATGAAATGAAAAAATTCTAAAAAATAAATAGTACATAAAGCATAAAAGAATAAAAGCATAAAATAAACAAGTCAATAATTAGTGGTTAGTTGGATGACCATCTTGAAACTTGCATTTGGAACTCATTAGAGGATTGGTAGAACCAAAGCCTCCATACAACAAGTTGCATTTGCTTTTTGTCAAGTATATCATCCATTTGGAATTCTCATAAGTGTCATTTAATGATCAACGATGTTTAAGTGATCCGCGTTGACCAAAGGTGTTGTAGATCCATTAGAGGATTGGTAGAACCAAAGCCTCCACACAATGAATCTCAAGGTTATTGGATCAAAGAGATCAAATTAACATACTTGGGCTTGCAATCATAAGTTTGGGCCACGAATGATCATTTATTTGAATCGGGATAAAATTTAGCGCTATGTTAAGCAATCGTAAGTGGACTTATATAGAAGTCGCACCTATTTTGAGACCGGTCAATAGTAATCTATGAACTATTTGTTTTGAGACATGATATAGAGATCATGCTCCAACAACATTTAGTGTAATGAGAAGGGGATGAGATGAAGAAGAATTAGGGTAAAAAGAGAAACCACATTTGAATTAATATTTAATCAAACTATTATTAAAATCATTCATCCATTTTTTGTGGAGTTAAACTCAACACCATGGATTCAATGATGTTAATAAAGCCGTAATCAAAAAATCAACCCAAGACAGTCAGAAAATAAACACAAAATAATAATATAATTAATATATACATTAAAAGGTTTAAAAATGTTTAAAAAAATGGAAAATAGTGAGGAAAATGTCAATTATATTCAAATTAATCAAGAAATGAAAAATAAGACCATAGAAAAATCAGGAAAGAGGCCAAGTAATTTTATAAAAATTTTGGGAATTTTTAAAAGTCAGAAACTATTTTTAAAAAATAAAATAAATGGGTAAAATAAACAAAAATAGTAAAAAATAATAAAGTCAGAAACAAAAATAAAATAAGGTCACCAATATTTGTCACTTATCATTGGATCATTCCATAATTTTTTCAGAATTTAAAAATGTGTAAAAGTATTTTTAAACATTTTAAACAAATCAAATAAGTGCAAAATTCATTAAAAAAATACCAAAACAAAAAATTAAATTGTGAAAAAATAAAAATTAGAAAGAGGATAATCAAAAATATTTTTCATGATTTTTTCATATTTTTTGGACTAAAAGTGAATTTTTTATGATTTTTTGAAGTTTAAAACATTTAAAATATAAAAATCAGAAAAAGAAAATAAAAGTAAAATATATGGACCATTGGATTAGAGTCAAAACGCGTTAGTAATCAAATCCAAGAGATCTGGCGTGTTGTGCATATCATGGTCTTTAATGAATAATGTACAAAATCAATAATAAAATCAGAATTTGAAAATAACAAATGACACGCCTTCATTGGTTAGAAGATGACACGTTGGTCATCTTCAACCTCCAGCCATCACGAATTGCAGGTCTCACAAACTGTAAAATCAGAAGCTCAGACCTATGTCATTCGCTTCGTCTCTTCATGACGAAGACAACCACACCCTCGCGCCAAATTTATATAAACTGTAGCTCAAGCAATTTGGAAGGAAAGTTTTGAAAATGGATTTGAAAATTCATGGTCAAAACGTGTTTCCAGTGAACTATAAGTGTTGCGACTAGAACCAGGGTAATGAGAGCAACACAATGATATCAGAGTTTTGAAGAATTGATGAAGGAATCTACCTATTGAAGTTGAATTGCAGAGCTCTGAAACTGGACTTCTATGGAGCAATATAGGACACTATTCTTGAATGTAATTATATGGTTAGCTTCAGGAAAGATCAAGGAAGGTGAATTGATGGAAAAATGGATTGAAAAAGGCTTGAGAATAGAATTCGAAGTAGTTGAATTCTGGGTTGTGAAGCAAGTTTGGCAGGGTGATTCTGGCTATCTAAGCTTGGTAAATTGAATGGGGGATGACCCTCTATTTATAGGGAAGCAAATGGGATCAAACGGAATAACAAATGATGTGTTTTGGGGGAAATTCGTGTGGGTTTGCATCATGAAGAAAGTGTGACTCAAACTTGATCAAAACTCATCCAAATCGTGCGTTTCATGATGCTAATCACTTATGGCAAGTTGCTAAACAAGATTAGAAACAAAAACGCGTGGAAATCTTGTGATTAGAAGCCAAAACAAAGATTTCAAAATTCTGACTTTGTGCAAAATTCAGTTTCAAACTACCAAATTCAAATCCATGGTATTTTCACCTCAAGGGGTCTTAGGGCATAATTCTTGATGCTTTGGAAAGATGAGGTTACAAGCTTTGCAAAGGAAAAAGAATGGAATCAAATGGATGCTTGAGATGAAAGTTACATGGAGTCAAAGTTGAAGAAAAAGAGTTGACTTTCCATACTTAGAAATATTTCAAATTCTTCTTTAAAAATGGCCTATAATCTTTTGCATCTAAACCTGGCCTTCCACTTAGAATTTGCTCTTGACCAAAGAAGATGGAATTAAGTAGACCCCTTTAATGACATTTTGCAATTTGAACCACTCAAAATCTCCAAAAATTGAGCAAGTTATGACTTGTTGAAGTTGGCCAAAAATCATGAAATGACCTATAATCTTTTGCATTCTTAAGGCAACTTCCATCCATTTTCTTACTTTGCACATAAAGGAAGGCATGAAGAACACATCCTTAGGATCATCATGATAAAAGAATGGTCTCAAGGTGATAAAAATTGACTAAGTTATGACCATTTTAAGTCACATATGGAAAATTGGGGATTCATCTGGATGACTTGTAATCTTTCTTCTTCACCAAGTTCCTTCCACATGAAAACTCCTTGGAACTTTTGAACTTATTTGTTGGTAACTCTTTTAAGAGAAGGATGTACTTGGAATGATTCAAAAATACCAAAATATGAGCAAGATACTCTCCTTTGAAGTCCAAAATCCTAGCCTCTAAATCAAGAGAATGCTTTGAGGAACTTTGCCAAGTTGGAATAAACTTTTTGTGCCAATATTCTTCCTTTGTGAATAGAAATTGTTAAGGATGATGATGAGGAATAATGGCCACCAAAACCACTTCCATACCAATTCTTCCAAAACAACTTCAATGGTGAGGTTTGAATTTCTCAAGCTATTGACTAGGGCATGGAAATAAACTCATGAACCCATGAAGTAACTTGCTAAAACTCATTACCTTTACCTACATTATTAACAAGTAAGACAAAACAACATTGCATTTTATTAATTAGAGAAAAAATCAAAGCAAAATATCCATGATCACAAAAGAAAACAAGTCAAGGTGCTTGGTAACTCCTCAAAAGAGCAAGACTAAAGATAGGGAGAAGAACCAAAAACCCTAATGTGATTTTGTTGTGATTGAAACAATATGGTATGATGCAGAAATCTTAGGGGGGGAAATTGGGGTACAACAGATGTAGACCTACATTGTAAGTGTGAGTGTGTGTAATAGTATAGCTATCTTTGAAAGAAATGAAAATGTAAAAAGAAAAACAATGAGCACAAAGTTTGTATCCAAAAACGTCCATGATTCATTGATGTCATATGGAAATGAGATAATAACGCTTACAAATGGACCATGGTGCCTCGGGTAAGACACAAGGTTTTAAGAGTCTGAATTGTTTTAATATTACAGATCCAACAAAACTTAAAGACAAATTACTGTGGGATAAAAGTGATCGGGAAAAAATCTCTAGCCTCCCAATTGCTGAGCCCTCCACTGACAGTTGGGAAAATCCAATCCTCTAGGTCATAGCTATCTTCATCATCCTCCACGGTTGTTGACTTTGCGGTTGCTGATCTTCAAGGGTGTTTCTCTGGCATGAGCATGACGTACAACCTTTTGGGCACCTGAAGTGAAACCCAGACCAAATTTGTCAGATTTGTATGGGATATATGGGAGTTGTCCCCAAATAGTGCACCCACCTTCTTCTATCACTGCCTTGGCATCCTTCAAAGATGACATCTTGAGTGGAGGCCTTGTGATCTTGGGAACTTGAGACACAACCTTGGTTACTGCCACAGTCTGCGGGACTTCTTCAAAATGCTGGGATGGAGTTTCAATAAATTCACCATCTAGCTCCACATATATGAAGGAATTTAGATGGCTGACCATATAGTCTTCTTCTCCATGAACGATGATGATTTTCCCTTGAATTGGATATTTCAGCATTTGATGCAACGTATAGGTAACAAAACCAAAATTATGAATCCACGGTCATCCTAATAAGCAGGAATATGAAGGGACAATATCCATTACATAAAAAGTTGAATCAAAAGTTTGGATTCCAACTTTTATGGGGATGTCCACTTCCCCATGCACCATCCTTTTTGAGCCATCAAAGGCCCTTACTACTATGTTTCTAGGCTTCAGGGCCAATCCTTCACAGTCAAGCCTATCAAGAGCCTTTTTAGGCAGCACATTCAGAGACGAACCGGTGTCAACCAAGACATGAGCCAAAGTCGTGTCCCTGCATTCGACTGAGACATGCAATGTGTGATCGGTGGAAATAGAACTGACTGTTTTAAAGTTGGTTCGCAAAATGTTGCGGTAAGCAAGAGTCGCCACCGTCTTTTATTTTCTCCAATAAGGAAAGGACAAAAGCACAGCAAAATTCCTTTTCGAGATGTTTCTCGGTTCGGGAGGTAGATTTATAGAAAGGGAAGGTGTTAGCACCCTTTCTATCTGTGGTTATCCACGGGCTCTTAGGTACTTGCTCTTATGTTTTCAAAAGATTGTTTGCTTTTCAAGTGTGTGTGGGTTTTGAAAAAGTTTCGTTTGAAAAATTTCTAAGTAACTCTTGTATCTGTCCTCAAGAGTGTATGAAAAATTTGTTTGAAAACCTTTTTGAAAGTGTCAGTGTGAAAAGATGTTTTGTTTGTTTGAAAGAGAGAGAGCAAGTACCCATGAGATCTACCTACTCTAAGGAATTAGGCCGTGTAAGAGTCCTTTAGATAGTGCTATCCCACCATTGAGAGGTAGGTAGCACCATCGTTGGAGTTATTCGGGTCAATTCGATTATAGGGACAGTGTGGTCACCAAAGCAATAGTAGGACACCTTAGAAGTAACCCTAATGTCCTAGACCCTTTTTTTTATCCGAGGCAACCGTTTCGAGGAAACTGGATCTTAGACAGGAGGGCGACCTCTAAAACACCCTATACTTGACGACCACGTTCGAGGCAACCAGTGAGGCGTACCGTAGGAGTGGCATGTGCATGTGTGTTGTTTTTCAGTTAATGTTTATCTTTGATCATGCATTTGTGAGCTATGGATTGATTTTATTTGGCATACAGTCTTGCAGGCATAATTAACAGTTAAGAGTGCGGAAAGTAAAGTGCGGAAATATGAATCTACGCTATTACAAGGCGCGGGTCTATACATCGCCAAAAACAAAAACCCGTTTTGGTAAATAAATGCGGAAAGTAAAGAAAGCGGTAAACCTAATTAACTATTACATCCTTTGAGCAGATACATAAATAATCAAAATAAGAATAATGCGCGAAAGAAATTAAATCAGGACGTCCTAGGGTTTTTGACCCTTTTTGAGAGAAGAATAGTATCTTGTCCTTTTTTGCAATTTAATTAAACATTAAACCTAGTACTAATTAATTATTTAATTAAAAATGTTTTTTATGTTTTTTATGTAAAATAAAACAAGAGGAATTAAAATTAAAAGTTAGTAAAACCTAATTCTAAGTTTATTTTATTTATTGTAAAAAAAAGTTAAAGTTAACCTAATTTAACTAATTTAATTAATTTACATTTTATTTACAAAAATAATAATTAATAAATTAGAATAATGATAATAAGAAAATATGAATGAAAATTGTCAAATCCTAATTCTACATAATTTTTATTTATTGAGGAAAAGGTTAAAATTAAACCTAAATTAAACTAAGTTGATTAATTAGAATTTATTTACAAAATAAATTAATAAATAAAAATAGTAATAATTAATAAAAATATTCACATTTTTTATTCTCTGATTTTATTAAAAATATTAATTTGTTAGTTAATTAAATAATATTAATAGTTATTAAAGAAAATAAAAGGAAAAGAAGAAAAAATAAAAAGTAGTAAAACCAGGGGGAGTGTGATGGACCCAAGGGAGGTTTGTCTGGAAATTTCAGGCCCAATAGCACAAAGCCTTTGTTGATTTCTGGGAATTGGCTATGCACGCTTTGACTGGGGAACATGGTATTCCTCCTCTCATGGCCTTTGGATGACTGTTGAAGACACTTGGCACGCTGACCATTGAAGGTTTATGGTGGAATGCATTGAATGGCCTGTATAGAATTACATAAGAAAAAATAATATTGAGTTTTGGGGGGACCTGGGAATCGAACCCAGGTCCCAATGATGAACAAGCACGTCACCTTCCACTAAGCCATTGCATTGCATTTGTTAATATAAGGGATAATGAAAATAATATATTAAAAAAACCAATTATGCTTGGAAAGAGAAAAAGCGCGCATTATATTTGAATAAGCCAATCCTGCATCCACACGTAATCATCTTCTTCCTTTTTTCCCTGTAAAACAAAAGCAGTTAGCGGGGGTTTTAAACCCCCACAAAGTGAAACTGTCAATAATATCGAATAGAAATCCAAGCCATATAAATATGGCGCGAGGTGTCCATTGTATTCGTCACGTTCAGTCGGTTTCAACCATGGGCATGGGAGGTTCCAATTTTGCTTGGTCAAGAAAGCCCTAAAATCAAAGCTTCGAAACCCTAGATTTCTTTAATGGCAGTTTTCGTTTCAGGGCACCATAATACAATTAATCTGTACCATTAGCTTCAGAATGATGTTAGCAATGCAAAGCAATAATCATAACATGTTAATGATGCATAAAACTTGAGTTTCGATTATGGAAAAGAGTAAGCAAACCGAGATTCTGTTTGGACGTGTTCTTGAGCTTTGAGGCTTGTTTTTGATTGCAATGTGTTCCTGAGTGTCCCAGCAATGTATTGGAATCGTTCTAAAGCTTTGAATTGATATGCAATATGAAAAACAGTTTCAAGCTTTCTTTGAATTTTTGGAATTTGGCTAGGGTTCTTGCAGCAGTTTTGCACGTCCAGGGCTTTAGGGTTTGGTTTAGCATATATAGTAGGATGGAATTAGGTCAAGTTTTGATCCAAGAATCCATGAAATAATGTTTTGCATCTTTGATTTCCAATCAAATATTTTTGTATCTTTTGATTGAGAAAACTTGCTAAAATTGGATGATTTTGTCTCCTTGATTTATACATGAAATCTTTAGCATGTGTTGAGTTTATTTGCATCACAAAAAGATTTGAAAACCATATCTTTTGAATTTTCCTACAATTAAAATCAATTAAATGAATTAATATTAATAAAAATTCAATTAATTAATTAAAAATAAGAAAATAAATCAATTTAAGCTCAATGGGTCGTGCATAGGCCTTGGACAATGTTTCAAGAAAGAATTTGAGGCCCATTAGCAAAAACAATGTGTTTTAGGCAAAGTTGACTTTTGTAAATTCCCAAAAATTTCCCAACTTCTCCAATGCATATCTTGCTCAATTTTGATCATATGAACATGTTCTATGACATTTTGGAAAGTTCTTGAAGTCCTCTAACCAATGCCTTTGGTCCCATGTCATTTTGATTTACCAATCTCAAGTTATGGTCTTTGACTTAAAGTGCCTTTTTGTTGACTTTTGAAAATGACCTATAATGTAGAAATTGATAACTTTTTATGAGAGCATTTCTTGGACTTGGAATGTGAAGCTGAGTTGTAGGAAATGTCATCCCCTTCAAAATGAGCATTGGATGGGATTTTTCTGATGAACCATGAAAAAGTTATGCCTTGGTCAAGTTACAGTTGACTTTTTAGCTGTCCCAAAATAGAAACTTTTGGCATCTTGATGATTTTTGAGCCATGCTTGTGGAATCATGATCAAGACTTGATCAAATGATGATTGTGGCTTCAAAATAAGATGTTGACCAAAAAATTTGACTTTTGATTGTAAAATGACCATTTTTCCCCTGCAGTTGATTGTGAACCAAATGAAGCTTTTGACTGTGCAACTTGACCCTGTGAGTCTTGAAACTTGCCATGTAGATGCTTGAGGATATGTGTAGGCCTATGGGACTTGATTGGACCATTGAAAACCTCAAATTCACTGAAGGAACCAAAACCCTAGTTTTTGACTGGCTTAGGAGATGTTGGGACTGTGCAACCCTTGAGTAGACTTGAGTAAATTGAGATGATGCTTGTCAAAACTTTGAAGAATATGGGAGGGAAAATTTTGGGGTACAATAGTTACCCCTGTTCAATCTTCTTAGATCTGAGGATGTAGATTGGCTTGCGTGCCTTTCGTGATCCGAAGGTGGAAGATGATTGAACACTAAAGTGCCCAGAAATTTGCACTCGCATAGTGTAGTATCAGCAATGTGATGTCGGGAATGGGCTTACAGATGCCATTTGGAGATATGATAGATAGGAGGATGGGCTTAAAGATGCCATCCAGGCGTGTCGATCGCGTAAGAGATTCCTTAGCGAGAACTTGCGTACCTGAGAAAGAAAGATAATTTCCTGGTCTGTTATAGGTATTGATCTTCAAACTCTTCATGTAGATAACTTTCCTGGCTAGATACAGGTATAGATCTACAAACAATCGCTCACAGATATGCCCTGGCTAGATACAGGTATCGAATCTGGAACTTCAACAGGTTGATCGAGATAGCTCTCCTGGCTGGATACAGGCATAGACCTCTAATCAGTCGCTTACAGATATGCCCTGGCTAGATACAGGTATCGAATCTGGAACTTCAAGAGGTTGACCGAGATAGCTTTCCTGGCTGGATACAGGCGTAGACCTCTAATCAGTCACTTACAGATATGCCCTGGCTAGATACAGGTATCGAATCTGGAACTTCAACAGGTTGACCGAGATAGCTTTCCTGGCTGGATACAGGCGTAGACCTCTAATCAGTCGCTTACAGATATGCCCTGGCTGGATACAGGTATCAAATCTACAAACAATCGCTCACAGATATGCCCTGGCTAGATACAGGTATCGAATCTAGAACTTCAAAAGGTTGCTTATAGACGTGCCCTGGCTGGATACAGGTATCGAATCTACAAACAATCGCTCACAGATATGCCCTGGCTGGATACAGGTATCGAATCTGGAATTGGTCGTCTACAGATATGCCCTGGCTGGATACAGGAATCGAATCTCTAAACTCTTCATGCAGACATGCCCTGGCTGGATACAGGTATCGAATTTACAATCAGTCACTCACAGATATGCCCTGGCTGGATACAGGTATCGAATTTGGAATTGGTCGTCTACATATATGCCCTGGCTGGATACAGGAATTGAATCTCTAAACTCTTCATGCAGACATTCCCTGGCTGGATACAGGTATCGAATCTACAATCAGTCACTCACAGACATGCCCTGGCTAGATACAGGAATCGAATCTGGAATTTGTCGTCTACAGATATGCCCTGGCTGGATACAGGTATCGAATCTCTAAACTCTTCATGCAGACATGCCCTGGCTAGATACAGGTATCGAATCTACAATCAGTCACTCACAGACATGCCCTGGCTAGATACAGGAATCGAATCTGGAATTGGTCGTCTACAGATATGCCCTGGCTGGATATAGGAATCAAATCTCTAAACTCTTCATGCAGACATGCCCTGGCTGGATATAGGTATCGAATCTACAATCAGTCACTTACAGACATGCCCTGGCTAGATACAGGAATCGAATCTAGAATTGGTCGTCTACAGATATGCCCTGGCTGGATACAGGAATCGAATCTCTAAATTATTCATGCAGACATGCCCTGACTGGATACAGGTATCGAATCTACAATCAGTCACTCACAGACATGCCCTGGCTAGATACAGGAATCGAATTTGGAATTGGTCGTCTACAGATATGCCCTGGCTGGATACAGGAATCGAATCTCTAAACTCTTTATGCAGACATGCCTTGGCTGGATACAGGTATCGAATCTACAATCAGTCACTCACAGACATGCCCTGGCTAGATACAGGAATCGAATCTGGAATTGGTTGTCTACAGATATGCCCTGGCTGGATACAGGAATCGAATCTCTAAATTCTTCATGCAGACATGCCCTGGATGGATACAGGTATCGAATCTATAATCAGTCACTCACAGACATGCCCTGGCTGGATACAGGAATCGAATCCGAAATTTGTCGTCTACAGATATGCCCTGGCTGGATGCAGGAATCGAATCTCTAAACTCTTCATGCAGACATGCCCTGGCTAGATACAGGTGTCGAATCTACAATCAATCACTCACAGATATGCCCTGGCTAGATACAGGTATTGAATCTGGAATTAGTCGTCTACAGATATGCCCTGGCTAGATACAGGTATCGAATCTGGAACTGCGACAGTTGATAGTAATCATCTTTGGATTGACCTTTTTCCTGAAAAAGGCAAAACATCAGTTGTATGAAATGTCATGATGTATGAAATGCATGATGTCATGATGTTCAAAATGAGATAGTGTCATATGCACTTTATCATGTATGTAAGCAGGATGTATGAAATGTGAAATGTCTATAAATGTATTTTTCGTCTAGGAAAATAAATCCTTGACGAATGTCGGGAGGTTGAATCCTGGGTTGATGTTTGAAGAATAGAGTTCTTCATTTCCGCTGGGGATGATGATTGCAAGAATAAACCGATAGGAGAAGATGACTCTGTTGGGGAATAAACTTGGTGAAGAGATTACTCTGTGGGGAATTACTCTGTGGGAAGAGATACTTCGCTGAGATTTTGATGATAACTCCGCTGGGGATTCCTGTTGATAAGCTTTGTTGAGGATTTGATGAACTCCGCTGGGGGATAGGAAGAACTTCGCCGAGGACGATCTTTCCGTGGTAATTAGCTAAGGATAACCAAGTTATAAGCTCTGGTGGGGAATAACCTTTGAATATGGTCGGGGAGAGACGTACTCTGCAGGGGATAAGCTTCCAGAATCTACTGGGGATAAGCTTCCAGAATCTACTGGGGAGGATAATTCAACTCTCCTGGGGAAACTTCTGAGGACTACATTGGGGAATGGCTCCACTGGGATGTCTGGTATTCCGCCGGGGAACAATCTTATATTAAGACTGCCGGGGAAGCTTGTTAAGGGATATCTGTACACTCTGCTGGAGAATATTGAGATCTTCTAGGGATATCCAACTTCCTTAGGGATGACAGTAGCCTAACTCTGCTTGGGGAGGGTTTTGCTGACTTGCTAGGGATACTGTGCCTTTTCGGGCTTATGGGAGACCAACTCTGCTCAAGGAGAGTATTGTTGGTTCTTGTCTTACTCTGCGGGGAGTGAAGGTATCTTGGTCAAATTCGTCAACTGAATCTACCTTTGTACCTTGAGGACAGAGCAGCTTGTAAAGTTCGGACAATTCTTATTGCCCCCGCTTCTATGGGAGAAGGTACCTGTGGAGGTGCTTGATGATTGCCGATTGACACATCTTCTTCTGGTAGGCAAGTGACGAGATGACGGGACATAGTCATACGCTTTGATCCCTAATTTTTTCCTGGACTGCCCTTTCGGGTTTTTAGTCCACCGAGATACCCTTTTTTGCCCAAGCCGCCTTTTCAGGTTTTCGACTTGCCGGGTGTACAAATTTTTTTTTTCATCCCTCATTTTGCCTGAACCCTTTTGGTTCACCGGGAAGCCCTTATTTTTTCCTAGGTGTGTCAACCTAGCGGGTCTTTGATTATGCGTAGTATTTTCTCGACTATGTCCGTGCTCTTAGGATACAGGAAGTTGTCACTGTCAGTAGTGCAGTGTTACCATACTACCAGAAGATCTTCGTTTGATCGTCCAATGCCCCAAGTGATCCAGATGGAGATTTTCCCCAAGCTGGTTGGCCTTTTGAGAGATTCTCCGAATATTGAATTAACTGCCCTAGATGATGGACAATGATCATGCCATGCCCCTTGATTGGAGGTGCTTTTGTTCATTAGACATTCGTCGTGTGAACTTCTATGTTGTTCAAACAAATAGTCATATGCAAGTAATGTTATATTAGAAATGCAAAGCTTATGTCTGTCTTGAAGTTTTTGAAAATGCATTGTTTCAGTAAAACAAGCAAATTTTTGTAAAATGTGATGTCAACTCATTATTTTACCGCAAGCCTTAAGGAGTCAGGATACCTTTCGTAACAGTATGCTTCCGAACTAACCCATGCTTCATCTAGGACTTTTGAGGGTTATAACGTGGCCTGGTTCACGGTTTAAGAAACAAAGGATAAAGGCTCAAGTTTATTTGTACCCACCCGCTCTTCATGATGTTCTTCAAACCTAAACTCAGCTGATCGTGCGTTCGACCTTGTTTGAGTCTTTGCTCGGATATTCCGGTGATGGTTCGGATATTGACAATTTATTTTGAATAGGAAGCCATTTCTTTTTTGTTGAGGGTTTGTAGGACCTCTTTCTTTTTTGATTTCGTTATCCCTGTTTTTTGCCTGAACTGCTTCTTTTTTATTACAGTCAGCGGGATGCCCCAGTTTTTGTAAGTCTCCTTCATAGGTTTTGACTTATTAGGCTTTTATTTTGAGAAATAATGACTGTCTGTCCTTATGATTATACAGAACCATCCCCATCTTTTGTTTTGGAAGGACTCATTTGATGCCATTTTGTGCACCTGGATTAACTGAGAGAACTACCCTGCCCCAGGTTATGATTAAGGGTTTTAATTTTCGAAAAGAAAAACTCCTACTTCTTTGGCTCGAAGGGGGTAACGAGGGATTATCTTCCTTATAACTCCAGTGTTTAGGAATTGAAACAATTCCTGTACCTCATCAGCGGGGTCGGTTCAAAAGCATATTGTAGATCATGGTATCGTTTTCGTCATCCTCCCTCAAGAGGCTTAGAATTTTTCAATCAAGAGTTGATCATCACAAAAATATGAAAGCAGTTTGAATATAGCGAATGCGAATATATTGATTCAAAACAGACATATGCGATGCATTGATAATGTAATAAAGTTTGCTATGACAATAATTGTTTGAAAAATCAAAGAAAAATACAACTTGAACATTCCAATGAACAAAAGGTCTTCTCGTCTAGGGATAGTAGAAGAACTCGACCTGACCATCTGGGGTGAATTCCACTGCTCCTCCATTAATCAGGTCCTGGATCTTGTTCTATAGAGACCAGCAGTCGTTTGTGGCATGCCCAGGGCTGTCAAAATGATAAGCGCAGCGGGCGTTGGGGTTATATCTTGCAGGTGTCCTGTTAGGATTCTTAGGAGGGTCCCTTAGTGTGATCAGATTCAATCTCAACAGGCGTTGTAAGGCTTGAAACAACGACATGTTGAGCTGGGTGAATTGCCTCTTAGGCTTGTCTGGCTTGCTCTGATCAGCCCGTTGTTCTTGGCGAGGTCGTTGTTGGACCTGTGAAGTAGTAGCAGCTTGGAGAGGTCTATTCATCAAACCAAACCTTTGACTTCTTGGGGGCTGATTACCGGTTTGGTCTCCAACCCTGACTGCTTGCTTCATATTGTCTTGTTGAAGCTGGTGAGGTTGATGCTGAATTTGTGACCCTGAAGCAAGTTGAGGAACTTTTCCCTTGTCTTCTTGTCTCAAAGGGAGTTTAATGATGACTGGCTCTTCGACCTTAGATGTTTTCCCCAGTTGGTTATCCCGAAGCAGTTGGTTGACGAGAACCCTGAGCTCTTCTTGTCTTTGAGCTAAGTCTTGAATGAGAGTCATCTGCCCCAGCATCTGGGTTCTCATTGTATCCACCTCAGCTTGCAGATGTTTCAGCCGTTCATCCTTACTGTCTTCTAGACTGTTCTTGCCCAAAGTCCCCATGAGGAGTGTTCTCAGCTCTTCCTGCCCCTTGGATAGATTTAGGAGGATTTCCCCGACCTGAGTCTCTTGAGTATGAAGGTCTTGTTGGAGAGCCATTGCTGAAATAAACAGCGAAGAAGGTAAGTGACCGGTAACAAGGGTACCTGTTATGCAAAGATGTGTATGTATGCATGCAATGTTTTCAAGGATCTCGCGGGGTAAACAAGAACATTGTTAGAATTTGAGTTCTGTAGCTTGATGGAAGGCACTGCATGTTGTTGAGAGTCCTTCTTCAAGAGTCAAGGCTCACCATATCGAGTGGGTCATAGCCTCTGACTCAAGTCATCATGTTTTGATCTCCAAACAACCTTGGCTAGAGAAAAACAAATCCTCTTTGCCCCTTGCTAGACAGTTGGTACATCATGACCTGCATCACAGACCCTTGAGATCCTTGAAATGGATTAGTCCTTATGCAGGATGTATGCCATGGTATGATGTTATGCTATGCATGGGGTGATGTAAGTAAACCCTGTTATGAGCCTAGATTAAGGACTGTAAACAAACCCTGCAAGAAACTCATGTGTTAGGTAACCAGTATGCAAGTAGTCAAGTTTTAAGGCACACAAGTCACACAAGACAGCCCTTAGAGTTTAGGCCAGCATGAAGTTTAGGTACTACCCTCTTTCAGTTTCGTTAGTTAAGACCTGTCCTATCAAAAGTAACCGGGTTCTAGAGGATCTCAATATCACTGACTACCCTCGATCGGTCATAACTCCAGCATCGCAATCTTTTCTTGCGGCCAGAACCATCGCGAGAGTTTAGCCTCAATGAGTGTAGCATACTGCTACTGTTCTATGGCCAAGTTGGGTCAATTTAGGGTTCTAAGGTCGGTTGGTGCTTAATGACTCCTCAGAAGACCCATATTCTCCTCGTTCCAACACAAGGGATATCGGTAAAGACCAAGGTGTCACACCAACGTAGCCACTGCTTCACCCGTGTCGGTCTATGCCGGACAGGTCCCTCACAGCTTATGCTACCTAAAGGGGTATCCCCAGATCCGGGTTAGGATCTATGAAACTTCCGATGCAAAGCCCACAAGTATAAAAGCAAACAAAGCAAGCAATTGAAAACAAGAGTGGTCTAATCCTAAGGTACACCTCACTTTATAATATCCCCAGCAGAGTCGCCAGTTCTGTGATCGGTGGAAATAGAACTGACTGTTTTAAAGCTGGTTCGCGAAATGTCGCGGTAAGCAAGAGTCGCCACCGTCTTTTATTTTCTCCAATAAGGAAAGGACAAAAGCACAGCAAAATTCCTTTTCGAGATGTTTCTCGGTTCGGGAGGTAGATTTATAGAAAGGGAAGGTGTTAGCACCCTTTCTATCTGTGGTTATCCACGGGCTCTTAGGTACTTGCTCTTATGTTTTCAAAAGATTGTTTGCTTTTCAAGTGTGTGTGGGTTTTGAAAAAGTTTCGTTTGAAAATTTTCTAAGTAACTCTTGTATCTGTCCTCAAGAGTGTATGAAAAATTTGTTTGAAAACCTTTTTGAAAGTGTCAGTGTGAAAAGATGTTTTGTTTTTTTGAAAGAGAGAGAGCAAGTACCCATGAGATCTACCTACTCTAAGGAATTAGGTCGTGTAAGAGTCCTTTAGATAGTGCTATCCCACCATTGAGAGGTAGGTAGCACCATCGTTGGAGTTATTCGGGTCAATTCGATTATAGGGACAATGTGGTCACCAAAGCAATAGTAGGACACCTTAGAAGTAACCCTAATGTCCTAGATCCTTTTTTTTATCCGAGGCAACTGTTTCGAGGCAACTGGATATTAGACAGGAGGGCGACCTCTAAAACACCCTATACTTGACGACCACGTTCGAGGCAACCAGTGAGGCGTACCCTAGGAGTGGCATGTGCATGTGTGTTGTTTTTCAGTTAATGTTTATCTTTGATCATGCATTTGTGAGCTACAGATTGATTTTATTTGGCATACAGTCTTGCAGGCATAATTAACAGTTAAGAGTGCGGAAAGTAAAGTGCGGAAATATGAATCTACGCTATTATAAGGCGCGGGTCTATACATCGCCAAAAACAAAAAACCCGTTTTGGTAAATAAATGTGGAAAGTAAAGAAAGCGGTAAACCTAATTAACTATTACATCCTTTGAGCAGATACATAAATAATCAAAATAAGAATAATGCACGAAAGAAATTAAATCAGGACGTCCTAGGGTTTTTGACCCTTTTTGAGAGAAGAATAGTATCTTGTCCTTTTTTGCAATTTAATTAAACATTAAACCTAGTACTAATTAATTATTTAATTAAAAATGTTTTTTATGTTTTTTATGTAAAATAAAACAAGAGGAATTAAAATTAAAAGTTAGTAAAACCTAATTCTAAGTTTATTTTATTTATTGTAAAAAAAAGTTAAAGTTAACCTAATTTAACTAATTTAAATTTTATTTACAAAAATAATAATTAATAAATTAGAATAATGATAATAAGAAAATATGAATGAAAATTGTCAAACCCTAATTCTACATAATTTTTATTTATTGAGGAAAAGGTTAAAATTAAACCTAAATTAAACTAAGTTGATTAATTAGAATTTATTTACAAAATAAATTAATAAATAAAAATAGTAATAATTAATAAAAATATTCACATTTTTTATTCTCTGATTTTATTAAAAATATTAATTTGTTAGTAAATTAAATAATATTAATAATTATTAAAGAAAATAAAAGGAAAAGAAGAAAAAATAAAAAGTAGTAAAACCAGGGGGAGTGTGATGGACCCAAGGGAGGTTTGTCTGGAAATTTCAGGCCCAATAGCACAAAGCCTTTGTTGATTTCTGGGAATTGGCTATGCACGCTTTGACTGGGGAACATGGTATTCCTCCTCTCATGGCCTTTGGATGACTGTTGAAGACACTTGGCACGCTGACCATTGAAGGTTTATGGTGGAATGCATTGAATGGCCTGTATAGAATTACATAAGAAAAAATAATATTGAGTTTTGGGGGGACCTGGGAATCGAACCCAGGTCCCAATGATGAACAAGCACGTCACCTTCCACTAAGCCACTGCATTGCATTTGTTAATATAAGGGATAATGAAAATAATATATAAAAAAAACCAATTATGCTTGGAAAGAGAAAAAACGTGCATTATATTTGAATAAGCCAATCCTGCATCCACACGTAATCATCTTCTTCCTTTTTTCCCTGTAAAACAAAAGCAGTTAGCGGGTTTTTTAAACCCCCACAAATTGAAACTGTCAATAATAGCGAATAGAAATCCAAGCCATATAAATATGGCGCGAGGTGTCCATTGTATTCGTCACGTTCAGTCGGTTTCAACCATGGGCATGGGAGGTTCCAATTTTGCTTGGTCAAGAAAGCCCTAAAATCAAAGCTTCAAAACCCTAGATTTCTTTAATGGCAGTTTTCGTTTCAGGGCACCATAATACAATTAATCTGTACCATTAGCTTCAAAATGATGTTAGCAATGCAAAGCAATAATCATAACATGTTAATGATGCATAAAACTTGAGTTTCGATTATGGAAAAGAGTAAGCAAACTGAGATTCTGTTTGGACGTGTTCTTGAGCTTTGAGGCTTGTTTTTGATTGCAATGTGTTCCTGAGTGTCCCAACAATGTATTGGAATCGTTCTAAAGCTTTGAATTGGTCTGCAATATGAAAAACAGTTTCAAGCTTTCTTTGAATTTTTGGAATTTGGCTAGGGTTCTTGCAGCAGTTTTGCACGTCCAAAGCTTTAGGGTTTGGTTCAGCATATATAGTAGGATGGAATTAGGTCAAGTTTTGATCCAAGAATCCATGAAATAATGTTTTGCATCTTTGATTTCCAATCAAATATTTTTGTATCTTTTGATTGAGAAAACTTGGTAAAATTGGATGATTTTGTCTCCTTGATTGATACATGAAATCTTCAGCATGTGTTGAGTTTATTTGCATCACAAAAAGATTTGAAAACCATATCTTTTGAATTTTCCTACAATTAAAATCAATTAAATGAATTAATATTAATAAAAATTCAATTAATTAATTAAAAATAAGAAAATAAATCAATTTAAGCTCAATGGGTCGTGTATAGGCCTTGGACAATGTTTCAAGAAAGAATTTGAGGCCCATTAGCAAAAACAAGGTGTTTTAGGCAAAGTTGACTTTTGTAAATTCCCAAAAATTTCCCAACTTCTCCAATGCATATCTTGCTCAATTTTGATCATATGAACATGTTCTTGGACATTTTGGAAAGGTCTTGAAGTCCTCTAATAAGTGCCTTTGGTCCCATGTCATTTTGATTTACCAATCTCAAGTTATGGTCTTTGACGTAAAGTGCCTTTTTGTTGACTTTTGAAAATGACCTATAATGTAGAAATTGATAACTTTTTATGAGAGCATTTCTTGGACTTGGAATGTGAAGATGAGTTGTAGGAAATGTCATCCCCTTCAAAATGAGCATTGGATGGGATTTTTCTGATTAACCATGAAAAAGTTATGCCTTGGTCAAGTTACAGTTGACTTTTCAGCTGTCCCAAAATAGAAACTTTTGGCATCTTGATGATTTTTGAGCCATGCTTGTGGAATCATGATCAAGACTTGATCAAATGATGATTGTGGCTTCAAAATAAGATGTTGACCAAAAATTTTGACTTTTGACTGTAAAATGACCATTTTGCCCCTGCAGTTGATTGTGAACCAAATGAAGCTTTTGACTGTGCAACTTGACCCTGTGAGTCTTGAAACTTGCCATGTAGATGCTTGAGGATATGTGTAGGACTATGGGACTTGATTGGACCATTGAAAACCTCAAATTCACTTAAGGAACCAAAACCCTAGTTTTTGACTGGCTTAGGAGATGTTGGGACTGTGCAACCCTTGAGTAGACTTGAGCAAATTGAGATGATGCTTGTCAAAACTTTGAAGAATATGGGAGGGAAAATTTTGGGGTACAACACAATGCCTCATTATACTTCCTCCCTCTTGGCGTTAAATCAGCATCCGAAAAACCTAAACCATTATCTGCAGTCAAGCTGGCTACGCAGTCTTGGAACTGATCGGCAGATGTTTCTTGGGGTACATGAGCAGTTTTAAGGAATTTTACCAAGGCCTTTGCATGAGCCTCGGAACATAGTAATAAAGCCAACATGACAATTTTTGATGGAGTTTTCCCCAGTTGCTCGACTACATTGTAGTCGCTTCTTTTTATGATCTTTAGAATTTCCCCCATCTCTTTTCGGGAGGTCTCAGGGATAGCTATTGATTGTGCCTTCATCCGAATAGGCTTAACCAGAGTACCTTTACCTCGAGTCTCAGTTGACTCGATAGCAGGAATGTCAATAGGGGTGATAACACGGACTGCAACAGTTTTGTCAACAAGAGCATCAGTAGAGATAATTGTAGGACTGGGAATAGCCTTTGGAGGAGCAACAACAACAGGAATGATTACGGGTCTAGAAACAGCTTTTGGAGGAGCAGTTTCTGAAGAGAATACCCTTCCACTTCGGGTAATCTTTCTAGTCCCTGTGATATTACTGATATCGGAATCAAATTTCTCAGAACTTGAATCTTCAGCAGCTGGCCAATCTTGCTTGATACTGTGGTAGTAGACGTCACCTCCATAATTCCATGGGACGGTTTTGTCTGATGAATACGGGATTGGTCCAGGAATTGTAATAATCAATGGAGCTACTTTAGGAACTGATGTAATTCTAACGGGTCTTTTGGTGGAGACCCTGGAAGAACTGGCGGAAATGGTCACGATGGAAACATCATTATAAGAAACAGTTGGAATAGAAGTCTTTTCAAACAAAATCTCCTTGTTATCTATTAGGAACTGAACGTCTTCTTTTAATAAAGGACAGCTGGTTTGTGAGGACAAACAGAAATGACAGGTTTCATCACAGCCTGGGAATACACCGGCATTTAACAATTTCTTTTTGATAGTTAGGAGTGGGGTCACAAGTTCATCAACTGAAGTAACAAACATATCTTCCTCAACGGCGTTGACATCACGGTCGTGCTTGGGCATAGGGGCTGTAATAACATTGGGAATTTTTGGCGTATCGAATTCAATCTCTTTGGCTTCAAGAAGGTCTTCTACCTTGTTCTTCAGAGCCCAATAGTTGTTAGTGTCATAGTCGGGACTCTCGGAATGGTATGCACAGTGGGCATTAGGATGATAGTGAGGAGCGGTTGTGTTAGGGTTCTTTGGAGCTTCTTTCAAAGTCACTAGATTGGATCTTAACAACTGTGGAAATACTTGAGATAGTGTCATATTAATTTGGGTGAATTGTCTGACTGGTCTTTCCATTCTTGGCCAGTTGCTTCTTTGCTGAGCAAGCGCTGGTTTAGGAATCATGACAGCCCTCACCATTGGACGACGATCAGCCCTATCTTGATTTCTCTGAAGATATACAGCAACAACTTCTTTTTTTCCGATGAATGGTTTTCTTACAACAGTAGAGAATGCATCTTTTTGAATATTCCCATTCTTTATCCCGGCTTCTACCCTTTCTCCGGTCAATATCAACTCAGTAAAGCCGGCCAATGAACTCCCAATTAAGTGATTAAAGAAGGGACCAGACAAGGTGCCGAAAAACATGTCTACCAACTATCTTTCAGATAGAGGAGGATAGACTCTTCCTACTAAGTCCCTTCATTTTTGCGCATAGTCTTTAAAGCCTTCACTTGAAACCATGGCCATACTCTAGAGTTAAGTACGGGTGGGTGCAAGATCAGCATTGTATTGGTATTGTTTGTAAAAGGTGGCGGCCAGATCTTCCCAGTTATGAACATTGGCTCTTTCTAACTGATAAAACCAATCAAGTTGAGTTCCAGACAGACTGTCTTGGAAGAAGTGTACCCATAAATCCTTGTCAGTGGTGTGAGGCTGTATTTTCCTTACATAGGACCGGAGATGCATTTTGGGACATGAAACTCCATCATATTTGGCGAACACCGGTGCTTTGAATTTTGGAGGAATGACAATCTCAGATACTAACCCCAACTCCTCAAAGTCCAGCCCAGAAACTTTCTGGATTTCCATTGCACTTAACCGTTCTTCCAGATGCTTATACTTGTCATCAACTGGAGGATATTGTTATTCAGAATAATCTTCTTCTTCCTCTTCCTCTTCTGACTCTGGCTGGACAATTGCTTCCTTGCCTTTCCCATCTTGATTGTCTTTCTCGCCAGATGACGTTGAAAAGTCTAAGGTCCTTCTTGTTTTCCCTTGGAATCTTCTTCCCATGTTCAGAACTCCGGTTATTTTCTTTGCTTTCTTTTTCTTATCTTCAACCAGCAAGGTCTTCAACTCTTCTCGTCCTTTGGCTAGAGTTAAGAACATCTGCTGAAACTGAGCATTTTGAGCTTGAAGGTCCTTCATTGTTTGCTCGAGATCCATCTTACTGAAATAAATAGTAGAAAGATGAGGAGACTCGTTGCAAGAAACTTGCGTATGTTATGATGAATGGTAAATGTGTATGCAATGATTTCAAGGATTTTAAAGATTTAAATTTGTTTTAGACAAAAAGGAAACACACGTTATATTAATAAACTAAAGCTTGAGTACATCAATGCCTCTTTGGGCAAAATAATACAAAAACTCTAAGATAAAAAGGTTGTACGCATCCTCTTTGGTGCGATGTAGGCATTCAGAGTCCGCTCCTCATGAAGTTGCTTAGTGAGTTCCAAAACCTTCTTCTCGCTAGAGTAGAATTGGGCTTCGAAAGTGTCTCTCTCCACCTTGAGTTGTATCCAATCTCTTTGTAAGTCTTCAAGAAAGGTGGGCATGTCAGGATGTTGGATAGTGTATGGAACATCTCCTTCCATAACAGGCTCAATAATTACCGGGAGAATGGAGGGATAAGGCATCATAAGACTTTGAGCACGAGTTCGTACCCATTTGAGGTAAGGCTCAAGAGGGATGGAATTCTTATGACCCAATGTCTTACTATCTACCTTGTTCAACATCCTCCAGGCCCGGATAAATCTCTGGCGAAGACCTTGATCGTTGTTCTCGTAGTCAAATACCAAACCTTGGATGAGCATCTCATACGGGCCATCTCTCCGGGCGTAATCAAACTATCTTAAGGATAAGCAGGGGTTGTAGGTGATACCTCCCCTAATGCCAAGTAAAGGGACATTAGGGAATTCTCCACAACGGTCGACAATAGTAACATTCTCTATGGATCAGGAACACCAATGAATATCTGAATGTTTGAGTGTCATCAACCTTTGTGACCACCTTGAACCTTGCTCGTTCTTCAATACAGATTAGGGAAGATGCGAAATAAACCATTTTTCCAAGAGAGGAGTGCAACACATAAGGACACCTATTTTCCTCATAGTGAGAGTGTGAAAAGAATGTAGGATGTCTCCTAGCAAAGTAGGTATCGGGTTGCGGGATATGAAGATTTGACGGTGTTCACGTCTATGAGTTGGTAATGATTTAGAAACAAAACCATCCCATAGATGAGGAGAGCCACAATATCCTCAAAATATTGCAGATCTAAAGAGTTCCAACAGTTTTGGGCTTTCTCAAACAAGAACTTTGCTAGGAAACCCTTGACACCACTCCTTGTTTCCCAATGAGTTGTGACATCAGATGATTGCAAGTGTAGAGCTTGAGCAATCTCTTCTGGCTTTGGATCTCTTTCCGTACCGTTGAAAGGTAGTTGATTGAGAATGGGAGTCCTCAAGAGTCGGGAGAATTCTTACAAAGTTGGCACAAGTTGATAATCGGGAAATGTGATGCAATGGTGTAAAGGATCAAAGAACTGAAAGAGCACCTTCATCATGACTTCATCAGTGTTGGAATTGACCAAGTTGAGTAGGCGACCATGTCTCTTGGTGAATGGAGAATTTTCTGGAATCCTTGAAGCTAGCTCCTTAAGTTGTGGAGGGATCCTTACAAGATTGACTTGAATGGTTTTTCTGCGAATAGAATCCATATCCACCAAAATAGAAACAAAGATAAATCCCAGAAATCCTTGAAATGGTTAGTGAATGAATATGATGTTATGATGTTCATGATATTATGTACAAGTAATGTATATACAAACAAAGCAAACAAGTCCTTAGGTTTAGGCTTGCATGGAGTCTCATAGGTAAGTACCCTCTTAAAGTTTAGTTGGCTCAAACTTGTCCTAGAAATAGTAACCGGGTTCTAAGGAGCTCAATATCACTGGTTTGTTTCCTTGGTCATTGTTTCAGCACAAGCCTCTTTAATGGCGACCGAAATATCCCAAAAAACCAATCCTCAATGAGTGTAGTATCGAGTATCTACCAACTTCGGAATGCACCAAAGTCGGTCATCTCACTACGTCCTAAAGGCCAAGTTGGTCAAGTAAAGGTTCTAAAAGTTCATTAGTGTTTCATCACATCACTCAGCGGCCCTGTATTCTGCTTGATTAACTCAAGGGCTACCGGTACCCACAAATATATCACACTAATGTAGCAATTTCTTAGACCATATCGGTATACCCCGCACATTTTCCATAATGTATTGCTACTTACCTATAAGGAATCCCAAATTCGGGTAGAGGATTCAAACCCAAACAAAGAACCATAATGTAAATCATACAAAACAAACAAAGAAAGCAAGTAAATGTGATATAACCCTAAGGTAACCCCACTTTTAGAATTTTCCCTAGCAGAGTCGCCAGTTCTGTGATACGGTGGGAGAACTGACTTAAAGGTTTTGCGTTTTATCATAAATGTTGCGGTTAGCAAGAGTTGCCACCGACTTTTCTTTTATCCAAGAGGAAAGGTGGAAAAGCACAGGAAAGACCTTTGAGACTATTTCTTGAGTTCGGGGGGTAGATTATGAAAAGGGAAGGTATTATCACCCTTTTCATCCATGGTTTTCCATGGGCTCTTAGTTACTCGATAGATCATTTTCTTTTGTTTGAAATTGTGCTTTGTGTTGTTTTTTGAAAGTATTTTGTAAAGAGGCCATTGTTTAGGAAAACTTTGTAATGATTCTCGTTCGTAAGAATGTATACAAAGTGTTTGATCTTTTGAAAATGTTTTCAAGTTTGTAAGATGCTTGAAAGTGTAGATGTTTACTTTGGAAATAGCAAGGATGTTTTGTTTGAAATTGATCAAGTAATTAGGAGCATTCTACCTACTCAAAAGTCTTTTATGTTCATTTCCTTTTCCTTTGACATTGTTATCCTACCATTGATTTGGTAAGTAACCCTATCTTTGGATGTAAACGGGACGGGCGTGGGTCATCGTATAACCATGATTATCAATGTTACAAGGTATCTTAGCATTCTCTTTTAGGGACTAAGATCATTTGAAAGGCAACATAGATAGCGTCATCGAGGGACTATGATCTTATATTTTGCTTGTTTTTTGCTAAGATACCTCACATGCGTAATATGGCCATTTTGTAAGGCAACCAAGTGGATTTACCCTAGGGGGTGCTTCTGTGCAAGTGTATTGTTTTCATGCTTGATTTTTGTCTTTGATTAGGGTTTTCTAATTGATTGGTTTTAGTCTTTCCATATAAACCCTAATTACTAGCATTTTGTATATAAAGCGATGAATTGCGGAATTTAAAACTACTACGCTATTACAATACTTGTGGGAGGGGTGTACAAATTTCAAATGGGGATTGCAAGAAAATAAAGCCTAATTATCTATTACAACCATATTGAATTGGTACAAGAATTGAAATAAATAATGTACAAAATGAATAAATGTACAAACATGTGAAATGTAAAGTAAATGGATATTTGTTTGGATTTTTTTTAGAGAAAAGGGGTTTAGATTTAACCTAATTAACTAAATAAAAATAATTAATTAAAAGTGAAATTTAAATTTACTAGAAAAAGAATCTAAATAAAAACCCTAGTTTTTAATTGATTAAAAGAAATTAAGTTTATAAAAGGAATATTTTTGGTATTTTTGTCTTAAAAATAATTTATAGTATTATAAAATATTTTTGGTCTTTTTATGTTTTAAAATAATATATTTAAATGGTTGTAAGAGAAAATAAATAAAACCCTAGTTTTTTTTAATTAATTTACAAAAGTAATTAGTGAAATAAATAAAGTATGATTAAATAAAATAATTTTGTGTGAGAAAAAATAAATAAACTATGTCAAAATGTAAATCTACTATTTTTATATTTTTTATGATTTTTTAGTATTAGAAAAATAATTATGAAAACAAATAAATGAAAATAAGAAAAAAGAAAAATAAAATAGGTCAGGGGTGTGGATAGCCTGCAAGGGGGGTTAGAGGTAAGAAAAAAAACAAAAGACCCAAAGGAGGCCCAGCGCTGCCAAAAAAGGAAGTCTGAATGCAAAACAATGTAAAAAAAATCAAAAGGGAACCACTAGGGCTCGAACCCAGGTCCCTCAGGTTACAGGCGCACGCTTCTACCACTGGGGTAGCTATACATCCGTTTATATAAATCAAAACATAAATATATATATATATGGAAAATACGTTTCTAAGGCCAACTTCATCTTCAACCTCACGCCCAGCCAGAGCCTTTGTATCTCAATCAATTCCCAACAAAAATGAAAACTGTAAACATGAAACTTGTAGCAAATTTCCTCACAATTTCAAAAATGCAAAGAAATAAAATTATAGATCAAAGATAAGCATGAATTTAAGTGGCCCTAATCTGAACCCTAAAAATCTCAGAAACTTCAATCTTAAAATTCTCTAAGCTCAAGCAAAATTAATGGAAACTATGAACATGGTTAGCTTTAGGGCAATTATATCTACATGTTTTATTCACAAACAAATCATTGATGATGTTTGTATGAAAAGTTCCAAAGTTAGAAAACTTACCTTGCAAGAGGGTATCAGGTTTGGAGTTTGAGAAGCTTTCAGTGAGTTCCAATGATTGGGTTAGCTTCCTCAAGTTCCCAGGAAGCTAATGGGATGCTTAGCTTGAGCTGAAAGTACTTGAGGAGTTCTGGAGAAGTCCAACTGCAAAGCTCTGTTTTCGAAAATAGAGGATGGTGATAATGGTGTTACAGTCTTGTAACAAGGTGTGGGATGAGTTCTAAGTGATGTTTAGAAACTTTAGGAACCAAAAGGCTTGAAAACACACGAGGGAGATGTGAGTTTCAAACGTTTGGTCAGGTTGGGCAACAATGGAGGTATCTGATGCAGTTCTGAGCTCTTGGTGATTTTTATGGGTCAAGAATGAGTGTGTTTTATGGAAAATGGTTTGTGTATCTATAAGAAAAGAGTCTTGATTGGTTTGGCAAGTCAGAAGTACAAGTTTCAAGCTATTTGCTATGTTACTTGATTTTCAAGAAAAGTGGGAAACCAAGTGTCAATGTGTAGTACAAGCATGGGTTGGGTGATTGTAAGTGTCTAAACCATTTATCTTGTGTTATGAGACATGTATTATCAGAATAGAACAAGTGCAAGGCTCAAGAACAAGTTTTGTGCAAAAAGTCACTTTATCAAAATGGAAATGTGCACTTTCTTCCCAAAATGGATATAAAGCATGGCCTTGCATTAAATGCTTGAAATGAGACTTCTAACAGTTGTGCAACAATTAATTATGGAGTGCATAACAAGTTTAAGGCCTGCAAAGTAGAGGTTATGCGGCACAACTTTGAATTTTGAATTTGTTCATCATAAAATGACTTGTAATTCAAGTGATAAAACCCTAACTTCATCTCTTCGATTCTCCCTACTCAAAAATTATCTCAAGGAGTTCTTGGACATTTTGGAAATCTTTAAATGTTCTCTACAATCCATATTTGAATCACTTTTGAAGATTCCCCTTGTAACTATATAAAAAAGTGCCATGAAGTTAGGTCAAAATCCTGATCAAATTAGGGCAAAAATGTCACTAAGTGTTTTGTTTCATGACCATGTATTCTTAAAATTATAACTTGAGATCCAAGCACTTTTGGAAGGAGTTGTGTGAAGAAAATTTGTAGATTTCATGGAGATATACGACTTTCATGTTGGAAGTTTCTCTTGAATCATCTTGCATCATGGTGAAACATTTGTTCAAAGTTATGAAAAAACATGAAATTTTCAACACTTAGAAAAATTTCTAAGTTTGAAAATTTTGACTTTTTAAAATGAAATCTTGACTTTTTGATTTCTTGATGAATAAGTTTCATATTTTTACATGATTTGATGAATTGTGATCTTTGGCATTTGACTTTGACCAAAAAGTCAAAGTTTGACTTTTCAATATACAGTTGACTTTTGATCAGTTGATTGAAAATTCATTTGTCAATCCATTGAACTTGAGCAATGTTTTGAGCCATCTTATTAGGTCAAAATGATGCAATTGGACTCTCGAGATCATGCTTTAAACCAGTTGATCATTTGCTAGGTCAAAAATCAGAAATTTCCATTTCCTAGTCAAAACCCTAATTTTGACCATTTTGCCCTTTTGGAGATTTGATCAAATTTCTTGAGGAATTATGGTCCAAACTTGATCAATATATACATATGGGTTTAAAATGTTGATGTGGATCAAAAATTATGAAGTTTGACTGTAAATTGGCGATAGTTGACTTTTTCCCCAATACAGCTGATTTTTAGGTCAACTGCTCAATTGGCTGAGCAAAAGTGTCATCCAAAGCTTGAAACTTGAAATGAGTAATCTTGAGGGTCCATAATGATCCATTAAAGTCATATGGGGCATTGTAAGTTCAAATATCCTTGTGCAATCTCAAACCTTAATTTTAGTCATTGTGATCGGTGGAAATAGAACTGACTGTTTTGTAAGTTGGTTTCGCGAAATGTCGCGGTAAGCAAGAGTCGCCACCGTCTTTTATGTTCTCCAACATGGAAAGGACAAAAGCACAGCAAAATTCCTTATTCGAGAATGTTTGTCGGTTCGGGAGGTAGATTTATAGAAAGGGAAGGTGTTAGCACCCTTTCTATCCGTGGTTATCCACGGGCTCTTAGGTACTTGCTCTTATGTTTTCAAAGTTTGTTTGCTTTTCAAGTGTGTGTGGGTTTTGAAAAAGTTTCGTTTGAAAAATTTCTAAGTAACTCTTGTATCAGTCCTCAAGAGTGTATGAAAAATTTGTTTGAAAACTTTTGAAAGTGTGAGTGTGAAAAGTTGTTTTTGTTTGTTTTGAAAAGAGCAAGTACTTAAGAGAAATCTACCTACTCTAAGGAATTAGGCTGTGTAAGAGTCCTTTAGATAGTGCTATCCCACCATTGAGAGGTAGGTAGCACCATCATTGGAATTATTCGGGTCAATTCGATTATCGGGACATGTGTGGTCACCGAAGCAATGGTAGGACACCTTAGAAGTAACCCAAATGTCCTAGATCCTTTTTATCCGAGGCAACCGTTTCGAGGCGACTGGATCTTTTAGACAGAAGGGCGACCTCTAAGACACCCTATACTTGATGACCACCTTCGAGGCAACCAGTGAGGCGTACCCTAAGAGTGGCATGTGCTTTGTGTGTTGTTTTTCAGTTAATGTTTTGTACATGTTATTTGTGAGCTATGGATTAATTGTATTTACATACATTCTTTCATGCATTGTTAACAGTTAGGAGTGCGGAAAATAAATTGCAGAAATGTAAATCTAGCTATTACAAGGCGCGGGTCTATACATCGCCAAAAACAAAAACCCGTTTTGGTAAATAAGTGCGAGAAATTAAATAAAGCGGTAAAATTCCTAATTAACTATTACATATCTGGAGACAGTTACATAAATAATCAAAATAAAATAAATGCGCGCGAATAAAAATTTAATCGGGAACGTCCTAAGGGTTTTGACCCTTTTGAGAAAGAAATTGAATTTTGTCTTTTTTTAATGAAATGGAATTAAAACTAATTATTTAATTTATTAAAAGAAAAATGTTTTTGTATTTTTTATGTTTTTAATGAAATAAAATAAAAGGAATTAAAATTAAAAGTTAATAAAAATCTAATTCTAAATTTATTTTAGTTATTAAGAAAAAAGGTTAAAGTTGCCTAATTAAAACTAATTCAATTTATTAGTATTTATTTACAAAAATAACATGAAATTAATAATAATAATAATAATAATAATATTAGTTCTTTTTTTGGATTTTTTATGAAAATATTAATTATGTTAATAATACTAATAATTAATAAAAAAAGGAGTTATAAAAGAAAAGAAAAAATAGAAAGATAAAAAGAAATAACAAAACCAAGGGGGGGGGGGGGGGGGGGCAGATTGGAGGTGTTAATGGAATTGTGAGGCCCATGAACCTTCAATCCCCTTTTGACTTTCCTGATTGCCTACGCCTGTGTTGACTCATGAGCACTATGGTCTGCATTCTTTGGCCATCAGATCTGTAGGACTGGACACATGGCACGCTGATTGCTTGAGACATATGGTGGACTTTCGCTGGAATGCTGCATGGGAATATGTTAGAGAAAAAATGAAACAAGCGTTTGGGGGACCTGGGAAAACTTACAGCGCGGTATGATGGACCTTAGGACGTGGCAAGGGTTGTTTTAGCTTCAGAGTATGGAAAAGAAGAGAGTCACGTTCTCCTTTTGGCCTGAAAATGCTTGCAACACTCCTTTTGATCTCACACTTTTTTTTGACACTTTTTGGATTTTGCTCTGGCCGTTTGTGCACACTCTAGGTTGTGAATGAGGCTTGCAAGGCTTGCATATATAGTAATGAGTGAGAATAAGTCACATTTAGGAGCCTTTAATCATTGCAATTAAGCTTTGGATTTTGTCTTAACCACCATTAAAGGCCTTTCAAAGCTTGTTCAAAATTTGAATTTTCATGCCTAAATGAGCTTAGCACGAAATTGGTAGGTTGCAAATGCTTCATGAAGGCTATTCAAACCATAAGATACCATTTAATTAATTTTTTTAGATTTACTTGAATTATTATGGATTAAAATGAATTAAATCCATAAAAATCAAATAAAAATAGAAAAAATAATTATTTGGTCTTGAAATTGATCATGGGACACGTGAGTGGCATGACAAGGCTGAATCAAGTGGAAAAAAGTGGGCCCTTTTGTCAAAAATTGAAGTTTCAAGGATAGTTGACTTTTGCCATTTCACAAAAATTTCCCAACTTCTCTAATGCATATCTTGTTCAATTTTGATCATATGAACACGTTATTGGACATTTTGGAAAGGTCTTGAAGTCCTCTAACCAATTCCTTTGGTCCCATGTCATTTTGAGTTACCAATCTCAAGTTATGGTCTTTGACTTAAAGTGCCTTTTTGTTGACTTTTGATAATGACCTATAATGTTGAAATTGATAACTTTTTGTGAGAGCATTTCTTGGACTTGGAATGTGAAGATGAGTTGTAGGAAATGTCATCCCCTTCAAAATGAGCATTGGATGGGATTTTTCTTATGAACCATGAAAAAGTTATGCCTTGGTCAAGTTACAGTTGACTTTTTCAACTGTCCAAAAATGGAAACTTTTGCATCTTGATGAATTTTGAGCCATTCTTGTGGAATCATGATCAAGATTTGATCCAATGATGATTGTGGCTTCAAAATAAGATGTTGACCAAAAATTTTTACTTTTGACTGCCAAATGACCATTTTACCCCTACAGTTGATTGTGAAGCAATTAGGGTTTTTGACTGTGCAACTTGACCTTGTGAGCCTTGAAACTTGACATGTAGGTGCTTGACAATGTATATGAGCATATGGGACTTGATTGAGCCCTTGAAAACCTTAACTTCCTTGCAAGAACCAAAACCCTAATTTGACTGGCTTAGGAGGGTGTTTGAACTGTGCAACCCTTGAGTAGACTTGAGCAAATTGAGATGATGCTTGTCAAAACTTTGAAGAATATGGGAGGGAAAATTTTAGGGTACAACAGTTTCCCCTGTTCAATCTTCTTAGACCTGAGGATGTAGATTGGCTAGCGTGCCTTTCGTGATCCAAAGGTGGAAGATGATTGAACACTAGAGTGCCTAGAAATTTGCACTCACATAGTAGAATATCAGCAATGTGATGTCGGGAATGGGCTTACAGATGCCATTTGGAGAGATGGTGGATAGGAGGATGGGCTTATAGATGCCATCTGGAGATGTGATAGAACCTTGTCGGGAATGGGCTTATAGATGCCACTTGGAAAGATGGTATGGGAGGATGGGCTTATAGATGCCATCTGGAGATGTGACAGAACCTTGTCGGGAATGGGCTTATAGATGCCATTTGGAGACTGTTGGTAGGTGGATGGGCTTATAGATGCCATCTAGAGGTTGTCTGTTGAATTGTAATTTTTGTAAGTTGAAAGAGGGAACCTGTGTAGGGTTACCTGATGATGAGCTCGTGCAAAGATGCATCTTGGAAAGAAGGACACCTGTGTAGGGTTGACTGATGATGAGCTCGTGTAAAACTGCATCTTTGGAGGAAGGAAACCTGTGTAGGGTTTACTGATAATGAGTTCGTATAAGACTGCATCTGAAATGGAGAAGGAACCTGTGTGGGGTTACTTTGATGACGAGTCTGTGTAAAACCGCATCTAGAGCTGAGAAGGAAACCTGTGTAGGGTTTACTGATGACGAGTCCGTGTAAAACTACGTCTGGAGTTTGAGAAGGGAACCTGTGTGTGGTTTACTGATAATGAGTCCGTATAAGACTGCATCTGGAATGGAGAAGGAACCTGTGTAGGGTTACTTTGATGACGAGTCCGTGTAAAACCGCATCTAGAGCTGAGAAGGAAACTTGTGTAGGGTTTATTGATGACGAGTCCGTATAAAACTACGTCTGGAGTTTGAGAAGGGAACCTGTGTAGGGTTTCTTCGGGATAAGTTCGTGTAAAACTTCTGGTGGAACCGGGGTGAGGTTACTTCGGAATAAGTCCGTGTAAGACTTATGGAGGAACCGGGGTAAGGTTACTGCAGGATAAGTTCGTGTAAAACTTCTGGAGGAACCGGGGTGAGGTTACTTCGGGATAAGTCCGTGTAAGACTTCTGGAGGAACCGGGGTAAGGTTACTGCAGGATAAGTTCGTGTAAAACTTCTGGATGAACCGGGGTAAGGTCATCTTGAGATAAGTCCGTGTAAGACTTCTGGAGGAACCGGGGTAAGGTTACTGCAGGATAAGTTCGTGTAAAACTTCTGGATGAACCTGGGTAAGGTCATCTTGAGATAAGTCCGTGTAAGACTTCTGGAGGAACCGGGGTAAGGTTACTGCAGGATAAGTTCGTGTAAAACTTCTGGATGAACCGGGGTAAGGTCATCTTGAGATAAGTCCGTGTAAGACTTCTGGAGGAACCGGGGTAAGGTTACTGCAGGATAAGTTCGTGTAAAACTTCTTGATGAACCGGGGTAAGGTCATCTTGAGATAAGTCCGTGTAAGACTTCTTCTTAAAGAAAAGGAACCGGTGTAGGGTTACTTTGATGATAAGTTCGTGTAAGACTTCGTCTGAAAATTGAGAAGGAACCGGTGTAGGGTTGCCTGATAATGAGTTCGTGTAAAACTACATCTGAGGTTGAGAAGGAACCGGTGTAGGGTTGCCTGTTGATGAGCCCGTGTAAGACTTCTTCTGAAAGAAAAGGAACCGGTGTAGGGTTGCCTGAGGATGATCAAGTAGATAATTGTCCTGTTTGGTTTCGGATATTAACCCACGATCAGTCGTCCATAGAATTTTCCTGGCTTGTTACCGGTGTTGATCTGGAACTGTAAAGGTAGATGGTAATCATCTTTTGATTGACTTTTTTTCTGAAAAGGAAAAGTATTAGTCGTATGCAATGTCATGATGCATGAACTGCATGATTTTAAGATGTTCTCAAAAATAAATGAGATTTGTGTTGTATGATGCGTATGCATGCTATAATGTATGAAGATGTGATGTTTATGAATGTATTCTCGTGTGGGAAAATAAGTCCTCGACGAATGCCGGGAGTTTGTTGAATCCTGGGCTGATGTTGAAGAGTAGAGTTCTTCGTTTCCGCTGGGGATAATGGTTGCAAGAATAAACCGGTAGGAGAAGATGACTCCGTCGGGGAATAAACTTGTTGGAGAGATTACTCTGCGGGGAATTACTCTGTGGGAAGAGATACCTTGCTGAGGTTTTGATGATAACCCTGCTGGGGATTCCGTTGATAAGCTCTGTTGGAAGATTTGATGAACTCTGTTGGGGATAGGAAGAGCTTCGCCGAGGACGATCTTTCCGTGGTAATTAGCTGAGGATAACCCAGTTATAAGTTCTGGTGAGGAATAATCTTTGAATAAAGCCGAGGAGATGCGTTTGTACTCTGCAGGGATAAGCTTCCAGAATCTACTGGGGATGAGCTCCCAGAATCTACTGGGGAGATTGATTCAACTCTCCTGGGGAGACTTTTGAACTGTACTGGGGAATAGCTCCACTGGGGTGTCTGGTATTCCGTCGGGGAATAATCTTATATTAAGACGGTCGGGGATGCTTGCTTAGGAACATCTGCATACTGCTGGAGAATATTGAGATTTTCTGGGGATACCCAACTTCCTTAAGGCTGACAGTAGACTGACTCTGCATGGGGAGAGCGTTGACTTGTTGGAGATACTGTACCTTGTCAGGGCTGACGGGAGACCAACTCTGCTCGGGGGAGGGTATTGTTGGATCTTATCTTACTCTGCAGGGAGTGAAGGTATCTTGGTCACGTTCTTCAGTTGAACCTACCTTAGTACCTTGGTGGACAGAGCAACTAGGTCGCTTAGACAACTCATATTGCCCCTGTTTCTGTGGGAGAAGATACCTGTGGAGGCGCTTGATGACTGCCGGTTGACAAATCTTCTTCTCGTAGGCAAGTGACGAGATGACGGAACATAGTCGTACGCTTTTGATCCCTAACTTTTGCCTGGACCGCCCTTTCGGGTTTTCAGTCCACCGGGATACCCATTTTTGCCCAAGCCGCCTTTTCAGGTTTTCGACTTGTCGGGTGTATCGATTTTTTCATTTCATCCCTTATTTTGCCCGAACCCTTTTGGTTCGCTGGGAAGCCCTTATTTTTGCCTAGGTGTGTCAACCTAGCGGGTCTTTGATTATGCGCAGTATTTTTTCGACTATGTATGTTCTCTCAGGATGTAGGGAGGTGCCCCTGTTAGTAGTATTGTGTTGCCCTACTACCAGAAGATCTTCGTTTGATCGTCCAATGCCCCACGTGATCCAGATGGAGATTTGCGCCAAGTTGGTTTGCCTTTTGAGAGATTCTCCGAATCTTGACCTAACTGCCCCAGATGTTGGATAATGATCATGCCATTCCCCTTGATTGGAGGTGCTTTTGTTCATTAGACATTCGTCGTGCGAACTTCTATGCTGTTCAAACAAATAGTCATATGCAAGCAATGTTATATTAAAAATGCAAAGCTTATGTCTGTCTCGAAGTTTTTTGAAAATGCATTTTTTCAGTAAAACAAGAAAATTATGTAACATGTGACGTCAACTCAAGATTTTACAGCGAGCCTTAAGGAGTCAGGATACCTTTGTAACAGTATGCTTTCGAATTAACCCATGCTTCAGCTAGGACTTTTGAGGGTTATAACGTGGCCTAGTTCATGGTTTAAGAAACAAAGGATAAAGGCTCAAATTTATCTGTACCCACCCGCTCTTCGTGATGTTCTTCAAACCTAAACTCAGTTGATCGTGCGTCAGACCTTGTTTGAGTCTTTGCTATGATGTTCTGGTGATGGTTTGAATGTTGACAATTTATTTTGAATAGGCAGTCATTTCTTTTTGTTGAGGGTTTGTGTGACTTCTTTCTTTTTGATTTTATTATCCCTATTTTTTTGCCTGAACTGTTTCTTTTTGTATTACAGTCAGCGGGATGCCCCAGTTTTGCAAGTCTCCTTCATAGGTTTTGACTTGTCGGGCTTTTATTTTGAGAAATGATGACTGCCTGTCTTTGTGATCATTCGGAACCATCACTGTCTTTTGTTTTGTAAGGATTTCTTTGGTGCCATTCGTTGTGCACTTGGATCAACTGAGAGAACTACCCTGCCCCAGGTTATGATTAAGGGTTTTAATTTTCGAAAAGAAAAAAACTCCGACTTCTTTGGCTCAAGGGGGTTGACGAGGGATTATCTTCCTTATAACTCCAGTGTTTAGGAATTGAAACAATGCCTGTACCTCATCAGCGGGGTCTGTTCAAAAGCATACTGTAAGTTATGGTATCGTTTTCGTCATCCTCCCTCAAGAGGCTTAAAATTATTAATCGAGCGTTGAACATTACAAAAAATGAAAGCAATTTTGAATATAGCGAATGCGAATATATTGATTCAAAACAGACATATGCGATGCATTGATAAAGTAATAAAGTTTGCTATGACAATAATTGTTTGTATAAACAGAGAACATACAACTTGAACATTTGAATGAACAAAAAGTCTTCTAGTCTCAGGACTTGTCACTTTAAATGGTGAATCTCGCAGGGATAGTAGAAGAACTCGACCTGACCATCTGGGGTGAATTCCACTGCTCCCTCATCAATCAGGTCTTGAATTTTGTTCTTCAAAGTCCGACAATCATCGGTGTCATGTCCAGGACTGTCAGAATGGTATGCACACCTTGCATCAGGATTGTACCTTGGGGAGGCTGTATTGGGATTCTTAGGAGGGTCCCTTAATGTCACCAGATTCAATCTTAACAGGTGTTGTAAAGCTTGAGACAGCGGCATGTTGAGCTTGGTAAATTTCCTTTGGTCAACCCGTTGCTTTTGGTGAGGTTGATGCTGGGCTTGTGACCCTGAAGCAAGCTGAGGAGCTTTTCCCTTGTCTTCTTGCCCCAAAGGTGGTTGAATGATGACTTGACCTTCAACCTTAGATGTTTTCCCCAGTTGGTTATCCCGAAGCAGTTGGTTGACGAGAACCCTGAGCTCTTCTTGTCTTTGAGCTAAGTCTTGAATGAGAGCCATCTGCCCCAGCATCTGGGTTCTCATTGTATCTACCTCAGCTTGTAGACGTTTCAGCCGTTCGTCTTTATCGTCTTCTGGACTGTTCCTGACCAAAGTCCCCATGAGGAGTGTTCTCAGCTCTTCCTGCCCCTTGGATAGATTTAGGAGGATCTCCCTGAACCGAGTCTCTTGAGCATGAAGATCCTGGTTGTCTTGTTGGGAAGCCATTGCTGAAATAAACAGCGAAGGAGGTAAGAGACCTGTACCAAGGGTACCTGTAATGCAATGATATGTATGTATGCATGCGATGCTTTCAAGGATCTCGCGGGGTAAACAAGAAAAATTGTTAGAACTTGAATTTTGTAGCTTGATGGAAGGAACTTCATGTTAATGAGAGTCCTTCTTCAAGAGTCAAGGCTCACCATATCGAGTGGGTCATAGCCCCTGACTCAGGTCATCATGCTTGGATTTCTGGACAACCTTGGCTAGAGGAAAATAAATCCCCTTTGCCCCTTGCTAGACATTTAATTCATCATGACCTGTATCACAAACCCTTGAGATCCTTGAAATGGGTTAGTCCTTATGCAGAATGTATGCAATGGTATGATGTTATGCTATGCGTGGAGTAATGTAGGTAAACCCTGTTATGAGTCCAGATTAAGGACTGTAAACAAGACCTGCAAGAAACTCAAGTGTCAGATAACAAGCATGCAAGTAGTCAAGTTTGAAGGCATACAAGTCACACAAGACAGCCCTTAGAGTTCAGGCCAGCATGAAGTTTGGGGTACTACCCTCTTGAAGTTGGTGGGCTCAAACCTGTCCTATTAAAAGTAACCGGGTTCTAAGGAGCTCAATATCATTGGGTTGTTTTCTTTGTTCATTGTTTTGATTTAGCCACTGGACTGGCGATCAAAATATTCCAAGAAGACAACCCTCAATGAGTGTAGTATCGAGTATCAGCCAACTTCGGACTGCACCAAAGTCAGTCATCTCACTACCCCTAAAGAGGCCAGGATGGTTCAAGTAAGGTTCCTAAGGTCAGTTGATGCTTCACGACACCACGCGGCGGCCCCGTACTCTCCTTGACTTGACTCAAGGGTTACCGGTACTCACCAAAGTGCCACATCAACGTAGAAAACTGCTTCAACCGTGTCGGTATACCCCGCACAGTTCCCTCACAGTTTTGTTGCTACTTTCTAAAAGGTATCCCCCAGATCCAGGTTAGGATCTATGAAACTCCCAAAACAGGCCCACAATATTAAAGCAAACAGAGAAAGCAATTGAAAATATAAGAGTGGTCTAATTCCTAAGCTACACCTCACTTTTAAAGCATTCCCCAGCAGAGTCGCCAGTTCTGTGATCGGTGGAAATAGAACTGACTGTTTTGTAAGCTGGTTTCGCGAAATGTCGCGGTAAGCAAGAGTCGCCACCGTCTTTTATGTTCTCCAACATGGAAAGGACAAAAGCACAGCAAAATTCCTTATTCGAGAATGTTTCTCGGTTCGGGAGGTAGATTTATAGAAAGGGAAGGTGTTAGCACCCTTTCTATCTGTGGTTATCCACGGGCTCTTAGGTACTTGCTCTTATGTTTTCAAAGTTTGTTTGCTTTTCAAGTGTGTGTGGGTTTTGAAAAAGTTTCGTTTGAAAAATTTCTAAGTAACTCTTGTATCAGTCCTCAAGAGTGTATGAAAAATTTGTTTGAAAACTTTTGAAAGTGTGAGTGAGAAAAGTTGTTTTTGTTTGTTTTGAAAAGAGCAAGTACTTAAGAGAAATCTACCTACTCTAAGGAATTAGGCTGTGTAAGAGTCCTTTAGATATTGCTATCCCACCATTGAGAGGTAGGTAGCACCATCGTTGGAAGTATTCGGGTCAATTCGATTATCGGGACATGTGTGGTCACCGAAGCAATGGTAGGACACCTTAGAAGTAACCCTAATGTCCTAGATCCTTTTTATCCGAGGCAACCATTTTGAGGTGACTGGATCTTTTAGACAGAAGGGCGACCTCTAAGACACCCTATACTTGATGACCACCTTCGAGGCAACCAGTGAGGTGTACCCTAAGAGTGGCATGTGCTTTGTGTGTTGTTTTTCAGTTAATGTTTTGTACATGTTATTTGTGAGCTACGGATTAATTTTATTTACATACATTCTTTCATGCATTGTTAACAGTTAGGAGTGCGGAAACTAAATTGCAGAAATGTAAATCTAGCTATTACAAGGCGCGGGTCTATACATCGCCAAAAACAAAAGCCCGTTTTGGTAAATAAGTGCGAGAAATTAAATAAAGCGGTAAAATTCCTAATTAACTATTACATATCTGGAGACAGTTACATAAATAATCAAAATAAAATAAATGCGCGCGAATAAAAATTTAATCGGGAACATCCTAAGGGTTTTGACCCTTTTGAGAAAGAAATTGAATTTTGTCTTTTTTTAATGAAATGGAATTAAAACTAATTATTTAATTTATTAAAAGAAAAATGTTTTTGTATTTTTTATGTTTTTAATGAAATAAAATAAAAGGAATTAAAATTAAAAGTTAATAAAAATCTAATTCTAAATTTATTTTAGTTATTAAGAAAAAAGGTTAAAGTTGCCTAATTAAAACTAATTCAATTTATTAGTATTTATTTAAAAAAATAACATGAAATTAATAATAATAATAATAATAATAATATTAGTTCTTTTTTTGGATTTTTTATGAAAATATTAATTATGTTAACAATACTAATAATTAATAAAAAAAGGAGTTATAAAAGAAAAGAAAAAATAAAAAGATAAAAAGAAATAACAAAACCAAGGGGGGGGGGGGGGCAGATTGGAGGTGTTAATGGAATTGTGAGGCCCATGAACCTTCAAGCCCCTTTTGACTTTCCTGATTGCCTACGCCTGTGTTGACTCATGAGCACCATGGTCTGCATTCTTTGGCCATCAGATCTGTAGGACTGGACACATGGCACGCTGATTGCTTGAGACATATGGTGGACTTTCGCTGGAATGCTGCATGGGAATATGTTAGAGAAAAAATGAAACAAGCGTTTGGGGGACCTGGGAAAACTTACAGTGCGGTATGATGGACCTTAGGACGTGGCAAGGGTTGCTTTAGCTTCAGAGTATGGAAAAGAAGAGAGTCACGTTCTCCTTTTGGCCTGAAAATGCTTGCAACACTCCTTTTGATCTCACACTTTTTTGACACTTTTTGGATTTTGATCTGGCCGTTTGTGCATACTCTAGGTTGTGAATGAGGCTTGCAAGGCTTGCATATATAGTAATGAGTGAGAATAAGTCACATTTAGGAGCCTTTAACCATTGCAATTAAGCTTTAGATTTTGTCTTAACCACCATTAAAGGCCTTTCAAAGCTTGTTCAAAATTTGAATTTTCATGCCTAAATGAGCTTAGCACGAAATTGGTAGGTTGCAAATGCTTCATGAAGGCTATTCAAACCATAAGATACCATTTAATTAATTTTTTTAGATTTACTTGAATTATTATGGATTAAAATGAATTAAATCCATAAAAATCAAATAAAAATAGAAAAAATAATTATTTGGTCTTGAAATTGATCATGGGACACGTGAGTGGCATGAAAAGGCTGAATCAAGTGGGAAAAAGTGGGCCCTTTTGTCAAAAATTGAAGTTTCAAGGATAGTTGACTTTTGCCATTTCACAAAAATTTCCCAACTTCTCCAATGCATATCTTGCTCAATTTTGATCATATGAACATGTTCTTGGACATTTTGGAAAGGTCTTGAAGTTCTCTAACCAATGCCTTTGGTTCCATGTCATTTTGAGTTACAAATCTCAAGTTATGGTCTTTGACTTAAAATGCCTTTTTGTTGACTTCTGAAAATGACCTATAATGTTGAAATTGATAACTTTTTGTGAGAGCATTTCTTGGACTTGGAATGTGAAGATGAGTTGTAGGAAATGTCATCCCCTTCAAAATGAGCATTGGATGGGATTTTTCTGATGAACCATGAAAAAGTTATGCCTTGGTCAAGTTACAGTTGACTTTTTCAACTGTCCAAAAATGAAAACTTTTGCATCTTGATGATTTTTGAGCCATTCTTGTGGATCATGATCAAGATTTGATCAAATGATGATTGTGGCTTCAAAATAAGATGTTGACCAAAAATTTTGACTTTTGACTGCCAAATGACCATTTTACCCCTACAGTTGATTGTGAAGCAATTAGGGTTTTTGACTGTGCAACTTGACCTTGTGAGCCTTGAAACTTGACATGTAGGTGCTTGACAATGTATATGAGCATATGGGACTTGATTGAGCCCTTGAAAACCTCAACTTCCTTGCAAGAACCAAAACCCTAATTTGACTGGCTTAGGAGGGTGTTTGAACTGTGCAACCCTTGAGTAGACTTGAGCAAATTGAGATGATGCTTGTCAAAACTTTGAAGAATATGGGAGGGCAAATTTTGGGGTACAACAGTCATCAGTGCTTAAGGAGGTGTTTTGAGCTTGATCAACCCTAATGTAGTCTTGGGCCATAGGAGATCTTGTGAATAAATTCTTGATAAGTGAGAGGGAAAATTTTGGGGTACAACACAAGGCATGAAAGTTGGCATGGATGATCTTGAGGACATATTAGGGCCATGGAAACCATTTAGGACCCTTGGAATTCAAACATCCTGATGAGGAGTGAAACCCTAGTTTAAGGCTCATTATCTTAGGAGGAGGATTTGTCTGGTCAATCCTTAGTCAACTTGAGAAATTGAGGACCTCTAGTAGTATTTATTATGTGAAAATGGGAGGGAAAATTTTTGGGTAAAACAACTGCCCTTGTTCAATCTTCTTAAACCTGAGGATGTAGATTGGCTTATCTGCCTTTCGTGATCTGAAGGCGGAAGATGATTGAACACTAGAGTGCCCAAAAATTTGAACTTGTATGAAGTGAATGTCGATCGATAATATTAGGAATGGGATTACAGAGGCCATTTGGAAGGTTATGGAGAATCGTCGGAGATGGGCTTAAAGATGCCATCTAGAAAAGATATCGGTTGCATAAGAGATTCCTTTGTGAGAATCCATGTACCTGCTGTTGAGGAGAACTTCACCGGGGAATGTTGACTTATGTCTTGGGAAATAAAGTCCAGGAGCTTCAGTTGTCCGTTATTCTACTGGGGAGTCATCTCTTGTTTTTAGGAGACAGAAGTGAACTGCTTATCTGGTCAGGATCCAAGCTTTACAGTGACTGGTTGAGGATGATAAGGTTGAGTGCTATATGGTCATATTCCAGGCTTCACATCGACTTACTGGGGAAATGTGAAATCGAACGTATCTGGTCGGGTCCAGGTTTTACAGTGTCGTAAACTGTTGTCCAGAGATAAAAGAGAAGGAACCTGTATAGGGCTTTCTCAAGATAAGTCCATGCAAAACTACATCAAGTAATTCATGAAAAGGAGCCTGGATAGTAGGGTTATAAGGAGGAACTTGGGTAGTAGGGTTACGTCGAAGTGAAAGCCTGGATAATAGGGCTATGAGAAGGAACCTGGATAGTAGGGTTACTTCGAAATGAAAGCCTGCATAGTAGGGCTATGATAAGGAACCTGGATAGTAGGGTTACTTCGAAATGAAAGCCTGGATAATAGGGCTATGAGAAGGAACCGGGATAGTAGGGTTACATAGAAATGAAAGCCTGGATAGTAGGGTATGAGAAGGAATCTGGATAGTAGAGTTACTTCGAAATGAAAGCCTGGATAGTAGGGCTATGAGAAGGAACATGGATAGTAGGGTTACTTCGAAATGAAAGCCTGGATAGTAGGGCTATGAGAAGGAACCTGGATAGTAGGCTTACTTCGAAATGAAAGCCTGGATAATAGGGCTATGAGAAGGAACTTGGATAGTAGGGTTACTTCGAAATGAAAGCCTGGATAGTAGGGTTATGAGAAGGAACCTGGATAGTAGGGTTACTCTGAAATAAAAGCTTGGATAGTAGGGCTATGAGAAGGAACCTGGATAGTAGGGTTACTTCAAAATGAAAGCCTGGATAGTAGGGTTACTTCGAAATGAAAGCCTGGATAGTAGGGTTATGAGAAGGAACCTGGATAGTAGGGTTACTTCGAAATTAAAGCCTGAATAGTAGTGCTATGAGAAGGAACCTGGATAGTAGGGTTACTTCGAAATAAAAGCCTGGATAGTAGGGCTATGAGAAGGAACCTGGATAGTAGGGTTACTTCGAAATGAAAGCCTAGATAGTAGGGCTATAAGAAGGAACCTGGGTAGTAGGGTTACTTCGAAATGAAAGCATGGATAGTAGGGCTATGAGAAGGAACCTGGATAGTAGGGTTACTTCGAAATAAAGCCTGGGTAGTAGGGCTGCAAGAAGGAACCTGGGTAGTAGGGACACTTCTAAATAAAATCTTGGATAGTAGGTGTAATATGGTGGCAGAACCGACTGTTTAATACTGGTTTGCATTTTGCGTTTTTTGTTTGCAAAATGTCGCGGTAAGCAAGAGCCTCCACCGACTTTTATTTCATTTAATCATGGAAAAGGAAAAAAAAACAGAAAAAACCTTTTTTTGAGATATTCTGAGTACGGGGGGTAGATTATAGAAAGGGAAGGTGTTAGCACCCTTTCTATCCATGGTTTTCTATGGGCTCTTAGGTACTTGCTCATCTTTTTAAAATTTCTTGTGTGTGGGCTTGCTTTGAAAATGTTTTACTTTGTGATAACCCTTGTATCAGTCCTCAAGGATGTGACGAAGTTGTTTTGAAAATTGTTTTTGAAAGGTGTTTGTGTGAAAAGATTTGTTTTGCGCAAGTACCTACTAGCATCTACCTACTCGAAAAAAGATTGTTTTTGTTCTATTTCCTTTAGACAGTGCTATCCCACTATTAAGGAATAGGTAGCACCGCCGTTGGAGTTTGTAAGGGACAAATACAATCACTAAAGCCATAGTTAGAAAACCTTAGTAGTAACCCTAGAGTCTTAAGATCTTTTCGAGGAAACATTTCCGAGGCAACATTCGAATGGGACATTTGATCTCTTAGACAGGAGGGCCACCAATAAAACCTCCTACGCTTAATGATTATTTACCGAAGGCAACCGTAGTGAGGTAAACCCTAGGAGTGAATATGTGCATATGATTTATTTCTGTTATTTAATATTTGCATATTAGGTGATCTACCGTTTTAATTTTCTAAACATTCTTGCCATACAATCCTATTAACATACATCTAACAGTTAATAATTGCAGAAATTTAAAGTGCGGAAATAGAAAACCTAACTATTACATGGCTTTGGGCATATACATAATTATTTTGGCTGAAAATAAAATGCGGAATTTAAAAGAAAAACCTAATTACTATTACAAACTCGGAGCAGTTACAAGTAATAATAGAAACAAAATTAAAAAATGTGCGGTAAATTAAATGCGAGAAATGATTAGCCGACCTAGAAATCTAAATTGAAAAAATACTTATTTTTAAGGAAAAATTAGGTTAAGTATAGACTTAAACCCTAAATCTAATTATTTTAATTATAATAAGAAAAAAACATTAATTACCCTAATTTAATTAAACTAATTAATTAACAAAATATTTTTTATAAAAAAGATTTTTGATGTTTTTTGATTAAATAAAAAAAACTGATTTTTTGAGTTTTTTAGAAAAAGATATAATTAATAAACAAAAGAAAAAATAATTAAAATTAAAAAAAAGTAAGGAATTGGTCCTGATTGTGAGAAGCAGACTGGGGGGTGTAGGTTGCAAATTGCTAGGCCAAATCCATGCTCAACCCAATTCTAGTGTGAGATCCAATGCTGGCCATGCATGTGGGTGCACCATGGTACGCTGCTTGATGGCCCTTAGATCTGGTCACTATGCCATCCAGTGGTATTGGTTTGCAAGCCCATGGTACGCGTGCTAGAGAGAAGTACATGAGATCTTCCTGAAACAAATAAGAAAATAACAAAATGCGCACGCTTGGGATTGAACCCAGGACGTGCACATCCAAGGCGCGCTTCCTGACCAACTGGGTTGTTTGTCTCAATTGTTAATATAATAACGAACATATAATATATTGGAAAACAAGTTAGTGGCCAGAAAATGTGTGCCAAATTCAAATGGACCAACCACGCTGTGACACGCATCGTCTTCTTCCTGCAACCGTCGTCTTAGGCATGAAGCTTTTACCTACGGTTCATGGTTGTAGCTAAAACCATGTGTATTTCAAAAATCTACCACAAGCAACATAAATATAATTTAAAGCCACAGATCTACTCGTCTTAACCTCGCGAGTGTGATGTTACTCCTTTCTTGGCCTAATTTACCCTGTATTGAAAAGCCCCAAAGTTGACCTTAAAACCCTAACAATGGCAACTGCTCGTACCTGCACTTAAACTCCAATCAAACAATCCAGAAACGTGGCAAACATGATGATAAACGCAAATATATGCTTAGAACATGTTTATGATGAGTAAATTGTTAGAATCAAGTTTAAGATTTTATGCAAACCGTGACGGTTGTAGGATGAGATTCTGGACGTTTGAAAGCCTGCAAATGAATGGAGTAGCTCCAGAAAGTGTCTAGGAGTGGATTGCTGGCCTCAAATCCCCTTGAGAGTGGCTCTAAGATGGAATTCGGTTTCACACTTTTTGTTCAAATTTTCAGTTTTGTTATGGCAGCTTGCACGTCCAAAAACCTTGTGCCATGCTTTGTTCTTGTCCATTATATATCTAGGAATTAATTAGGGTTATAAATTTGGACTGGACCTTTGCAATTATAAGAGATTTGATTTGATTTTCAAGCTTATGTAAACTTGCTATTTTGAGCCAAATCTTCCCTTTCTTGTACCAATTATGCTTGATTCGTTTTGGCCTTGATAATTCAGCATATTTTGATTGCCAACCTATCTAAAAACCAAATCAAATCATATCTTTGTTATTATTCATCAATTATTTGATTTAATTCACTTTTTAATTAATAAAAAATCAAAATAAATTTGAAAAATGAAGAAAATGATGTGTGGGTGAATGTTTGAGTCGTGGACCACATTATAAGTGAGGTGCAAGCATAAAAAGTTAGGCCCATTTAGCAAAAAATACATTTTTGAGCATATTTGACTTTTGGAAAATTTGCAAAAAATGTCAACTTTGACAAGGCATAACTCCTCCAATTTTAACCCTAGAGAGGTGTTATTATACTTTTTAGAAATATTAGGATGTCCCCTAAGCAACCCATTTAGTCTCATCTCTATTGAGTTTTCCATGTTCATGTATGAAGCTTTGACCCAAAAGGGTTTTTTGTTGACTTTTCAAAAGGACATATAATGTCAAAATTCATATCTTTTTGTGAGTGCATATTTTGAATTGACGAGTTGATTATGATTTGTAGGTAATTGCATCCTCTTCAAAATGAGCTTTGGATGGAAAATTTCTGATAAAGTATGAAGAAGTTATGCTTGGTCAAAGTTGGGTTGACTTTTCCTACAAAACCCTAATTTAGCAACTTTTGGGTTTTGATGAATTTGGAGCATCCTTGGAGGAATCATGATCAACCCTTGATCAAATGATGGAATTCACTTAAAAATGTTGATTTTGACCAAAAATCTTGAAGTTTGACTAAATGTGGGCCACAGTTGACTTTTGACCTAGTATAGTCGATTCTCAAGCATCTGAGCAGTTGGCTGGGCAAACTTCTTGTGCAAGGTATAGAACTTGACATGTAGGGCCTTGAGAACATATTAAGACCATGGAGAGCATAGGAGACCTTTTTGGTCCTCTCATCTTGATAAAAAATGAAACCCTAATTTGAGGTATACTGCCTTAGGAGAGAGTTTGTCTGGTCAACTCTTGGACTTCCTTGAGCAACTTGGGGACCTCAATTGACATTTATTGAGTAAAATGAGAGGAGAAATTTTGGGGTACAACAGTAGGGCTGCTTCATTTGATCACGTAGATTAGTTGACCCATTTGGTTTCAGGAACTGATTTTCCATTAGTTGTCTGCAGATATGACATGTATAGCCTCATGGATTTAATCTTGAATTGTTGGAATTATTGATGATAACCATCTTTCTTGAAAAGGTACAGGATTAATTATATACGATGCATGAAATGCATTGTGTGATGATGTTCTCCAAATAAATGAGATTATGTTGTATGCAATATGTATGCGCACGTCATGATGTATGAACATGAAATGCTATTGTGACATATCCGAGTCTGGGAAAATAAATCCCTGACTGCTGCTGGAGAGTACTGGAAATTGAATTCCTGACCGTTGTAGGAAAAATGGTTCTTCTACTTCCGCTGGGGATGGTAAACAGAGACGACTATGCCGTGGATTTACTCCTTTCTATTTGTGAATATTCTGCCGGGGAGAGACTCTGCTTGAGAATAACTCTGCAGGGGAATAACTCTGTTTGAGAGAGGAGATGCTTTGCTGGAAGATTATGCCGATTCGGAGAAATAAACTTCGCTGGGGGATGAGCTTCCGTAGCTGGAGGAATAAATTCTGTTGGGGATTAAGCTTTTACGCTCAGAGAAATACACTCTGCTTGGGAGACAACTTTATGAACCGCTTGCGATTATAAAATCTGGCTGGGGAATATAGATGTCGGCTCTTTAAAGGAACTTTGGTGGGGAAAGTAGCTCATGTTTGGGGAAGTTGATGTCAAAGCTTTGGTTGCCTCTGCTCTGTGGGGGGAGTGTAGACGTCACGAGGTCGCGTGTAATGGTGAGGACGTAGAAGTGACTTTGCATCAAGACGTTTCTGCCCATGTACTTGTTGGAGAAAGTACCTGTAGAGGCTTGGTGGATGTTGATCAGGATGATAATTCTTCTACTGATAAACAAATGACAAGATGACGGGACATAGTCGTACGCTTCAAATACCTAACTTTTTCCTGGACCACCCTTTCGGGTTTTCAGTCCACCGGGATACCCTTTTTCGCTCAATCCTCCTTTTCAGGTTTTTGACTTGCCGGGTGTACATTTTTTTTTTTGTTTTTATCCCTAATTTTTGCCCAACCCCTTTTGGTTCGCCGGGATGCCCTTATTTTTTCCTAGGCCCATCAACCTAGCGGGTCTTTGTTCATGCATAGTATTTTCCGACTATGTCCATGTTCATCGGGTGCGGAGAATTGTCACTGTCCATAGTAGTAAGTGTTGTCACACTGCCAAAAGATGTTTGTTTGATTGTACAGGATTAATTGTCGGAATTCATGTCAAATGCCCCAAGTGATTTAGATGGAGATCTGCCCCTGACTATTTGGCATCTTTGAGAGATTCCTTGAATCTTGACTTGACTGCCCCCGATGATGGACAATGGCCATGCCGTGCCCCTTGGTTGGAAGTGTTTTTCCACTTGAGGTGATCCTTTTCATTGAGAAGTTTCTTGTTCACTAGATATTCTTCATGTGGATTTCTCTGTTGTTGAATAAATAATCATATGCAAACAATGGTATTTTAAGAATGCAAAGCTTATGTTTGTCTTGAAATTTTTTTTCTTCGAAAATGCAATTTTTTAGTAAAACAAATTTTGCAAGAGAGTGATATCAACTCGTGATTTATGGAAAACCTTACAGGAGTCAGGATACCTTTTGTAACAGTATGCTTTCGAACTAACCCATGCTTCAGCTAGGACTTTTAAGGGTTATAACGTGGCCTAGTTCACGATTCAAGAAACAAAGGATAAAGGATCAAAATTTATTTGTACCCACCCATTCTTTGTGATGTTCTTCAGTCTTATGCTCAGTTAATTGCGCGTTTAGAATCCCAGTTGAGTTCTGGAATATTATCCTTGATGTTCCGGTGATCATTCGAATACTGACAGTTTATTTTGAATAGGCAGTCATCTTTTTTTGTCGAGGATTTGTAGGACCTCTTTCTTTTTATTTTAGTATCCCTGTCTTTTTCCTGAACTGTTTCTTTTTGTGATTACGGTCAGCGGGATGCCCCAGTTTTTTTTCTTAAGTCTCCTTCATAGGTTTTGACTTAGCGGGCTTTTATTTGGAGAGATAATGACTGCCTGTCTTGACGATTATGCGGAACCATCATCGTATTTTGATTTGGAAGGGCATCTTCGATGCCATTCATTGTGTATGAAGCGGAAGATTGCGATTGAATGTGCGTCTGAATTGACTGAGAAAATTACCCTGCCCCAAGTTATGATTAAGGGTTTTAATTCGTGTGAAAAGAAAAACTCCTACTTGTTTGGCTCGAATGGGTTGACTAGGGACTATCTTCCTTATAACTCCACTATTTAGGATTTGAAACAATGCATATACATCGCCAACGGGGTCTATTCAAAAGCATATTGCGACAATTGTGGTATCATTTTCATCATCCTCCCTCTAAAGGCTTAGAGCTTTTGATCGAGAGTTGAATATCACAAAAAGGGAAGCAGTTTAAATATAGTAAATTCGAATGAATTGATTCAAAATAGACATATGCAATGCATTGATAAAGTAACAGAGTTTGACATGAATAGATGTTCGAACAATCAAAAGAAAATTACAAATTGAAAATTCTAATGAATAAAAGTCTCTTTGCCTAAACTTGTCACTTCAGATGGTGTGTCTTTGAGAGATGGCAGAAGAACTCAGCCTGCCCATGTTGTGTAAACTCCAGCACCCTTTCATCAATCAAGTTTTGAACTTCATATTTCAACCTCCAACAGTCGATAGTATCATGCCCCGGGCTATTCGAGTGGTATGCACACCTTGCATCAGGATTGTAGTTAGGGGACGAAGTCTTGGGATTCGGATGAGGTCCTATCAATGTAATCAGATTCATCCTCAACAGGTGTTACAAAGCTTGAGACAGCGACATATTGAGTTCGGTAAACTGCCTTTTGGGTATATCCGACTTACTCTGATTAACCCGTTATTTTTGGCGAGGTTGTTGTTGGACCTGTGATGTGGTAGCAATTTGGAAAAGTCCATTCTTCACCAAACCAACCTCTTGTCTTCTTGGAAGTTGATCAATGACTTGGTCCCCAACCTCGATTGTTTGCTTCATACGGCTGTAGCCGTCTTGATGAAGTTTCTTGATAATGGCTCTCATCTCTTCTTGTCTCCGGGCTAGGCCTTGGATAAGAGCCTTATGCCCAAGCATCTGGGTTCTCATTGTTTCAACTTCAGCTTGCAGTTATTCCAACCGTTCGTCCTTATTGTCTTCAGGACTTTTCTTGGCCAGGTTCATGGTGAGGAGTGTTTTCAACTCTTCCTGTCTCTTTGATAGGTTTAGGAAATTTTCCATGAACTGAGCTTCTTGAGTTTGGAGATCTGTGTTGTCTTGTTTGAGAGCCATTGCTGAAATAAACAACGAAGAAGATGAGAAACATGTACTAGAGACTACCTGTTATGCAATGACATGTATGATATGCAACTGTTTTCAAGGATCTCGCAGGGTAAACAATAAAAATGTTAGGCGTTGAACTTTGCAGCTTTGATTGAAGCACTTCGTATCATTGAAGGTCCTTCTATAAGAGTCAAGCTCACCATATCAAGTGGGTCATAGCCCCTGACTCAAGTTATCGTGTTTTGGTCTTTTGACGACATTGGCCAGAGGAAAATGAATCCCCTTGCCCCTTGCTAGACGTCTGGTTCATCATAACCTGCATCACAGGCCCTCGAGATCCTTGAGGTGGTTAGCATGATATGTCATGTTATGATGCTATGATGTGTATGCTATGCATCAAGCAAAAATGCAGGGTAAGAAACCAATTTATTAGATTTATACAAGCAATGTCCTGCAAGGAATACAAACAAAGCCCTGCAATGAGTTCAAATTGTTAGGCAAAGAAAGAAAACAAGTCACACAAGTATCCTTAGGTTTAGGCTTGCATGGATTCTATAGGTAAGTACCCTCTTAAAGTTTAGTTGGTTTCAAACCTGTCATAGAAAAGTAATCGGGTTCTAAGGATTCTCAATATCATTGATCATCCTTTATCGGGCATTGTTTCAGCTCAGGCAATCTTTTCTTGCGGCCGAAATATCCCAAAAGTATAATCTCAATGAGTGTAGAATAGAGTATCAACCAATCCTCAGCTTTATACTGAGGCCGGTTATCTCACTACTTTATAATGGCCAAGTTTGTTCAACTAAGGTTCTAAGGTCTGTTAGTGCTTCAAGACACCACGCGATGGCCCCGTAATCTCCTCTTTTCAACACGAAGGATACTGGTAGCAATAAAAGTGTCACACCAACACAGCCATCGCTTAAGCCATATCGGTCTACGCCGGACAGTCTCCACGGTCTATTGTTGTTTACCTAAAAAGTGTCCCCAGATCAGGGTGTAGGATCTTCAACAATACCCAAGCAAAAACCCTTAAAGATAAAGCAGGTAAAACAAACAAGAAAGTAATTTAAAATGACCTAAATCATAAGGTATACCCCACTTTAAAGTTTTTTCCCCAGCAGAGTCACCAGTTCCGTGATATGGTGGCAGAACTGACTGTTAATACTGGTTACTACTGGTTTTGTGTTTTTTGTTTGCAAGTGTACGGTAAGCAAGAGTCGCCACCGTCTTTTATTTTATCCAACAAAGGAAAAAGGAAAAATAATAGAAAAAACCTTTTTCGAGATGTTTCTGAGTACGGGGGGTAGATTATAGAAAGGGAATGTGTTAGCACCCTTTCTATATGTGGTTTTCCACAGGCTCTTAGGTACTTGTTCATTTTTAAATTGCTTTTGTGTGTTTGTATTCTTTTAAAAAAGTTTTAAAATTGCCTTAGTGCGGTGATTCACTTTATGGTAACCCTTGTATCAGTCCTCAAGGGTGTGAAAAAGTGTTTTGAAAACTTTTGTTTGAAAAGTGTTTGAAAGTGTAAGTGTAAAAATTTATTTGAGCAAGTACTTAAGAGTTTCTACCTACTCGAAAAAGACTGTTCGTTTTTCTTATTTCCTTTAGACAGCGCTATCCTACTATTAAGGAGTAGGTAGCTCTATCGTTGGAGTTTGAGGGACAATCGAAAGGGACGTTTATGGTCACTTAAGGCAACAGGATGAGATCTCTTAGTAATTGTCCTAAAACTCTAAGATCACTTTTTTACCGAGACAACGTCGAAAGGGTCATCAACGGACTAGTGATCTTTCGAATTAGAGGACAGCAACTAAAAATTCTCACGTTTCGAGAATAGTGATTGTTTTCCGAAGGCAACCAAAGTGGGGCGAACCCTAGGGGTGAGCATGTGCAAGTGTTTGTTTTTCAGTCAATTATCTTTGCACAGTTAGGGTTTTCTACTATTTTAAACATTGATCTTTTGCATACAATCTTATTATCAATCATCTAACAGTTTATAATGACGGAAAGTAAAAGTGCGAGAAGTTTAAACCTAGCTATTACAAGGCTTTTGGGAGGGGGATTACATAATCAAAAACTTGGAGAAAATAGTAAATAAAAATAGTAATAAACCTAATTAAATATTACAAATCTCGGAGCAATTACATTAATTTAAAAAATAATGGGAAAAGAATACGCGTGACAAAATTAAATACGGGGAATTAAAGTTTAATGAATCTAATTGATTTAGAAGAAAAATATTTTTGCATTTTTTATTTGAGAAAATAATTAATTTTTGCAAATTAACCTAATTTCTAATTAATTTTAATTATGAAAAAAGAATTTAAATTATCCTAGTTAACCTAATTAATTAATGAAATTAAGTATTTTATGAAAAAACCTAATTCTAATTTTTTTGTGTTTTTATGATTTTAAGATTTAATTATAAAAAGATTTTTTAAAACAATTAAAAATAAATAAAACAATAAAAAGGTTAAAGAAATTAAAACAAAAATTAAAATGGGCCTGATGCTGGAAGTGATTCTGGAGGTGCAGAATTGAATTTGTTAGGCCCAGAATAGTTGGCCCATCTGCCTGGCGCGTGATTCAGCGAGGCTCTCATCTGAGGGTTCACCATGCGCTGATTTTGCTGGACGTTTAGATCTAATCACATGATGGATCTGATGGTTGAGATCAGGGGTGCATGCTAGGCATTTGATGGTGAGGCACATGGGATCTGCAAGAAGCAACTCAGAAAATAGGAAAATGTTGAGACCTGGGATCGAACCCAGGTCCTTCCTCTCAAAGGGCAACGCCTGGACCAACTGTGCTGGAAAGCTTGTTTGTCAATATAATAAACAAATAAAATATCATCCAAACAAAGTAGCATGCCCAGAAAAAACGTGTGTGATTCAAACTGTCCAGCCAGGCTTGGACACGCCACCATCTTCCTCGTTGGGACTGTTTCTTTAGAAAGGACTTTTACCTATAGTCCAATTCGTCACTATAGGCTATAGTGACGGTTTTTGATTGTAGCTATAAACCTATAAAACTTTAAAATACAATTCAAGCAGAATAAATTTCATCAAAAGACATGGATCGACTGCGAATCAACCCCTGAACACGAAGAGGACCTTAATTTGGCCTAATTTTGCCTGTGTACAGAATTCCCAATTTGGGACCTCAAAACCCTAACAATGGCATATCACACATCCTGTATCTAAACACGAATTCAACTATACAGAAAGTTTGCACACATTCATATGAACAATAATACGTGGTCAAAACAAGTTTATGGTACATGAATCAATGAATTCGAATTTGAGAAAAAGAAAGCAAACCCTAGGTGTGGATGGTACGATTTTGGGAGCTTTGACACTGGGAAACGATTGGAAGAGCCTCTGGGAGTACCAAGGAATGTATTGTAATCTTCAAATCCCCTTGAGAAGGGCTGCAATATGGAATCCGAATTGAGTTTTTTCTTGAATTTTTAGAAGCTTGATATGAATTCTCTTGGCTGCAAAACCTTCAAATTTTTCGTCCCATATGACTTGTGGATGTTGTGTTTAAGTAATGGATTGAATTAGGGTAATAGAATTGGAAAGAATCAAAAATATAATGGTCATGAATTTTGATTCCAATCTTTCCAAATTTGAAGATTTCCTCTTGTTTTGAGCTTGCACAATTTTGTTCTCTATTTGACAGCTCACGAGATATTCAATCAATGCCAAAACAAATCTTATCCCATTTATTTGATTTTATTTGAATTTTAAATAAATAAAATCAAAAAAAAATTAAATAAATAGGTGAATAAGGCATGGAGGGTCCCATAGGTCGTGGACCATGCTAGGACTGAGATTCAATCTTGAAAAGATGGGCTCATGTGGAAAAATGCAATTTTGGGCATTGTTGACTTTGTGCAAATTTCCAAAAATGGCCAAATTTGACAATGCATATCTCCCTAAATTTTGAACCTAAGAGGGTGTTCTTGGACTTTTTAGAAAGATTAGTATGTCCCCTAAGCAACTCTTTGGTTTCATCTCAATTGGATCTTCCATGTTTATGTAAGAAGCTTTGACCCAAAAGGTGTTTTTGTTGACTTTTGAAAAGGACCTACAATGTCTGAATTTATATCTTTTCATGAGTGCATTTCTTGAACTTGAGGGCTGAAGATGAGTTGTAGGGATTTAGATTCTCTTAAAAATAAGTCTTGGATGAGAAATTTCTGATAAAGTATGAGAAAGTTATGTCTGGTCAAAGTTTGGTTGACTTTTCCTATAGGAACCCTAATTTAGCAACTTTTGAGTTTTGGTGAATTAGGAGTATTCCTTGAGGAATCATGATGAAACCTTGATCAAATGATGGGTATCACTTTAAAATGTTGATGTTGACAAAAAATATTAAAGTTTGATTGTATGTGGGTCACCGTTGACTTTTGACCTAATACAGTTGATTTTCAGGCATTTAAGCAGTTCACTGAGCAAATTTCTTGTAGTGCAAGGCATGAAACTTGGCATGGATGATATTGAGGAAATATTAGGGCCATGGAAACCATTTAGGACCCTTAGGATTCAAACATCATGATGAGGAGTGAAACCCTAGTTTGAGGCTCATTGTCTTAGGAGGAGGATTTGTCTGGTCAATCCTTAGTCAACTTGAGCAATTGAGGACCTCTAGGAGTATGTCTTGTGTGAAAATTGGAGGGAATATTTTGGGGGTACAACAGTTACAATTATTTAGATTTTAGTATAAATAGGAATTCTAGTGTTAGGTTTCAGTGTGTTGAAATTACTGTAAAACTCAATATACTAAAAGTATCCGAGCAAAGTGAGAAAAAGTCTAACCAAGTGCATTTTATGTATGCAAACACCATATTTGTTAATGCAAAGTCTTTTTACATTAAGTTATTTTTCTACATTTACTTTCTGTTGAAACCTTTTACATTCCCCGTATTCATATTTTGATCTTTTTTACTTTACCTTAAAGATTTCGCTACTATCGAAGTCTTCACTTTTACACAAAAACCTTACAAACTTTAGAAAAATTTATGTACAATGAGTCCTAGGATTAATCTAGTCGATCCTACAAGTAGCCTTTTGGAATACTATCGCTTGTATATCGAACTTCACGGTAAAGTGTATTATACAAGGACATGCATTGACATTTGTATTGAGGGTTAGGGCAGCAATAGTGTTTCTGCCATAGCTAAGAATCACAGTTTTGTCTGGAGATGCATCTCTGGATTTTCAAAGTGCTATTTTCAGAGATGTATATCCATATTTGTCTCATGCTAAAATTAGGTAGAATTTAGGAATTTGTCTTAACATGTTGTCTATGTGTCTGTTTGTAACGCATGTGCAATGGTTGAAAATAATCATGGCAGAATTAACTCAGTCATGTGTCCCATTATCCATCCATATAACATGAGAGGGACGCAGCCAGGCCCACGAGTCGATGATAACTTGTTTGATGGTTTTTAGCGCCAAGGTTCCTAACCATTTGGTTCTACTTATCATAGCCGCCTATCTCAAACATCTACTTCACGAGGCCACAAGTCCCCAGATGATGTAAAAGCACCCGAAGCCTCTGAACCTCGTGAGGAACATGTTGTTGATGCCCCCTATAGAAAGTTATCCAAGAGGCCCATTTGACACCTCCTTACTTCATTTCTATGCAAACCATACTACTATGCATGTCTAGGAAGAAGAGGTATATTTATTTTCTTTTGCAACACATATGTTTTCAACTAATTAAAAAGAAAACGATGGTGATATTTTATTTACAGGAGCGTGTGTGTTAACCACGACAAAAAGATATTGGAGTTGGAACAACTCACTGCTGATTTGTTCGTTAATGTTATTCGTTATTTAAGTATTTGCCGATTTATGTTCTTCTCAGTACATGACTATAATCCTTGACATATAAGAAGCATTTGCAGAGAGGTGACATTCAAAGACGTCATTTTTCCATATTCCTATAGGTGGTATGACCATCACCCTGAATGAAGTCGCATGCCTCCCGCATCTTTCCATCAGGGAAAATTGTTGGGCCACTCAAGGCTCGATCAAGAGGAAGCTGTGGAGATGATGGTCACCCATTTAGGGACTGGCCCAACTAAGGTGGAAAATGAGATAGCTGACATCAGAGATGATCATGCTAGATTTTTTTTTATGAAAAGCTTTCTAAAAATCATCTACATTGGCCTAAGGATGCTAGTGGTGATGATTTGCAGATAAACTACCATCGAACTTGTGCATTGAGGTATTACCTCTTGTTCTTGGTTGGCACATCCATGATTGTGGACAAAAGTGCAACCTATGTCGATGTGGTTTACCTTCAGTACTTCATCGACTTGACGATGATTCATGAGTACAGTCAAGTGCCTCCTGTTTGGTCTACCTATACTCAAAGTTAGATGAGGATTGTATTTGGAAGAGAAAGCAGATAATAGGGAACTGCACGCTGCATATGGTAATTTACTGTTACAAATACTTGCATAATTCATTCGCACCACCGGGTGGGAAGTTGTGTCTGCCTATGTTGAGGATTGGCCACGTGTTTCCGTATTTACCTCGTAAAGGGGAAATAGTGTGATCGAGCCATTCAGAGTGCGTATTGATTTTCATGTACCAATTGACATTTCCTTCTGCCTATATGGGGGTCACCGTGAAACGCATCTGCTAAATTTCATTTCCTTATACTCCAGATGGCTCGCATGTGGATCATATATTATGTATCCTTATCTGCCCGAGCGAGTGACGTTCCATTTGGATATTTACATATTATTCTGAGACACCCCTCAGAGTCTTCTCCTCCCTCCGTCCGTCGTATATATTTTGATGTGATACTAGAGGATTTCAATAATCACTTGGTACTAGAGAAGTATTGTAGGATGTCGATTCCTTTACACTGGGTTTATGTTGATGGCTGCATGACATGGTTCTATAGGATGTCACACCCTATTATTACACTAGACGCTCCTGAAAGACCATCTAGGCCACCTAATTAGGAGGTACTTGAGTATAAGAAGGACCAGACCAAGGACGTGTCAACGGTCTATTGGCATATTGTGGAGATGGAGAGATCAGGCATATAAACATGACTATTTGAGGATGACGGTCCTTAGTTGACCCTCGTGGAATGCATGATTGTCAAGCATGGAATTCCTTAGAGTACAAGCGAAGGAGAAAGCCAGTTAGACATACCCAGTAGATTTTTGTTTGGTTGTATTATTTTGTATTTTTGGAACAACTTATTGTATGAAGTTTTTTATAATTGAGTACTATGTTTGAATCAATTAATGTATACATTTTCCTTCTAATTCATGACATAAAATATGTTGGACTTTGTAATACGGTGGGAGAACTGACTTGGGATGTTTTGCGTTTGATCGCAATTGTTGTGGTTAGCAAGAGTCGCCACCGACTTTTCTTTTATCCAATAAGGAAAGGATGAAAAGAACATGAAAGACCTTTGATATTATTTTCTTGAGTTCGGGGGGTAGATTATGAAAAGGGAATGTATTAGAACCATTTTCATCCATAGTTATCTATGGGCTCTTAGTTTCTTTCTAGATCACTTTCTTTGTTTGAAAAATATGCTTTGTGGTGGTTTTTGAAAGTATTTTTGAAAAGGCGCCTTCGTTTAGGAAAATTTTGTAATGACTCTCGTTTCGGCAAAAATGTATACAAAGTGTTGGACTTTTTAAAATATTTCATGTTTTGAAAGTGTTTATTTTGAAAGTGTTTGGTGTGTGTTTGTTTTGAAAGTGTTTGGTGAAAGTGTTTGGTGTGTGTTTGTTTTGAAAGTGAGCAAGCAACTAAGAACATTTTTATCTACTCAAAAGTCTTTTGTTCATTTCTTTCCTTTCCTTTGATATTTCTATCTTACCATTTATTGGTAAGAAGCCTTATCTTTGGATGTAAAAGGACGGGTGTGGGTCATCGTATAGTCATGATAGCAATGTTGTGAGATATCTTAGCATTTCTCTTGAGGGACTAAGATCATTTGTAAGGGAACATTTATAGCATCATCGAGGGACTATGATCTTGTATTTTTTATTGTTTTTACTAAGACATCCCACATGCATAACATGACCATTTTTATAAGACAACAAGTGGAATTACCCTAAGGGTGCATGTGTGAATAGTGTGTATTTTTTCATACTTGGTTTATCTTGAATTACGGTTCTCTAACCATTGATTTTATCTTTCCATACAAACCCTAATTTACTAGCATTGATATGAAAGCAATAAATTGCAGAAAATAAATTTACTACGCTATTACATCATTTGGGGATGGGGTATACAAATTTACAAATGGGGATTGCAAGAAATTAAAACCTAATTATCTATTACAACCATATTGAAATTTGAATAATGTACAAGAATTGAAAGGAATAAAATATACAAGGATATAAATGGTAAAAAGAAATGGAATTTGTTTGGATTTTGTTAAGGAAAATGGTTTTAACCTAATTATCTAAAAGAAATTAATTAATTAAAATAAGTAAAATTAAACCCTAGTTTAAAAATTTAAAAAAAATTAATCAAGAAATCATTTTTAGGTTTTTTAGAAAAGGTTTTGTCTTTTTGTTTTTAAAGGAATAAAATATAAGTATATAGAATGCAAATAATAAATAAAAATATTTTTGGAATTTTTGATTTAATAAATAATAATAATAATAATAATAATAATAATAATAATAATAAATAAAAATAATAAATAAAAATAAAATAAAATAAAATATAAAAATAAAAGTCAGGGGGTGTGAAAATGACTTGGATGGTTTAAAAGTAAGAACAGTTTTTAATCTGGCCCATTATTGTTTTTTGTAAGTCAGAATAAGAAAAGAAAAAAAAAACATTAGGCCTGCTGTAAAACCTGCAAAGAGGGGGGTTAGGAGAAGTAAAAATGGGAAGGCCCACCCAGGAGGCCCTGGATGCGCTGGTATTTGAAACAAAGAGAAAGGAAATGTTAGAAAAATGAAAAAAAGTGGCAGCGCTGTGGCTTGAACCCACGCTCTTCACATAATACGCGCGCTGCCTTATCACTGGGGTGGCTATACATCAGTTAACTTAAACAAAACCATAAATATATATTACAAATTCATTCCTAGAAATGAACTTCATCTTCAACCTTCAGCCAGAGTCCCTGTATCTCATTCATTTCTCATCCATTCTCAAAACTTCCAACATCTAACTTGTTAGAAATTTTACCAGGATTTCAGAAATGTAAACAATTTGGACTAACAATCAAAGATGAGCATTTATTTCTAAAAGTACCAAATCCTGACCTAACTTTTTTCAGAGATTCAAACTTAAAATTCTCTAAGCTCAGGCAACATAAATGAAAACTATGGATATGTACAGCTTCAGGGCAATGATATCTACATTTTTACTTCAGAATGTGTGCACAAAAAATGCTTGTATCAAGATATTGAAGTTTAAAAACTTACCTCTTGCAGCTGGATTCATGTGTGGAGTTTGAGCAAAATTTGAGATGGCCTGATGATCTCTTTAGCTTTCCTGGACCTCCTTGAGTATGCTCCAACTCCTACTTTACTTTGAGGATGGCTGAAACTCCCAACTCAAGTTAAGTTGTAAGCTTCAGTTTTGAAAATGGTGGATGGTGATGGAGAGATTACAGTCAGGAAACAGGGCCTTGGATCACTTGCATATGAAGTATGTAAAGTGTTTGTATGATTAAAACTCAACACGCACGAGTGGATTTGGAGATGGCTATGTGAAACTCAAAACTGTCAAGTTGTTGAAGATTTTGAGTTGCAGAGTGCTTGGGAGTGTTTTGGGGTGCTTGAGATCGTGTGTTATGTTGCAATAAACTTGTGTATATGTGTGGAAAAGGTTAGAGATCAATTGCCCTCAAGGTTTCTGAGTTCTAGTCTTTTGGCTCTATAACTTGCTTTTGAAGAAAAGTGAGAAGACAAGTCTCAAAGTGTTGTACAAGCATGGTCTAAGTTGGTATAGGCCTTAGACATGTTTCTTTTGGTTTTGACTTTACTTGTGTGCATATAAAACAATTGGGAGGCTCAAGAAGTTGACAATTGCAAAAGTAATGCTTTATCAAAATGGAAATGGCAACTTTGTGCCATAAATGGAAAATCATTTTGGACAAAGATTCAAACACTTGGATAAGAGCATAATCAGTTGTGTAAACCATTAATTATAGAGTGAAAAACAAGTTTGAGGCCTGCAAAGTGAGGATTATGCAGCATGGCTATGGATTTGGTTCATGTTCATCACAAAATATGTCTTGCAAAACAAGTTTGAACCCTAACTTCTTGCCTTCGATTCTCTTAGCTCAAGTATGGTCTTGATGAGTTCTTGGAAATTTTGGAAAGCTTGTAACATCCCTTATAACCTTCATGTTGGAAATTTTTGAATATTAAATTTGGAACTAGGTGAAAAGTTGCCATGAAGTTAGGTCAAAATCCTAACTAAAATACTCAAAATTTCACTAAGTATTTTAGTTTCATGGACATGTCTTCATAAATTCATAACTTGAAATCCAAATATTTCTAGAAAAAATTATGCCCTACAATGTTTTAGATCTCATTGAGATCTACAACTTTAATTTTGGAAGTTTCCCTTGAATCATCTTGCATCATGGTGGAAATTTGACACAAAGTTATGAAAAAATGTTAACTTTCTAACACTTAGAAAATTTTCTAAGTCTTAGAATTTTGACTTTTCAAAGATAATTTTGACTTTTCAATTTCTTGATGAAAAAGTTTCATATTTTGACATGTCTTGATGAAATATGATTTTTTAAACTTGATTTTGATCAAAAAGTCAAAGTTTAACTTTTCAGTGTACATTTGACTTTTCATCAGTTGACTGTAATTCATCTGTCAATCCAATGATCTTAAGAGGTGATTTGAACTATGAAAATAGGTCAAGGTGGTGAACTTGAATCCTTGAGATCATGTCTTAAACCAATAAGTCATTTTCTTGGTCAAAAGTCAAGAATTGAGCCTTCTCAATCAAAACCCTAATTTTGACCATTTTGCCCTTTTGGTGTTCTAATCAAATTTCTTTTGAGGAATTGTGATCCAAACTTAATAAATTGACATATATGAGTTCATAATGTTGATATGGATAAAAAATTATGAAGTTTGACTGCAAATTGACCACAATTGACTTTTTCCCTAATATAGTTGATTTTAGGTCAACTGATCCACTGACTAAGCAAAAATGTGATCCAAAGCTTGAAACTTGACATGAGAAATCTTGGGGATCCAAAATGATAAATGAAAGTCATATAAGGAATTAGAAGTTTAATTATCTTTGTACAAACTCAAACCCTAATTTTGAGTTGTCAGTGCTTGAGGAGGTGTCTTGAGCTGATCAAACCTTGTGCAGTCTTGAATCAATGGCGATCTTATGAGAGATTTCTTGAGAAATGAGAGGGAAAATTTTGGGGTACAACAGCTTCCCCTTTTCAATCTTCTTAAACCTGAAGAGTTAGATTGGCGGATCCGCCATTCACGACTTGAAGGTGAAAGATGATTGAACACTAAAGTGCTCAGAAATTTGCACTCGAAGATGTATTGGGAATGGGCTTATAGATTCCATTTGGAGGAATGATGGTAAATACTGGAAGAAGTATCAGCATAAATCTTTGGTCGATTTATTCTAAAACTTGATGTTTTGCATGTGGGGGAAAGGGTTAGTTAAATGCAAATGTATGCATGGCGTTCTCAAGATGAATGAGATTGTGCTAAATACATTTCGTATGCATATGCTATAATGTATGAATGTGGGATTTTATTTAGATGCATATTTGTCCGGGGAAAAAATACCCTGACTACTGCTGAGGAGTGCTGGGAAGCTGAATCTCGGATTGTTGTTGGGGATGAAGAACATATATATCTTCAAGTTTTGTTTAAAGAATGCTTCCGTTGGGTATTATCTCTTGAATGTTAGTTGTTATCAGGTCGGGTCCAGGCTTCATACCAACTTGCTGAGGATGAAGAAGTCAAGTGCTATCTGGTCGGATTCCAGGTTTCATAATAACTTACTGGGGAAGAATAAATTAACTGTTATCTGGTCGGATCCAGGCTTCACGGTAACTTATTGAGGTTAAACTGCTATCTAGTCGGATTCTAGGCTTCGCAGATTTTTGAGGTGGATGAAGTTAATTGCTATCTGATCGGGTCCAGGCTTCACAATAACTTATCTGAAAAGATGAAGTTGAGTTGATATCTGGTCGGATCTAGGCTTCACAGTAACTTGCTTGAAGAGATAAAGTTGAACTAATACCTGGTCGGGTCCAGGATTCACAGTAACTTGCTTGAAATTAGTTGTTATATGGTCGGATTCCAGGATTCACAACGAATTTCTGAGGGAATAAAGTTAATTGCTATCTGGTCGGATCCAGGCTTCATAATAACTTACTTGGAAAGATAAAGTTGAACTGATATCTGGTCAGGTCCAGGCTTCACAGTAACTTGTTGGGGTAGAGGCAAACTCTACTGGGGAAAAGAAGTTAAATCCTTGTCTGGTTGAGTCCAGGTTCTTCAATATCTCGAAGAGTTAAACTTTTATCTGGTCGGGTCCAGGCTTCAATGTGTCTTGAGAAGTTAACTATTATCTGGTCGGGTCTAGGCTTCATAGTAACTAAAAATTGTACTATTATCTGGTCGGATCCATGCTTCATAGTGTCTGAAAGTTGTACTATTATCTGGTCAGGTCCAGGCTTCATAGTATTTGAAAAGTTACATAATTATCTGGTTGAGTCCAGGCTTCATAGTGACTGAAAATTGTACTATTATCTGGTCGGGGCCAGGCTTCATAGTATTTGAAAAGTTACACTATTATCTGGTTGAGTCCAGGCTTCATAGTATTTTGAACGAATGAAGCTGACTGTTATTTGGTCGGATCCAGGCTTCACAACAACTTACTGAAGTAAAACTGTTATTTGGTCGGATTCCAGGCTTCACAGCAACTTTTGGAGATAGCAATGACTTTGTTGGCGACTTCACTGGAGATTAGGGGTTGTGGCCCTCTGATTTGTAATAGTATGAGAGGCAAACTTAAGTTGGAGAGGATAGACTCAGTCGGTGCAGACTTTTGCATCTACTTTCTACGTGATGGATATCCGACCATCATATTCTTGCCTGTTTGATCGCCCTTGGATTCATAAGGCTGGGGCAGTGACTGATCGCGACTTTGTATGTCTATAAATCTGGAGACTGCAAGTGCACAGTCCTATCGCGTAGTCTTAAAAGATATCGAATCCACAGGGACTATGAATCGATCTACCATAATTTTGGTTACTGGGTAAAGCTAAGGCTAATATTAATTTAATTAACGAAAGGGATCTAATTATTAAATTTAGTTATAAAATTTTTAATTATAAATACCGGTATGTATTTCACCTAAATTTTGGGTTCCGAATTTCCACTGGCTTTTACTTAAATTGGTCAAAAATTATCTTTACGCAAACTTTATTCGTCTAAAAACCTTCCCCTCACACTTCCGTTCTATTGGTTTGTAAAATTTTAAACAATTTAATTGAATATTAAAACCATGAAAGAAGTTTCTTTTACAAAATAATTTTAAGCCAGTTTATTTCGGATCCCGTTATTTGGTTAATTTACATACCGATATTTAATCGGTTTAGCCAGACATGTTCATACAATTAATCATGCAAGGTTTATTAATTAGGAAACGGCGAAATAAAAACATACTCAGAACAGAGATCATACAAATATATTAAATAAAGCGTATAAATGAAAACCTGATGAAAATGTAGAAATACTTCAATAGCTTCAAGTAAATATTCGTTCTTCAAATCCTTCGAGTATTCCACCACAAGTCGGCTGGATCTACCCTTCGAATCTTGAATTTCGTAACAACAAGAAAAGTAAAAATACCGGATCTAACGTAAGGTTAAACCGGATAAAATTGCACAACAATTCCCGGTGTAGAAATTGTTGTACGAAAAATAAAGGCAGAAAACTGGAGAAGAAAAGAAAATAAAAACAGTGCGATGAAATAAAAATAAAGGAAAAGGGCAGAACAAAAATTAAAATGGAAGGAAATTTGCTCTGCTGAAAATAGTACGATCTTGCAAAAATTCTCCGACCTTTGGGATTTGGCTTTCACTTCTATTTATAATGCTTGTAAAATAACTGTATCCCAAAAGGTCAATCCACGTAAAACTGAATATCCAAAAAATATTGCTAGTGGACTTTGTTGCATAACGTGCTGAAGACGTGTACGGAAATATAGCAAAAGTTGGTTTCTTCATTGACTTGGGACCGGTCGTTCCGTGTGAGGAGAAAATGGCGTGAAAATAGGAAAGGGGAGGGAACGGTCGTTCCACTCAGCTGAAGTGGGCCGGACCGGTCGTTCCCCTTGGTGGGTCGGTCGGTCCCTTCAAGCTGAAGTGGGGAACGTGTGTTCCCTTGGGCCTCTGCGCGTTCTTGGTCTTTTGGGCCTTGGAAAAAATCATTCTTTTCACCCCCATTTAGTATTCTGCACCACATTAATCAATTATCTTCATTTTTGTACTAAATTGCATCTATTTCTTCATTTTTCTTCACACAAGCTTGTTTAAGGCAAAATACCTGAAACAAAGAAATACCAGCGTAATATGGAAATAAAATAAAATAAATTAAATAAAAACATGAATTATTTGCATTAATTAAGTCGATTTATACGATATAAAATCGTGTTATCAAACTCCCCTACACTTGAACCTTTGCTTGTCCTCAAGCAAGAAATATATATCTCTCTAAATGCGGGTCAGACGCAACAAAAATTGCCACAAGTCAAAAATGTATTAAGTTGCACATTGCTCTTGAGCTCTCGACTTCGATACTAAAGTCACCGTAATAATACTAAATAAACTCAGGTTCGAAGAACAATTCTAGTGACGCCATTATAACTTAACTCTAAATCCTACGTTTTGTTTCACCTTTTTCATTCAGGCGCAATCACATTAAGCCCTTTGCCCTTTCGCGCACATAGTGGAGTGACCGGTTAGTGAATTTGATCTTTTAAGCCTGCTAGGAGTTCTGGTACTTAATAGTTGGTAACTCCTTTTTGTTCTTTTGTAAATTGCGGGGAATCGAACCGTAGTTCGCCCTACCAAGTTCAACACTAGAAACCGCTGAACCAATTTACAAAGAATTCATTAATTGATAATTTATAAGGTTCGCGACCGTTGGGCTAAATAGTCTGGTAAGGACTATCTAACTTAGTTAGAGCGTTTCTACAAATTTAAATTTTTATTTATTTTTTTATTTTCGATCAATCACTTATATTCATCGATCCTCCACGTAGTTTGCTATTTAGACGGTGCTGACTGCGTGTATAAACTACTAAAGGTTACTTTAAAACCTAGAATTTAAATTTTCGGTATATAAAGGGTACTAAAATTTTAATTCATTTTCCTGAGATTTTAAAGCGTTGAAGTGGCGACGATATTATTTCAATCGTGTTCAATTTATAAATATTTTCTTCTAAAGAAGCAGCTTTGATACACTTTTTTGAGTGTGTATAATTGTGCGTCTGACCATAAAAAAAAAATTTTATGGCTCAAGAATTTGGCGAATTCGGATAATCATGAATTTATATATGTATATAAGACTTAATTTAATAACAAATTTTTATTAATTAAAATTTTAAAGTACAAAAGGGAAATTACAAAAGGGAAATTTACTTACTTGAAGAAAGATAACAATAGTTAATTCGACCCCCCTACACTTAAACTGAGCATTGTCCTCAATGCTTAAAAATGGGGAATCGAAAAATACAAAAATAAAAAGAAAAGAAATATTAAGAACTAATCGTTACGATGTGGACGACGTCCTCTTCCTCGAGTTCTTGGACGTCGCTCATCTTGGCGTTGTGGAGGCACGAATTCGTCCAAGCGTAGGTGAAGTGAGTGCATAGAAACTCCAAGGTCAATAACATTTGCATTCAAGGTGTTGTAGTTGTTATGCATTTGTTGTACCAATGAAAATGTTGCGTTTTGTTGGTTTTGCATCTGTTGCATGGTTTGGTAGAGAGTTTCCATGGTGAGATGGTTTTGTTGATTGTTGTTCATTTCTTCTTCCATTTCATCCACGGGAGCATTATTCTCAGCTTCGGGTGCATTTAAATCGAATAACCAACGGCTTCGATTTTGCACATTAATAAGATGGGGACATGGGAGAATAATGCTTGGTACCAAAACTTTATTGACCAATAAAGTAAATCTGTTCTCACCTTCCCGTAGTGTATGGATCTTCAATATCTGTTGAGTAAGAAAAAGAACTCAAAAACTCCAACACTAGAGGTTCAAAGGTTGGGTTTGGTTGGGTACAGAGATTGTATAAACCAGTATTATTTAGCAACCATGACACACTTTCAGTGAGTCCTAAAGTTTGTAGACAATTTATATCTACATACTTTGTCGGAACCACCGAGCGTTTGTATAAGTTGAGATACATGGTGCGTTGCTTATCATCGCGGAAGATAATGTTTGAAAGGTCGGGTTGTTGTCTTTCGGGACGGATGGTTCTCGGAGGCATGGTAATGGTAAGAAAATGGTGGTAGATGTAGAAGGAAGTTAGAGAAGATGAAGATAAATATGAGAGAAACGTAGTAGAAAGTAAGAAATGGTGTGAAGAGATAGTAAGAAATGAGGGGTATTTATATTGTGAGGGTGGTTGAATGGTGATAATGAGAATTTAATGAGAGTTAATGGGGGAGTTGGAAAGGGTAAAAATTTGAAAAAAATGAGATAGTGGAGTAATGGGAATTTAAGAGTGGTTTGAAGTTGTTTTATGGAGAAGATAAATGGTAAAAATGAGTTATGAATTGAATTTGGCGTGGGAGACAAAGAGACACGCTTTACAGCATGCAACAGGGGGCCGGTCGTTCCTGCTTTTCAGTCAAAAAGGGGACCGGTCGGTCCAGGGGGCATGGTGTGCGTGGGACCGTCCGGTCTTGTGCCTGCGTGGGAAATTCAACTTTTCCTTTTGTTTTCTTTTGATACAGTACGTTATAATATATATCTCAGGCACAGAATGCATAGTGTTTGCAAACAGTATCATTTCAGCTTTATTTGATACCACTTAATAATCTAATAACTAATATAAATAACATTGAAACAAAACAAGAAGATAAATAATGTTGAACTTTAAATTGCATAATTCAAATTGTACTACAAAGAACATAAAATAAACCAAATTGCAAAACATAATTCAAATGAAATCCAAATGCAAATCAAATAAATAACTAACTAAAACTAACTAATTAAATAAATTCTCTCATTAGCCACTTTTATTATTATCGTCTCCGTTATTCTTCTGCATGGAATAGATATGTTGAAACACTTCATCAAACTGCATAGCTACCGTGTCGACGAATCCAAAATGATCCATCCGGAGTGTATTAACTTCATTGTTCGCAGTTGTGAGGTTTTCTTTCAGATTCTTCACTTCTTCCTTCAATTCCTTAATTGTTTCTTCTTGGTTCATGGGTTCAGATCCTTGCCTATTTTCTTCAATCACCGGAGTTACAGGTGGTGAAAAAGGTTGCTCAGGAAAGTCATGGTACCCAGGTGGTGTCTCAGGATCAGATTCAATTTCATAAATCTCAGGTATCTCATAATCCTGGATTGTTTCAGTGGAGCGAGCAGGAGATGGTAAACCGTCCAAATTATACAGCCAATTACCTTTATCGTGAACACTGGTGCATGGACTAGGCAAGGTAAAGAGGTTAACTACCTCATTATTAATCAGCAATTCAAACTCTCGTGGACCATGGTTTCCAATTAATCTTTTGTTGAAACAAAAACTGAGGTCTATTGGTCGGATACCTCCGTAAGGATGGCAACTCAACAGTGGTTGCCGCAAACCCAAAGCATTCGCTATCATTGTTACCATTCCTCCCATCATGATGGGCATATTATCATCTTGAAGCATTTTCTCAATGGTAACTAATAGAAAAGCGACACCGTTCACGGGCCGATTCTGTACAGCACAAAGCATAATAAACAGCTCATCTCGAGAAACAATAGTGTTATTCTGTTCCTTTCCAAACAGGGTATGTGACAGAATATGGTGAAAATAGCGGAACGCCGGATTATGAATATAATCTGCATGTGGCTCAGGATGCTCAAAGCTACTCAACCCAGTCAATGATTCCCAGAATATGTCGAGCTCGCGGAAATCAAACAATTCTTCCTGCCTTGATGTAAAAGTATCAAATCCATCTGGGAATCCCAGCAAAGCAGAAAAGTCATGAAGATTATACCTATACTCCATTCCAAATAGCCTAAAGAAGATAAGACCTCTCTTCAGGCCCCTCCCATAATGTGGGAGGTAGTTAAAAGAGCTCAGAAATTCCAGAGTCAATTTGCGGTAGGTACTGAACCGCCTCAAAATATGAGCATCTTCTCATCCAATTTGATTCAGCAGAAACAAAACACTATCATGAATTCCCAAAGTAGTCATAGCAAAAAGATCAGGATAATATGTCAGGGACATATTCCTTGCAGCTAATAAATTGTATCTGCCTCTTTGGCCTCTTCCTCTGAAAGTTATTTCCATAGTATCTTCCATTGTTAGTTGGTCAGCTTAATTTTTATATTAATTAAGTTAGCCTGAAATTAATTAGATACAGGAAATTTAATCAGATTTTTGGCCAGATGCCGAAAAGAAGAAAATAAGAATAAGCATAATAGTGATAGAATGAAGAAGAAATATAGATGAAATATAATATTAGAGAAGATATGTGTATAAGTGTTTATGAATGAGAAGAATAAAGAGAAAAATAAGAATAATAATAATAGTAAGAATGATAATAAGAATAATAAAACAAAAAGGTAAATATAATAATTAATCATAAAAAGGTGGGTTGTCTCCCACTAAGCGCTTTGTTTTATGTCGTAAGCTCGACAAATAAAATCAAAGTTTTAAATTTCTAATTGAGCAGGTGGCTCTATTAAAGTTATTTCTTGAAAGTATTCGTTACTCTCTGCGCTGTGATATGGTTTTAAACGTTGTCCATTAACTATAAAGGGTTCGGAAATCTTTCCTTTGATTTCGACCGCTCCGTTAATAAACGTGTTTGTTATTGTGAACGGACCAGACCATCTGCTGCGTAGTTTTCCAGGAAATAATTTTAATCTTGAATTAAATAGTAGTACGATATCACCTATTTTAAAATGTTTTCTATTTATTCTTTTGTCGTGCCATGTTTTCGTTCGTTCTTTATAAATCTTGGCGTTCTCATACGCATCTTGTCTCAATTCCTCTAATTCGTTTATATCAAGGATGCGCTTCTCGCTTGCGGTTGTGTAATTCAAGTTTATATTTTTAATAGCACAATAGGCCTTGTGTTCTAATTCAACCGGCAAATGGCAAGATTTTCCATAGATGAGCTTAAACGGGGTGGTTCCTATTGGTGTCTTAAATGCGGTCCTATATGCCCATAGAGCTTCAGATAGTTTTGAGGACCAATCCTTTCTCGAAGTTGCTACAGTCTTTTCTAATATTTGCTTGATTTCACGATTAGAGACTTCCACTTGTCCACTCGTTTGTGGATAATAGGGTGTAGCTACTCGATGTCGGACACCGTATTTCCTTAGGAGTTTTTCGAATATCTTAGAAATAAAATGAGAACCTCCATCGCTTATTACTAATCTTGGTATACCGAATCTCGGAAATATCACGTTTTTGAAGAGCCTTAATACAACTCGGGTATCGTTTGTTGGAGAAGCTATAGCTTCTATCCATTTAGATACATAGTCAACTGCCACGAGTATGTATTTGTTACCAAAAGATGACGGGAATGGTCCCATAAAGTCTATACCCCATACATCGAAAATCTCTACTTCCAGAATGCCTTTCTGTGGCATCTCGTCGCGTCTTGAAATGTTACCAGTGCGTTGGCACGGGTCGCACTTAGTGACTGCGACATGAACATCTTTCCATAGTGTTGGCCAATAAAGACCTGATTGTAGGATTTTCGTACATGTTTTAGAAGTACTCGTGTGTCCTCCGTATGGTGCGGAGTGGCAATGTTTAATCATGCTTTCGACTTCTTCTTCGGGTACGCAACGACGGAAAATTCCATCGGGTCCTCTTTTGAATAACAAAGGTTCGTCCCAGTAATATTGTTTGAGATCGTGAAAGAATTTTTTCTTTTGTTGGTACGTTAACTCTGGTGGTAATACACCGGCAGCTAGATAATTTATGAAATCTGCATACCAAGGGACAAATGAGATTGCTAAGGTTGTTTCAGAATAGTTTTGAGATTCACTTGCTTCGAAGTGGGCGATTAATCTATCATATTGAGATTCATCATTGATTGGAATTCGTTCTTGTTTTAGATTTTCGATTCTTGATAGATGATCAGCCACTACGTTTTCAGTTCCTTTTTTATCCTTGATTTCTAAATCAAATTCTTGTAGCAACAAGATCCATCTTAGCAGTCTAGGTTTAGCGTCCTTTTTGGTTAGGAGATATCTAATGGCAGCGTGGTCAGTATAAATTATTATCTTAGCTCCTACTAAATAAGATCGGAATTTATCGAGTGCGAAGACTACAGCCAGGAGTTCCTTTTCGGTTGTTGCATAATTCATTTGCGCTTCATCTAGGGTTCTACTAGCGTAATATATGACGTGTAATTTTTTATCTTTTCTTTGTCCTAGGACTGCTCCTACGGCATAGTCACTTGCGTCACACATTATCTCAAATGGTTCACTCCAATCTGGGGTCTTCATGATTGGCGCAGTAATTAATGCTTTCTTTAATGATTGAAAGGCTTCAAGGCATTTTTCGTTAAATATGAATTCAGCATCTTTCATTAAGAGTTCTGTTAATGGCTTAGAAATTTTAGAGAAATCTTTAATAAAACGTCGGTAAAAACCGGCGTGTCCTAAGAAACTTCTTATTTCTCTGACAGTTCTAGGGGGTTGAAGGTTTTCGATAACTTCTATCTTGGCCTTGTCTACTTTGATTCCCCTATTAGATATAATATGTCCTAACACAATACCTTCTTGAACCATAAAATGGCATTTTCCCCAATTTAATACTAAGTTTACCTTTACACATCTTTCTAGTACTTTTTCTAAGTTTGCAAGACATCCTTCAAAACTACGTCCGCAGACGGAGAAGTCGTCCATGAATACCTCCATAATATTATCAAGAAAGTCTGCGAAGATTGCCATCATGCATCTTTGAAAAGTTGCAGGTGCATTGCATAAGCCAAAAGGCATTCTTCGATATGCGAAGGTTCCGAATGGACAGGTGAAGGTAGTCTTTTCTTGGTCATCGGGGTGTATCGGTATTTGAAAGAATCCGGAGTAACCGTCCAAGTAACAGAAATATGAGTGTCTGGCTAGACGCTCCAACATTTGATCAATGAATGGTAAAGGGAAATGATCCTTCCGGGTGGCTTTGTTAAGTTTCCTATAATCAATGCACATCCTCCATCCTGATTCGATTCGCTTTGTTATGGTTTCTCCTTTGTCGTTTTCGATTACCGTTACGCCTCCTTTCTTGGGGACTACATGAACGGGGCTTACCCATTTACTATCAGATATTGGATAAATGATGCTTGCTTCTAACAATTTTAATATCTCTTTCTTTACTACTTCACTCATTATAGGATTAAGTCTTCTTTGGTGTTCTCTAGAGGTTTTACTATCTTCCTCTAGCATTATGCGATGCATACAGATGGAAGGACTTATTCCTTTAAGATCAGTTAAATTGTATCCTAAAGCAGTTGGATATTTCCTCAGTATATGTAGTAATTTTTCAGTCTCAATTTTTCCTAGATTTGCGTTGATTATTACTGGTCGTTCGAATTCTGGGTCTAAGAATTCGTATCTCAGGTTTTTGGGTAACGTTTTGAGTTCAATGGTTGGTTTGTGTAAACCTTGTGTAGGATCGGGTGTTATTGCTAAGCATTCATCTAAGGTTTTATCTGGATGATCTTCTGCTTCTTTTATACATTCTTCTATCATATCCATAAAGTAGCAGTTGTCATCTATGGCTGGTGCTTTTAGAAATTTGGAAAGAATTAATTCAATCTTTTCTTCGCCTACCTCAAAGGTGAGTTTTCCTCTTTTAACGTCTATAATGGCACCGGCAGTTGCTAGGAAGGGTCTTCCTAAAATGATAGGTGTGTTCGTATCTTCCTTAATATCCATTATTATAAAGTCGGTTGGGATGTAGAATTGACCTATTCGAACGGGGACGTTTTCAAGTACTCCTACGGGGTATTTGACAGAACGATCTGCTAACTGAACAGACATTTTAGTTGGTCTCAACTCTCCCATTTCGAGTTTCTTACTGATGGATAAAGGCATTACACTGATGCTTGCTCCTAAATCACATAAAGCTTTGTCTATGATGAATTTTCCTATTACACATGGTATAGAAAAACTACCAGGGTCTTTCAGTTTAGGTGGCATCTTATTTTGGATTATTGCGCTACATTCAGCTGTAAGAGTAACTGTTTCATTTTCTTCTAGCTTTTTCTTATTAGATAGAATTTCTTTTAAGAATTTAGCATATGAGGGCATTTGCGTTATCGCTTCTGTGAAAGGAATTGTTACGTTTAATTGCTTGAGAAGTTCTACAAATTTCTTAAATTGCCATATGTCTTTTGTTTTAACTAGTCTTTGAGGGTAAGGAATAGGTGGTTTATAGGGAGGTGGAGGTACATAAGGTTTTTCTTGTTCTATTGTTTCTCCATCTTCCTTTCTTTTAGGTTCGTTATCCTCTTCGGCTTGGTTTTCAGAGTTTTGGTGCATGGCCGGGTTTTCGGTTCTTGGATCTAATGGTTCTTCTATTTCTTTACCGCTTCGTAATATAATTGCGTGAGCTTGTCCTTTCGGATTAGGTTGTGGTTGTCTAGGGAAAGTACCGGCTGGTGTGGCAGCAGGCGCTTGTTGTTGAGCCACTTGTGAGATTTGAGTTTCTAACATTTTATTGTGAGTGGCTAAGGCATCTATTTTGTTCGATAGTTGCTTAATTTGCTTGTTAGTGTGTATGTCTCGGTTTAGGAATTCTTTGTGAGTTTGCGCTTGGCTTGTGTGATCGGTGGATCTGGAACTGACTGTTTAACACTGGTTCACGAAATGTCGCGGAAGCAAGAGTCGCCACCGTCTTTTATTTTCTCCAAAGGGAAAGGACAAAAGCACAGAAAAATTCCTTATAGAGATTGCTCTCGGTTCAGGAGGTAGATTATAGAAAGGGAAGGTGTTAGCACCCTTTCTATCCATGGTTATCCATGGGCTCTTAGATACTTGCTCATTTGTGTTTTCAAAATGTTTGTTTGCTTTTCAAAAGTGGGTTTAAAAAAAGTTTCTTTGAAAATTCCAGTTCGACTCTTGTATCAGTCCTCAAGAGTGTTTGAAAAAATGCTTTCGAAAGCTTTTTGAAAATGTGTTGGTGTGAAAAGTAATTTTGATTTGTTTTGAAATTAGAGCAAGTATCTACGAGAACCTACCTACCCTAAGGAATTCGTCTGTGTAAATGTCCTTTAAAGTAGTGCCATCCCACCATTGAGAGGTAGGTAGCACCACCGTTGGAGGTGTTCGGGTCAATTCGAGGTTCGGGACATGGTGATCACCAGAGCAATGGGAAGACACCTTAGAAGCTACCCTCATGCCAGGTTCCCGGATCATGAGGACTTACTAAGACGTCCTCTACTCGACGATCACCTTTCGAGGCAAGGCAACAGTGAGGCGTACCCTAGGGGTGGTGTGTGCGATTTGTGTGTCATGTTCATTTGCATTTGTCTTGTCATGTTATTGGTGTTCTACGCTTGTTTTTATTTTGATCCATACATTCTTTCATGCTTTGATTTAACAGTTAAAAATATTGCGAGAAAAGTAAATTCTAAGCTATTACAAATGGCGCGGGTCCACATCGCCAAAATTAAACAGGACCCGATTTGACAGAAAATAAATAAAGAAAAGAAAAGTGCGAGAAAATTAAAAGGTTACATGGCCTTGGGAGAGATACATAAATATTACAAAGAAATAAAATAAATATGCGAATTAATAAGAAATTAAGAACGAGGGCGTTAGACCCTTTTGCAAAAATTGAATTAATGATGGAGTTAATTAATTAAAAAAGAAAGAACTTGTTTTTTGGTATTTTTTAGTATTTTAGGATTTAATAGAAAAAGGAATTAATTGAAATTAAATGCTAACCCTAATTCTATTTTATTTTTAATTTATTAAGAAAACATTGAATTTTAACCTAAATTAACCCTAATTTTTATATACAAATTTAATTATAAAAATAAATAAAATATTTAATTATTTAATTATTTATGAAAGAAAAATAAAAAGGATGAAAAAATTATTAATTAAACCCTAATTCTACATTTTTTAGATTTTTTATTAAAAGTATTAAAATTAAACCTAATTTACACTAAATTTAATTATATGCATTTATTTATGAAAATACTAGAAATAAAAATATTCATTATTTTAATTCTTTTCTGATTTTTGTGTATTTTTTATATTTATGAAAATAATTAATTAATTAATTAAACAAAATAATTAAAATAAAAAATAGAAATAATGCAAAAGAAAATATTTTTAAAAAGCAAACCTAGGGGGGTGTCAGTCCCCAATGTGGAGGTATGGCCTTTAGCAATCTGGCCCATTTAAATTCCTGGCCTTGTGGACTTTTTTACTCACGTGCAGAACGTTGACTAGAGCCTACCATAATCTCCAAATCCTGGCCCTTGGATGGATGACATTGGACACGTGGATGGCTGGATAGAGGGACGTATGATGATCCACAACGTTATGCCTGCACATGAATATCATTTGAAAAAAAATTATATGGAAAGGGTGGGGACCTGGGGCTCGAACCCAGGTCCTAGAGATTACCAGCTTGATGCATTGCCAATTGGACTGAACGCGCTTCTTGTATATTAATGAACTGAAGAATAATATAATAAGAACATAATGGTTAGTGGAAATCAGCGCGCGAAATTTAAACTACCCTATCACATCTCGCCACTTCATCGTCTCCTTCGTTGGTTTTCTTTTTTCCTGAAATACACAAAACATTAGCAACGGTTTTCACGCGTTGCCTAAGACACCATACAAGAAAATAGCGATTAGGCATGGAACGCTCATAAATTGGGCGCGACACATGGATTCTCTTCGTCCAGACGCGCTCGTTTTAATGGTCAAGGTCCCAAGTCTCAATTTTTCCTTATTTGAAAAGCCCTAATCCAAGGTCCTGTAAACCCTAGAAATTGACAATGGTAGAATCGTATACAATGCATAATAATTCAATCAAATCACATGGTTAGCTTTAGAATCATACGAGGAACATGAATCAAACATTAAAAAAGGCTAAATGCGCATGAATTGGAATGCACGATTATGAAAAAAAGTGAGAAAGGTTAGCTTCTGTACAATGATTCAAGAGGTTATGTTTGATGTTTTTGATCCAGAAAGACTGCTTGAGGTCCTTGGAAGGCAATAGGATGGCTTTTGTGGCTTGAAACGACCTAGAACTAGGTTTTCAGTTTTGAGTTTTTTAGACAAAATTTCAAGTTTGTGAATGAATTTCTAGCGCAGCTTAATGGTCCAAAGCATTAGGGTTGTGTTCTATGCTTATGTAGGAATGAATTAGGTTAAGAATTCTGATCAGAATCTCTTGCATTCATAGCTTTTGAGATTTGATTTTCAAGCATTATTTTTCAATCTTTTCCCATGTGTTTTTGCTCTCAATCATATCAATTCTCTCCAAATATTTCCATATTGGATTATGCACGAGTTATTGAGTGTATTTCATGCAAAAAAGGATTGTAAAACTTAGGTTAAATATTTTCCATGTATTTAATTTGATTTAAATGAATTATTATAAATAAAAATTCAAATAAATAAATAAAAAATGAAGAAATACTTCCCTTTGGGCCAAGTGGTCGTGCACATGCTTGGGATGATGAATTGTGGAAGAAAAATGGGCCCATTAGCAATTTTAGGTCATTTGAACCAATGTTGACTTTTCAAAATATCCAAAAATTTCCCAACTTCCACAAGGCATAACTTGCTCAATTCTTAAGCTTTTATCATGTTCTTTGACATTTTGGAAAGGTCTTTGAGTCCTCTAACCAATGCCTTTGGTCCCATGTAATTTTGATTTACCAATATCAAGTTATGGCCTTTGACTTAAAGTACCTTTTTGTTGACTTTTGAAAATGACCTATAATGTTGAAATTGATAACTTTTTGTGAGAGAATTTATTGGACTTGAAGTATGAAGATGAGTTGTAGGAAATGTATTTCTCTTAAAAATGAGCTTTGGATGGAATTTTTCTGATAATCCATGTGAAAGTTATGCCCTGGTCAATTTACAGTTGACTTTTTCAACTGTCCAAATAAGGAAACTTTTGCATCTTGATGATTTTTGAGCCAAGCTTTGAGAATCATGATCGAGCATTGATCAAATGATGTTTGTGGCTTCAAAATGATATGTTGACCAAAAATTTGAACTTTTGACTGTCAAATGACCATTTTGCCCCTACAGTTGACTGTAGTGCAATTAGGGTTTTGACTGTGCAATTTTGTGCTGAAAGTCTTGAAACTTGATATGAGGGTGCTTGACCATATTTGTAGGCATATGAGACTTGATTGGACCTTTGGAAACTTCATTTTCTTGATCAGAGACCAAACCCTAATTTTGACTGCTTAGGAGGCTCTTGCACTGTGCAACCCTTGGGGAATTTTGAAGCTTGACTTGGCAATTTCTTGAAGAATATGGGAGGGCAAATTTTGGGGTACAACAGCTTGCTATAAAGTTTTCCATCATTATTTCGAGATTAGATTTCCTAGGTGCGCTCGGTGCGGCAGAAGGTGCTTTTTGATATCCAGGTGGAGCAGTTTGCGCTTGAACAGGTGCGTTCAATGCGTTATTATTCTTGTAGGAAAAATTTGGGTGATTCCTCCAACCTGGGTTGTACGTATTTGAATAAGGGTTTCCCTGAGCGTAGTTTATTTGGTCAGTCGGAGTACCTAACAGAAATTGACATTCGGCGGGAGCGTGACCAGATGTTCCGCATATTTCGCAGTCAGGAGTCACTGCAGCTACGGTAGCTGCAGGAGTTAACGTAAGGTTTTCTATTTTCTGAGTTAGTGCGTCTACCTTAGCGTTTACTTGATCTAGGCTACTAATTTCGTACATTCCTCCTTTCGTCGGAGGTTTTTCAACGGCAGCTCTCTCGCTTCCCCACTGGTAGTGGTTTTGGGCCATATTATCTATCAGTTCGTAGGCTTGTACATAAGGTTTCTCCATTAGCGCACCTCCAGCAGCAGCGTCGATTGTTAATCTCGTGTTGTACAAAAGACCATTGTAGAAAGTATGTATCACTAACCATTCCTCCAGACCATGATGTGGACAGAGTCTTATCATGTCTTTATATCGTTCCCATGCTTCAAATAAAGACTCGGTGTCTTTCTGTCTAAATCCGTTGATTTGAGCTCGAAGCATAGCCGTTTTGCTTGGTGGAAAATATCGGGTTAGGAAAACTTTCTTTAATTCATCCCACGTAGTGATTGAATTAGAAGGTAGAGATTAGAGCCAGGCTCTAGCTCTATCTCTAAGGGAAAAAGGAAATAATCGTAAACGAATAGCTTCCGTGCTGACCCCATTAGCTTTTACGGTATCTGCATATTGTAGAAATACGGATAAATGCAGGTTCGGATCGTCAGTTGGATTTCCAGAAAACTAGTTTTGTTGAACTGCAGATAATAGCGAAGGTTTCAGCTCGAAGTTGTTTGCCTCGATTGCCGGAGCGGCAATACTGTTATGAGGTTCGTCTTGAGAAGGGATTGCGTAAGATTTTAGAGGTCGTGGCGCAGCCATCTCAGCTCGTCTAAGATCAGTTATATCAGGGATATTCGTCGGGGGTAAATTGTTTAGTAGACGATATTCCTGAATTCGGCGTCTCAATCGAAGATAACGCTCGATGTCGTTGATTTGTAGATGCAAAGGTTCGCCTTGAGAGCGAGTGTTTGGCATACAAATCAGAAAGAGATGAAAAGAAGAAGACCTTAGTCTCTACGATGTAACTAAAAGAGTTACGATATCGACTTAAATAGTCCCCGGCAACAGCGCCAAAAACTTGATCGCGACTTTGTATGTCTATAAATCTGGAGACTGCAAGTGCACAGTCCTATCGCGTAGTCTTAAAAGATATCGAATCCACAGGGACTATGAATCGATCTACCGTAATTTTGGTTACTGGGTAAAGCTAAGGCTAATATTAATTTAATTAACGAAAGGGATCTAATTACTAAATTTAGTTATAAAATTTTTAATTATAAATACCGGTATGTATTTCACCTAAATTTTGGGTTCCGAATTTCCACTGGCTTTTACTTAAATTGGTCAAAAATTATCTTTACGCAAACTTTATTCGTCTAAAAACCTTCCCCTCACACTTCCGTTCTATTGGTTTGTAAAATCTTAAACAATTTAATTGAATATTAAAACCATGAAAGAAGTTTCTTTTACAAAATAATTTTAAGCCAGTTTATTTCGGATCCCGTTATTTGGTTAATTTACATACCGATATTTAATCGGTTTAGCCAGACATGTTCATACAATTAATCATGCAAGGTTTATTAATTAGGAAACGGCAAAATAAAAACATACTCAGAACAGAGATCATACAAATATATTAAATAAAGCGTATAAATGAAAACCTGATGAAAATGTAGAAATACTTCAATAGCTTCAAGTAAATATTCGTTCTTCAAATCCTTCGAGTATTCCACCACAAGTCGGCTGGATCTACCCTTCGAATCTTGAATTTCGTAACAACAAGAAAAGTAAAAATACCGGATCTAACGTAAGGTTAAACCGGATAAAATTGCACAACAATTCCCGGTGTAGAAATTGTTGTACGAAAAATAAAGGCAGAAAACTGGAGAAGAAAAGAAAATAAAAACAGTGCGATGAAATAAAAATAAAGGAAAAGGGCAGAACAAAAATTAAAATGGAAGGAAATTTGCTCTGCTGAAAATAGTACGATCTTGCAAAAATTCTCCGACCTTTGGGATTTGGCTTTCACTTCTATTTATAATGCTTGTAAAATAAATGTATCCCAAAAGGTCAATCCACGTAAAACTGAATATCCAAAAAATATTGCTAGTGGACTTTGTTGCATAACGTGCTGAAGACGTGTACGGAAATATAGCAAAAGTTGGTTTCTTCATTGACTTGGGACCGGTCGTTCCGTGTGAGGAGAAAATGGCGTGAAAATAGGAAAGGGGAGGGAATGGTCGTTCCACTCAGCTGAAGTGGGCCGGACCGGTCGTTCCCCTTGGTGGGCCGGTCGGTCCCTTCAAGCTGAAGTGGGGAACGTGTGTTCCCTTGGGCCTCTGCGTGTTCTTGGTCTTTTGGGCCTTGGAAAAAATCATTCTTTTCACCCCCATTTAGTATTATGCACCACATTAATCAATTATCTTCATTTTTGTACTAAATTGCATCTATTTCTTCATTTTTCTTCACATAAGCTTGTTTAAGGCAAAATACCTGAAACAAAGAAATACCAGCGTAATATGGAAATAAAATAAAATAAATTAAATAAAAACATGAATTATTTGCATTAATTAAGTCGATTTATACGATATAAAATCGTGTTATCAGTGACTTCTATGCTCCATCAGATGTTGAAATATCCAGTAAAGGGGAAGATCATCACGGTACAAGGTGAGGAGGAATACATGGTGAGTCATCTCAATTCCTTTCGCTATATGGAGATGGATGGGGAGTTCATCGAAACCCCTTGTCAGAACTTTGAAGAGTTCCCCCAGACTTTGGCGCCGACTGAAGTGGCTATTGACGAACCTCCGATGAAGATGGTTTCCTTTAAGGATGCTAGGACTGTAATTGAAAAAGGTGGGTGTGCAAATTGGGGTCAGCTCCCTGATTTCACACACAAAACTGACAAATTTGGTTTGGGCTTTACTGCAGAGGCTCAAAGGGCTGTTTGGCGCGTGCAGATTGGAAGACCTCCTTTGCATATTAGTAATCATGGAGTGAATGCAGTTGAAGATGGTGAAGAAGAGTCAGATATCGACAGCTGGATCTACCCGACTACCAAAGGTGGATTGAACAACTGGACGGCAAAGGACTTCGTGCCTGTTTCTTTTATTACACAGTAATAGACTTTTGTTTTGAGATTTGTAACAGATAGTTTGAAACTTTACGTCCCGGTGCCTTGCCCGGGGCACCTTGGCTTTGTTTGTGAGGGCTTATTATTTGTCATTTTCATATATCATCAATAAAGCATTGGACGTTTTCTTGCATTACAAATTTAACTCTCCTTGTTTTTCTTTTCTATCTCGCACTTTATCAAAAACAGCTATTGTCTTACACACACTCACATATCATAATGCAGATCCACATCCACTCTGGATCCCATTGATAACGACTCTGCTACTGCCAGTTATGACTTTGAAAATCCGATCAACCAAGCCAAGGACGAAGGCGAGGATGATTATGAGGTTCCTGGGGAACTTGCTAGACTATTACTATAGGAAGAGAGGGTCATACAGCCTCATGAAGAGCCAGTGGAATCAGTGAATTTGGGTACAGAGGAAGACAGGAAAGAGGTCAAGATATGTGTAAATCTGGAGCCTAGTGTCAAGCAACGGTTGATAAAGATGCTACGCGACTATGTTGAGATCTTCGCTTGGTCTTATGAAGATATGCCTGGTTTGGACACCGATATTTTGGTACACCGCTTTCCAACTAAAGAAGATTGTCCTCCGGTAAAGCAGAAAGTCCGCCGTATGCGCCCTGAGATGTCTGAGAAAATCAAAGCTGAGGTCATGAAACAGTTTGACACCGGGTTTCTAGTTGTCACTTCTTACCCACAGTGGGTTGCCAACGTGGTTCCGGTGCCTAAGAAGGATGGTAAGGTACGGATGTGTGTGGACTATAGAGATCTGAATAGGGCGAACCCCAAAGATGATTTCACACTTCCTTATATCGATGTTCTGGTTGACAACACCGCGTAGCATAAGATCTTCTCCTTTATGGATGGTTTTTCTGGTTACAATCAAATCAAGATGGCTCCCGAAGATATGGAGAAGACAACTTTCGTTACACAGTGGGGCACCTTCTGTTACAAGGTAATGCCCTTTGGGATGAATAATGCTGGGGCAACTAATCAGTGCACCATGGTCGCTTCGTTCCACGACATGATTCGCCATGAGATTGAGGTTTACGTTGATGACATGATCACAAGGTCCCAGACTGAAGAAGAACACCTTGACCATCTCCAAAAACTGTTCGACAAGTTGAAGATGTACAAGCTGAGGTTAAACCCGAACAAGTTCACCTTCGGGGTAAGGTCCGGTAAGTTACTGGGTTTCGTCGTTAGTGATAAAGGTATTCAAGTGGATCCTGCAAAGGTGAAGGCTATACAGGAGATGTCGGCTCCCCGCACAGAAAAGGAAGTTAGAGGTTTTATGGGACGGTTGAATTACATTGTGTTGTACCCCAAAATTTTCCCTCTCATTTTATCAAGGTTCTCCTTACAAGACTCTTTGGACTCAAGACCAGATTAGGGTTTGCTCAGCTCAAGACATCTCCTTGCACTGATTACCTAAAATTAGGGTTTGAGTTTGCACAAGGATTTTTGGGCTTCTAACGCCTCATGTGACTTTCATACTTCATGTTGGACCTCTAAGATTTCCCATACCAATTTTCAAGCCTTGAATCAATTTTTTTGCCCAGTCAATTGGATAGTTGGCCTAAAAATCAGCTGTATTGGGGAAAAGTCAATTGTGGCCAATTTACAGTCAAACCTCATTATTTTAGATCCACATCAACATTATAAACTCATATGAACCATTTTATCAAGTTTGGACCATAACTCCTCAAGAAATTTGATCAGAGCATCAAAAGGGCAAAATGGTCATTTTTAGGGTTTTGACTGTAGAAGGGCAATTTCTGATTTTTAACCTAGCCAGTGGCAAATTGGGTTCAAGCATGGTTTCAAGGATTAAATGGCATCATCTTGACCTAATCACAAGGTTCAAAAGATCTCAAATGCATTGGATTGACAGATGAATTTTCCAATCAACTGATCAAAAATCAATTGTACACTGAAAAGTCAAACTTTGACTTTTTGGTCAAAATCAAGTGCCAAGGGTCATTTTTCATCAAGATGTGTCAAAACATGAAACTTGTTCACCAAGAAACCTAATTTTGAAAATTAGAGTTTAAGATTGAAAAATTTCATAACTTAGAAATTTTCTAAGTTATAAAAATTTCTTATTTTTTCCCAACTTTTTAACCATGATGCAATTGGATTAAAAGAAAACTTCCAACATGAAAGTTGTATTCCTCCACAAAATCTAAAACTTTTATTCACAAAGTTTTCCCAAAAGATTCTTGGATCTCAAGTTATGATTTTGTGAATAGGGGTCCATGAAACTTTTAACTTAGTGAAATTTTGCCCTAGTTTAGCCAGGATTTTGACCTATCTTCATGGCAACTTTTCACATAGTTACAAATGGAATATCAAAATTAATTTCAAAGATGTATTGTAGAGCATTTTACAAGCTTTCCAAAATGTCCAAGAACTCTCCAAGATCATTTATGGTTAGGGAGAATCGAAGGAATGAAAATGGCTGTTTCTCACTTTTGTCCATGGCATTTTTCACATTGGCACAAGTTGCAAATCAGTTTGGATCATGCTTGTACTTGTTTTACAGGTTCTAATCTCTTCTACACTCGAAAATTAAATGCAAATACAATATTTAATGGTATTGTTTTGATATTTGAAGCTTTGTACAAAGGTTTAATCCAAAAATGGCAAAAAGGCAACATTGCTACTTTGATAAAGCATGATTTATGTCATTTTGTTTATCTTGAGCATTGAACCCAATTTCTTGCAGCAAACAAAGTCCATGAATATCAGACAATTGGTACCAACTATGTGCAGGCCTTGAGCTAGCCTGTACATGCTTTGGCATTGTCACTTCCTACCTTTTCTTCAAAAACAAGCAATTATGCAAAAAGTCCACAACTTGAAAATCTGATAAAACCAAGTCTTGCAACATTTTCAAACAACCTCAGCATATTGTACCAAGCCAGAAAACACGAATTGCCAAGCTTCCAAACACCCAAAACACAAAAACACCAACTTCTACCCAAAACATGGCAAGCTCTGCAGAACTCAAGCCAAAACAAATTTGCCTCGTGCGTTTTGCTTGAAACCACTTCAAACACACTCAATACAATACACCTAAACTGTCCAGGCCCTTACTTTGCAATTGTAACCTCGTTTGCACATTTCACCATTTTCATTTTGAAGCTTTGCAGGTTGAGTTCTACAAGGAGATTCAAGCCATTTCAAAGCAAGCTAAGCATTGGGAAAGGTCAAGGGAACTTCAGGAAAGCTAACACAACCTTCAGGCCTCACTCACAACTCCTACATTGCCATATTCGAACTTGACTGAAACAGGTATTTCTCAAGATTCTAACTCCTTATTTAGGCATCATTAAGCTTAGGTTTGTGAAGCAAAAATGTAGTCTCTAAGTTGCTTGAGCTGTACATATGCATAGCTTCCATTTATATTAACTGAGCTAGTAGAATTTGGGTGATGAACTTGTTGAAAATTTTAGGTCAGAAATTAAGGATGACAAAATTCTCTCTGGTTTCTTAGAGTTAGATCAAGTTTTTTATATCACTGAAATCGTGAGTTAATAAGCTACAAGTTTCATGTTGCAAGATTTCATTTTTAAGCATGTATGCAAGAGTTACAGTTTGAACAAAGGCGCGCGCATTTTTTTTGTCTGAAGGACAGGGATGAAGTGAAGTGGACTTGGGCCTGGCTTGTTTGACTTTTGACACCCTCCATTCTGTTATTTTCACCCCCTTGGCCAATTTCTTTTATTTTTCATATTTTCTTGCATATTTCACATTTTTTACTTTTATTTATTTTTTCTAAACAAATAAAAATCTCAAAAATATTTTCTTTATTTTTTGCATTTTTTTCATAATTTTTTTATTTATTTTTTAGCATAAAAATAAGTATTTAGGTTAATATACTTTTATTTTCTTAAATAAATGTGTAAACAATATGAAAATATTATATATTTTTATTTTTATTATTTATACACTTAAATTAATATTTTCATACAATATTTAATTTTTTTAACATTTTTCTACATATTATTATTATTTTTCTTAAACAAATAAATAAATAAATAAATAATATAACATATTTGCCTTTAAATCAAAAATTAGGGTTTTCACCCCTTTCAAAAAATAATCATTTTTATTTTCTTATTTTTAGGACATAAATAAATTTATTTTACATACATAAAATAAATATAAAAAAACATTTGTGCATACTTACATATTTATTGTACATTTAAATATTTGCTTATTCATTTATTTGTACAAATAAATTCAATATGGTTGTAATAGTTTTAGGGTTTTATTTTGAGCAATATCCCCCTATTCAAAACTTGTACCCCCACTCCCCATAATAATGTTGTAATAGTCTTAGATTTACTTTTACGCAATTTATCGTATTATATGCATGATAGTAAAACTAGGGTTTTGTATACAAAGACCAAAAATCAAACAAACACAAGACAAAAATGCATGAAAAAATGACAACACCTTGCACACAATCACCCCTAGGGTTTCATCCACTTTGTTGCCTTAAAATGGCCATGGTATGCATGCTAGGTATCTTGGCAAAATCAATCAAAAACAAAAAGATCATAGTCCCTCGATGACGCTATCAAAATGTTGCCTAAACAAAAATGATCTAGTCCCTCAAAAACTTGCTAAAGATACTTGGCAATATTGTTATCATGGTCATACGATGACCCACGCCCGTCCCGTTTAACATCCAAATACAAGGTTGTTTATCAATTACAATGGTAAAACAACAATGTCAAAGGGTTAAAAATGTACAAGAAAGATCTTTGAGTAGGGTAGACAACTCCTGGTTACTTGATCAATTTGCAAACATCCTTGCTATTTTCAAAAACACACACACAATTTCAAAACAATTTCCAAACAAACTTTCAAACATTGAAACATTTTTCAAAAGACATACATCTTTGTATACATTCTTCAAACAAGAATCATTACAAAGATTGCCAAAACGATGGACTCTTTTCAAAATACTTTCAAAAACACACAAAGCACCATTTCAAACAATTGAAAAAGCAAAGCAAGTGATCTAAACAAGTAACTAAGAGCCCATGGAAAACCATGGATGAAAAGGGTGCTAGCGCCTTCCCTTTTCATAATCCACCCCCCGAACCCAAGAAAACATCTCAAAGATATTTCCTGTGCTTTTTGACCTTTCCTTTGGATAAAATAAAAAGTCGGTGGAGACTCTTGCTAAACCGAAACATTTGCGAACACAAACGCAAAACCTCAAGTCAGTTCTCCCACCGTATCATAGAACTGGTGACTCTGCTGGGGATAAATTCTAAAAGTGGGGTTACCTTAGGGTTTAGATCACCTTTACTTGCTTACCTTGTTTTCTTTGATTGCTTTACATTTGGTTCTATTGTTTGGGTTTGAATCCTCTACCCGGATTTTGGGAAGCATTCATAGGTAAATAGCAATACGTTGTGGAAACTGTGCGGGGTATACCGAGACGGTCTAAGCAATAGCTATATTAGTGCGACATATTTGTGGGTACCGGTAGTCTTTGAGTCAATCAAAGAGAATACGGGGCCGCTGAGTGATGTCATGAAGCACTAATGGACTTTTAGAACCTTTACTTGACCATCTTGGCCTTTTAGGATGTAGTGAGATGACCGGCTTTGGTGCAGTTCGAAGTTGGTAGATACTCGATACTACACTCATTGAGGGTTGTTTTTTTGGAATATTTCGTTCGCCAGTAAAGTGGCTAAACTGAAACAATGAACACAAAATAATCCAGTGATATTAAGCTCCTTAGAACCCGATTACTATTTATAGGACAGGTTGAGCCAACTAAACTTCAAGAGGGTAATTACCTATGAAACCCCGTGCAAGCCTAAAACTAGAAACTTGTGTGATTTGTTTGTACATATACTTGTGCATAACATCATGAACATCATGAAGCATCATTTGCATCCACTAACCATTTCAAGGATTTTGGATCTTCATCTTTGTTCCTGTTTTGTAGGTTATGGAGTCACTTCGCAGGAAAACTATTTAAGTCAACCTTGTGAGAATTCCTCCTCAAATCAAGGAGCTTGCTTCCAAGATTCCAGAGTATTCTCCATTCACTGAAAGACATGGTCAACTTCTCAACTTGGTCAACTCCAGTACAGAGGAAGACATGGTGAGAGTTCTCTTCCAGTTCTTTGACCCCCTACACCACTGCTTCACATTTCCTGATTACCAGCTAGTGCCTACTTTAGAGGAATTTTCTCAACTCCTGAGGATTCCTATTCTCCATCAACTACCTTTCAATGGCACGGAAAGAGATCCAAAGCCTGAAGATGTTGCTCAAGCCTTACACTTGCAACCATCAGATGGCATAGGACATTGGGAGACTAGGAGTGGTGTCAAGGGTTTCTTGGCAAAGTTTCTGTTTGAGAAAGCTCAAGAATGCTGGAATTCTCTAGATCTACAAGCTTTTGAGGAGATTGTAGCTCTTCTCATCTATGGGTTGGTCTTGTTCCCAAACCCTGGCCAGCTTATAGATGTGAATGCTGTCAAGATTTTCATATCTCGGAATCTTGTGCCTACTTTACTTGGGGACATCCTACACTCTTTTCACACTCGAACAATGAGGAAAAGAGGTGTTCTCATGTGATGTACTCCTCTTCTAGAAAGGTGGTTTATTTCTCACCTTCCTCAGTCAGTCTTGAAGAATGAGCAAGGTTTAAGGTGGTCACAACGATTGATGACTCTTACACATTCAGATGTTCATTGGTGTTCTCGATCCAGAGAAAATGTTATCATCATTGATCATTGTGGGGAATTCCCTAATGTCCCTCTACTTGGCATTAGGGGAGGCATTACCTACAACCCCTGCTTGGCTCTGAGACAGTTTGGGTATGCCCGAAGGGATGGCCCACATGACATGCTGATTCCAGACTTGGTTTTTGACTTCGGCAAAAACGTTCAAGGACTTCGACAAAGGTTTATCCGAGCTTGGAGGATGCCCAACAAGGTGGACAGTAAGACCTTGGGACACAAGAATTCCATCCCCCTTGAGCCTTACCTCAAGTGGGTACGAACCCGCGCCCAAATTCTTATGATGCCTTACCCCTACATTCTCCCTGTGATTAAAGAGCCTGTTATGGAAGGAGAGGTTCCATACACCCTCCTACATCCTGACATGCCAACATCATTAGAAGATTTGAAAAGGAGTTGGATACAGCTCAAGGGAGAGCGCGACACTTTCGAAGCCCAATTCTACGCCAATGAGAAGAAGGTTTTGGAACTTACTCGTCAACTTCACGAAGAGCAGACTCTCAACACCTACATTGCACCAAAGAGGATGCGCAACGTCTTTTTACCTTAGAATTTTGTATTATTTTGCCCATGGGGCATTGATGTACTAACAAATTCTATCTTATTAATATGACGTGTGTTTCTTTTTTGTTTAAAACAAATTTGAATTTCTGAATCCTTGAATACATTACATGAATACATATCATTCATCATATGCATAAACAGGTCTTCACACCAAGTTTCCTCATCTCTCTGTTGTTTATTTCAACAAGATGGATATTGAACAAATGGTCAAATACTTACAAGCTCAGAATTCACAATTCCAACAGCTACTCATGACCTTGGCTAAGGGTCAGGAGGAGCTCAAAGCTCTGTTAGAAAAGGAAAAAGAGAAAAAGAAGAAGAAAATAGTTGGTGTGGCTACTTTGGGCAGAAGATTTGAAGGTTACGCCAGAAGGGTCCTAGATTTCCCATCAACATCTGAAGAGGGTGACGGAAAGGGTAAAGGAGTTGCAGTGCCTTCTGATTCTAAAGCTGAAGAAGAGGAAGATGAGGATTATTCAGAACAACAGTATCCTCCTATAGATGAGAAATATAAAAATCTGGAAGAGCATCTAGCCGCCATGGAGATTCAGAGAGTGCCTGGGCTGGACTTTGAAGAGTTGGGGTTGGTTTCTGGAATTGTAATCCCTCCTAAGTTTAAGGTGCCACTGTTTGCTAAGTACGATAGGGTGTCTTGTCCCAAGATGCACCTACGATCCTATGTTAGGAAAATTCTACCACATTCTTCTGACAAAGACCTGTGGGTCCACTTTTTTCAGGATAGTTTGTCGGGGATGCAGTTGGATTGGTTCTACCAGCTAGAGAGGTCTGATGTGCACAATTGGGAGGATTTGGTTTTTGCCTTCTACAAGCAGTATCAATATAATACGGACTTAGCACCAACCCGTACTCAATTACAGAGTATGGGTATAGTCTCCAATGAAGGCTTCAAAGAGTATGCCCAGAAATGGAGAGACTTGGCAGGACGAGTACAACCACCTCTATCTGAAAGAGAGCTTGTAGATATGTTCTTGGGTACACTGTCAGGTCCCTTTTTCAATCACCTGATTGGAAGTTCGTCGGCGGGGTTCACCGAGTTGATTCTAACTGGTGAGAGAGTTGAAGCCGGAATCAAGAGCGGTAAAATTCAAAAAGATGCATCTGCTTCCGCTGCCATAAAAAAGAATTTTCCATCAAAGAAGGAAGTATCAGCTGTCTACTCTCAAAGAGGTCAAGGAAGAGTTGAGCGCTGGCCAACGGTGGGGGCCGTAATGATTCAGAAGTCTGCAGCTGATCAGCCCAGAAACAATCAACCCAGAACCAACCAACAAAGGGTGGAAAGGCCTGCACGGTAATTCACCTGGGTAAACATGACTCCTGCTCAGGTTCTACCCCATCTATTGAAGTTAAACCTTACAACCTTGAAAGAGGCGCCGAAGAATCCGAATACTTCTTCTCCGTTCTACCATTCGAACGCTAAGTGTGCTTATCATTCAGATAGCCTGGGGCACGACACCAACAATTGTTGGGCCCTCAAGAATAAGATTCAGGATTTGATAGATGCTAAAGAAGTGGAATTCGATGCCCCTGAAAAGCCGAATGTGATCTCTGCTCCAATGCCAAAGCATGGCCACAATGCCCATGCTATTGAAGAGGATCTGTTTGTTGCTGTTGTTGATGATTTAATAACTCCGCTACCGATAATCAAGCTGAATTTGTTGAAGGCTGGGATTTTCCCAGGTTGTGAAAAATATTGCTGCCTTTATTCATCCTTACCAACCGACTGTCCGTTGTTGAAGTTAGGCATCCAGCACCTAATGGATAACCAAGAAATCCTTTTTGAAAAGACTCTTGTTACACCGACTCCTGTCAATGATGTTTCGATAATTACCATATCCGTTAATCTTTCCAAGGTCTCCAAAAGACCTGTTAAGATTACATCCGATCCGAAGATTACACCTTTGAAGATAACCATGTCGGGGCCCATCCCGTACAAGTCCAACAAATAAATACCGTGGAACTATGGTAGAGAGATCTATTACCACGGTATTAAACAAATTGAATCAACTGAAGAGATTTCTGATGAAGAAACTTCCGACATTGGAAATATTGCTGGGACGAGCAAAATCACCCGCAGCGGAAGGATTTTCTCTCCAGAGATTGCCCCTCCAAAGGCAATCTTTGGACCCTCAGCTGCTCCTAAGGTCACTCCTGTACCGGTCAACATATCTGCAAGAACTCCAGTTATTGAAGAATTTTAAACTCCTGTGGTTGTCCCCTCTGTTGTTGCTGATGATAGAGGGAAAGGGATCCAAGAAGTTCCCGTCAGGACGAGGACTCAGCCTTTGGTCATCCCTGAGACCTCTCAAAAAGAAATGGAAGAGATTTTGAAAATAATCAAGAAAAGCGATTATGATGTTGTGGAACAACTGGGGCAAACCCCCTCAAAAATCTCTATGCTGGCCCTGCTGCTTTGTTCTGAAGCTCATGCAAAAGCTTTGATAAGATTCTTGAAGACGACCCACGTGCCACAGGAAACCTCCACGGATCAGTTCCAGGAATATGTAGCTAGCTTAACAGATGACAATGGTCTAGGATTCTCCGATGCCGATTTAACATCTAAAGGGAGAAAGCATAATGACGCTTTGCATGTCTCGGTGGAATGCAGAGGGACTACTCTGTAATTGCAAGCTTCTCAAGTCATATTTAAAGCATGTGTTTTGATGAAGACAACATGGACATCAACATTCAAAGGATGTGCAAAAAGCTTATCAACATCAAATAAAAGTCTTGAAGATTATTGAAGAATTATTGAAGAATCATCAAATGTCAAATGGTATAAATAATTCTTAAAATCTTGAATATAGATGTTCACAATATGCATTCATCAACATATACATATTTCATAACTTTAACATCAAGAAAACTTTGTTTGAAATATCTTTCAAAAAGTATTTTTGAAAATAACCCTTTAGGAACCGATTCCTCCCTAACAGGGAACCGGGTTCCAGAATTTCTCAAAAAACATGTCCCTGGTTTTTGTACCAGGAACCGGGTTGTACCAATAAGGGAACCGGTTCCTGCGTGATATTTTTGAATTCCAACTTATAACGTTCACTAAGAACCGGGTTCTGTCAGTGTCGGAACTGGTTCCTAGCGAACCAGTGCAGCTTTTATTTTGTTTTTTAAACATTTTTCAAGTGGTATCTTTTCATGAATGCATTGCAACTTTTCATATGAATTGGCATGAATGAAGAGGTTCTTATGACTTTATAAAATGCAGATTTTCTTATTTCAAAAACAATGCTTCAATTTTCAAATTAACAAAAACCTTCTTCAATAAACAATTTGTCATCATTCACATTTTGAATTTATACTTTCATGTGTTCATAATTTTGTGAAACTTGCCATATACACTTTCATTATCATTACAAGTTTCATACATACATTGTGAACATTTATATACATTGTTGAGAATTGTTTTTATCTTGAAGAAGAAGATCAATTGAAGATTGATAAAGCTCTCCATATACTTCAAACTAAATAATTGTATTACTTAAAGAAATTATTCCCTTACTATCCAGGATTGTTGGAAGTAAGTGTTGTGATTTGAGGAGGATTGTTCTTCATTCACATTAGTGTTTGTTTGGTCTTAAAGGTGTTAAGAACCTTTGATCACCCTATAGGTTAGATAGTAAGCATAGGCTGTACAATCATTCTAACTATAGTGAAATCTCTTTCGTGTTGGAAAGGGGACTGGAGTACTCTCGGATTGTGAGGGGAACCAGGATATATCACTGTGTTCTTTACTTTTCTGCATTTATCGTTTTCATCACCATAATCAGGAAAAGATAAAGATATAATCAAAATCTTCAAACACTTAACCAAAAATTACCACCAAGCATTCTCATAAAACCGAATAAATTTTTATAAGACCTAATTCACCCCCCCCCCCCCCCTCTTAGGCACTCTGAGACTTAAAATTGGCATCAAAGCAAGTTATAGGTAACTTGTTCCTAAAGATCCAGAATGGCTTCCGCAAATCATCAACCAGTTTTCAGAGATGGTGGTAGTAACAACAAGCCTCCTCTATTTTGTGGTGAATATTTTGACTTCTGGAAAATACGCATGAAGGCGCATTTAGAAGCACAAGGAGAGGAAGTATGGGATGTTTTTGAAAATGGTCCATTTATCCCAATATCAGTAATCAATGGCATTGGTTCTGCAAAGCCCAAAACTGCATGGGACGACGATGATAAAAAGAAAGTTCTCTATGACAAAAAGGCAATAAACCTTCTTCAAGGTGCACTCAGTATGGACGAATTTTTCCGTGTCTCGAACTGCAAGACAGCAAAAGAAAATTGGGATACCCTGGTTCAAACTCATGAAGGAACGGCTGAAGTAAAAAGATCAAGGCTAAATACCTTGAGTCAAGAATATGAACTATTTCGAATACAGCCCGGAGAATCCATTCTTGACTTACAAAATAGATTTGTGCATTTGACAAATCACTTAAATGCTCTTGGTAAAACCTTGAAAAATGATGAACTCAACTTGAAAATCCTTAGATCATTGACTAGGGAATGGCAACCAAAGGTAACGGCAATCTCGGAAAAGAAGAGTCTCTCCGCAATGACTTCCGCTACATTATTTGGCAAACTTCAAGAATATGAAACGGAACTCGGTAGACTTGAAAAACATGAAAATTTAGAGAAGAAATCCAAAGGCATTGCCTTGAAAGTTGATTCAAAGGAAAGTCAAGATAAAGATGCATCGGAGGAAGATGAAAACTTCTTGCTTCTTGTAAAAAGGTTAGGAAAATATTTTGGTCATAAAAATAATCTTCATAATGCTAACTTTGTCAAGAGGAAGAAATTTTATAATCATAAAGATAAAGAAGCCTCCACATCAACACAAGATGTCACATGTTATGAATGTGGAAAGCAAGGTCATATAAAGCCGGATTGTCCAAAACTCTCCAATAAAAATGGATTCAAAGGCAAAAAGGAGTTCAAGAACAAAAAGGCTTATGTTGCATGGGAAGATAATGAGATAAGTTCTTCATCCGATTCGGAAAGCGAGGAATGTGCAAATCTAGCATTAATGGCTTCACATCACTCCGACGATGAAGAAGAGGTTAGTAATGAATTTAATCTTTTTGATGATGATGTTCAAGATGCTATTGATGAACTCTTGAAAGAATGCAAAAGTTTATACAAAAAGGTGTCAAATCAAGAAAAAGAACTTCTAAGTTGTTTATAAAAAATTGACACCATGACTAAAGATTTTGAACTTCAAAAACAGAATTTTATTAAAGAAAAAGAAAACTTTGCATGCTCCAAGTGTGAATCAAATGTCTTTCAAATTGTTCAATTGAAAAGAGTCATTGAACGATATGAAAAAGGACAGATAGGATTGGCAGGATTACTAAGCCAACAACGTTATCCTAATGATAAAAGGGGTCTTGGTTATGTGAATTCTAAGAAACCAAGTAACAATCCCACTGTTTTTGTAAAGGCTAGTAATAGTTCCAAACCCAAGAAAGTAGAAAAGAAGCAAGTTGTTCATAATCATCAAAAGAAAAAGGCTAATGTATCGAAAAAGAAAACATTTCCTAAGAAGAAATCTTATCCTTCTAGATATAGAAGTAACTTTGAACCTACTTGTTTTTATTGTGGTATTAAAGGCCATACACCTAATGCTTTCTATGTTAGAAACTTTAGTATAGCAAGTGGGCATTATGTGTGGGTGAAAAAGGGAACTAACTATGAAGGACCCAAGGCAACTTGGGTACCTAACAAAGAATAATTTGTTTGTGTAGGTATGCTTGAAATCCACATCAAATGTTTGGTATCTTGATAGTGGATGTTCAAAGCATATGACAGGAGATGTACATCAATTTTCATATCTAGTACATAAAGCCAAAGGGTATGTCACCTATGGAGACAACACCAAAGGAAAGATTCTTGGCGTTGGAATAGTTGGCACACCTCCATCCATTCAAATTGAGGATTTTCTCTATGTTGAAGGATTAAAGCACAATCTTCTTAGCATAAGTCAACTTTGCGATAGAGGGTTCAAGATCAAATTCAACAAAGATGAATGTCTCATTATGGATGACGCAACCAATGAGGTAAAACTCAAAGGTATAAGAACTAACAATATTTTTATGATTACTTTAGATGATTTGTCTCTGAAGGGACAATGTCTTATGGTAAACAACAATAACGCTTGGTTATGGCACAAGAGGATCGCTCACATTCACATGGAGCACTTGAACAAATTGGTTAAGCATGACTTAGTTATTGGTCTACCAAAGATGAAGTTCATCAAAGACAAATTATGTAATGCATGCCAAAAGGGCAAACAGACCAAAACAACTTTCAAATCTAAGAATGTGGTGTCTACTACAAGGCCACTACAATTGTTACACATGGATCTCTTTGGTCCATCAAGAACAAAAAGCTTCGGAGGTAATGTATACGCTTTAGTCATTATTGATGATTTTTCTAGATATTCTTGGACTTTGTTTCTTGTGCAGAAAAGTGATGCTTTTAAAGCCTTTAAGAAGTATGCTAAGCAAATCCAAAACGAAAAATCACTAAAAATTGTATCCATAAGAAGTGATCATGGTGGAGAATTCCAAAATGCTCAATTTGAAGAATTTTGTGAAGAACATGGTATCTCTCATAATTTTTCAGCACCTAGAACTCCACAACAAAATGGAGTAGTTGAAAGAAAGAATAGGTTTCTAGTGGAACTTGCAAGAACAATGCTTAGTGATGCAAATCTTCCTAAATATTTTTGGGCGGATGGGGTTAGTACGGCATGTTATGTTGGAAATCGAGTTATCATTAGACCTATAATAAAGAAGACTCCATATGAACTCTTCAAAGGAAGAAAGCCAAATATTGCTCACTTTCACATTTTTGGATGCAAGTGCTTTGTTCTTAATAATGACAAAGATAATCTTGGTAAGTTTGACGAGAAATCCGACGAAGGTATATTTCTTGGTTATTCGCTTTCTAGTAAAGCATATAGAATTTATAATAAAAGAACTTTAACTATTGAAGAATCTATGCATGTATCTTTTGATGAAACTAACCCCTCCAAGGAGGAAGTAGTTGTTTGTGATGATGATGATCCTATAGATTTACCCCCGGAAGATCTTTCAATTGATCAAATTAAGAAATCACCGGAAAATCAAGAAAAAATTGTACAACAAGATTCAAACACCAATGATCTACCAAAAGAATGGAGAACTCATAGAGACCATCCTATTGACAAAATTATTGGTGACATTAGCCAAGGAGTATCAACAAGATTGAATCTAAAAGATGCTTGCTTAAACATGGCGTTTGTTTCTCAAATTGAACCTACCAAAGTTGATGAAGCCTTAGGAGATGATCAATGGATTATTGCTATGCAAGAAGAATTAAATCAATTCGAGAGAAATCAAGTTTGGGAACTTGTTCCTAGACCAAGTGGTAAACACATCATAGGTACCCGATGGGTGTTTAAGAACAAACTTGATGAGAATGGTCTAATTGTTCGAAACAAAGCAAGGTTGGTTGCCCAAGGTTACAATCAAGAGGAAGGAATCGACTTTGAAGAAACATTTGCTCCGGTTGCAAGGTTAGAAGCTATACGTCTTTTACTTGCTTATGCGTGTTCATTAAATTTTAAGCTTTTCCAAATGGACGTCAAAAGCGCATTCTTGAATGGATACATCAATGAAGAAGTCTATGTCAAACAACCCCTGGGATTTGAAGACTTCAAACATCCTTCACAAGTCTTTAAGTTGAGAAAGGCTCTTTATGGCTTAAAGCAAGCACCAAGAGCATGGTATGATAGACTTAGCAATTTTTTGTGTGAAAAAGGTTTCGAAAAGGGTAAGGTTGATAAAACCTTGTTCATTAAGAAAATCCAAAGTAACACTTTATTGGTTCAAGTCTATGTTGATGATATCATTTTTGGATCGACTAACAAATAAATGTGTGAGGAATTCTCATTGATGATGCAAGGAGAATTCGAGATGTCTATGATGGGAAAGATGAACTACTTTCTTGGACTACAAATCAAGCAACTAGAAGATGGAATCTTCATCAATCAATCTAAGTATTGCAAAGAATTATTGAAACAGTTTGATATGGACAATTCTAAAGCCATGAATACTCCAATGGGCTCCGGTACATATGTTGATCAAGATGAATCTGGTACTCCAATTGATATTACAAAGTACATAGGTGTGATCGGTGGATCTGGAACTGACTGTTTAACGCTGGTTCGCGAAATGTCGCGGAAGCAAGAGTCGCCACCGTCTTTTATTTTCTCCAAATGGAAAGGACAAAAGCACAGAAAAATTCCTTAAAGAGATTGCTCTCGGTTCGGGAGGTAGATTATAGAAAGGGAAGGTGTTAGCACCCTTTCTATCCATGGTTATCCATGGGCTCTTAGATACTTGCTCACTTGTGTTTTCAAAAATGGTTTGTTTGCTTTTCAACTGTGGGTTTTAAAAAGTTTCTTTGAAAATTCCAGTTCGACTCTTGTATCGGTCCTCAAGAGTGTTTGAAAAAGTGCTTTCGAAAGCTTTTTGAAAAGGTGACGGTGTGAAAAGTATTTTTGATTTGTTTTTGAAATTAGAGCAAGTATCTAGAGTCGTCTACCTACCCTAAGGAATTCGTCTGTGTAAATGTCCTTAAAGTAGTGCCATCCCACCATTGAGAGGTAGGTAGCACCACCGTTGGAGGTGTTCGGGTCAATTCGAGGTTCGGGACATGGTGATCACCGGAGCAATGGGAAGACACCTTAGAAGCTACCCTCATGCTAGGTTCCCGGATCATGAGGACTTACTAAGACGTCCTCTACTCGACGACCACCTTTCGAAAGGCAACAGTGAGGCGTACCCTAGGGGTGGTGTGTGCGAATTGTGTGTCATGTTTCAGTTATTTGTCTTGTCATGTTTGTCGTGTTCTACGCTTGATTTTAATTTGTCCATTCATTCTTGCATGCGTATTTAGCAATTATAAAGTCGCGGGAAAATAAATCTACGACTATTACAAATGGCGCGGGTCCACATCGCCAAAATTAAACCGGACCCGATTTAGCGGAAAATAAATAAAGCGAAAAAATAAAAGTGCGAAAAGTAAAGTTACATGGCTTTGGGAGATTTACAGAATTATAATAAGCAATATAAAATAAATGCGCAAAATAAAGGAATTAAACAAAACTAGGGCGTTGGACCCTTTTGCAAAAATAATTAAATCAATGAATTAAAATAAAAAATTAAAAATTAAATGTTTTGGTATTTTTGTGTTTTTTAAGATTTAAAAGAAAAAGGAGTTAATTGAAATTAAAAAGTGGAGGTAAAACCCTAATTCTAATTTTTTGTTAATTATTAAGAAAATATTGAAATTTGACTAATTTAACCTAAATTAATTTTTATATACAATTTACTCATGAAAATAATAAATAAAATAAGCAATATTATTACAAAAAAGGGAAAATTAAAAAAAAGATTAAGATCAACAATTAAACCTAAATTCTATATTTTTTATATTTTGTTATGAAAAGAACTAAAATTAAAAAAAAACCTAATTATACTAAATTCAATTACACAATTTATTCATGAAAATAAAATAATTAAAATAAAATATTTATTACATTTTTATCTTTTTCTGTTTTTTATATTTTGTAAAAAAAGAGAAAATTAATTAATTAAAGCAATAAAAGTAAATAACACAATAATTAAAATAATAAAAAGAAAAGAAAAGCAAACCAGGGGGGGTTCAGACCCCAGATGGAGGTATAGGCCTGGTAATTCTGGCCCATTGAGCTTTGAAATTCATTGACCTTTTGGATTAAGCGTGACATGTTGACCTACATCCATGGTATGTCTCCAATCTGAACCCTTGACTAGACCTCCTGGGACACGTGTGCGCTGATCCCTGAGCGTGCATGATGACCCTTGGCGTGAGTGCTACACAGGAGTGGTTAATGAAAAATAGCATGGAAATTTGCCAGACCTGGGACTTGAACCCAGGTCTTGAAGGTTGCGTGCGTTAGTACCTGCCAGCGGAGCCATGTGATTTACATTTAATATATATTAACGCGTAAACAATATAAATGGATACAATGCATTAGTGGAAAGAAAACGCGCCAAATTCAAACCAACAAATCGCTGGTTGACACGATATCATCTTCATCCTGTTCCTGTAATATTAAACGCATAGGCGACGGTTTTTGAGCGTGGCCTAAAGCTAGCTTCCAGAAAATAGCGATTAGGTCATATCCAAATATAAATTAGGCGCGATGGTCCAGATTGCTTCGTCCAGATGCGTTGATTGCAATGGCATAGGTTTGGAATCCTAATTTTACTTGGTTTGGGAAACCCCAATTTTGTAACCTGCAAACCCTAAGATTTCAAACATGGCGTAATCTTGTATGATCAATAAAAACGCAATTAAACACCACAGTTAGCTTTAGAACTTCACAAGGAATAAGAATCAACAAATAAAAATGCAAAAAGATGCTTGAATGATGCTATACAATTTCAAGATTTTTGTTTTGCGGTTTGAGTTCTTGATACCAATTCAGGATGTTTTGCCTATTGTTTGTGATAGGTACACGTTCAATGAAGCTTGAGGATGATGATAGAACGAGAATTGAAGCTTGAATTGACCTAGAACCTTGATTTCAGATTTCAGTTATAAGGCAATTTTCTCAAGTCTGTATGTTGGTTTCCTGCGCAGCTTGCCGTCTCTTTGGCTTAGGGTTGTGATCAGGTACTTGTATGGAAGCTATTAGGTCAACAATTTTCAACAAAAATCTCTTGCAATTATGGATTGAAGATTTGATTTTTTTCCATTATACTTTCAATCTCTTTCACATGGTTTTTGTGCAAATCATATCCAATTCAATCCAATTCTTCCTAATCAGCATGTGCACGAAATATTGACCTTGAAAGGTGTACAAAAAGATTCATTAGGTCAATTTAGATATTTTCTATGTATTTAAATAATTTAAATGAATTAATATTAATATAAATTCAAATAAATAATTAAAAAATAAGAAAATACTTCCCTTTGGGCCTAATGGTCGTGCATAGGCTTGGAATGAAGAAACTTGGAAGAAAAATGGGCCCATTTGCATTTTTAGGCCTTTTGCATCAATGTTGACTTTTCAAAATTCCCAAAAATTTCCCAACTTCCACAAGGCATAACTTGCTCAATTTTTAAGCCTTTCACATGTTCTTGGACATTTTGGAAAGGTCTTTGAGTCCTTTAACCAATGCCTTTGGTCCCATGTCAGTTTGATTTACCAATATCAAGTTATGGTCTTTGACTTAAAGTCCCTTTTTGTTGACTTTTGAAAATGACCTATAATGTTGAAATTGATAACTTTTTGTGAGAGCATTTCTTGGACTTGAAGTATGAAGATGAGTTGTAGGAAATGTCTTTCTCTTCAAAATGAGCTTTGGATGGAATTTTTCTGATAATCCATGTGAAAGTTATGCCTTGGTCAATTTCAGTTGACTTTTTCAGCTGTCCAAATATAGCAACTTTTGCATCTTTGATGATTTCTGAGCCAAATTTTGAGAATCATGATCAAGCATTGATCAAATGATGTTTGTGGCTTCAAAATGATATATTGACCAAAAATTTGAACTTTTGACTGTCAAATGACCATTTTGCCCCTACAGTTGACTGTAGTGCAATCTAGGGTTTTGACTGTGCAATTTTGAGCTGAATGCCTTGAAACTAGACATGAGGATTCTTGACCATCTTTGTAGGCATATGAGACTTGATTGGGCCTTTGAAAACTTCCAATTATTGATCAGAACATAAACCCTAGTTTTGACTGTATGGGAAGCTGTTGAGCTGCATAACCCTTGGGGAATTTTGTGACCTTGACTTGGTAATTTCTTGATGAATATGGGAGGGCAAATTTTGGGGTACAACAGTTGCCCCTGTTCAATCTTCTTAGACCTGAGGATGCAGATTGGCTGACGTGCCTTTCGTAATCCGAGGGTAGAAGATGATTGGACACTAGAGTGCCCAGAAATTTGCGCTCACATAGTAGCAATGATGATGAGGGAATGGGCTTATAGATGCCATTTGGATGTTGCTTGGATAGGATGATGGGCTTATAGATGCCATCTGGACGTTGATCGCGTAGGAGATTCTTTAGCTAGAACCTGCATACCTGAAAAGAAAAATGAGTACCTGACACGTTGCAGGAGTTGATTTCGGATGCTTGGTATAGATGTGTCCTGACTGGTTACAGGAGCTGAATCTGGAGCTTCAAACGCTGATGAATGAACCAGGGATGGTTACTACCTTAGCATGAATGATAAGAGTACCTTGGATGACTTTAACCTCAACAACGCTCGTTGAGAAAAATCTTGGCGAGAATTACCATCTTTGCAATATCGGGAAGAGAACCATAGGCAACTATAATCTGAAAGGAATGATCACCTCACTCAACGTCGGAGCGGGAAACATCTGAAAAGGACTTACCACCTCACACACCGTCGGAGAGGGGACCATAGGGGACTGCCGAGTCTTTATCAGAAAAATCTGTTGGGCATCGATTTAGCTGGACCAGAGGAGGTCTTGAAATATCTTCAACTGGAATAAGTGACAGAATGTTGCCATATCTGGTTTACATCTGGACTATATCTGGAAGGAGATCTGGAAGCAGCATCAGAACGTCACCATATCTGGATCATATCTGAAACTATATCTGAAGGATACCTGGAAGCAGTATCAGAACGTCACCATCGCTGGGTTTACATCTGAAACTATATCTAGAAGGGAATCTGGAAGCAGCATCAGAATGTCACCATCGCTGGGTTTATATCTGAAACTATATCTAGAAGGAAATCTGGAAGCAGTATCAGAACGTCACCATATCTGGTTTACATCTGAAACTATATCTAGAAGGAACTCTGGAAGCAGCATCAGAACGTCACCATCTCTGGTTTACATCTGAAACTATATCTGGAAGGAAATCTGGAAGCAGTATCAGAACGTCACCATATCTGGTTTACATCTGAAACTATATCTAGAAGGATATTTGGAAGCAGTATCAGAACGTCACCATATATGGGTCATATCTGAAACTATATCTAGAAGGAAATCTGGAAGCAGTATCAGAACGTCGCCATATCTGGGTCATATCTGAAACTATATCTAGGAGGAAATATGGAAGCAGCATCAAAACGTCACCATATCTGGGTCATATCTGAAACTATATCTAGAAGGAAATCTGGAAGCAGCATCAGAACGTCACCATATCTGGGTCATATCTGAAACTATATCTAGAAGGGAATCTGGAAGCAGCATCAGAACGTCACCATATCTGGGTCATATCTGAAACTATATCTAGAAGGAAATCTGGAAGCAGTATCAGAACGTCGCCATATCTGGGTCATATCTGAAACTATATCTAGAATGAATTGCGATTAGTTGATAGTAGTCATTTTTGTATTGATCTTTTTCCTGAAAAGGCAAAACATAATTGTATGCAAAATCATGATGCATGAACTGCATGTCTTCAAAATCAATGAGATTCGTGTAGTATGATGCATATGCATGCTATAATGATGTATGTGACGTTTTATGAATGTATGTTTGTCTAAGAAAATAAATCCTTGACGGGTGCCGGGAAGTCGTATCCTGGGCTGATGTGGAAGAATAGCTTTTGCTTCCGCTGGGGATGATAGCTGCAAGCATACCGGTAGGAGAAGATAACTCCATTGGGGAATAAACTTGGCAAATGACGGATTCTGCGGGGAGAAGAGATACTCTGGTGACCATGCTGAGAAGCAATACCCTGTGGGGAGAAGCTTTTGCTGAATTGTTAAGGATGACTCGCTGAGGATACCTTGCTGTATTGGAAGTATGAATGGACTTCGCTGGGGATAGGAAGACTGTGTCAACGACGTTCTTTCCGTGGCTTTTGGCTGAGGATAACCCAGTTATATCCTGTTAAGGAAATAACTCTTTGAATAAAGCCGGGCGACGCGTTCGTGCCTTGCTAGGGGATAAACCTCCCGGACAGTCTGGGGATAAGCTTGCTGCTTGGGGATATGAACTCCACCTTTCCTGGGGAACTGGATTGGACTCTCCTGGGGAAGTTTTGAACTGCGTTGGCTATGTTCTTCAACGGAGCTTACCCTGATACCTTGGAGGATAGAGCGATCAGACTGCTCAGACCAACTTTTATTGCCCCAGTTTCTATGGGGGAGGCATTTGTGGGGTGCTGATAGTTGTTGATGGACAAACCTTCTTCTGGTAGATAGATGGCAGGACATAGTCGTACGCTTTAATCCCTAACTTTTTCCTGGACCGCCCTTTCAGGTTTTCAGTCCACCGGGATACCCATTTTTGCTCAAGCCGCCTTTTCAGGTTTTCAACTTGCCGGGTGTACAGATTTTTTTTATTTCATCCCTTCATTTTGCCCGAACCCTTTTGGTTCGCCGGGAAGCCCTTATTTTTGCCTAGGCGTGTCAACCTAGCGGGTCTTTGATTATGCGTAGTATTTTTCGACTATGTCCACGCTCTTAGAATGCAGGTAGGTGCCCCTGGCTGCTTGTGTTGCCATATTACCAGAAGATGTCTGATCGTGCAAGATTCGTTGCTGGGGTGCCCCAAGAGACTCAGGCAGAGATTTGCCCCAGGCTTTTTGGCCTTTTGAGAGATTCTCTGGATCTTGACTTAATTGCCCCAGATGGTAGACCATGATCATGCCGTGCCCCTTGATTGGATATATTCTTGTTCATTAGACTTTCGTCATGCGAATTTCTATGCTGTTCAAACAAAAAGTCATATGCAAACAAAGTTATGTTAAAAATGCAAAGCTTATGTCTGTCTCGACGATTTTGAAAATGCATTCTTTTTTCATAAAACAAGTGAATGTTTGTAAAACGTGATGTCAACTCCGTATTTACCGTAGGCCTTAAGGAGTCAGGATACCTTTCGTGACAGTATGCTTTCGAACTAACCCATGCTTCAGCTAGGACTTTTGAGGGTTATAACGTGGCCTGGTTCACGGTTTAAGAAACAAAGGATAAAGGCTCAAATTATTTGTACCCACCCGCTCTTCGTGATGTTCTCCAAACCTAAACTCAGTTGATCGTGCGTTAGACCTTGTTTGAGTCTTTGCTTTGATATTCCGGCGATGGTTCGGACATTGATGATTTATTCTGACTAGGCAGTCATTCTTTTGTTTTTGTGGAGGGTTTGTGAGACCTCTTTCTTTTCGATTTCGTTATCCCTATTTTTTGCCTGAACTGTTTCCTTTTTTGGAATTACAGTCAGCGGGATGCCCCAGTTTCATAAGTCTTCTTTATTGGTTTTGACTTTTTGGGCTTTTCATTTATGATTTTTTTTTTTGATAATGACTGCCTGTCCTTATGATTGTTCTGAACCATCACTGTCTTTCTTTATTTTGTACGGACCTTTTTGGTGCCATTCGTTATGCACTTAGATCAACTGAGAGACTACCCTGCCCCAGGTTATGATTAAGGGTTTTAAATTTCGAAAAGAAAAACTCCTACTTCTTTGGCTCAGAGGGGTTGACGAGGGATTATCTTCCTTATAACTCCAGTGTTTAGGATTTGAAACAATGCCTGTACCTCATCAGCGGGGTCTGTTCAAAAGCATACTGTAAAGATAGTGGTATCGTTTTCGTCATCCTCCCTCAAGAGGCTTAGAATTATTAACCGAGAGTTGACATCAGAAAAAATATGAAAAGATATTTGAACATAATGAAAATAATTGTATTAATTTCCAAAACAGACATATGCGATGCATTGATAGAATAAAAGAGTTTGCTATGACATTAATTGTTTGTATAAGCAAAGAAAAATACAACTCAAAAATTCAAATAAACAAAAGGTCTTCAATGATTGGGCAACGGAGCAGTGATTATGTTCGGAGTCTCAGACACTTCAAACTGAATCTCTCTGGCGTCGATCATGTCTTGGATCTTGTTCTTGAGAGGCCAGCAGTTGTCTGTAGTATGCCCCGGGCTATCTGAATGATATGCGCACCTATCGTTGGGATGATAGTTGGGTGCAGAAGTGTTCGGATTCCGGAGAGGAGCCCTTAAGGTGATCAACCCTGCCTTCAACATTTGTTGCAGTGCTTGATCCAACGACATGTTGAGTTTGGTGTACTGCCGTTTCTCCTTTCGCGGCTGCCCCTGTCTTTGTTGAGCAGGTCCGGGATTTGAGGTCTGGATTGCCCCTGCCTCATGACGACTCTTTTTACCGTGCACGGCATTGGATTCTTTCTTTCCATGATGAGGCTTTTTGTCCGAAGGTGCAGCCTCTTGAATTTTCCCAGACCGGATACCGGCTTCAATTCTCTCCCCAGTCAAGATAAGATCTGTGAACCCAGCAGAAGAATTCCCGATGAGATGGTTGAAAAATGGCCCAGATAGGGTCCCCAAGAACATATCGACAAGCTCCCGATCAGTCAGAGGTGGTTGTACCCTTCCAGCAAGGTCCCTCCATTTCTGCGCATATTCTTTGAAACCTTCACTTGACCCCAACGACATACCCTGGAGTTGGGTACGGGTGGGGGCAAGGTCGGCATTGTACTGGTACTGCTTATAGAAAGCAGTTGCCAACTCCTCCCAGTTACGAACTTTGGTCCCATCCAGTTGATAGAACCATTCGAGGTGAGTCCCTGAAAGACTTTCCTGGAAGAAGTGGATCCACAAGTTTTTGTCCACCGTATATGGCTGAATCTTCCGAACATAGGACCTTAGATGCAGCTTGGGACAGGACGCCCCGTCATACTTAGTAAAGGATGGTGCTTTGAATTTCCGGGGAATAACCACACCAGTTGACAGACCCAAATCTCCAAGATCCAGCCCAGGTGCCTGTTGCACCTCCATAGCCTTCATCCTATCCTCCAACTGTTTGTACTTGTCCTCAGCCGGAGGATACTGTTCGTCGTCGAAATCTGTTTCATTGTCAGAGACCATTGGACTGGGCACCCTTTCCTCTGGATGACTTCTCTTCCCCACAGATGGAGTTGTCCTCTCGGTTTCAATCTGCGGTGTATTCCCAGATCTGCGCCTAGGGCTGAACAAGACAGTCCTCTTCTTTTTCTTGTCCTTCTTCAAAAGCAGAGCCTTCAGGTCTTGTTGCCCCTGGGTCAAATTCATGATCAGCTCTTGGAACTGGGCGTTCTGAGCCGGGAGATCCTTGATAGTCTGCTCGGCTGATGATTCAGGATTCATGACGATCGGCTGAAATAAACAGCGGAGAAGGGTAAGCAACCTGTCAAAGGGATACCTGCAATGCAATGAGATGTATGACATGCATGCAATGATTTCAAGGACCTCGCAGGGTAAACAGAGAAACTTTATTAACATTTGGAACCGGTAGCTTGATTGAAGGAACTTCCATGTTGTAGAAAATCCTTCTTCAAGGGTCAAAGGCTCACCATATCCAGTGGGTCATAGCCTCTGACTTTAGTCATCATGTCTGGTTTTGATTTCTAAACGACCTTGGTTAGGGAACCTTCTTCAGGAGTCAGAGCTCACCATATCAAGTGGGTCATAGCCCCTGACAACTCTGGCTAGAGGAAAATAAATCCTCTTTGCCCCTTGCTGGGATAGTTGATTCACCGTGACCTGCATCACAAGCCTTGAGATCCTTGAAATGGGTTAGGATGTATGCAATGGTATGATGTCATGCTATGCAGGGGGTGATGTAGGTAACCCTGTTATGAGTCCCAATTAAGGACTGCAAACCAAAACCTGCAAGAAACTTAAGTAAAACCTGTCATGAGTCCTAATTAAGGACTAAAAACAACACCTGTAAGAAACCCGGTAAACCTTGTTATGAGTCCTAATTAAGGACTACAAAAAAAAACCTGCAAGAAGCTCAAGTGTCAGACAACAAGCATGCAAATAGTCAAGTACGAAGGCACACAAGTCACACAAGAGAAACCCTTAGAGTTTGGGCCAGCACGGGGTCTGGGTATTACCCTCTTTCAGTTGGTTGGTTCATACCTGTCCTATCAAAGTAACCGGGTTCTTAGAGGATCCCAATATCATTGACTACCCTCAATCGGTCATAACTCCAGCATCGCAATCTTTTCTCGCGGCCAGAACCATCACGAGAGTTTAGCCTCAATGGGCGTAGCATACTGCTACTGTTCTAATGGCCAAGTTGTGTCATTTAAGGTTCTAAGGTTGTTGGTGCTTAACGACTCCTTGGAAGACCCATATTCTCCCCGTTTCAACACGAGGGATATCGGTACAGACCAAGGCGCCACACCAACGTAGCCACTGCTTCACCCATGTCGGTATACGCCGGACAGGTCCCTCACAGCTTATGCTACCTAAACAGGGTATCCCCAGATCCGGGTTAGGATCTATGTAACTCCGATGCAACCCACAATAGTAAAGCAAGCAATTCAGACAATTGAAAACACAGTTATGAACTATCCCTAAGGTACACCTCACTTTATAAGTTTATCCCCAGCAGAGTCGCCAGTTCTGTGATCGGTGGATCTGGAACTGACTGTTTAACGCTGGTTCGCGAAATGTCGCGGAAGCAAGAGTCGCCACCGTCTTTTATTTTCTCCAAATGGAAAGGACAAAAGCACAGAAAAATTCCTTAAAGAGATTGCTCTCGGTTCGGGAGGTAGATTATAGAAAGGGAAGGTGTTAGCACCCTTTCTATCCATGGTTATCCATGGGCTCTTAGATACTTGCTCACTTGTGTTTTCAAAAATGGTTTGTTTGCTTTTCAACTGTGGGTTTTAAAAAGTTTCTTTGAAAATTCCAGTTCGACTCTTGTATCGGTCCTCAAGAGTGTTTGAAAAAGTGCTTTCGAAAGCTTTTTGAAAAGGTGACGGTGTGAAAAGTATTTTTGATTTGTTTTTGAAATTAGAGCAAGTATCTAGAGTCGTCTACCTACCCTAAGGAATTCGTCTGTGTAAATGTCCTTAAAGTAGTGCCATCCCACCATTGAGAGGTAGGTAGCACCACCGTTGGAGGTGTTCGGGTCAATTCGAGGTTCGGGACATGGTGATCACCGGAGCAATGGGAAGACACCTTAGAAGCTACCCTCATGCCAGGTTCCCGGATCATGAGGACTTACTAAGACGTCCTCTACTCGACGACCACCTTTCGAAAGGCAACAGTGAGGCGTACCCTAGGGGTGGTGTGTGCGAATTGTGTGTCATGTTTCAGTTATTTGTCTTGTCATGTTTGTCGTGTTCTACGCTTGATTTTAATTTGTCCATTCATTCTTGCATGCGTATTTAGCAATTATAAAGTCGCGGGAAAATAAATCTACGACTATTACAAATGGCGCGGGTCCACATCGCCAAAATTAAACCGGACCCGATTTAGCGGAAAATAAATAAAGCGAAAAAATAAAAGTGCGAAAAGTAAAGTTACATGGCTTTGGGAGATTTACATAATTATAATAAGCAATATAAAATAAATGCGCAAAATAAAGGAATTAAACAAAACTAGGGCGTTGGACCCTTTTGCAAAAATAATTAAATCAATGAATTAAAATAAAAAATTAAAAATTAAATGTTTTGGTATTTTTGTGTTTTTTAAGATTTAAAAGAAAAAGGAGTTAATTGAAATTAAAAAGTGGAGGTAAAACCCTAATTCTAATTTTTTGTTAATTATTAAGAAAATATTGAAATTTGACTAATTTAACCTAAATTAATTTTTATATACAATTTACTCATGAAAATAATAAATAAAATAAGCAATATTATTACAAAAAAGGGAAAATTAAAAAAAAGATTAAGATCAACAATTAAACCTAAATTCTATATTTTTTATATTTTGTTATGAAAAGAACTAAAATTAAAAAAAAACCTAATTATACTAAATTCAATTACACAATTTATTCATGAAAATAAAATAATTAAAATAAAATATTTATTACATTTTTATCTTTTTCTGTTTTTTATATTTTGTAAAAAAAGAGAAAATTAATTAATTAAAGCAATAAAAGTAAATAACACAATAATTAAAATAATAAAAAGAAAAGAAAAGCAAACCAGGGGGGGTTCAGACCCCAGATGGAGGTATAGGCCTGGTAATTCTGGCCCATTGAGCTTTGAAATTCATTGACCTTTTGGATTAAGCGTGACATGTTGACCTACATCCATGGTATGTCTCCAATCTGAACCCTTGACTAGACCTCCTGGGACACGTGTGCGCTGATCCCTGAGCGTGCATGATGACCCTTGGCGTGAGTGCTACACAGGAGTGGTTAATGAAAAATAGCATGGAAATTTGCCAGACCTGGGACTTGAACCCAGGTCTTGAAGGTTGCGTGCGTTAGTACCTGCCAGCGGAGCCATGTGATTTACATTTAATATATATTAACGCGTAAACAATATAAATGGATACAATGCATTAGTGGAAAGAAAACGCGCCAAATTCAAACCAACAAATCGCTGGTTGACACGATATCATCTTCATCCTGTTCCTGTAATATTAAACGCATAGGCGACGGTTTTTGAGCGTGGCCTAAAGCTAGCTTCCAGAAAATAGCGATTAGGTCATATCCAAATATAAATTAGGCGCGATGGTCCAGATTGCTTCGTCCAGATGCGTTGATTGCAATGGCATAGGTTTGGAATCCTAATTTTACTTGGTTTGGGAAACCCCAATTTTGTAACCTGCAAACCCTAAGATTTCAAACATGGCGTAATCTTGTATGATCAATAAAAACGCAATTAAACACCACAGTTAGCTTTAGAACTTCACAAGGAATAAGAATCAACAAATAAAAATGCAAAAAGATGCTTGAATGATGCTATACAATTTCAAGATTTTTGTTTTGCGGTTTGAGTTCTTGATACCAATTCAGGATGTTTTGCCTATTGTTTGTGATAGGTACACGTTCAATGAAGCTTGAGGATGATGATAGAACGAGAATTGAAGCTTGAATTGACCTAGAACCTTGATTTCAGATTTCAGTTATAAGGCAATTTTCTCAAGTCTGTATGTTGGTTTCCTGCGCAGCTTGCCGTCTCTTTGGCTTAGGGTTGTGATCAGGTACTTGTATGGAAGCTATTAGGTCAACAATTTTCAACAAAAATCTCTTGCAATTATGGATTGAAGATTTGATTTTTTTCCATTATACTTTCAATCTCTTTCACATGGTTTTTGTGCAAATCATATCCAATTCAATCCAATTCTTCCTAATCAGCATGTGCACGAAATATTGACCTTGAAAGGTGTACAAAAAGATTCATTAGGTCAATTTAGATATTTTCTATGTATTTAAATAATTTAAATGAATTAATATTAATATAAATTCAAATAAATAATTAAAAAATAAGAAAATACTTCCCTTTGGGCCTAATGGTCGTGCATAGGCTTGGAATGAAGAAACTTGGAAGAAAAATGGGCCCATTTGCATTTTTAGGCCTTTTGCATCAATGTTGACTTTTCAAAATTCCCAAAAATTTCCCAACTTCCACAAGGCATAACTTGCTCAATTTTTAAGCCTTTCACATGTTCTTGGACATTTTGGAAAGGTCTTTGAGTCCTTTAACCAATGCCTTTGGTCCCATGTCATTTTGATTTACCAATCTCAAGTTATGGTCTTTGACTTAAAGTCCCTTTTTGTTGACTTTTGAAAATGACCTATAATGTTGAAATTGATAACTTTTTGTGAGAGCATTTCTTGGACTTGAAGTATGAAGATGAGTTGTAGGAAATGTCTTTATCTTCAAAATGAGCTTTGGATGGAATTTTTCTGATAATCCATGTGAAAGTTATGCCTTGGTCAATTTCAGTTGACTTTTTCAGCTGTCCAAATATAGCAACTTTTGCATCTTTGATGATTTCTGAGCCAAATTTTGAGAATCATGATCAAGCATTGATCAAATGATGTTTGTGGCTTCAAAATGATATATTGACCAAAAATTTGAACTTTTGACTGTCAAATGACCATTTTGCCCCTACAGTTGACTGTAGTGCAATCTAGGGTTTTGACTGTGCAATTTTGAGCTGAATGCCTTGAAACTAGACATGAGGATTCTTGACCATCTTTGTAGGCATATGAGACTTGATTGGGCCTTTGAAAACTTCCAATTCTTGATCAGAACACAAACCCTAGTTTTGACTGTATGGGAAGCTGTTGAGCTGCATAACCCTTGGGGAATTTTGTGACCTTGACTTGGTAATTTCTTGATGAATATGGGAGGGCAAATTTTGGGGTACAACAATAGGTATGATTGGTTCTTTATTGTACTTGACGGCAAGTCGTCCTGACATCATGTTTAGTGTTTGTCTTTGCGCTCGCTTTCAAGCAAATCCAAAGGAATCACATCTCATGGAAGTTAAAAGGATCATGAAGTATCTTAAAGGAACAATCAATGTCGGCCTATGGTATCCAAAAGGTAGTACTTGCACTTTAATTGGTTATTCTGACGCGGATTATGCAGGTTGTAAAACTGATCGTAAAAGCACAAGTGGTACTTGTCACATTATTGGAAATGCATTAGTATCATAGGCTTGTAAAAAGCAAGCATGTGTTGCTCTTAGTACGGCCGAAGCAGAATACATAGCAGTGGGTAGTTGTTGTGCACAAATTCTTTGGCTCAAGCAACAACTCCGTGATTACGGACTTGATCTCGGATGCATTCCTCTTCGATGCGACAATACAAGTGCTATCAATATTACAAAGAATCCGGTCATGCATTCAAGAACTAAACATATAGATATTCGACATCATTTTCTCCGTGATCATGTACTTAAAGGAGATGTCGAAGTCAATTTTATGGATACTCATAACCAACTCGCAGATATCTTCACTAAACCGCTTGCTCGAGAACCTTTCTTCAAAATCCGAAGAGAACTTGGTATTTTGGATGAAGGTGATATCTAATGTTTCTCTTAAAATGCACGTCTTAATTCTTTTATATGTTTTTTTTTACGTCTTAATTTTTATATGAATTTATTTCACTCTTTTTCCCCATCCTTTTTGATGTTAACAAAGGGGGAGAAGAATATGCATGTGTGTTGTTGTGTTTCAAAGAAATTGCAGGCCCACATAAAATATCAAACTCACTCCAAAATTCAAAGAATCATGGACTTAGGGGGAGCCTTGCATTTGCTCAACATGTTTGCTATACAAAACAATATAAACATTTCAAGAAATCATTTTCAAGACTTGGTTGTCATCATCAAAAAGGGGGAGAATGTAATTGCAAGCTTCTCAAGTCATATTTAAAGCATGTGTTTTGATGAAGACAACATGGACATCAACATTCAAAGGATGTGCAAAAAGCTTATCAACATCAAATAAAAGTCTTGAAGATTATTGAAGAATTATTGAAGAATCATTAAATGTCAAATGGTATAAATAATTCTTAAAATCTTGAATATAGATGTTCACAATATGCATTCATCAACATATACATATTTCATAACTTTAACATCAAGAAAACTTTGTTTGAAATATCTTTCAAAAAGTATTTTTGAAAATAACCCTTTAGGAACCGGTTCCTCCCTAACAGGGAACCGGGTTCCAGAATTTCTCAAAAAACATGTCCCTGGTTTTTGTACCAGGAACCGGGTTGTACCAATAGGGGAACCGGTTCCTGCGTGATATTTTTGAATTCCAACTTATAACGTTCACTAAGAACCGGGTTCTGTCAGTGTCGAAACCGGTTCCTAGCGAACCAGTGCAGCTTTTATTTTGTTTTTTAAACATTTTTCAAGTGGTATCTTTTCATGAATGCATTGCAACTTTTCATATGAATTGGCATGAATGAAGAGGTTCTTATGACTTTATAAAATGCAGATTTTCTTATTTCAAAAACAATGCTTCAATTTTCAAATTAACAAAAACCTTCTTCAATAAACAATTTTTCATCATTCGCATTTTGAATTTATACTTTCATGTGTTCATAATTTTGTGAAACTTGCCATATACACTTTCATTATCATTACAAGTTTCATACATACATTGTGAACATTTATATACATTGTTGAGAATTGTTTTTATCTTGAAGAAGAAGATCAATTGAAGATTGATAAAGCTCTCCATATACTTCAAACTAAATCATTGTATTACTTAAAGAAATTATTCCCTTACTATCCAGGATTGTTGGAAGTAAGTGTTGTGATTTGAAGAGGATTGTTCTTCATTCACATTAGTGTTTGTTTGGTCTTAAAGGTGTTAAGAACCTTTGATCACCCTATAGGTTAGATAGTAAGCATAGGCTGTACAATCATTCTAACTATAGTGAAATCTCTTTCGTGTTAGAAAGGGGACTGGAGTACTCTCGGATTGTGAGGGGAACCAGGATATATCACCGTGTTCTTTACTTTTCCGCATTTATCGCTTTCATCACCATAATCAGGAAAAGATAAAGATATAATCAAAATCTTCAAACACTTAACCAAAAATTACCACCAAGCATTCTCATAAAACCGAATAAATTTTTATAAGACCTAATTCACCCCCCCCCCCCCCCTCTTAGGCACTCTGAGACTTACAATTGGCATCAGAGCAAGTTATAGGTAACTTGTTCCTAAAGATCCAGAATGGCTTCCGCAAATCATCAACCAGTTTTCAGAGATGGTGGTAGTAACAACAAGCCTTCTCTATTTTATGGTGAATATTTTGACTTCTGGAAAATACGCATGAAGGCGCATTTAGAAGCACAAGGAGAGGAAGTATGGGATGTTGTTGAAAATGTTCCATTTATCCCAATATCAGTAATCAATGGCATTGGTTCTGCAAAGCCCAAAACTGCATGGGACGACGATGATAAAAAGAAAGTTCTCTATGACAAAAAGGCAATAAACCTTCTTCAAGGTGCACTCAGTATGGACGAATTTTTCCGTGTCTCGAACTGCAAGACAGCAAAATAAATATGGGATACCCTGGTTCAAACTCATGAAGGAGCGGCTGAAGTAAAAAGATCAAGGCTAAATACCTTGAGTCAAGAATATGAACTATTTCGAATGCAGCCCGGAGAATCCATTCTTGACTTACAAAAGAGATTTGTGCATTTGACAAATCACTTAAATGCTCTTGGTAAAACCTTGACAAATGATGAACTCAACTTGAAAATCCTTAGATCATTGACTAGGGAATGGCAACCAAAGGTAACGGCAATCTCGGAAAAGAAGAGTCTCTCCGCAATGACTTCCGCTACATTATTTGGAAAACTTCAAGAATATGAAACGGAACTCGGTAGACTTGAAAAACATGAAAATTTAGAGAAAAATCCAAAGGCATTGCCTTGAAAGTTGATTCAAAGGAAAGTCAAGATAAAGATGCATCGGAGGAAGATGAAAACTTCTTGCTTCTTGTAAAAAGGTTAGGAAAATATTTTGGTCATAAAAATAATCTTCATAATGCTAACTTTGTCAAGAGGAAGAAATTTTATAATCATAAAGATAAAGAAGCCTCTACATCAACACAAGATGTCACATGTTATGAATGTGGAAAGCAAGGTCACATAAAGCCGGATTATCCAAAACTCTCCAAGAAAAATGGATTCAAAGGCAAAAAGGAGTTCAAGAACAAAAAGGCTTATGTTGCATGGGAAGATAATGAGATAAGTTCTTCATCCGATTCGGAAAGCGAGGAATGTGCAAATCTAGCATTAATGGCTTCACATCACTCCGAAGATGAAGAAGAGATTAGTAATGAATTTAATCTTTTTGATGATGATGTTCAAGATGTTATTGATGAACTCTTGAAAGAATGAAAAAGTTTATACAAAAAGGTGTCTGTTGTACCCCAAAATTTTCCCTCCCATAATCTTCAAAGTTTTGACAAGAATCATCCACAAATGGTTCAAGTCTACTCAAGGGCTACACAGTCAACCATCCTCCTAAGCCAGTCAAATTAGGGTTTTGGTTCTTGCAAGTTGAGATTTTCAAGGGCTCAATCAAGTCCCATATGCTCATAAACATTGTCAAGCACCTACATGTCAAGTTTCAAGGCTTACAAGGTCAAAATGCACAGTCAAAAGTCCCATTTGCTCAACAGTCAACTGTAGGGGCAAAATGGTCATTTGGCAGTCAAAAGTAAAAATTTTTGGTCAACATCTTATTTTGAAGCCACAATCATCATTTGGTCAAGTCTTGACCATGATTTCACAAGAATGGCTCAAAAATCATCAAGGTGTCAAAAGTTTCTATTTTTGAACAACTGAAAAGTCAACTGTAACTTGACCAAGGCATAACTTTTTCATGGTTCATCAGAAAAATCCCATCCAATGCTCATCTTGAAGGGGAGGACATTTCCTACAACTCATCTTCACATTCCAAGTCCAAGAAATGCTCTCACAAAAAGTTATCAATTTCAACATTATAGGTCATTTTCAAAAGTCAACAAAAAGGGACTTTAAGTCAAAGACCATAACTTGAGATTGGTAAATCAAAATGACATGGGACCAAAGACATTGGTTAGAGGACTTCAAGACCTTTCTAAAATGTCCAAGAACATGATCAAAGCTTAAAAATTGAGCAAGATATGCATTGGAGAAGTTGGGAAATTTTTGTGAAATGGCCAAAATCATTCATCCTTGAAATTTCATTTTTTTGACAAAAGGGGCCCACTTTTTCCACTTGAATCAGTTTGGCCATGCTTCCCACGTGTCCCACCTTTTATTTCAATATTTAAAATTATTTTTTTTCATTTTTATTAGATTTTTTTTGGATTTAATTCATTTTAAATCCTTTAAAATCAAATAAAAATCAAAAAGGTTAATTAAGGGGGATATTTGGTTTTGATTAGCTTTGAATCACCATCAAGCATATTCCAAATTCGTGCAAAAGGCCAAATGGAGCAAGAATTCAAAATTGGCTCAATAATGGAAAGTTTGTTAATGGAGTTATGTCAAAATCTTAAAGCATGAATGCATGGTATTATGGGCCTTAATGCTGATTGGAATCACTTACATAACCTAGATACAAACTATCACAAAGAAATTGGGACGAGGGAGAGAGGCAGCAGAGAGAGAATTCTTTTTTCAAAACTCCAAAGAATTGCACCAAGATCGAATTCAAGGGCTCAACCATCCACAAGACTTCCCACCCATCCTATCGTGATCTACAGGTAAAATAAGGTATAAACACACCCTTTTCACATAACCATGCAGACTGAAACTGTAGATACATGAACATTCACTTTGCAGAATTTCCATGGATCGTATTTGCACTTATGGCTTGATTTAATCCCTACTGACCATACCTTTGAGTTCCAGTGGATGTTCAGAACAGGTTTGGACCATCGCTTGGGGTCTTTAATGGCCAAAGTATAGATCACCATGGCTAGGGTTCAGATTATGTGGAGTTTCGTTTTGATGGGAATAGGAAACATTAAACCATGAAAACATCACCATGAGGATCGCCATACCCTAATCATTTGATCTGGCTATTTTTTTTGCTTCAATTTCATTGTTTTCGCAGGTTTTCAGAATCTCCCTCGCCGGAGAAGACGACCGGAGCACTGCTCCGGCGTCATTGACTTTGCTTGACTCGGTTTGACGCAGGCGTGGCTTTTTCCTGTGTTTTGATTGGCCATTCAGGTTGTTGATTCAATTACTTAAAGCTGACTGGGCTTAGTGGATTCCATGTGCTTCCAGCTTCAATCCATACCATGCGCTTGTGAGATCCAGCCGTCAGATTGCCCCCTGATCCAAATCCAACGTCTCATGTACATTCCTCCATCGTGGGCGTTAGTCAAAGCAGGCATATGGAATTGGAGAAAGTCAAAGGAGGCCTTCAGCGTTTGGGCTCAGCTTTGCCATCCACACCTCCCTTTTGCTACAAAAACCAGGCCCATTTCCTTTTTCCCCTTGAATTTTTTTCTTTTCTATTTTATTTTAATTTATTTAATTTGCTTTTATTAACAAAAATTAATTTTCTTTTTATTTCAAAAATCACAAAATATTCTTACCCAAATAAATTTCAGACTTTTCTTTTTTTTCTAAATTTAATTAATTAATTAGGTTTTTTTTTTAATTCTAGGAAACTCTAAATTATTTTTTGTAATATTAAAATTGATTAGACTTAATTAGGTTCTAAATACTAATTTAATTAGTTTTACTTCTTAAAATAATAAAAAAATCAAAAACATGCCATAACATATTTTAATTATTTAATTTATTAACTTAATTTAGTTCTTTAATTTAGGCTTAATTTCCTTCTTAATTTTAAAACTCAAAAATACAAAAAAATAATTATTCTGTCATTAAATTAATTCAATTTAATATAAAAACTCAAAAAAATCAGAAATCACAAAAAATGAAAAAAATGTTTTATTTAATTTAATCCATTAATAGTTTAATTTTTGTAAATAAATTTCATAATCAATTTAGTTTTAATTTTAGGTTTTAACTTTAATGCATTTTTTTTAATAAATTAAAAACAATTTAGAACTAGAGTTATTTAACTTTTAATTCCAATTTAATTTTCTTTAATTTCATAAATCCAAAAACATCCAAAAAATAAGTTCTTTTCTTTATTTAATTATTAGTTAATTTCTTAATTTCAACATTTATTTCTTTAAAGGGTCCGACGCCCTCGCATTCGATTATAATTTCTTTTCGCGCGTTTATTTTATTTCTTTTATGAATGTAATGTATTTGCCCCAAAGTCCTGTAATAGTTAATTAGGCATTTACTTTCTGCATTTTATCGGGTCTTGGTTTAATTTGGCGATGTAGACTCGCGCCTTTGTAATAGCGTAGGACCTTTATTTTTCCGCACTTTAAATTCCGCACCTTTTAACTGTTAACTATCACATGAAAGAATGTATGCCAAAAATAAAAACAAAGCGTAGCTCACCAAATACATGACAAGACAAATATAATTGAAAATGACACACAATTCACACACCACTCCTAGGGTACGCCTCATTGTTGCCTTGCCCCTCGAAACGTGGTCGTCGAGTACAGGACGTCTTAGTGAGTCCTTATGTTCCATTGATCTAGTTGCCTCGAATAAGTTGCCTCGGAACGGTCGCCTCGGAATAAAAAGATCAATGGCATAAGGGTAGCTTCTAAGGTATCTTACTATTGCTCGGTGACCACCATGTCCCTAATCCTCGAATTGACCCGAACACCTCCAACGGTGGTGCTACCTACCTCTCAATGGTGGGATAGTACTATCTAAAGGACATTAACACAGCCTAATTCCTTAGGGTAGGTAGATGACTCGTAGATACTTGCTCTAATTCAAAACAAATCAAAACTTCTTTTCACACCAACACTTTTCAAAAAGCTTTCAAAAACAACTTTTCAAACACTCTTGAGGACTGATACAAGAGTTGAACTGAAATTTTAAACGAAACTTTTTCAAACCCACTCACACTTGAAAAGCAAACAAACATTTTGAAAACACAATGAGCAAGTATCTAAGAGCCCATGGATAACCATGGATAGAAAGGGTGATAACACCTTCCCTTTCTATAAATCTACCTCCCGAACCGAGAGCATATCTCATAAGGAATTTTTCTGTGCTTTTGTCCTTTCCTTGTTGGAGAAAATAAAAGACGGTGGCGACTCTTGCTTCCGCGACATTTCACGAAACCAGCGTTAAATAGTCAGTTCCAGATCCACCGATCACAGAACTGGTGACTCTGCTAGGGAGATCTTATAAAGTGAGGTGTACCTTAGGATAGTTCATAACTGTGTTTTCAATTGCTTTGACTTGTTTGCTTTATTATTGTGGGACTGTCTTGGAAGTTCTATAGATCCTAACCCGGATCTGGGGATACCTTCTTAGAAAGTAGCAACAAGGTTGTGAGGGAACTGTGCGGGGTATACCGACATGGTTGAAACAGTCTGCTACGTTGATGTGGCACTTTGGTGTGTACCGGTAACCCTTGAGTTTAGTCAAGGAGAGTACGGGGCCTCCATGTGGTGTCGTGAAGCATCAACTGACCTTAGGAACCTTAATTGAACCATCTTGGCCTCTTTAGGGTAGTGATATAACTGACTTTGGTGCAGTCCGAGGTTGGTTGATACTCGATACTACACCCAATTGAGGGTTGCTTTCCTGGGATATTTCGGTCGCCAGTTCAGTGGCTAAATCGAAACGATGAACAATGAAAGCAATCCAGTGATATTGGGACCCTTAGAACCCGGTTACTTCTGATAGGAAAGGTTGAGCCCACCAACTTCAAGAGGGTAATACCCAGACCCCATGCTGGCCTAAACTCTAAGGGCTTCTCTTGTGTGACTTGTGTGCCTTCCAACTTGACTACTTGTTATCTGACATTTGAGTTTTCTTGCAGGTCTTGTTTATAGTCCTTAATTGGGACTCATAACAGGGTTACTGAGTTTTCTTGCAGGTTTTGTTTATAGTCCTTAATTGGGACTCATAACAGGGTTACTGAGTTTCTTGCAGGTTTTGTTTATAGTCCTTAATTGGGACTCATAACAGGGTTACTGAGTTTCTTGCAGGTTTTGTTTAGAGTCCTTAATTAGGGACTCATAACAGGGTTTACCCACATTACCCCATGCATCATGACATCATACCATTGCATGCATCCTACATAAATACTAACCCATTTCAAGGATCCCAAAGGCTTGTGATGCAGGTCATGATGAACCAACTGTCCAGCAAGGGGCAAAGGGGATTTATTTTCCTCTAGACAAGGTTGTCAGGGGCTATGACCCACTGGATATGGTGAGCCTTGACCCTTGAAGAAGGACTCTCGACAACATGAAGTTCCTTCAATCAAGTTACCAGTTTCCAACTCTAACAATTTTCTTGTTCACCCTGCGAGATCCTTGAAAACATTACATGCATATCAAACATGTCATTGCATTACAGGTACTCCTTTGACAGGTCACTTACCTTCGTCGCTGCTTATTTCAGCAATGGCTTCCCAACAAGATAACCAGGGTCTTCGTGCTCAAGAGACTCAGTTCAGGGAGATCTTCGTAAGCCTATCCAAGGGGCAAGAAGAGTTAAGAACACTCCTCATGGGGAATTTGGCCAAGAACAGTGCTGAAGATGACAAGGATGAACGGCTGAAACGTCTGCAAGCTGAAGTAGATACATTGAAAACCCATATGCTGGGGAAAAGGGCTCTCATCCAAGATCTAGCTCGGGAGCAAGAAGAGTTGAGGACCATGATCAGTCAGCTCCACCAAGAGAGACACCATATGAAGCAACCTGCCCAAATCAGGGACCAGGTCTTTGATCAGCTTCCAAGAGGACAAGAACCTGGCATGGTGAAGAATAGAACTCTCCAAATTGCTACTACCTCACAGGTCCAACTACAACCTCGCCCAGAGCAACAGGTTGATCTGAGTAGGCCAAGCAGGTCCAAGAGGCAGTTCACCCAGCTCAACATGCCTTTGTTTCAAGCAGTGCAACACCTGCTGAGGTTGAATCTGATTACATTAAGGGCTCCTCCCTGGAACCCCAACATCTCTGCTCCTAACTATCATCCCAACAAAAGGTGTGCATATCACTCTGATAGTCCTGGACACGACACTGCCGACTGATGGGCTCTGAAGAACAAGGTCCAGGATCTGATTAATGAAGGAGTAGTGGATTTCACCCAAGTGGGTCAAGCTGAGGTCTTCTGCCATCCCTACAAGATGCACCAGTTGAAGTAACAAGTCCTGAGACTAGAAGACTTTTGTTCATTAGAATTTTTCAAGTTGTAATTTTCTTTTGATTGTTCAAACATTTGTTCATGTTAAACATTGTTATTTCATTAATGCATCGCATATGTCTGTTTTGAAGCAATATATTTGTATTCACTATATGCAAATTATTTTCATATTTTTTTTGGTGATCAACGCTCGATTAATAATTCTAAGCCTCTTGAGGGAGGATGACGAAAACGATACCACGATCCTTACAGTATGCTTTTGAACAGACCCCACTGATGAGGTACAGGCATTGTTTCAATCCCTAAACACTGGAGTTATAAGGAAGATAATCCCTCGTCAACCCCTATGAGCCAAAGAAGTAGGAGTTTTTCTTTTCGAAAATTAAAACCCTTTATCATAACCTGGGGCAGGGTAGTTCTCTCAGTTGATCCAAGTGCATAACAAATGGCACCAAAGAGGTCCTTATAAAAAAAAAGAAGACAGTGATGATTCCGAATAATCATAAGGATAGGCAGTCATTATATCTCAAAAAATAAAAACCCAATAAGTCAAAACCTACGAAGGAGACTTACAAAACTGGGGCATCCCGCTGACTGTAATCACAAAAGAAACAGTTCAGGCAAAATTTAGGGATAACGAAATCAAAAAGAAAGAGGTCATACAAACCCTCAACAAAAACAAAAATGACTGCCTATCCATAATAAATCATCAATATCTGAACCATCATTGGAACATCAGGACAAAGACTCAAACAAGGTCTAACGCACGATCAACTGAGTTTAGGTTTGAAGAACATCACGAAGAGCGGGTGGGTACAAATAAATTTGAGCCTTTATCCTTTGTTTTTTGAACCGTGAACCAAGCCACGTTATAACCCTTAAAAGTCCTAGCTGGAGCATGGGTTAGTTCGAAAGCATATTGTTACAAAGGTATCCTGACTCCTTAAGGCTTGCTATAAAATATTGAGTTGACATCACATTTTACAAAATTTACTGGTTTTACTGAAAAATGCATTTTTCAAAAACTTCAAGACAGACATAAGCTTTGCATTTTTGACATAACTCTGTTTGCGTATGACCTTTTGTTTGAACAACATAGAAGTTCGCACGAAGAATGTCTAACGAACAAAAGCACTTCCAATCAAGGGGCAGACATGATCATAGGCTACCATCTGGGGCAGTTAAGTCAAGATTCAGAGAATCTCTCGAAGGCCAAATAGCCTGGGGAAAATCTCCGCCTGGGTCACTTGGGGCACTCCAGCAACGAATCTTTCCTGATAAAACATCTTCTGGGGCATGACAGAACACTTCTAACAGGGGCAACTCCCTACATTCTGAGAGCGTAGACATAGTCGAAAAAAATACTACGCATAAACAAAGACCCGCTAGGTCAACTGGCCTAGGAAAAAATAAGGGCTTCCCGGCGAACCAAAAGGGTTCGGGCAAAAATAAGGGATGAAAATGAAAAATTTGTACACCCGGCAAGTCGAAAACCTGAAAAGGCAGCTTGGGCAAAAATGGGTATCCCGGTGGACTGAAAACCCGAAAGGGCGGTCCAGGCAAAAGTTAGGGATCAAAAGCGTACGACTATGTCCTATCATCTTGTCACCTGCCTACCAGAAGAAGGTTTGTCCATCAACAACTATCAGCACCTCACAGGTCTTCCTCTCCCACCTCAGAAACAGGGGCAATGATGAGTTGTCCAAACGATTTAATTGCTCTGTCCACCAAGGTATCAAGGTAGGTTCAGCTGAAGAACATAACCGGTATATCTTAAATCCCCAGAGAGCGAGTCAACAAGTCAATACACTCTCCCCAAACAGAGTTAGACCACTGTCAGCTTTAAAGAAGTTGGGTATCCTCCAGCAGATCTCAACATTCCCCAGCATAATCATACAGATTTTCTTAACAAGCATCCCCGACAGTCTTGATCTAAGATTGTTCCCCGGCGGTATACCAGACATACAGCGGAGCCACTTCCCCAGTACATATCAAATAAATTTCCCCAAGAGAGTCCAATCAAGATTTCCCCAGGAAGGTTTGAATCATCTCCCCAGAAGGAAGCTTATCCCCAGTAGATTCTGGAAGCTTGCCACCCACAGAGCACGAACGCGTCTCCCGGCTTTATTCAAAGGTTATTTCCCTACCAGGATATAACTGGGTTATCCTCAGCCAAAAGCCACGGAAAGATCGTCCTCGGCAAAGTCTCCTCATCCCCAGCGAAATCTATTAACACTTCCAACATAACAACGGTATCCCCAGCGAAGTTACCGTCAACATCCCAGCAAAGTACCTCTCTTCCCACAGAGTATTGTTCCCCAGCAAGGTAGCTAGAGTAATCATCTCCCCGCAGAGTAATCCATTCGCCAAGTTTATTCCCCAACGGAGTTATCTTCTCCTACCGGTATTCTTGCAACTATCATCCCCAGCGGAAACAACAAAGCACTATTCTCCAACATCAGCCCAGGATGTGACTTCCCGGCACCCGTCAAGGATTTACCTTCCTAGACAAAAACATACATTCATAAACATCACATACATCATGATACATACATGAACGCATCGCACAATCTTATTTACGTTGAGAACATCATTGCTTGATCCATATCATGCATTGCATATGACTGACCTTTACCTTTCAAGAAAGATCCAGTTAAGCTCTCAGCTATATTCCAAGACTTTAGTCTGGTTCAGTTAAATCAATTCCTAAAGATTTTCCTGATGAAGACTCAGTTGAAGATTCCAATACCTTGTCTGGTTCAGTTAAATCGACTCCTAAAGATTTTTCTGATTCTTATCCAGTCAAAGGCCTTCTCTGGTCCAGTTAAATCGATTCCTAAAGATTTTTCTGATGAAGACTCAGTTGAAGATTCCAAGACCTTACCTGGTTCAGTTAAATCGACTCCTAAAGATTTTTTTGATTCTTATCCAGTCAAAGGCCTTCTCTGGTCCAGTTAAATCGATTCCTAAAGATGTTTCTAATGAAGACTCAGTAGAAGACATCCAAGATTCTCTCATCGTTACTGTTGAGGTAGTAATCACCCCAGATTCTCTCATCGTTACTGTTGAGGTAGTAATCGCCCCAGATTCTCTCATCGTTACTGTTGAGGTAGTAATCGCCCCAGATTATCTCATCGTTACTGTTGAGGTAGTAATCGCCCCAGATTCTCTCATCGTTACTGTTGAGGTAGTAATCGCCCCAAATTCTCTCATCGTTACTGTTGAGGTAGTAATCGCCCCAAATTCTCTCATCGTTACTGTTGAGGTAGTAATCACCCCAGATTCTCTCATCGTTACTGTTGAGGTAGTAATCACCCCAAATTCTCTCATCGTTACTGTTGAGGTAGTAATCGCCCCAGATTCTCTCATCGTTACTGTTGAGGTAGTAATCGCCCCAGATTCTCTCATCGTTACAGTTGAGGTAGTAATCGCCCCAGATTCTCTCATCGTTACTGTTGAGGTAGTAATCGCCCTAGATTCTCTCATCGTTACTGTTGAGGTAGTAATCACCCCAGATTCTCTCATCGTTACTGTTGAGGTAGTAATCACCCCAGATTCTCTCATCGTTACTGTTGAGGTAGTAATCGCCCCAGATTCTCTCATCGTTACTGTTGAGGTAGTAATCGCCCCAGGTTCTCTCATCGTCCCGTTGAGGTAGTAACCATCCTTGATTCATTCATCACTGTTTGAAACCCCAGACTCGATTCCTGTATCTCGCCAGGGCACGTCTGAAGAGTTCGAAGATCTGATTCCTGTATCTTGCCAGGGTGTATCTGTTGACGACTACAGTACCAGACTCGATTCCTGTATCTTGCCAGGGCACGTCTGAAGAGTTCGAAGATCCGATTCCTGTATCTTGCCAGGGTGTATCTGTTGACGACTACAATACCAGACTCGATTCATGTATCTTGCCAGGGCACGTCTGAAGAGTTCGAAGATCCGATTCCTGTATCTTGCCAGGGTGTATCTGTTGACGACTACATTACCAGACTCGATTCCTGTATCCTGCCAGGGCACGTCTGAAGAGTTCGAAGATCCGATTCCTGTATCTTACCATGGTGTATCTGTTGACGACTACAGTACCAGACTCGATTCCTATATCTTTCCAGGGCACGTCTGAAGAGTTCGAAGATCTGATTCCTGTATCTTGCCAGGGTGTATCTGTTGACGACTACAGCACCAGACTCGATTCCTGTATCTTGCCAGGGCACGTCTGAAGAGTTCAAAGATTCGATTCCTGTAACCAGCCAGGGCACGTCTATATAAAGAATTTTAAGGTCAACTCCTGTAACAGCCAGGTAATTATCTTTCTTTTTCAGGTACGCAAGTTCTCGCTAAGGAAACTCTTACGCGACTCACACCTCCAGATGGCATCTATAAGCCCATCCACCCATCCATCATCTCTCCAAATGGCATCTGTAAGCCCATTCCCGCCATCGCACTGCTGATACTCAACTATGTGAGTGCAAATTTCTGGGCACTCTAGTGTTCAATCATCTTCCACCCTCGGATCACGAAAGGCATGCAAGCCAATCTACATCCTCAGGTCTAAGAAGATTGAACAGGGGCAACTGTTGTACCCCAAAATTTGCCCTCCCATAATCTTCAAAGTTTTGACAAGAATCATCCACAAATGGTTCAAGTCTACTCAAGGGCTACACAGTCAACCATCCTCCTAAGCCAGTCAAATTAGGGTTTTGGTTCTTGCAAGTTGAGATTTTCAAGGGCTCAATCAAGTCCCATATGCTCATAAACATTGTCAAGCACCTACATGTCAAGTTTCAAGGCTTACAAGGTCAAGTTGCACAGTCAAAAGTCCCATTTGCTCAACAGTCAACTGTAGGGGCAAAATGGTCATTTGGCAGTCAAAAGTCAAAATTTTTGGTCAACATCTTATTTTGAAGCCACAATCATCATTTGGTCAAGTCTTGACCATGATTTCACAAGAATGGCTCAAAAATCATCAAGGTGTCAAAAGTTTCTATTTTTGGACAACTGAAAAGTCAACTGTAACTTGACCAAGGCATAACTTTTTCATGGTTCATCATAAAAATCCCATCCAATGCTCATCTTGAAGGGGAGGACATTTCCTACAACTCATCTTCACATTCCAAGTCCAAGAAATGCTCTCACAAAAAGTTATCAATTTCAACATTATAGGTCATTTTCAAAAGTCAACAAAAAGGGACTTTAAGTCAAAGACCATAACTTGAGATTGGTAAATCAAAATGACATGGGACCAAAGACATTGGTTAGAGGACTTCAATACCTTTCTAAAATGTCCAAGAACATGATCAAAGCTTAAATATTGAGCAAGATATGCATTGGAGAAGTTGGGAAATTTTTGTGAAATGGCCAAAATCATTCATCCTTGAAATTTCATTTTTTTTGACAAAAGGGGCCCACTTTTTCCACTTGAATCAGCTTGGCCATGCTTCCCACGTGTCCCACATTTTATTTCAATATTTAAAATTATTTTTTTTCATTTTTATTAGATTTTTTTTGGATTTAATTCATTTTAAATCCTTTAAAATCAAATAAAAATCAAAAAGGTTAATTAAGGGGGATATTTGGTTTTGATTAGCTTTGAATCACCATCAAGCATATTCCAAATTCGTGCAAAAGGCCAAATGGAGCAAGAATTCAAAATTGGCTCAATAATGGAAAGTTTGTTAATGGAGTTATGTCAAAATCTTAAAGCATGAATGCATGGTATTATGGGCCTTAATGCTGATTGGAATCACTTACATAACCTAGATACAAACTATCACAAAGAAATTGGGACGAGGGAGAGAGGCAGCAGAGAGAGAATTCTTTTTTCAAAACTCCAAAGAATTGCACCAAGATCGAATTCAAGGGCTCAACCATCCACAAGACTTCCCACCCATCCTATCGTGATCTACGGGTAAAATAAGGTATAAACACACCCTTTTCACATAACCATGCAGACTGAAACTGTAGATACATGAACATTCACTTTGCAGAATTTCCATGGATCGTATTTGCACTTATGGCTTGATTTAATCCCTACTGACCATACCTTTGAGTTCCAGTGGATGTTCAGAACAGGTTTGGACCATCGCTTGGGGTCTTTAATGGCCAAAGTATAGATCACCATGGCTAGGGTTCAGATTATGTGGAGTTTCGTTTTGATGGGAATAGGAAACATTAAACCATGAAAACATCACCATGAGGATCGCCATACCCTAATCATTTGATCTGGCTATTTTGTTTGCTTCAATTTCATTGTTTTCGCAGGTTTTCAGAATCGCCCTCGCCGGAGAAGACGACCGGAGCACTGCTCCGGCGTCATTGACTTCGCTTGACTCGGTTTGACGCAGGCGTGGCTTTTTCCTGTGTTTTGATTGGCCATTCAGGTTGCTGATTCAATTACTTAAAGCTGACTGGGCTTAGTGGATTCCATGTGCTTCCAGCTTCAATCCATACCATGCGCTTGTGAGATCCAGCCGTCAGATTGCCCCCTGATCCAAATCCAACGTCTCATGTACATTCCTCAATCGTGGGCGTTAGTCAAAGCAGGCATATGGAATTGGAGAAAGTCAAAGGAGGCCTTCAGCGTTTGGGCTCAGCTTTGCCATCCACACCCCCCTTTTGCTACAAAAACCAGGCCCATTTCCTTTTTCCCCTTGAATTTTTTTCTTTTCTATTTTATTTTAATTTATTTAATTTGCTTTTATTAACAAAAATTAATTTTCTTTTTATTTCAAAAATCACAAAATATTCTTACCCAAATAAATTTCAGACTTTTCTTTTTTTTCTAAATTTAATTAATTAATTAGGTTTTTTTTAATTCTAGGAAACTCTAAATTATTTTTTGTAATATTAAAATTGATTAGACTTAATTAGGTTCTAAATACTAATTTAATTAGTTTTACTTCTTAAAATAATAAAAAAATCAAAAACATGCCATAACATATTTTAATTATTTAATTTATTAACTTAATTTAGTTCTTTAATTTAGGCTTAATTTCCTTCTTAATTTTAAAACTCAAAAATACAAAAAAATAATTATTCTGTCATTAAATTAATTCAATTTAATATAAAAACCCAAAAAAATCAGAAATCACAAAAAATGAAAAAAATGTTTTATTTAATTTAATCCATTAATAGTTTCATTTTTGTAAATAAATTTCATAATCAATTTAGTTTTAATTTTAGGTTTTAACTTTAATGCATTTTTTTTAATAAATTAAAAACAATTTAGAACTAGAGTTATTTAACTTTTAATTCCAATTTAATTTTCTTTAATTTCATAAATCCAAAAACATCCAAAAAATAAGTTCTTTTCTTTATTTAATTATTAGTTAATTTCTTAATTTCAACATTTATTTCTTTAAAGGGTCCGACGCCCTCGCATTCGATTATAATTTCTTTGCGCGCGTTTATTTTATTTCTTTTATGAATGTAATGTATTTGCCCTAAAGCCCTGTAATAGTTAATTAGGCATTTACTTTCTGCATTTTATCGGGTCTTGGTTTAATTTGGCGATGTAGACCCGCGCCTTTGTAATAGCGTAGGACCTTTATTTTTCCGCACTTTAAATTCCGCACCTTTTAACTGTTAACTATCATATGAAAGAATGTATGCCAAAAATAAAAACAAAGCGTAGCTCACCAAATACATGACAAGACAAATATAATTGAAAATGACACACAATTCACACACCACTCCTAGGGTACGCCTCATTGTTGCCTTGCCCCTCGAAACGTGGTCGTCGAGTACAGGACGTCTTAGTGAGTCCTTATGTTCCATTGATCTAGTTGCCTCGAATAAGTTGCCTCGGAACGGCCGCCTCGGAATAAAAAGATCAATGGCATAAGGGTAGCTTCTAAGGTATCTTACTATTGCTCGGTGACCACCCTGTCCCTAATCCTCGAATTGACCCGAACACCTCCAACGGTGGTGCTACCTACCTCTCAATGGTGGGATAGTACTATCTAAAGGACATTAACACAGCCTAATTCCTTAGGGTAGGTAGATGACTCGTAGATACTTGCTCTAATTCAAAAGAAATCAAAACTTATTTTCACACCAACACTTTTCAAAAAGCTTTCAAAAACAACTTTTCAAACACTCTTGAGGACTGATACAAGAGTCGAACTGAAATTTTAAACGAAACTTTTTGAAACCCACTCACACTTGAAAAGCAAACAAACATTTTGAAAACACAATGAGCAAGTATCTAAGAGCCCATGGATAACTATGGATAGAAAGGGTGCTAACACCTTCCCTTTCTATAAATCTACCTCCCGAACCGAGAGCATATCTCATAAGGAATTTTTCTGTGCTTTTGTCCTTTCCTTGTTGGAGAAAATAAAAGATGGTGGCGACTCTTGCTTCCGCGACATTTCGCGAAACCAGCGTTAAATAGTCAGTTCCAGATCCACCGATCACAGTTTCAAATCAAGAAAAAGAACTTCTAAGTTGTTTAGAAAAAATTGACACCATGACTAAAGATTTTGAACTTCAAAAACAGAATTTTAATAAAGAAAAAGAAAACTTTGCATGCTCCAAGTGTGAATCAAATGTCTTTCAAATTGTTCAATTGAAAAGAGTCATTGAACGATATGAAAAAGGACAAATAGGATTGGAAGGATTACTAAGCCAACAACGTTATCCTAATGATAAAAGGGGTCTTGGTTATGTGAATTCTAAGAAACCAAGTAACAATCCCACTGTTTTTGTAAAGGCTAGTAATAGTTCCAAACCCAAGAAAGTAGAAAAGAAGCAAGTTGTTCATAATCATCAAAAGAAAAAGGCTAATGTATCGAAAAGGAAAACATTTCCTAAGAAGAAATCTTATCCTTCTAGATATAGAAGTAACTTTGAACCTACTTGTTTTTATTGTGGTATTAAAGGCCATACACCTAATGCTTGCTATGTTAGAAACTTTAGTATAGCAAATGGGCATTATGTGTGGGTGAAAAAGGGAACTAACTATGAAGGACCCAAGGCAACTTGGGTACCTAACAAAGAATAATTTGTTTGTGTAGGTATGCTTGAAATCCACATCAAATGTTTGGTATCTTGATAGTGGATGTTCAAAGCATATGACAGGAGATGTACATCAATTTTCATATCTAGTACATAAAGCCAAAGGGTATGTCACCTATGGAGACAACACCAAAGGAAAGATTCTTGGCGTTGGAATAGTTGGCACACCTCCATCCATTCAAATTGAGGATTTTCTCTATGTTGAAGGATTAAAGCACAATCTTCTTAGCATAAGTCAACTTTGCGATAGAGGCTTCAAGATCAAATTCAACAAAGATGAATGTCTCATTATGGATGAGGCAACCAATGAGGTAAAACTCAAAGGTATAAGAACTAACAATATTTTTATGATTACTTTAGATGATTTGTCTCTGAAGGTACAATGTCTTATGGTAAACAACAATAACGCTTGGTTATGGCATAAGAGGATCGCTCACGTTCACATGGAGCACTTGAACAAATTGGTTAAGCATGACTTAGTTATTGGTCTACCAAAGATGAAGTTCATCAAAGACAAATTATGTAATGCATGCCAAAAGGGAAAACAGACCAAAACAACTTTCAAATCTAAGAATGTGGTGTCTACTACAAGGCCACTACAATTGTTACACATGGATCTCTTTGGTCCATCAAGAACAAAAAGCTGCGGAGGTAATGTATACGCTTTAGTCATTATTGATGATTTTTCTAGATATTCTTGGACTTTGTTTCTTGTGCAGAAAAGTGATGCTTTTAAAGCCTTTAAGAAGTATGCTAAGCAAATCCAAAACGAAAAATCACTAAAAATTGTATCCATAAGAAGTGATCATGGTGGAGAATTCCAAAATGCTCAATTTGAAGAATTTTGTGAAGAACATGGTATCTCTCATAATTTTTCAGCACCTAGAACTCCACAACAAAATGGAGTAGTTGAAAGAAAGAATAGGTTTCTAGTGGAACTTGCAAGAACAATGCTTAGTGATGCAAATCTTCCTAAATATTTTTGGGCGGATGCGGTTAGTACGGCATGTTATGTTGGAAATCGAGTTATCATTAGACCTATAATAAAGAAGACTCCATATGAACTCTTCAAAGGAAGAAAGCCAAATATTGCTCACTTTCACATTTTTGGATGCAAGTGCTTTGTTCTTAATAATGACAAAGATAATCTTGGTAAGTTTGACGAGAAATCCGACGAAGGTATATTTCTTGGTTATTCGCTTTCTAGTAAAGCATATAGAATTTATAATAAAAGAACTTTAACTATTGAAGAATCTATGCATGTATCTTTTGATGAAACTAACCCCTCCAAGGAGGAAGTAGTTGTTTGTGATGATGATGATCCTATAGATTTACCCCCGGAAGATCTTTCAATTGATCAAATTAAGAAATCACCGGAAAATTAAGAAAACATTGTACAACAAGATTCAAACACCAATGATCTACCAAAAGAATGGAGAACTCATAGAGACCATCCTATTGACAAAATTATTGGTGACATTAGCCAAGGAGTATCAACAAGATTGAATCTAAAAGATGCTTGCTTAAACATGGCGTTTGTTTCTCAAATTGAACCTACCAAAGTTGATGAAGCCTTAGGATATTATCAATGGATTATTGCTATGCAAGAAGAATTAAATCAATTCGAGAGAAATCAAGTTTGGGAACTTGTTCCTAGACCAAGTGGTAAACACATCATAGGTACCCGATGGGTGTTTAAGAACAAACTTGATGAGAATGGTCTAATTGTTCGAAACAAAGCAAGGTTGGTTGCCCAAGGTTACAATCAAGAGGAAGGAATCGACTTTGAAGAAACATTTGCTCTGGTTGCAAGGTTAGAAGCTATACGTCTTTTACTTGCTTATGCTTGTTCGATACAGATATTGTGGTTCACCGTCTGCCCACGAGAGAAGACTGTCCACCAATTAAACAGAAAGTCCGCCGCATGAGGCCCGACATGTCAGAAAAGATCAAAGTTGAAGTCATGAAGTAGTTCAATGCTGGATTTCTTGCTGTTACTTCCTATCCATAATGGGTTGCTAACATTGTGCATGTGCCTAAGAAGGACGGCAAAGTGAGAATATGCATGGATTACAGAGACTTAAACAGGGCTAGCCCTAAAGATGACTTTCCACTACCGCACATTGACATCTTGGTTGACAATACAGCTCAGCACAAGGTATTTTCTTTCATGGATGGATTTTCAGGTTACAACCAGATAAAAATGGCACCTGAAGACATGGAGAAAACTACTTTTGTTACACAGTGGGGTACGTTCTGCTACAAAGTGATGCCATTCGGACTGAAGAATGTCGGGACAACCTATCAGCGCGCCATGGTAGCTTTGTTTCATGACATGATACATCATGAGATTGAAGTCTACGTAGATGACATGATATCCCGATCACAGACGGAAGAAGAACACCTCAACCATCTGCAAAAGTTGTTTGTCAGGTTGAAGGAGTACAAGCTCAGATTAAAACCTAATAAGTGCACTTTCGGAGTCAGGTCCGGTAAGCTCTTGGGTTTCATTGTCAGCAACAAGGGCATCGAGGTTGATCCTGCCAAAGTCAAAGTTATACAAGAAATGCCTGTTCCTCGCACTGAGAAGGAGGTCAGAGGTTTATTGGGACGCCTAAACTACATTGCTAGGTTCATTTCTCACCTAACATCTACCTGTGAGCCAATCTTCAAGCTGTTGAAGAAAGATCAGGTGGTTAAATGGAATGATAACTGTCAAGTTGCTTTCGATAAAATCAAGGAGTATTTGTTAGAACCTCCTATCTTGATGCCTCCCGTCGAAGGAAGACCGCTAATCATGTATCTGACCGTCCTAGAGAATTCAATGGGGTGCGTACTGGGCCAACATGACGAGTCTGGCCGAAAAGAGCATGTTATTTATTACCTTAGCAAAAAGTTTACCGACTGTGATACCTGATACTCACTGCTCGAGAAAACTTGATGCGCTTTGGTATAGGCTGCTCGCCAGCTAAGGCAGTATATGTTAACTCATACCACTCTACTGATATCTAAGATGGATCCGATCAAGTACATCTTCGAAAAGCCTGCTTTGTCTGGAAGGATAGCTAGATGGCAAATGATCCTCACAGAGTATGATATACAGTACACGACCCAAAAAGCTATAAAGGGAAGTGTGCTAGCTGACCATCTGGCTCATCTAGCTGTCGAAGATTACCAATCCATGAAGTTTGACTTCCCTGGCGAAGACATTATGACATTGGACAACATCGAAGATTTCAGACCATATGACGGACCTGAACAAGGATCCCGATGGACCCTGTACTTTGATGGTGCCTCTAATGCACTTGGAAACGGTATCGGCGTGGTACTCATCTCTCCAGAAGGTTGCCATACACCTTTCACTGCTAAACTTTGCTTTAACTGCACCAACAACATGGCCGAGTATGAAGCTTGCATCTTTGGTCTCAAGGCTGCCATAGACTTGGGAATCAAATCTTTGATTGTGTTTGGAGACTCAGCTTTGTTCATCAGTCAGATCAAGGGAGAGTGGGACACTAAACATCCTAATCTCATCCCTTACAAAGAACATGTCTTAACATTGCTACCACATTTCGAGCAGATTACCTTCGAGCACTTCCCGCGAGAAGAAAATCAGCTAGCAGATGCTCTAGCTACAATGTCATCCATGTTTAAACTTAACTGGGATAATGAGGCTCCCCAAATCACCATTGAGCGAATGGACGAACCTGCACATTGTCACGAGATTAACACCGAAGAAGTAGTGGACCGACCTTGGTTTCACGAAGTTAAAAGGTATCTCGAGGCACAAGAATATCCTGAAGGAGCTTCAGTCAACAACAAAAAGTTCTTGAGGAGATTCTCAGCTAAGTTCTTCCTGAGCAACGGTATTCTGTACAAGCGCAATCATGATTGCATTTTGCTCCGTTGTGTGGACAAGGTTGAAGCTAAGCAGATCATGGCTGAACTACAGAATGATACCTTTGGCACCCACTCAAGTGGGCATACGATGGCTAAGAAGATTCTAAGGGCATGCTACTACTGGTCTACCATGGAAGCTGACTGCCATCAACATTCCAGTACTTGTCACAAATGCCAAATCTATGCAGACAAGGTACATATACCTTCAGTTCCTCTCAATGTCTTAACAGCGCCTTGACCATTCGCAATGTGGGGAATCGACATGATTGGAGAGATCAAGCCTACAACATCCAATGGACACCACTTCATCCTGGTGGCCATTGACTACTTTACCAAGCGGGTCGAAGCAGCTTCCTTCGCATTCGTCACAAAGAATATTGTTGTCTGCTTCATCAAGCAGAACCTCATTTGTCGGTACGGCATCCCCGAAAGGATCATCACTGACAATGGTACAAACGTTAACAACACTATGATCACCTTCTTGTGCGAGCAGTTCCAGATTCAACATCACAATTCATCTCCCTATCGGCCTAAGATGAACGGTGTTGTCGAAGCTGCGAACAAAAATATCAAGAAGATCATACAAAAGATGACAGTCACCTACAAGGACTGGCATGAGATGTTACCATTTTCTCTCCACGGGTATCGTACCACGACACGTACATCAACCGGGGCAACACCCTATTCTTTGGTATACATCATGGAAGCTGTTTTACCTATCGAGGTTCAGATTCCCTCCTTGAGAATCATGAAGGATGCTGGTTTGAGTGAAGATGATTGGATTCAGACCCGGCTTGATCAACTTCACTTGATTGACGATAAGAGACTTACTGTTGTTTTCCATGGTCAGACGTATCAAAAAACGGATGATCAAGGCTTTCAACAAGAAAGTCAAGCGCCAGATATATCAAGTCGGGGATCTTGTAATCAAGCGGATCATCTTGCCGCAAAGTGATCCCAGGGGAAAATGGAATCCTACCTACGAAGGACCATTTGTGATCAAAAACATCTTTTCTGGTGGGGCAATGATCTTAACCACCATGGACGGCGATGACCTGCCACACCCTGCGAACGCATACATAGTCAAAAGATACTACGCATAAATGACCCGCTAGGTTGACACACCTAGGTAAAAAAGGGGCATCCCGGTGAATCGAAAATCTGAAAGGGAAGTTCAGGCAAAAATTAGGGATAAACAAAAAAATCTGTACACCCGGCAAGTTGAAAACCCGAAAGGGCGACTTGGGCAAAAAAGGGTTTCCCGGTGGATCGACCCGAAAGGGCGGTCCAGGAAAAAGTTAGGGAATTAAAGCGTATGACTATGTCTCGTCGGATCACTTTAAGGACAATCTCTTCACGGACAAGCTCCTGGTTTCTGATCAACTCAATCATCTTCGGACGAAGCAACGAATGGACAAGATATTTGGAGTTACGAAGGCTATAGCAGAATGGGAACCCCATGGAATTTTTACACATAGCCATCTTTCTTTGTATAAATTTTTCTCATTTTTATGACAACGTCCTCTTACTAGGATGTTTGTCTCCTTTGTACAAAATACTTACACAAAGTTAATACAGAGATATTTCAAAGTGCAGAAAACTATTTGCCTTTTCTTCTTTTTACACTTGTGTTTTATTTGAAAACGTCCAATGATTTATTAATGAGCATATGCATTTGAATATAATCACTGTTTACAAATAAATGAAATGGGAAAGAATAATTACTGACAGGTTAAAAGTATAGGAAAACGTCTTTAGGCTATCCTAAGAGAAATCCCCTGCAGTACATCATCTAGATCCCCAACGGAGCTAAAGCCTTGAAATACATATCCCCAGCGGAGTTAAATTTCACAATTCCCATCAGAGTTAGCGGAGTTAAATTTCAAAATTCCCATCAGAGTTAGGCTTCAAACTTCCAATCCCCGGCGGAACAAAAACTTTGAACTACAGACCCTCAGCGAATATGAAACCTTCTTCCCCAGTCAAGTCAAATTTATAACTATAAATCCCCAATGGGAACCATTCAGTTTTCCCCAATTTCCCCAGCAAGTTAAAGCCTGGAAATCAGCCATATAATAGTTAACTTTTATCCCCAACCTAGGATAACTCCCCAGTAGAGTGGCATACAACCCAAACTCCTGAACTTTTTCCAAACATGAATAAGCTTTTTCCCTCAGAGTCCTGAACTTACTCTCCAGCAGGATAGCTACTCCCCAGCAGTATAGCTACTCCCCACAGAGTTTTTACTCCCCAACAGAATGAAGATTCTCATTCTTGATCCGCATTTGGAACGTATCTGAATTGTATCTGGAGACTGAGTCTGTATGAGCAATGGAATGGCGTCCGTGTCTGGAGCGTATCTGACAGCTTCCCTTTTGCAGTTCAACAAACATTATTGGATGGCATCTACAAGCCCATCTCCGACAAGATTCTGTCATCTCTCCAAATGGAATTTTTAAGCCCATTCCCTCAACTACATTTTGATGAGTGCAAATTTACGGGCACTCTAGTGTCCAATCATCTTTTACCTTCGAGTCGCGAACGGCAAACTCGCCAATCTAACTCTTCGGGTTCAAGAAGATTGAACAGGGGAAGCTGTTGTACCCCAAAATTTTCCCTCTCATTTTATCAAGGTTCTCCTTACAAGACTCTTTGGACTCAAGACCAGATTAGGGTTTGCTCAACTCAAGACATCTCCTTGCACTGATGACCTGAAATTAGGGTTTGAGTTTGCACAAGGATTTTTGGACTTCTAATGCCTCATGTGACTTTCATACTTCATGTTGGACCTCTAAGATTTCCCGTACCATGTTTCAAGCCTTGAATCAATTTGTTTGCCCAGTCAATTGGACAGTTGACCTAAAAATCAGTTGTATTGGGGAAAAAGTCAATTGTGGCCAATTTACAGTCAAACCTCATTATTTTTGATCCACATCAACATTATAAACTCATATGAACCATTTGATCAAGTTTGGACCACAACTTCTCAAGAAATTTGATCAGAGCATCAAAAGGGCAAAATGGTCATTTTTAGGGTTTTGACTGTAGAAGGGCAATTTTTGATTTTTTAACCTAGCCAGTGGCAAATTGGGTTCAAGAATGGTTTCAGGGATTCAATGGCATCATATTGACCTAATCACAAGGTTCAAAAGATCTCAAATGCATTGGATTGACAGATGAATTTTCCATTCAACTGATCAAAAATCAACTGTACACTGAAAAGTCAAACTTTGATTTTTTGGTCAAAATCAAGTTCTAAGGGTCATTTTTCATCAAGATGTGTCAAAACATGAAACTTGTTCACCAAGAAACCTAATTTTGAAAATTAGGTTTAAGATTGAAAAATTTCATAACTTAGAAATTTTCTAAGTTATAAAACATTTCTTATTTTTTCCCAACTTTTCCCAACTTTTTCACCATGATGCAATTGGATTCAAAGAAAACTTCCAACACGAAAGTTGTAGTCCTCCACAGAATCTACAACTTTGATTCACAAAGTTTTCCAAAAAGATACTTGGATCTCAAGTTATGATTTTGTGAATAGGGGTCCATGAAACTTTTAACTTAGTGAAATTTTGCCCTAGTTTAGGCAGGATTTTGACCTATCTTCATGGCAACTTTTCACATAGTTCCAAATGGAATCTCAAAATTCATTTCAAATATGGATTGTAGAGCATGTTACAAGCTTTCCAAAATATCCAAGAACTCTCCAAGATCATTTATGGTTATGGAGAATCGAAAGAATGAAAATGGTCATTTCTCACTTTTGTCCATGGCATTTTTCACATTGGCACAAGTTGCAAATCAGTTTGGATCATGCTTGTACTTGTTTTACAGGTTCTAATCTCTTCTACACTCAAAAATTAAATGCAAATACAATGGTTAATGGCATTGTTTTGATCTTTGAAGCTTTGTAAAAAGGTTTAATCCTAAAATGGCAAAAAGGCAACATTGCTACTTTGATAAAGCATGCTTTATGTCATTTTGTTTATCTTGAGCATTGAACCCAATTTTTGCAGCAAACAAAGTCCATGAATATCAGGCAATTGGTACAAACTATGTGCAGGCCTTGAGCTAGCCTGTACAGGCTTTCGCATAGTCACTTCCTACCTTTTCTTCTAAAACAAGCAATTGTGCAAAAAGTCCACAACTTGAAAATCTGATAAAACCAAGTCTTGCAACATTTTCAAACAACCTAAGCATATTGTACCAAGCCAGAAAAAATGAATTGCCAAGCTTCCAAACACCCAAAACACAAAAACGCCAACTTCTGCCCAAAACAGGGCAAGCTCTGCAGAACTTAAGCCAAAACAAATTTGCCTCGTGCGTTTTCCTTGAAACCACTTCAAACACATTCAATACAATACACCTAAACTGTCCAGGCCCTTACTTTGCAACTGTAACCTCATTTTCACACTTCACCATTTTCATTTTGAAGCTTTGTAGGTTGATTTCTACAAGGAGATTCAAGCCATTTCAAAGCAAGCTAAGCATTGGGAAAGGTCAAGGGAACTTCAGGCAAGCTAACACAACCTTCAGGCCTCACTCACAACTCCTACATTGCCATATTCGAACTTGACTGAAACAGGTATTTCTCAAGATTCTAACTCCTTATTTAGGCATCATTAAGCTTAGGTTTGTGAAGCAAAAATGTAGTCTCTAAGTTGCTTGAGTCGTACATATGCATAGCTTCCATTTATATTAATTGAGCTAGAAGAATTTGGGTGATGAACTTGTTGAAAATTTTAGGTCAAAAATTAAGGATGACAAAATTCTCTCTGGTTTCTTAGAGTTAGATCAAGTTTTTTATATCATTGAAATCGTGAGTTAACAAACAACAAGTTTCATGTTGCAAGATTTCTTTTTTAAGCACGTATGCAAGAGTTACAGTTTGAACAAAGGCGCGCGCATTTTTTTGTCTGAAGGACAGGGATGAAGTGAAGTGGACTTGGGCCTGGCTTGTTTGACTTTTGACATCCTCCATTCTGTTATTTGCACCCCCTTGGCCCATTTCTTTTATTTTTCATATTTTCTTGCATATTTCACATTTCTAACTTTTATTTATTTTTTCTAAACAAATAAAAATCTCAAAAATATTTTCTTTATATTTTGCACTTTTTTTCATATATTTTTTTATTTATTTTTTAGCATAAAAATAAGTATTTAGGTTAATATACTTTTATTTTCTTAAATAAATGTGTAAACAATATGAAAATATTATATATTTTTATTTTTATTATTTATACACTTAAATTAATATTTTCATACAATATTTAATTTTTAACATTTTTGTACATATTATTATTATTTTTCTTAAATAAAAAAAATGAATAAATAAATAATATAAGATATTTGCCTTTAAATCAAAAATTAGGGTTTTCACCCCTTTCAAAAAATAATCATTTTTATTTTCTTATTTTTAGGACATAAATAAATTTATTTTACATACATAAAATAAATATAAAAAAACATTTGTGCATACTTACATATTTATTGTACATTTAAATATTTACTTATTCTTTTATTTGTACAAATAAATTCAATATGGTTGTAATAGTTTTAGGGTTTTATTTTGAGCAATATCCCCCTATTCAAAACTTGTACCCCCACTCCCCATAATAATGTTGTAATAGTCTTAGATTTACTTTTACGCAATTTATCGTATTATATGCATGATAGTAAAACTAGGATTTTGTATGCAAAGACCAAAAATTAAACAAATAGCATGACTAAACACAAGACAAAAATGCATGAAAAAATGACAACACCTTGCACACAAGCACCCCTAGGGTTTCATCCACTTTGTTGCCTTAAAATGGCCATGGTATGCATGCTAGGTATCTTGGCAAAATCAATCAAAAACAAAAAGATCATAGTCCCTCGATGACGCTATCAAAATGTTGCCTAAACAAAAATGATCTAGTCCCTCAAAAACTTGCTAAAGATACTTGGAAATATTGTTATCATGGTCATACGATGACCCACGCCCGTCCCGTTTAACATCCAAATACAAGGTTGTTTACCAAATACAATGGTAAAACAACAATTTCAAAGGGTTAAAAATGTACAAGAAAGATCTTTGAGTAGGGTAGACAACTCCTGGTTACTTGATCAATTTGCAAACATCCTTGCTATTTTCAAAAACACACACATAATTTCAAAACAATTTCTAAACAAACTTTCAAACATTGAAACATTTTTCAAAAGACATACATCTTTGTATACATTATTCAAACAAGAATCATTACAATGATTGCCAAAACGATGGCCTCTTTTCAAAATACTTTCAAAACCACACAAAGCACCATTTCAAACAATTGAAAAAGCAAAGCAAGTGATCTAAACAAGTAACTAAGATCCCATGGAAAACCATGGATGAAAAGGGTGATAGCACCTTCCCTTTTCATAATCTACCCCCCGAACCCAAGAAAACATCTCAAAGGTCTTTCCTGTGCTTTTTGACCTTTCTTTTGGATAAAATAAAAAGTCAGTGGCGACTCTTGCTAAACCGAAAGATTTGCAAACACAAACGCAAAACCTCAAGTCAGTTCTCCCACCGTATCACACATTACCCGATTCATTTCACATTTGACTGCTACTTGTGAACCAATCTTCAAGCTACTGAAGAAAGATCAAGTGGTAAAATGGAATGATGAATGTCAGACCTCTTTCGAAAGGATCAAAGAATACCTCCAAGAGCCACATATTCTTATGCCTCCAGTTGAATTAAGACCTTTGATTTTATACTTGACAATACTGGATAATTCAATGGGGTGTGTGTTGGGGCAGCATGACGAGTTTGGCCGAAAAGAGCATGCTATTTACTACCTTAGCAAAAAGATTACCGACTGTGAGACCCAATACTCGTTGCTCGAGAAAACTTACTGCGCTTTGGCATGGGCTGCTCGTCGGCTGAGACAGTATATGCTGACTCACACTACCCTATTGATATCAAAGATGGACCCAATCAAGTATATCTTCGAAAAGCTTGCCTTGTCCGGAAGAATAGCAAGATGGCAGATGATCTTAACTGAGTATGATATGCAATATACAACCCAAAAAGCAATCAAGTGGAGTGTGTTGGCGGATCATTTGGCGCATCAGGCCGTGAATGATTACCAATCCATGAATTTCGAATTCCCGGATGAGAACATCATATTGGTGACCGACTGTGAAGAACCTGGATCGGATGAAGGCTTGAGGAAGGATCCCGATGGTCTATGTGTTTTGACGGAGCCTCAAACGCGTTGGGTAATGGCGTTGGCACCGTGATCATTTCTCCTGAGGGTTGTCATACTACATTCACCGCCCGATTATGTTTTAACTGCACCAACAATATGGCAGAGTATGAAGCATGCATCATGGGCCTTCGAGCTGCTATTGACCTGAGGATTAAGTTCTTGAGTGTATTCGGAGATTCGGCTTTGGTGATCAGTCAGATCAAAGGCAGGTGGGATACGAAGCACCCAAATCTTATTCCTTACAAAGAATATGTAGTGACATTGCTCCCACACTTTGAGGAGATAACCTTTGAACACTTTCCAAGAAAGGAGAACCAGTTAGCTGACGCACTAGCTACCATGTCTTCTAGGTTCAAAGTCAGGTGGGACAATGAAGCTCTCCAGATTACCATTGAGAGGTTGGATGAACCCGCGCATTGCTGCGAAATTGAGACTAAAGAGGTAGCAGATAAACCTTGGTTTCACGAGGTAAAGAGGTATCTTGAGGCTCAAGAGTACCCCGAGGGTGCATCTGTAAATGATAAGAAGTTCTTGAGAAGGTTCGCGGCAAAGTTCTTCATCAGTAATGGGATCCTCTACAAGCGCAACCATGATTCAACCTTACTACGATGTATGGACAAGAACGAGGCAGAAAGGATTATGGCAGAGTTACATGAAGGTACTTTCGGAACTCATTCCAGTGGACATACCATGGCAAAGAAAATCCTACGGGATGGACATTATTGGTCTACTATGGAAGTCGATTGTTATCAGCATTCTCGGACTTGTCACAAGTGCCAAGTCTATGCTGATAAGGTGCATGTACCTCCAGTTCCTCTGAATGTTTTGACAGCACCTTGTCCCTTTGCAATGTGGGGCATCAATATGATCGGCGAGATCAGACCTACTGCATCTAACGGGCATCGTTTCATTCTGGTAGCTATTGATTATTTCACAAGTGGGTTGAGGCAGCTTCTTTTGCTACAGTAACCAAGAACGTCGTGGCACGATTCATCCGACACAATCTGATTTGTCGATATGGTGTACCAGAGAGGATCATTACGGACAATGGTACAAATCTCAACAATACAATGATCACCGAGCTCTGCAAACAGTTCAAAATACAGCATCATAACTCTTCTCCCTATTGGCTGAAGATGAATGGGGTTGTTGAAGCAGCTAATAAGAACATCAAGAAGATTGTGCAAAAGATGACGGTGACCTACAAAGACTGGCACGAGATGTTACCATTCGCCCTTCATGGGTACCGTACCTTAGCACAGACGTCGATAGGGGTAACACCCTACTCTCTGGTGTATGGCATGGAGGCAGTCTTACCCATTGAGGTCCAGATACCCTCTCTCTGGATTATGAAGGATGCAGTTTTGAGCAAGGACGATTGGATCCAAACCCGGCTTGATCAGCTGAATTTAATCGATGAAAAGAGACTTACTACTATTTGTCATGGTCAGATGTATCAAAAACGAATGATCAAGGCTTTTAACAAGAAAGTCAGACGACAAGAGTATCAAGTCGAAGATCTGGTGATTAAACGCATCATACTGCCACAAGGTGATCCCAGGGGCAAATGGATCCCTACGTATGAAGGACCATTTGTGGTTAAGAACATTTTCTCAGGAGGAGCTATGATTCTAACCACCATGGATGGTGACGACCTTCCTCACCCCGTAAATGCATACATAGTGAAAAAATACTACGCATAATCAAAGACCCGCTAGATTGACTGGCCTAGGCAAAAATAAGGGCTTCCCGGCGAACCAAAAGGGTTCAGGAAAAAGTAAGGGATGAAAATTTAAAAAAAACTGTACACCCGGCAAGTCGAAAACCTGAAAAGGCGGCTTGGGCAAAAAAGGGTATACCGGTGGACTAAAAACCCGAAAGGGCGGTCCAGGAAAAAGTTAGGGATTAAAGCGTAACACTATGTCTCATTGGATCATCTTGCAATTATACTTCAGTATCGACTATCAAGCTCGGACGGCGCCAACCAATCTGATATACCTTTAACCAAGTAGCAAAGTGATGAGACGCTCGAAGATATAAAGGCAATAGCAGAGTTGGAACCCAGTGGGATTGTTCACATAGTTGTTTTTCTTTGTTTTTCACAAATTGTATAATTGCTATTTTTCGGCGGCGTTCTCTTACTAGGACGTCAGCCTCTTGTGCAAAACACCTATTACAGGCCAACTTCAAAATCAATACAATTCATTTTACAATAAATTTCAAAATTGTTTTTCTTTTCCTGTTTTGTTTTGCAAGAACGTCCAATGATTCATTTTTGATATATGCATTTGAAAATAATTGTTGCTCATAAATATTTACATGCGAAAAAAATACAATTACTCGTAATTCCAAGAACAGGGGAAAACAAGAAATGTCCAAACCATACAGTTGCTCTACCCACCAGGTACAGGGACAAAGCCAGCCTGAGAATATGACTAAAAGTACATACACTCCCCGCAGAGTAAAAAGATATCTAAAAACATTGGTGTTAATTCTCCCCAAGCAGAGTTCATCTATCACCCACAATAGAAGAATATCCCCAGTGGAGTCTATTTCTTCCACGGACAGAAATTCAATCCCCGACAGAGTTCATCATCACCAACAACGATAATTCATCCCTAACTGAGGATATTTCACCAAATCAGCGGATCTTCTGGCAGAGTATCTCTTCCCCACAGAATCATTCTCTCGCCAGTTTATTCTCCAGCAGAGTTATTCTCCCGCCAGTTTATTCTCAAATCATCTTCGGCCATTACCTCCGTCAAGAATGAGGAACTCAACTCCTTATATTCTCCAGCAGCAGTCTGGGATTCATTTTCCCCAACTAGAGAGTATCACAAAAACATTGCATATCCATACATCATGGCATACGCATATGCATCATACAACACAATCTCATTTATTTTGAGAACATCATTACTCAATACATTTCATACATCATTACATACGACTAATTCTTTACCTTTCAGGGAAAGATACGATCAAATTCTCACAAGTTTTCTCTGGTTCAGTCAAATTGATACAAAGATTTCTATTCCAGTTCAAGTTATGAAGCCCGTATTCGACCGGATAATATCTTGATTTCTCCAAAACACCATGAAGCCTGGAATCGACCAGATAGTGGTATATCTTAAATTCAAGCTATGAAGCCCGGAAATCGACCAGAAAATAGTTGAATCCACAACAAGTTATTGTGAAGCCTGGAGAACAACCAGATAGCAATACAAATTACTGTGAAGCCTAGAAATCGACCAGATAGCAGTACAAAGACGCCATGAAGCCTGGAATCGACCAGATAGTGGTATATCATAAACACAAGCGGTGAAGCCCGAAAATCGACCGGCAAACAGCTTAACAAGGTATTGTGAAGCCTGGAAAACGACCAGATACCAGTACAAGACACTGTGAAGCCTGGATTACGACCAGATAGCGGCAAAGACACTGAAGCCTGGGACTACGACCAGATAACAGTAAGGGACACTGTGAAGCTTGGGTTTCGACCAAATAGCATTCTACCCGACCAATTACTATGAAGCCCGGAAATCGACCGGATATTAGTAAGCATTAAAATCAAATGGAAGCCCGGATGTGACCGGATAACCACTTGATTTCTTCTGAAGCCTGGAACACGACCAGATAAGAAGTAAGAAGTTGCGAAGCCTAGATTACGACCAGATAGCGGCAAAAGACTGAAGCCTGGAATCGACCAGATAATGGTATAAGACACTGCGAAGCTTGGATTTCGACCAAATAGAAGTTTACTTGGCCAATTACTAAGAAGCCCAGAATCGACCGGATATTAGTATGCCTTAAAATCAAGATGAAGCCCTGATGCGACCGGATAACAACTTAATTCTTTTTGAAGCCTGGAGTACGACCAGATAAGAATTGAGAAATTGTGAAGCCTGGAGAACGACCGAATAGCAAGTTTAATCTCATCTCCCCAGTAAGTCACTGTAAAGCCTGGAGCACGACCAGATAGCAGTCAATCTTATCACTATGAAGCCTGGATCACGACCAGATAGTAGTTCATTTTCACCTCTTTGACTAAGAGATGATTCCCCAGTAGAATAACGGACGACTGAAGCTCCTAAAATTCTATTTCTCTCAAGACAGAGAACAGCATCCCCAGCGAAGTCCTCCTCAACAACAGGTATACAAGCTCTCACAAAGGAATCTCTTATGAGATCGACACTCCTTCGGATGGAATCTTTAAACCCATCTTCCGTCATCAATCTCCAAATGGCATCTATAAGCCCATTCCCGACATCACAAGACAAGTACCACCTCATGCGAGTGCAAATTTCTAGGCACTCTAGTGTTCAATCATCTTTAACCTTCGGATCACGAAAGGCAGGTAAGCCAATCTACATCCTCAGGTATAAGAAGATTGAACTGGGGCAGCTGTTGTACCCCAAAATTTTCCCTCCCATATTTCTCAATACATTTCAAGTGAGGTCCTCAAATTGCTCAAGGAAGTCCAAGGGTTGACCAGATAAATCCTCTCCTAAGGCAGTATACCTCAAATTAGGGTTTCAGTTTGCATCAAGGTACTTGAGTCCAAAGGATCCCAAATGCTCATCATTGTCCTAATATGTTCTCAAGATCATCCATGACAAGTTTCAAGCCTTGCAGAGGAAGTTTGCTCAGTCAATTGCTCAAAGGCCTGAAAATCGACTATGCTAGGGCAAAGGTCAACTGTGGCCCACATACAGTCAAACTCCAAGATTTTTGGTAAACATTCTCATTTTTAAGTATTATTCATCATTTTATCAAGGGTTGATCATGATTCCTCAAGGATTGCTCACAATTCATCAAAACTCAAAAGTTGTTAAATTAGGGTTTTGCAGGAAAAGTCAACTCAACTTTGACCAAGCATAACTTTCTCATACTTTATCAGAAATGACCCATCCAAAGCTCATTTTGAAAAGGATGAAATTCCATACAATTCATATTCATATCCAAATTTAAAAATATGCACTCACAAGAAGATACAAATTTGGACATTATAGGTCATTTTGAAAAGTCAACAAAAACACCTTTTTTGTCAAAGCTTCATACATGAACATGGAAGACTCAATTGAGATGAGACCAAAAATTTTGCTTATAGGATATGCTACGCTTTCTAAAAAGTCAAAGAACACATCTCTAGGCTCAAAATTGAAGGAGTTATGCATTGGCAAAGTTGACCATTTTTGCAAAATTGCCAAAAGTCAAAAGTGGCCAAAATTGCAATTTTTGTCAAATGGGCCCAACTTTTTATGCTTGAATTGAGTTTGTAACATGAACCACGATCCATGATCCTTCCCACTTGGCTTTATTTTATTTTTTGTCATTTGTTTAGATTTTATTTCAATTAAATCAAATTAAATCAAAATAAAATCATGAAAATATCAAAACTACTCAAAGTTTGAGATTTTGTGCATGTTTAGGCCTCTTATACAGTTGGAAAGAGAATCAAAACGTGCAAGCTTCAAATGGACACAAAAAGATTGGATTTTGGATTGATTTGGAAATATTTACATAAGAATCAAATCATGATTCAATCATCTTAATTGAGAAAGATTTGAAGCAAATTGCAACCCTAATTCATTCTAGGGTACATATAAAACATGTGCAGACCAAAAAAAGGGATTGGACGCGTGAGAAACTGAAAACAAACTTGCAAAAACTCAACAAAATTGGTGAATCAAATTCTAATTTCCAGGCTTCTTCAAGCCATTCCAAGCACACCATTCGCTTGCTGGGCATCTAAGGACTCTATCCCAATCATTAGCAAGCGTTTTCGTGCCCAGATACGCGTTGTAAGTATCCCATGACCTCCATGCTTTTTTGAAATCATATATCATAATCCTGGCACTCTTAGCATGATTTGTTTATATATTCTGCATCCTTGAAACATTTGCAAGCTAATGATAATAATTAATTGCATTTTTGTCAACCATACAGAAAGTTGCCATGATTAGGGTTTAGGTTTCATTTTTAGGGGTTTTGTTTGCAGGAACAATTAGCCATGGAGAGTGGTACCATGATGCTCGTGAGATTGCAACGAGCTGATTGGTACCACCGGAATTGATTTATCATGCAGGGATGAGATTTTGGAATGGACAAGGGTTATACCTACGCCCTTTTGTCCGTAGGTAAAAGTTTCTAAACTTTTAGCAATAGAAGAAGGAAGAAGATGATGGCGTGGCGTGGTATGAATGACCCATTCAAATTTCGCGCGTTTCCAGAATCCACTTTTGGTCTTTATCATATAATGCTTGTTTGTTATTTTTCTAACACATAAGCACGCTGGCTCAGTTGGTCATCAGGCGCTTGGAAAAGCCAAAGGGCCTGGGTTCGATCCCTAGGTCCCCATATTATTTCATAATATTTTTTATTGCATAATCAGGCGCATGTACATACAAGTAGACCATCATGAGTCATCAGCTGTCAACCATTGGATCCATAGCAAGCCAAATCCAAGGCTTCTCACATGAGGGTCTATCATGGGCGTGAGTCAAGCCAATGCACGGGATCATGAAAGGTCAAAACGTACCAAGGCTTATTGGGCCCAGAAACTGCTATTGACACCCCCCTCCATTGCTACTAAACCAGGCCCATTTCTTTTCCTTTTATATTTTTCCTTTTATTTAAATTCCTTTATTTAATTATTTTCTAATCACAAATTAAATTCTTTTTTTAAAAAAATCATAAAATCAATTTCATCAAATTAGAATTTAGGTTTTTTTTATTTATTTTGTCAAAATTAACTTAATATTAGTTTAATTTAATTTTAGGGTAATTCTAACCTTTTTGTAAATAATTTAAAATCAATTAGAAAATTAGGTTTTGTTCTTGATTATATTTTTATTTCTTTTCATAAAATAACAAAATTCAAAAATAGGTCAAATTAATTATTTTTTTCTTAATTTAAATTAATTAGTAATTAGGTTTGTATTTATTCAATTAAAACCTTATTTTCTCAAAAATAATCAAAAACCACAAAAATACGATTTTTCTTTCAACTAGGTTTAGAAGGGGTCAAAACCCTAATTTTCTCGTTCTCGTTCCATCGTGCGCATTTATTTTTTTTGCAAATATTAATGTAACTGATCATGGTGTGTAATAGTTTAATTAGGATTTTTCTTTTATTTATCGTTTTACGGGTTTTTGGCTATGCAATTAATCCCCCTCCCCGAAGCCTTGTAATAGCGTAGTTTTATTTCTCGCATTTTAATTTTCGCAAATATTAAATGTTAGATGTATGATAATAGGATTGCATGACAAGACTGTATGTTAATTTTAAAATGGTTAGCAAACCCTAAATGTGCAAAGATAATAACTTGAAATCAAATCACTTGCACATGCGCACTCCTAGGGTATACTCTCACTTCGATTGCCTTCGGTAAACGATCATTAAGTATAGGGTGTCTTAGAGGTTGCCCTCTTGTCTAAACAAAGATCAAATGTCCCGTTCGTAAATTTTGCCTCGGAAAGGTTGCCTCGGAAATGTTGCCTCGAATATGATCTTAAGACACTAGGTTTATTACTAAGGCGTCCTAACATTGCTTTAGTGATCGTACGTCCCTTTCTAATTGACCCTCAAACTCCAACGACGGTACTACCTACTCCTTAATAGTGGGATAGCGTTGTCTAAAGGAAACAAGAATAGAAATATTCTTTTATCGAGTAGGTAGATGCTAGTAGGTACTTGCTCAAATCAAACTTTTCCACACTTACACTCTTTTCAAATAAAGTTTTCAAAAAAACACTTTGTAACACTCTTGAGGACTGATACAAGGGTTAAAACGAAGTAAAACAAAAAAAATTCAAAACACACAAACACAGAAGCAATTTTTAAAAATGATGAGCAAGTACCTAAGAGCCCGTAGAAAACTACGGATAGAAAGGGTGCTAATACCTTCCCTTTCTATAATCTACCCCCCATACTCAAAATCTCGAAAAAGGAATTTTTCTGTGCTTTTTTCCTTTCCAGTTGGATAAAATAAAAGTCGGTGGCGACTCTTGCTTACCGCGACATTTTGCGAATGAAAAATGCAAAACACAAACCAATATTAAACAGTCGGTTCTACCACCGTATCACACCTCCGTTTCGGGTTTTCATCCCACCAGGATACCCATTTTTGCCCAAGTCACCCTTTCAGGTTTTCAACTTGCTGGGTGTACAATCTTTTGCATATATCCCTAATTTTTGTCCAAACCTTTTGGTTTGCCGGGATGCACTTATCTTGCCTAGGTGTGTCAACCTAGTGGGTCTCTTATGCGTAGTATTTTTTAACTATGTCTGCATTCACAGGATGTGGGAAGTCTTCACCGTTCATGGTAGTCAGCATCATGGCACCACCAGAGAAAACTCTCTTGACAATAAATGGCCCTTTGTAAGTGGGAGTCAATTTGCCCCTGGGGTCGCCTTGTGGAAGAATGATGCGCTTTATTACCAAGTCACCATCTTGATATATTCTAGGCCTGATCTTTTTGTTGAAAGCCTTGATCATACGTTTTTGGTACATCTGACCATGACAAACGGCAGCTAGTCGCTTTTCATCGATCAAGTTCAACTGATCCAATCTTGTCTGAATCCGTTCGTCTTCACCTAGGCCTGCCTCATTCATAATCCTTAATGAGGGAATCTGAACTTCCATGGGCAGAATAACTTCCATGCCATAGACCAAAGAAAAGGGAGTTGCCCCAGTTGATGTCCGAGATGAAGTACGATAGCCATGAAGAACAAACAGTAACATCTCATGCCAGTCTTTATAGGTTACTACCATCTTCTGCACAATCTTCTTAATGTTTTTGTTGGTCGCTTCCACTGCGCCATTCATTTTAGGTCTATAAGGAGAAGAATTATGATGCTTGATTTTGAACTAAGTTCAAAGTTATGTAATCATAGCATTGTTGAGGTTAGTCCCATTATCGATGATGATCCTTTCGGGGATACCATAGCGGAAGATGAGGTTGTGTTTGATGAACCTGGCTACCATGCTCTTTGTGACTGAGGCAAATGAGGTGGCTTCGACCCATTTGGTGAAATAATTGATAGCAACAAGAATGAAGCGATGTCCATTGGAAGCAGTGGGTTTGATCTCTCCAATCATGTCAATGCCCCATATTGAAAATGTCCATGGAGCGGTCATGACGTTCAGAGGGATAGGAGGCACATGGACCTTGTCAGCATAGATTTGGCATTTGTGGCAAGTTCTTGAGTGGTGATGGCAATCAGTCTCCATTGTTGGCCAATAGTAACCAACTCTCAGGATTTTCTTGGCCATAGTATGTTCGCTAGAGTGAGTCACAAAGAGACCATCATGCATGTCTTGCATAATTTCCTTTTCCTCCTTCTTGTCCACACATCGGAGTATAGTAGAGTCATGGTTGCGTTTGTACAAGATTCCATTACTTAGGAAGATTTTGGCTGAAAATCTTCATAAGAACTTTCTGTCATTGATGGATGCTCCTTTAGGGTACTCTTGTTCTTCAAGGTATCTCTTCACCTCATGGTACCAGGGTTTTATGTGTCAGTGTTGAGCTTATAGCAGTGCGCAGGTTCGTCAAATCTCTCAATTGTAATCATAGGAGCTTCGTTGTCCCATTTGACTTTGAACATGGAAGACATTGTTGCCAAGGTGTCATCCAGCTGATTTTCTTCCCTAGGGAAGTGTTCAAAGGTGATCTCTTCTAAGTAAGGAATCAGATATAGAACAAGCTCTTTGTAAGGAATGAGATCAGGGTGTTTAGTGTCCCAATCTCCTTATACTTGGCTAATCACTAGAGCGGAATCGCCGAATACATGTAAGTGCTTGATCCTCAAATCAATGGCAGCCTTCAGACCCAAAATGCATGCTTCGTACTCATCCATATTGTTCATACAATCGAAGCATAGTCTGGCAGTGAAAGGAGTGTGGAAACCTTCATGGGAGATTATCACAATACCAATTCTGTTACCCAAAGTGTTGGAAGCCCCATCGAGGACCATAGTCCATCGGGATCCTTGTTCAGGTCCGTCATATGGTCCAGTTTTCACACGGTTGGTCACTAGCATGATAATCTCATCCGGGAAGTCAAAGTTCATAGACTGATAATCATCAACAGCTTGATGGGACAAATGATCTGCCAATACACTTACTTTGATGGCCTTTTACATTGTGTATTGAGTATCGTACTCGGTCAAGATCATTTGCCATCTAGTTATCCGTCTAGAAAGAGCGGGTTTCTCGAAGATGTACTTGATAAGGTCCATCTCAGAAATCAGTAGAGTGGTATGAGTCAACATATACTATCTTAGCCGGCGAGCAGCCCATGCCAGAGCACAACAAGTTTTCTCGAGCAGTGAATATCTGGTTTCACAGTTGGTAAACTTTTTTCTCATGTAGTAAATAGCATGCTCTTTTCGGTCAGACTCGTCATGTTGGCCCAAAACACACCCCATAGAATTCTCTAGCACCGTAAAGTACATGATGAAGGGTCTTCCTTCAACTGGAGGCATGAGAATAGGAGGTTCTTGCATATATTCTTTGATTTTGTCGAAGGCAGCTTGGCATTCATCATTCCATATGACTACTTGATCTTTCTTCAAGAGTTTGAAGATTGGCTCACAAGTAGCAGTTAAGTGAGATATGAAGCGGGCAATGTAGTTGAGACGACCCAAGAATCCTCTAACCTCCTTTTCAGAGTGAGGGACTAGCATTTCTTGGATGGCCTTTACCTTGGCAGGATCGACCTCGATGCCTTTACCACTGACAACAAAACCTAGAAGCTTTCCAGATCATACTCCGAATGTGCACTTATTAGGATTCAACCTCAACTTGTACTTTTCCAACCTTTCGAATAGCTTGGATAGATGATTGAGATACTCCTCTTCATTTTTTTATCTTGAAATCATATCATCCACATATACCTCTATCTCATGATGGATCATGTCATGAAACAAATCTACCATGGCCCTTTGATATGTTTCCCCTGCATTCTTTAATCCGAACGACATGACCTTATAGCAAAATATGCCCCATTGTGTAATGAAAGTGGTATTCTCCATGTCTTTGGGAGCCATCCTAATTTTATTATAGTCGGAGAAACCATCCATTAAAGAGAAGATTTTATACTAAGCAGTGTTATCGACCAAGACATCAATATGAGGTAGAGGGAAATCATCCTTGGGACTTGCCCTATTTAGATCCCTGTAATCTATGCACATACGAACTTTTTCGTCTTTCTTCGGCACTGGAACCACGTTTGCAACCCATTGGGGATAAGATGTCACAGCTAGTAATCCTGCATCAAATTGTTTCATCACCTCAAATTTTATCTTTTCAGACATGTCAGGCCTCATGCGACGAACTTTTTGTTTGACAGGAGGACAATCTTCCTTTGTCAGCAGACGATGAACTACAATATCGGTATCCAACCCTGGCATATCTTCATACGACCAAGCAAACACTTCCACATAGTCATGCAACATCTGAATCAATCTGCTTTTGACACTGCTTTCCAGGTTAACATCGATCTTGACCTCTTTCTTGTCTGTCTCGGTACCTAGATTGATGACTTCAACCGACTCTTTGTGCGGCTAAATAGCTTTTTCCTCTTGCAATAGAAGTCTGGCTAGTTCTCCTGGTATTTCACAATCTTCCTCGCCTTCGTCTTCGACTTGGTTAATTGGACGTTCGAAGTCATAGTCGGAAATAGCAGAGTCATCGGCAATGAGATCCGGAGTGGATGAGGACCTGCAAGAGTGTGTATGTGTGCATGTAAGACACATGGCTATTTTGAAAAATGTATTGAAGAAAAAGAAAGACAATGAGCACAAAAGTTCGAATGCAAAAAATTCTAATGGTTTGTATTGAATGATCATATGATAAAATGAACATAATTAAAACCCTTGACAGATGGACCATAGTGCCCCGGGCCAGTCACATGGCTTAAAAGTCATTGTTTAATATTACAGATAAAATGTTCTTGAATTAATAGAAAGCAATAAACAAGTAATTACTCCTCAATGAAGGAGATGGGAACGAATTCCTTTGTGTGCCAATTGTTGAGCTCTGTTGTAGTAGGGTATACCCATTCTTCAAATGCAACCTCATCATCAGAATCACCCACGGCGTTAACTTCATGACTTTCAATACGGAGAGGGGGCTTCCTTGCACGAGCGTGCCTCACTTCTTTCTGAGCCTTGATAGTGAAACCCAAACCACATTTGTTTTCTTTGAATGGGATCTTGAGGAGTTACCCCCAAGTATCACAACTTCCTTCTTCGACTGTGTTATGAGCATCTTTAAAGGACACCATATTTGGCACGGCCCTAACAGCTTTGGACACATCAGAGGAAAATTTGGCAGTAGAAACCATTAGTGGCACAACTTCAAAAGTATGACACGGGGTTTCTATAAATTTTCCATCCATCTCCACATATTTGAAAGAGTTGAGGTGGCTTACCATGAACTCCTCATCACCACAGACAGTGACAATCCTTCCTTTGACCGGATACTTGAGCTTTTAATGAAGGGTTGACGTTACTGCCCCTGCTCCATGGATCCAAGGGCGACCCAACAAACAAGAGTAAGCATGAAGGATATCCATGATGTAGAAAGTAGAGTTGAAAATCTGTGAGCCCACCTTGATCGGGAGATCCACCTATCCATGAACTGTCCTTTTGGACCCATCAAAATCCCTCACAATAATATCACTTGGTTTCAAAACTAGTCCTTCGCAGTCTAAACGATCCAAAGCCCCATTGGGTAGCATGTTTAAAGAAGAGCATCTGTCAACCAGAACATGTGCTAGGGTAGTCCCCTTACATTCAACAGAGACATGTAGAGCTTTGTTATGGTTCTTTCCCAGTGGTGTCAGATCAACATCTGAGAACCCCAAACCATTATCGGTCGTCAAGCTTGCCACACAATTTTCAAAATGGTCTGCCGTGGTCTCATGAGGGACATGAGCCTTCTTCAAGAATTTGATTAACGCTCGAGCATGAGCATCAGAACAGAGTAGCAAAGATAATTGGAAATCTTGGAAGGGGTTTTCCCCAACTGCTCCACTATCTTAAAATCACTCCTTTTTATAATTTCCAAGATCTCATCCATTTCTCGAGTGGAAGGTTCCTCAACAGAAATGCCTTTTGCGGGTATTTCTATCTCAGCAGGCTCAAATACTTTCTCCTTTTCCCTTGTGTCAGCACTAGGCTTAGCAGTGGTGATGCAGACAGGTGCCTTTGTAACAGTTGGTGGTGAGATGTTGGGTGAAAAGATTCTCCTAGTTCTGGTCACCTTACTAGAGCCATTAATGTTACCAATGTCATCAGCTTTACTTTCTTTAATCATAGCATCTTGCTTTATTCCATGGTAAAACACCTCAGCACCACAGTTCCATGGCACTGCTTTGTTGGAAGAGTACAGAATTGGCCCGGGGTGGTAATTATCAGAGGAGCAATAGTTGGTTCATTTGAAATCTTGATAGGACCCTTGGAGGAGATCCTAAGAGGCTTGTTTGAGATCGTTATGATGGAGAGGTCTTCAAAATTATTGGTCAAACTTTTGGCATACGGAGTCTTCTCAAATAGGATCTCATGGCTATTCATCAGGAATTGAATGCCTTCCTTCAGCCCTTTGCATCCATTGAGTTGTGTGGGGCAGCGATCACAATCCTTCAAACAGCCAGGAAAAATCCCAACTTTCAGCATATTCTTTTTGATAATGTTTAACGAAGTAGTCGAGTCTCCGATGGAGGAAACAAAAGTGGTGTCTTCAACAACATTGACACCCTTGCCATGGTTTGGCATTGGTGCTGTTATCACATTCGAAGTTGGAGGAGGATCAAATTCAATGGTTTTGTTGTCTATTATGTCTTGAATTTTATTCTTCAGCGCCCAGCATTGGTCAGTCTCATGCCTGGGACTATTCGAGTGATATGCACACTTGGTATTCAAATTGTATTTAGGTGAAGAGGTATCTGGATTGGTCGGAGGATCACGTAGTGTCACCAAATTATCCTTTAACAGGTGTTGTAAGGCTTGGGATAACGACATGCCTATCCTTGTGTATTGTCTTCACGGAGCCTCAAACCGTTGATGATTGGAAGATTCTCTTTGAACAAGTGGTGGGTTGGAAATCCGAACGGCATTAACGGACGGACGATCATCCTTCTTGGTATGGGTCCTTGCCCCATACACAATATTCATTTCTTTCTTCCCGGTAAAAGGTTTCTTTACGGGATTGGAGGTGGAACAATATGCTATGGGAATCTTCCTGCTTTTGATACCGCTTTCAACTCTTTCACCGGTTAAGATCAGCTCGGTGAAACCGGAAGAAGAACAACCAACCAATAAATTGAAAAATGGACCAGATAAAGTGCCCATAAACATATCAATGTGCTCCTTATCGATTAACGGAGGTTGGACCCTACTGGCAAGATCCCTCCACTTTTGGGCGTACTCTTTGAACCCTTCACTCTTACCCATTGTCATGTCTTGCAGTTGAATTCTTGTCGGTGCCAGGTCAACATTGTACTGGTATTAGTGGTAGAAAGCGGTGGCTAAGTCTTACCATGTATGGATACGGGAATCCTCCAATTGGTAAAACTACTTTAGTTGCGTCCCAGCCAAGCTTTCATGAAAGAAGTGAACCCATAGTTTCTTGTCGGCGGTGTACGGTTTAATTTTGCGCACATAAGACTTCAGGTGAAGTTTTGAGCAGGAAATCCCATCGTATTTAACGAAGACTGGTATCTTGAATTTGTGGGGAATGACAACCCCATATATTAAACCCAAATCATCAAAATCCAAACCGGGGACAGCTTGAATCTCAACGACCTTCAGTCTATCCTCTAGCTACTTGTACTTAACATCGGCAGGAGGATACTGCTCGTCAAAATAATCTTCATCGTCAGATGCTTGATCATTGATACACCCAACCTGGGTACTCCTTGCTTTTCCAATTTGATTTTCGTCTTCCTTAGACGAGTCTTCCACTACCAGTATCTGATGGATCGGCTCTCTGAATCTCTTACCCATATTAACTAGGGATTTCCTCTTTGGTTTCTTTTTGGCTGCTAGCAACGACATCAACTCTTGTTGCCCCTTGGCCAGGGTCAGCAGAGTCTCTTGAAACTGGGAGTTTTGTGCTTGTAGGTCTTTCATTGTTTTCTTGATATCCATCTTGCTGAAATAAACAACAGAAAGATAAGGAAACCTGCCGTGGAAAACCTGTCATGTTATGATGCATGGAAGATGTGTATGCAAATGATTTCAAGGATTTATGAAATTTCAATTTGTATAGACAAAGAATGAACAAACGTCAAATTTCATTAATTAGTTCAAAATGACTACATCATGCCTCTTGGGCTTACAAAATAAATCTTTAAGATAAAAAGGTTGAACGCATTCTCTTTGGCGCAAGGTAGGCGTTCAAGATTTGTTTTTCATGGAGTTGCTTTGTAAGTTCCAGAACCCTTTTCTCGCTAGCGTAGAATTGAGCTTCGAAGGTATCTCGTTCTTACTTTAGCTGAATCCAACCTTTTTGCAAGTCTTTAAGAGAAGTAGGCATGGCGGGATGGAGGAAAATGTACGGAACATCTTCTTCAGCCACAAGCTCCAAGGTAACTGGTAGGATGGAGGGGTAAGGCATCACGAGCTTCTGAGCACGAGCTCGTACCCACCTAAGGTAAGGCTCAAGGATAATAGAATTCTTGTGTCCCAGCGTCTTACTATCCAATTTGTTTACCATCCTCCAAGCTCGTACAAACCTCTGATGGTATCCTTGATCGTTGCTCTCGTAGTCAAATACCACTCCTTAGATGAGCATATCATGCGGACCATCTCTTTGAGCATACCCAAACTGTCGTAAAGCTAAGCAAGGGTTGTAAGTGATACCTCCCCTAATGCCAAGCAAAGGGACATTAGGCAATTCCCCACAACGGTCGATGATAGTAATGTTCTCTAAGGATCGAGAATACCAGTGAATATCAGAATGTCTGACATCAACCTTTATGACCATCTTAAACCTTGCTCATTCTTCAACACATACCAGGGAAGATGCGAAATAAACCATCTATCCAGTAGGGAAGTGCAACACATGAGAGTCCCTCTTTTCCTCATAGTGCGAGAGTGGAGAGAATGTAGGATATCTCCCAATAAAGTAGGCACCGGATTGCGAGACATGAAGATTTTGACAGCATTTACATCTATAAGTTGGTCAGGGTTTGGAAATAAATCCATCCCATAGATGAGAAGGGCCAAGATTTCTTCAAAAGCTTGTCAATCTAGAGAGTTCCAACAATCTTGGGCTTTTTCAAACAAGAACTTGGCTAGGAACCCTTTGACACCACTCCTTGTTTCCCAATTAGTCATGACATTGGATTGTTGCAAGTGTAGCGCTCGAGCAATCTCTTCAAGGCTTATTTCCGTACCGTTAAAGGGTAGTTGATTGAGAATAGGAATCCTTAAGAGTTGAGAGAATTCTTTCAGAGTAGGTATAAGCTGATAATCGGGAAAAGTAAAGCAATGGTGTAGAGGATGGAAGAACTGAAAAAGCACATTCATCATATCTTCATTAGTGCTCGAGGTAACCAAGTTTAGGAGGCGACCATGTTTTTCGGTGAATGAAGAATTCTCAGGGACCCTTGATGCTAACTCTTTGAGTTGAAAAGGAATTCTTACGAGATTGACTTGGATAGTATTCCTGCGGATGGAATCCATGTCCTACAAAATAGAACAAAGATAAATTCCAATAATCCTTGAAATGGTTAGTGAGAATTCTTATGATGTTATGATGTTTATGATGTTATGTATAAGTAAGCATATACACACAAGGAAAATAAGTCTGTAGGTTTAGGCTTGCATGGAGTCTTATGGGCAAGTACTGTTAGAACAAAGTTTGAATCTACTACCCTATGTTTAAGTTTTGATGATAACAAAATGAAATGATATATTATTTATATGATTCATGTATGAACTATTTGCTGCCTAAATTACTACGTTCTGATTTGCAGATACTCTGATAGGTATAAGCAAGATCACACCTAATCAGCATCAGAAATTTGGTTCTTGACATCAGCATCAGAAGTTGCTATATCAGAATACCAGAATCAGAAGATTAACTCACGTGTATGCTGAAGCCTGATGAACAGAACTGCGCTCAACACTCTGATAAATAAAACAACAGTTCATCAGCAGTTAAGCAGAGTCAGAATGAGCCAAGCCAGAACATGCATTAAGTAAGCAACGGTACTGTGCATTGAAAGCAAATTATTACCAACGGCCTCATTCCAGACAAGATCTGCTCAATAAGGAAAGTTTATTATTAGCATTGAATCAAGAATATTGCTCCAACGTTCAACAATCTCAGTGCTATATAAACAAGACTATGAAGATTGAATTGGCTAATGCTCTCCAACTCTTTACACGCCTAAAAGCTGATCATAATCTTCCTTCTCTCAGTTTGCTAAACGCTACATATCCTATTACTCAATTATTGTTTAGCAATCTAGTTTCTAAGCTTAAAGTTGTGTATACATCACAGTTGTGATACAGTTTTGTAGAAAACATTCACACACTTAGATTTATCTTCTTTGTAAGAAAGTGTTTCCTTGACAAACCGGGTTGTGGTTTGCATTAAGAAGGCTTTAGCAGTTGTTAAAGCAGTTTGTAATATTCAGTTGAATATAGTGGATTAAGACCTCGTTGGAGAGAGGCGAAATCACCTTGACGGGTGGACTGGAGTAGTTTGAGATCAAATGAACCAGGATAAAAATATCTTGTTCATTGCATTGATTTTCAGTTTTACAATTCAACCCTCCCTTCTTGTGTTTTTCACTTCTTCAATTGGCATCAGAGTGCCTGGTTCTGAGCTAAAACACTTAACCGTGTCAGTACAAGATCCAGCGTCAGAAAAACACAATGGCAGGAAACTATTCTCACACCAGCAATGACAATCATGAGGACAGAGACAGATTCAGCGGCAAACCTCCAGTCTTTGATGGAGAAAACTTTGATTACTGGAAAGACAGAATTGAAAGCTTCTTTCTGGCACATGATGCTGATCTGTGGGATATGGTGACAAATGGATACACGCACCCTGTGAATGCAAGCGGTCAGAAGATTGATAGAAAAACAATGTCTGACCAACAAAAGCGTGACTTCAAGAATCACCACAAGGCCAGAACCATCCTCCTCAGCGCCATCTCCTATACTGAATATGAAAAGATCTCAAACAGAGACACAGCAAAGAACATTTTTGACTCTCTCAGAATGACGCATGAGGGCAACGTTCAGGTCAAAGAAACTAAAGCTCTGGCGCTCATTCAGAAGTATGAGGCGTTCAAAATGGAAGAATCTGAATCCATTGAAACAATGTTCTCAAGATTCCAGATTCTGGTAGCTGGTCTCAAAGTTCTAGACAAAGGATACTCCACTGCTGACCATGTCAAGAAAATCATCAGAAGTTTACCCAAGCAGTGGAGACCAATGGTTACAGCTCTGAAGCTAGCTAAAGATCTCAACAAAATCACTCTGGAGGAACTTATCAGCTCCCTCAGAAGTCATGAGATAGAGCTAGAAGCTGACGAGCCTCAGAAGCAAGGTAAGCCTTTAGCATTAAAATCTAACAAAAAATCTGAGTCTAAAGTTTTGCAGGCAGTTGAAGAAACATCTGATGGATCCTCATCAGAAGAAGACGAACTCTCCCTCCTCTCCAGAAGAGTAAATCAACTGTGGAAGCAAAGACAAAGGAAGTTCAGGAATCCCAGAAGATCTGATCAGAACGAGTCCTCTTCCAGATACAGAAGGACAGATTCTTCCTCTGGATACAGAAGATCTGAAGGCTCCTCTAGTAGCAAAAAGCCAAACACCAAGGACATCATCTGCTATGAGTGCAATGAGCAAGGACACTACAAGAGTGACTGCCCAAAGCTTCAGAGGGAAAAGCCCAAAAAGAAGTTTGGAAGAGAGAAGAAGAAAAGTCTCATGGCTACATGGGATGACTCTGACTCGTCTGAAGCTGACTCGGAATCAGATGATGAGAGAGCCAACATAGCTCTCATGTCTAATATTTCAGAAGATAGTGAAGCTTCTGAATCAGACTCGGAATCAGACACTGAAGAGGTATTTCCTAACTTTGCTGTTAATTTTACCAAGGCTGAACTTGCTGAAAGCCTTAATGAGATTCTGGAAAGGTATCAGCAAATTAGAGTTAAATTCAGAGACCTGAAAAGGAATCTTGAATCTGACTCTAATAAGACTGAGAGTCTCAAATTGGAGAATTCTGAGCTGAGAAATAAGATTTCAAAATTAGAAAATACTTTACAAAACTCTCAGAAGGAACCAATTTCTGAAACTCCCAGCAACGCTGATGAGATCATCAAGGAGTATGATCACAGTTTCCAGAAGTTCCTTGCTAAAAGCATAGATAGAAGCAAAATGGCTTCAATGATCTATGGAGTTAGCAGAAACGGCAGGAACGGAATAGGATACCAAGGTAAGGTTCCTACACCAAAGAATGTCATGGACTTAACTATTAAATTCACTCCTCTGAATTCACATTTTGTGTATGGTCACACACATGATATTAAATACACTAGCAGTAAGCACTCTGTGAAACCAAAGTTCAACCAGAGTTTTGGTAAAACTAACAAATCAGGACCCAAGAAAATCTGGGTACCTAAGGATAAAATAATACATGTTGCAGATATCTTTAGCAGCAACTCAGAAACACCAGTCATGGTACCTGGACTCTGGCTGCTCGCGACACATGACGGGAAGAAGGCATATATTCCAAAGCCTGGAACTTAAGCCTGGAGGCCACGTTGGCTTTGGAGGCAATCAGAGGGGAAAGATAATTGGCTCTGGAACTGTAGGTAATGGAAATCTTCCCTCTATTAATAATGTTCTGCTAGTAGATGGATTAATGCATAATCTGTTATCCATAAGTCAATTAAGTGATAACGGTTATGATATAATCTTTAATCAAAAATCATGTAAAGCTGTTAGTCAGAAAGATGGGACTATCCTGTTTAATGGTAAGAGGAAAAACAACATTTACAAAATCAAACTTTCTGAACTAAAGAGTCAGAATGTAAAGTGCCTTCTGTCTGTTAACAACGAGCAGTGGATCTGGCACAAAAGATTGGGGCATGTTAGTATGAGAAGAATATCTCAGATTAACAAACTCAATCTGGTCAGAGGACTTCCTAATTTGAAGTTCAATTCAGATGCTCTGTGTGAAGCATGTCAGAAAGGCAAGTTTGCAAAACCTTCTTTTAAATCTAAAAATGTTGTTTCTACCTCTAAGCCATTAGAACTTCTGCACATTGACTTATTTGGACCAGTTAAAACTGCTTCAGTCAGTGGTAAGAAGTATGGGTTAGTAATCGTAGATGACTATAGCAGATGGACATGGGTAAAGTTCTTAAGACACAAGGACGAGTCACACTCTGTGTTTGTTACTTTCTGTAACCAAGTTCAGAATGAAAAGGATCTTAGAATCGTTAAAGTCAGAAGTGATCATGGTGGAGAATTTGAAAACAAAGATTTTGTGTCATTCTTTAATGACAGAGGCATTCTGCATGATTTCTCTTGTCCTAGAACTCCCCAACAAAATGGAGTTGTAGAAAGAAAGAACAGAACATTGCAAGAAATGGCCAGAACCATGATCAATGAGACAAACGTTGCTAAGATCTTCTGGGCAGAGGCAATAAACACAGCGTGCTACATTCAGAATAGAATCTCAATAAGACCTATTCTGGAAAAGACTCCATATGAATTGTGGAAGAACAGAAAGCCCAACATTTCATATTTTCATCCATTTGGATGTACTTGCTTTATGTTAAATACAAATAATTATTTGAACAAGTTTGACTCTAAAGCACAAAAGTGTATTATGTTAGGATACTCTGAACGCTCAAGAGGGTACAGAGTATACAATACAGAAACACAGATTGTGGAAGAATCAATCAGTGTTCGTTTTGATGATAAGCTTGACTCTGAAAAGTCAAAGCAGAATGAAGTTTTTGCAGGTATGGAAATTGAATTTACAGGTTCTGAAGACAAGTCATCAGAAGCTCTCAACACAGACACTCCTTCAACGTCTGAAAGGAGCACTGCTAGCAATCCTACAACAGCTGCTGATCAACCTCCGAAGAGATTACCCAGAAGCAGCTTGGATCACCCAGAAGAGACTATCTTAGGAAGAAAGGAAGATCCAATCAGAACAAGAGCAAGCTTCAGAAACTCTGAAGAAACTCTCATGGGACTTGTGTCTCTGATTGAACCTTCCTCGATTGATGAAGCACTTCTGGATAATGACTGGATTCTGGCAATGCAAGAAGAGCTGAATCAATTCACCAGAAATGATGTATGGGATCTCGTTCCCAGACCAAAAGGATTCAACGTCATTGGAACAAGATGGGTGTTCAGAAACAAGCTAAATGAACAAGGTGAAGTCATCAGAAACAAGGCACAACTGGTTGCACAAGGTTATAGTCAGCAAGAGGGGATAGACTATACAGAAACCTTTGCCCCAGTCGCCAGGTTAGAATCTATCAGACTTTTAATTTCAGTTGCTGTTAATAGAGGCATCACTCTGTATCAGATGGATGTCAAAAGTGCATTCTTAAATGGTTATATAGAAGAAGAGGTTTATGTGCACCAACCCCCTGGTTTTGAAAATACAAAACATCCAGAACATGTTTTCAAACTAAAGAAGTCACTATATGGTCTGAAACAAGCTCCCAGAGCTTGGTATGAAAGGCTAAGTAACTTTCTGTTAGAAAATGAATTCACCAGAGGGAAGGTGGACACTACCTTATTCTGTAAATCAGTTAAGAATGACATCTTAGTCTGTCAAATTTACGTTGATGATATTATTTTTGGTTCTACTAATCCTTCTCTTGGAAGAAAATTTGCTAAGTGTATGCAGGCAGAATTTGAGATGAGCCTCATGGGGGAACTGAAATTCTTTCTAGGAATTCAGATCAATCAAACTCCAGAGGGAACTTACATTCATCAGAGCAAATACATCAGAGATCTTCTGAAGAAATTTGACCTCTCAGAATGTAAGCCATCAAAGATTCCAATGCATCCCACGTGCATTCTGGAAAGAGAAGAGGTAAGCAAAAATGTAGAACAGAAAGTCTACAGAGGTATGATTGGTTCTCTCCTTTATCTGACTGCTTCAAGACCTGATATATTATTCAGCGTTTGTATTTGTGCTAGATTCCAATCAGATCCTAGAGAATCTCACTTAACAGCTGTTAAGCGAATTTTCAAGTATCTGAAAGGTACTACTAATTTGGGTTTGTTTTATAGAAAATCTAGTGATTACAGTTTAGTAGGCTACTGCGATGCTGATTTTGCTGGAGACAGAGTGGAGCGTAAAAGTACTTCTGGAAGCTGCCAGTTTCTGGGAGAAAATCTGATCTCTTGGTCCAGCAAAAGGCAATCAACAATTGCGCTATCAACAGCAGAAGCTGAGTACATAGCAGCAGCAGGATGTAGCACACAAATGCTCTGGATGAAAAGTCAGCTTGAAGACTTCCAGATTTTTTAGAGTAACATTCCTATACTCTGTGATAATACTTCTGCTATTTGCTTAAGTAAGAATCCCATTTTACATTCTAGAGCTAAGCATATAGAAATAAAACATCACTTCATTAGGGACTATATTCAGAAAGGAATTTTGAATTTAAAATTTATAGATACAGACCATCAATGGGCTGATATCTTCACTAAACCCCTTTCTGAAGATAGGTTTAATTTCATTCTGAAACATCTCAGCATGAAAATCTGCCCAGAGTGAAAATGTTTTAATTCCATATATTTATCTTCAGAATGTATCTGTTTTTCTGTGAACTTCTGATCAATCTCTTTTCAGAAAGATAGAACATGCAGATTGTATCAGATGCAAGTCTAAAGATCTGAGAGTCTAAGCTCAAAGACAGACGTGCTGATCACTACATCAAACAAGTGTCATCCAATCATCAGCAGATCTCTGAAGCAGAACGCGTGCACGCTTCTGAGAAGGCAAAATGCTAATTGGGTGCATTGAGACACATGTCTGGTAACCGTTTTTAAGTATCTTTCTCAAATCCCCAAAAATCAGCAAGCATTTAATAAAAGTAATCATGCTTTTAAAACGTAATCATGATTTTATTTCTCTCTCTTAAAAACGTTTACAATTTCAAAATATTCTGAACCCTATTTAAACATGTTAACCTCTCATTTTCATCTTTTACAGTTTCTCACTATTTCTCAAGCATTCTCTGCATTTTTCTGTGTTCATCTCTCTCAAACCCTTCTTTCTCAGCTTTTCGTCTCAAAATCTTTTAGTGTGAACATGGCAACCTCCAGCAGTGCTTATGCAGGTTCTCAGAAGAAAGCATCATCTGAACAGTATCAAGTGCCATTCAGAACACTCCTCACTCCTGTAAAGAATCTTGAAGTGTTATCTGAATTGATCATTGATTTTGGAAGCTTGAAGGAAAACGGTTTTGACCTAACAGAAGAAGTTAGGGCACAGAAATGGGAAAGGTATTTTGACAGGTTGGTTGGACCAACATTCCCTATGTTAGTGAAGGAGTTCTGGATTCATGCGACGGCTTCAACGCATCAAGTCACCTCCTACATCATGGGGAAGAAGATTGTGATCACTGAGGATCACATAGCAAGGTTAATAGGCTACAGTGGCGGTGGCGTCCGCTGTATTGATATGGCTGAGAGATGTGCTGACGTGGGCGTCATAGCTGAAAGGATTTTCACCCATGGGGTGCCCAGTAGCAAGATCAAAGATCTGAAGGATCATCACAGAGTTTGGGCGAAGATAATTCTGGGGTGCTTCAACCATAGGAAGCCAACTAGTTCCCCTGATTACATAAATGTGGATCAGCAGTTTCTGATCTACTTTATTAATCAGAAGGTAAAAATCAACTTGGCTCATCTTCTGTTCAACCACCTCAGAACAAGCGTGAAGGAAACCAGGGAAGAAGAAAGAACAAAGAGGGATTGGATACCCTTTGGAAGGTTGATATCAGATATTCTGACAGAGAATAGGCTGATATAGCATCTGATAGAAGCTCAAGAGTTAAGCACCATTGAACCAACGGTTGGGAAGCCTCTGAACGCGAAGAACTTAAAGAAAATGAAGTTGATAGAGAATATCAAAAAGGAACCCAGCGCTACTCCTATTGCTGATATCACCAGCAGAAGAGTTCCACTGAGTGACTTTCCTTTATTCTCTCAGATAGAATCCAAGCCAGTGGTAGTTCTCAGATATATGGACGCGTGCAAAGCTGATGGTACAGATCCAAATCTGAAGATCAAAGATCTGCACCAACCTCAACCAGAAGTGACTCTGAAGAAGACGAAGAAAAGGAAGGCACCTTCAGAAGGATCATCCCAGCAGACACCCAAGAAAAGAGGTAATTTATCTGCTGCTTCTGTTTTAAATTCTTCTACTATTCCAGCATCTATTCCACCTCCAACCTCTCATAGAATCTCAATCCCCATCCCAACAATAGATGAAACTGAACCAGAAGATGACCCTTCTGAGGCACTACAACTCAGAAGACCCAGAACCAAACATCCCAAACCAACAATATCAACAACATCAGCAATTGACAAAGTGCTGTCTGACATTGATCAACACACTTCTGATCACTCCTCCAATCCAAACTCTGAACCACAAATTGTCCCTCCTCCATAACCAGAACAACAGAAATCTACTGAAGTACCAGAACAACAACAACCTCTCTCATCCATTCCAGAAGAACCTCTCATCCCTGAACAACCAGAAATTCCAACAACTTCTCCACAACCAGCAATCCCGTCTCCCTCTCCTCAACCAGAAATTCATCCACCATCACCTCAATCTGAGTTTCATCACTCTGAAACTCCTTCTCCTCCACCTTCTGAACCTCATTCACCTCAACCATCACCTCTGGCAATCCAGCTGCCATGTGGAACAACAGTCACAATGGCCCAGCTGCCATCCTCATCAGAATCTACACCACCAAACACTCCCAAAACACCAAACAGTCCAATCATAATTTCTGATTCTCCCACTCCATCTCCAAAACAAACAGCTGCCAAGCAAACCACCGAAAACCCCAGCAGGACCTTCATAGACTTAACAATCTTTGACCGTCTTGCTGATCTGAAACATAAAATAGCCATCCCAAAACCAAAATAACCAGATGTTGGCTCTGGTATTATGAATTTTGAAACAGGTATGCAGCAGTGGGTTGCTTCTCTGAAGCAAGTCTGTCCTGGAATTATTGACCCAGCTGCCTCTGACCAGCTCTGGTCACAATTCAGAATTTGGGTACGTGCTGAAGCCCTCAAGTTGCAGGATATCAACTATGAGCAGGCACAACAGAACTTCAGCAAGCTGCTGAAGGAAGTTGAAAGTCAGCTGCCTCAGGAAGCCGTGCTCCCTCTGGATAGTGAGCCTTGGTCTGAGAAACAGCTAGCTTCAAAGGTGCAACCAGAAGAAGACAAGACCATTCAAGCTGAAGCAAGTCAAGCAGAAGATGTTGCAGAAAGCTCTCAGAAGCTTCCTGCTTCTGATGTTTCTCAAGCTGCCTTGGACAGGCAGACTCTGGAAGAGCTGAAGCTGAATGACATGCGTCTACAGCAGAGGATGGATGAAAACGACCAGAAGATGAAAGAAAGAATGGATGTGCAGGATAGCAAGATTGACACTGTTGTCAGCATGGTACACAAGCAGAATGAGACTGCTGATCAGATCAAAGCCATGCTGGAGAACCTGTTCACACGCTTTCCTCCCCAACCTTAGTTGTTCATTCATATCATTTTCATGTTTTCTTTGATTATCTGATGTACTGTTTTAATATGTTTTGTCTGATTATGAACCTTTTAATATGACAAGTTTTTCTGATCTTAATTGTTTTTAGCACATCACTTACACTTTTTGATTGCTGACAAAAAGGGGGAGAACAAGAATGATATTTTAAACAATAACGGATTACTAAGACAGAAATTCTCGAACATTCTAACTCTGTTATACTTGAATATGTTTTCTGTTTTGCTTAAGTCTACAGGTACAAGAAAGCACCATGATACCCTGAAGACTAAAGCTCTAAAACTCTGACCCGCTCTGATACTCTGACCCAAAGCAAAGCTCTGACAAGAAAAGCTCTGACACGCTGATCTGAAGCTCTGCTCTGATATGCTGATCTAAAGCTTCTGATAGTCAAAGACTCTGATACTCTGATGTTCAAAGAAAGGTAAAAAGATCTGATTCTGAAGAACTCTTGGAATCAAAAAGGGAAGCAATAAACTCAGGGGGAGTATCTCTCAACTCTTATCCCTTATCCTTGATAACCTCTTACTCTGATACATCTCTCTGATACCTTTTCACGTTATTTTCAATTAAAAATATCCAGTTTTTGTCATCATCAAAAAGGGGGAGATTGTTAGAACAAAGTTTGAATCTACTACCCTATGTCTAAGTTTTGATGATAACAAAATGAAATGATATATTATTTATATGATTCATGTATGAACTATTTGCTGCCTAAATTACTACGTTCTGATTTGCAGATACTCTGATAGGTATAAGCAAGATCACACCTAATCAGCATCAGAAATTTGGTTCTTGACATCAGCATCAGAAGTTGCTATATCAGAATACCAGAATCAGAAGATTAACTCATGTGTATGCTGAAGCCTGATGAACAGAACTGCGCTCAACACTCTGATAAATAAAACAACAGTTCATCAGCAGTTAAGCAGAGTCAGAATGAGCCAAGCCAGAACATGCATTAAGTAAGCAACGGTACTGTGCATTGAAAGCAAATTATTACCAACGGCCTCATTCCATACAAGATCTGCTCAATAAGGAAAGTTTGTTATTAGCATTGAATCAAGAATATTGCTCCAATGTTCAACAATCTCAGTGCTATATAAACAAGACTATGAAGATTGAATTGGCTAATGCTCTCCAACTCTTTACACGCCTAAAAGCTGATCATAATCTTCCTTCTCTCAGTTTGTTAAACGCTACATATCCTCTTACTCAATTATTGTTTAGCAATCTAGTTTCTAAGCTTAAAGTTGTGTATACATCACAGTTGTGATACAGTTTTGTAGAAAACATTCACACACTTAGATTTATCTTCTTTGTAAGAAAGTGTTTCCTTGACAAACCGGGTTGTGGTTTGCATCAAGAAGGCTTTAGCAGTTGTTAAAGCAGTTTGTAATATTCAGTTGAATATAGTGGATTAAGACCTCGTTGGAGAGAGGCGAAATCACCTTGACGGGTGGACTGGAGTAGTTTGAGATCAAACGAACCAGGATAAAAATATCTTGTTCATTGTATTGATTTTCAGTTTTACAATTCAACCCCCCCTTCTTGTGTTTTTCACTTCTTCAAGTACCCTCTTGAAGTTTAGTTGGCTTAACCTGTCCTAGTAATAGTAACTGTGTTCTAAGGGATCTCAATATCACTGGTCTTTCTTATCGGGCATTGTTTCAGCGCAAGCCTCTTTAATGGCGACCGAAATATCCTAAGAAGTCTGGTCTCAATGAGCATAGTATCAAGTATCAACCAACTTCAGACTGCACCAAAGTTGGCTATCTCACAACTTCCTAATGGCCAAGTTGGTCAAGTAAAGGTTCTAAAGTTAGTTAGTGCTTCATGACACCACACATCGGCCCCGTATTCTCCTTGACTACTCAAGGGCTACCAATACCCACAAATGTGTTACACTAACGTAGCTATTGCTTAGACCATGTCGGTATACCCCACACAGTTTCCACAATGTATTGCTACTTACCTATAAGGTATCTTAGATTCGGGTAGAGGATCAAAACAAGCCCAAACAGAGAACCAAAATGTAAAGCAAGCAAGTCAAACAATGAAAGAAAATAAAGGTGATCTAGCCCTAAGGTAACCCCACTTTTAAGTTTTCCCCAGAAGAGTCGCCAGTTCTGCAATACGATGCGAGAACTGACTTCGGATGTTTTTTGTTTGATCATAATTGTTGCGGTTAGCAAGAGTCGCCACCGACTTTTCTTTTATCCAATAAGGAAAGGCTGAAAAGAACAGGAAAGACCTTTGAGATTATTTTCTTGAGTTCGGGGGGGGGGGGGGGGGTAGATTATGAAAAGGGAAGGTATTAGCACCCTTTTCATCCATAGTTATCTATGCGCTCTTAGTTGCTTGCTAGATTACATGCTTTGTTTGAAAAATGTAATTTGTGGTGGTTTTTGAATGTATTTTTGAAAAGGCGCATTTGTTTAGGCAAACATTATAATGATTCTCGTTTCGGAGAAAATATATACAAAGTGTTGGACTTTTAAAAATATTTCATATTTTGAAAGTGTTTGGAATGTGTTTATTTTGAAAGTGTCTGGTGTGTGTTTGTTTTGAAAGTGTTTGGTGTGTGTTTGTTTTGGAAGTGTTTGGTGTGTGTTTATTTTGAAAGTGAGCAAGCAACTAAGAACGTTTATACCTACTCAAAAGTATTTTGTTCATTTCTTTCATTTCCTTTGATATTGCTATCTTACCATTGATTGGTAAGAAGCCTTATCTTTGGATGTAAAGGAATGGGCGTGGGTCATCGTATAGTCATGATAGCAATATTGTGAGATATCTTAGCATTTCTCTTGAGGGACTAAGATCATTTATAAAGCAACATTTGTAGTGTCGTCGAGGGACTATGATCTTGTATTTTTTATTGTTTTTGCTAAGACATCCCACATGCATAACATGACCATTTTTATAAGGCAACAAGTGGAATTACCCTAAGGGTGCATGTGTGAATATTGTGTACTTTTTCATGCTTGGTTTATCTTAAATTAAGGTTCTCTAAGCATTGATTTTATATTTCCATACAAACCCTAATTTACTAGCATTGATATGAAAGCGATAAATTGCGGAAAGTAAGTTTACTATGCTATTGCATCATTTGAGGATGGGGTATACAAATTTACAAATGGGGATTGCAAGAAATTAAAACCTAATTATCTATTACAACCATATTGAAACTTGAATAATGTACAAGAATTGAAAGGAATAAAATGTACAAGGATATAAATGGTAAAAAGAAATGGAATTTGTTTGGATTTTGTTAAGGAAAATGGTTTTAAACTAATTATCTAAAAGAAAATAATTAATTAAAATAAGTAAAATTAAACCCTAGTTTAAAAGAAATAAAATTAATCAAGAAAGCATTTTTAGGTTTTTTAAAAAAGGTTTTGTCTTTTTGTTTTTAAAGGAATAAAATATAAGTATATAGAATGCAAATAATAAATAAAAATATTTTTGGAATTTTTGATTTAATAAATAATAATAATAATAATAATAATAATAATAATAATAATAATAATAATAATAATAATAATAATAATAATAATAATAATATTAATAATAATAATAATAATAATAATAATAATAATAATAATAATAATAAATAAAAATAATAAAGAAAAAAAATTTAAAAAAAAATATGAAAATAAAAGTCAGGGGGTGTGAAAATGACTTGGATGGTTTAAAAGTAAAAATAGTTTTTAATCTGGCCCATTATTGTTTTTTGTAAGTCAGAATAAGAAAAGAAAAAAAACACATTGAGTCTGCTGTAAAACCTACAAAGAGGGGGGTTTGGAGAAGTAAAAATGGGAAGGCCCACCCAGGAGGCCCGGGACACGCTGGTGTTTGAAACAAAGAGAAAGGAAATGTTGGAAAAATGAAAAAAAAAGTGGCAGCGCTGGGGCTTGAACCCACGCCCTTCACATTATACGCGCGCTGCCTTGTCACTGGGGTGGCTATACATCTGTTAACTTAAACAAAACCATAAATATATATTACAAATTCATTCCTAGAAATGAACTTCATCTTCAACCTCCAGCCAGGGTCCCTGTATCTCATTCATTTCTCATCCATTCTCAAAACTTCCAACATCAAACTTGTTAAAAATTTTACCAGGATTTCAGAAATGTAAACAATTTGGACTAACAATCAAAGATGAGCATGTATTTCTAAAAGTACCAAATCCTGACCTAACTTTTTTCAGAGATTCAAACTTAAAGTTCTCTAAGCTCAGGTAACATAAATGAAAACTATAGATATGTACAGCTTCAGGACAGTGATATCTATATTTTTACTTCAGAATGTATGCACAAAAAATGCTTGTATCAAGATATTGAAGTTTGAAAACTTACCTCTTGCAGCTGGATTTGTGTGTGGAGTTTGAGCAAAATTTGAGATGGCATGATGATCTCTTTAGCTTGCCTGGACCCCTTGAGTGTGTTCTAACTCCTACTTTGCTTTGAGGATAGCTGAAACTCCCAACTCAAGTCAAGTTGTAAGCTTCAGTTTTGAAAATGGTGGATGGTGATAGAGAGATTACAGTCAGGAAACATGACCTTGGGTCACTTGTATATGAAGTATGTAAAGTGTTTGTATGATTAAAACTCAATACGTACGAGTGCATTTGGAGATGGCTATGTGAAACTCAAAACTGTCAAGTTATGGCAGATTTTGAGTTGCAGAGTGCTTGGTAGTGTTTTGGGGTGCTTGAGCTCGTGTGTTGTGTTGCAATAGACGTGTGTATATGTATGGAAAAGGTTAGAGATCAATTGCCCTCAAAGTTTCTGAGTTGTAGTCTTTTGGCTCTATAACTTGCTTTTGAAGAAAAGTGAGAAGACAAGTCTCAAAGTGTTGTACAAGCATGATCTGAGTTGGTAGAGGCCTTAGACATGTTGCTTTTGGTTTTGAATTTACTTGTGTGCAGAGAAAACAATTGAGAGGCTCAAGAAGTTGACAATTGCAAAAGTAATGCTTTATCATAATGGAAATGACAACTTTGTGTCATAAATGGAAAATCATTTTGGATAAAGTTTCAAACACTCGGATAAGGGCATAATCAATTGTGTAAACCATTAATTATGGATGGAAAAACAATTTTGAGGCCTGCAAAGTGAGGATTATGCAGCATGGCTATGGATTTGGTTCATGTTCATCACAAAATATGTCTTGCAAAACAAGTTTGAAACCCCAACTTCTTGCCTTCGATTCTCTTAGCTCAAGTATGGTCTTGATGAGTTCTTAGACATTTTGGAAAGCTTGTAACATCCACTACAACCTTCATGTTGGACATTTTTTAAGATTAAATTTGTAACTAGGTAAAAATTTTCCATGAAGTTAGGTTAAAATCATGACTAAAATACTCAAAATTTCACTAAGTATTTTAGTTTCATGGACATGTCTTCATAAATTCATAACTTGAAATCCAAGAATTTATAAAAAAATTTATGCCCTACAATGTTTTAAATCTCATTTATATCTACAACTTTCATGTTGGAAGTTTCCCTTGAATCATCTTGCATCATGGTGGAAATTTGGCACAAAGTTATGAAAAAATGTTAACTTTCTAACACTTAGAAAATTTTCTAAGTCTTAGAATTTTGACTTTTCAAAGATAATTTTGACTTTTCAATTTCTTGATGAACAAGTTTCATATTTTGACATGTCTTGATGAAATATGATTTTTAAACTTGATTTTGATCAAAAAAGTCAAAGTTTGACTTTTCAGTGTACAGTTGACTTTTCATGAGTTAACTGAAATTCATTTGTCAATCCAATGATCTTGAGAGGTGATTTGAACTATGCAAATAGGTCAAGATGGTGCATTTGAATCCTTGAGATCATGTCTTATACCAATAAGTCATTTTCTTGGTCAAAAGTCAAGAACTGAGCCTTCTCAATCAAAACTCTAATTTTGACCATTTTGCCCTTTTGGTGTTCTGATCAAATTTCTTTTGAGGAATTGTGATCCAAACTTGATCAATTGACATATATGAGTTCATAATGTTGATATGGATCAAAAATTATGAAGTTTGACTGCAAATTGACCACAATTGACTTTTTCCCTAATATAGTTGATTTTAGGTCAACTGATCAACTGACTGAACAAAAGTGTGATCCAAAGCTTGAAACTTGACATGAGCAATCTTGGGGATCCAAAATAATCCATGAAAGTCATATAAGGCATTAGAAGTTCAATTATCTTTGTACAAACTCAAACCCTAATTTTGAGTTGTCGGTGCTTAAGGAGGTGTCTTGAGCTGATCAAACCTTGTGCAGTCTTGAATTAATGGAGATCTTATGAGAGATTTCTTGAGAAATGAGAAGGCAAATTTTGGGATACAATAGACTTAAATGACCTAAATAACGTGTGCCTAAAAAATATCAAATTTAGTGAATAAAAACAAAACAATCGAGTACAAAGGGTATTTCAGAGATGCATCTTCGAATATACTCAAATAACGTACAAAAATGTGTCTTCAAATCATATTTTGTTTAATACTAATTGGATACTCGTGCGTCCGCACTAGTACTGATGTAGACCGCGGACATGTCACCAGTTTAACATGAAAATTCAAAAAATTAAAAAATATCAAAATATTATCAAAAAATATCAAAATAAAATACAGCAAGAAAATTCTATAATTTTTTAAAAATTTCTATTGTTAAGAAAAATAATAAACACATATTTTTTGTAAAAATATTTTAAGGTTGATAGAGTTATAATAATAAAAAGATTTATACAGTTTAATAAATGAGACAAATAAATAATTAAAATTAAAATTAGTTGAAAATCAGTTGAAATATAATTTTTTATATAAAAATTCAAAAAAAAAAAGATATAAAAGAATTAAGTTTAATGTTGCATTTATAAAATTTTAGACTATGATTTAGTTTATAAATAAATGAAAAGTCAGTACTACAATTGACATTTTTTTTTTTTAATTGTATAAAAAATATAATAATTTATATGTTCGCGTAGATATTAGTATGATTACCGTGTGTTCACACGGTACTGATATGTTACCCGTGCGTGCGCTCACACGGATATTTAATATGATTACACTGAAATTGCTTAACTAAAATTGATGCAATTCTTTCTCCTGATAAAAGTAGATTTATGATTCCACTTAATATGACGTTCAAAACAATATCACAGTATAAATATAAAATTGCTGACAGTGTGTTCTGCACGAATATTTTTCTAATTCCACTATATATATATATATATATATATATATATATATATATATATATATATATATATATATATATATATATATATATATATATATATAACCTCCTTTTTGTTCAATACCAACATGCATGATTCCATTAAATATTTGTAGTTGTTCATCTACGTAAAACAAAAAATTGAAATGTGTTAGTCATAAAGATAAATGATACAACATTAATATAGAAAACGAATTTAGTAAGCATAATAAAATAGTTGAACCTCATAAGCTATATATGAAGTTTTTATAAATAAAAAAAAAACAAATGCAAATATTATACAAATTTGTAGCAGGATTAAAGATAATTATGATTTACCTAAACTTTTGTCATCACTAATGGTAGTAGTTATAAAATATTACCTAAATAATAAATAGTATAAAAAATTTATTAAGAACCAACGTACATTTAGTGTTTGTTATATTAAAACAAAAAATAAAATGTAAAAGGTATGAAAAAAAAGTAAGTAATTGGATTAGTTAGTGTTGTATTGGCCCGAGAAAGGTTGCATATAGAACCAGGCCCATCACAAGAACCAATTGGTGGTCTATAAAAGGGTGAATTTATGCAGTACCTCAGATTGGTGTTTTATTTCTTTGTTTCATCCATTTGTTTCAAGTTTGGTTAATCAGTTACAAGAACAAATATATATTAAAATCATTGTTTTCACAATAAACACTATTTATACTACGGATAATGTGTTTTCACAATATATATTAAAATCAGAAGCATTTTGTAACAGAAGCATTGTACTTCAGAAAATTCTGTTTAAAAAGTGTTTATTATCAATTAATGTATACATTCTCCTTCTATATAAAATATGTTGGACTTAAATGACCTAAAAATGCCTGTCTAAAAAATATCAAATTTAGAGAATAAAACAAAAACAATACACTATAAAAGGTATCTCAGAGATGCATCTTCGAATACATTTAAATAACGTACAAAAATATGTCTTCAGATCATATTTTGTTAAAAATGAAATAAATATCATAAATATAAAAATTTGTGTGATTTTAAGTGCCTCTCGAAATACATCTCTAAATGTATGAAAGACAATTTTAAATCAGAAATGTGAAACTCACTCGTAAGAATGGAAAGAACATTCTCCTTATTTTAGTAGTATTGTTGGTTTTCATCTTTAAGGTCTTGAATGTGACAAACTTTTTGTTGCGGTTGCATTACAGATAACCATACCCTTGCCTAGCAATTTCGTTGGTATAAATGCAGCCAACATATGTAAGAAATTCTCAATTACATATGTGTTTTCTTTCTACCAGTTAAATTCATATTCGTATGTTCTTTTATGATAAAAAAATTTCTTTTTCTGTACTTTGGTGTGCCCCTCCAATTTCCTTTTTTTCACTAACATTTCTTCACTTTTGCTTTTATCTTTGAGCAATCTAAAATAACAAAGTCACACTCTCTTTCTTTATCAAGGTTCTCTTCTTTTCTCCTTTTTTTTCTGACCATGGATATTCTTATTTCTTAATTTCAAAATCAGTTTTGGTTCTTGATTATTTACTTAATCAATTTCTGGCCAAAATTGTTTGAGAATTACCACAGTAAAATTTTCGCATTACAACTTTCCAAATTTGATTTTCTTCTTTACACACCTCCTGCATCAAAATGTTTCTCAACCCTAATCATCCACCCAACATCATTTTTTTTCCTTTAAAATTGGTATCGTTGGTCATAACTCTTTGAGTTTTCTTCTTCAATCTTTAAGTTCTTTCAACATTTCATCTTAATTACAAAACATTGATTTCATTTTTGACGACATTAATTTCATTTTTGATGACGACTCCATTTATTTACTCGCTTTTTTAAATTTTATTTTCTCTCCCAAATTAGAAGCCATATGATACCAGTTGATAATGATTGGAATCAAACAAAAAAACTTAATAGGAGGGAGGGGGTGACAAAATATATCGCCCGTCTATCCCGTTCCACTATACCTTAAGTCCATTAAAAAAAGAGCAGGACAAACAAACCCGTCAAATAGAAATGAATATAAAAATCTAACTCGTCACACCAAAATGATGGATTGGCAGACGATGTGCTTACCCGCTTACTTTTTATTTTTTTATTTTTTATAAAAATATATTAAAAGGATTTTTTTTATATTTCAATTAGATTTTTCACTTATTTTTTAAAACAATTTTTTATAAAACATCTTTTTAACAAAATTTACTTAATAGAATATTACAAATAAAAGTATAAAATAAAACTATAAAAAATTAAACCTAAAAAATGACAGACTTAAGATGGGACAAGTTGAACGAATAGACGTAACAGATTTTGACGGTGACGGATTTTGGTGGATGACGGGTCCAAAATCTCAACCAAACTCGCAATTATTTGACAGGTGGACGGACTGCCCCGTCGTGCCCCGAGGTGTTTTGCCACCCCTACTTAATAGTAATTACAAGAAGTTTATAAGAAATTCAAGAGTCTTGATTTTTCCCCTTTCAAGAATTCCCCTTTCAAGAATTCGATATCTTGTCTCTCTCTTTCAAATAACCTCTTTTCTAATTTCCAGTCTAGCCTATCTAAGAAACTCAAGAGTCTTGGTTTTCCCCCTATCAAGAATTTGGTATCTTAATCTTTCTAATTTCGAGTCAAACCTATCTAATCTACTGTTTGTTTCCTCGTTTTATTCACACCCCAAATAACTACTTGATAATTGTAACTACATAATAGAACAACCAAATTCTGTTTTGTTTCCTAGTAATTCTTAAGGTTTAAGACATTTTTAAAAATATTCCTGACTTAAACTATTGGTTCTTAGAAATTCCTAAGTTCTAACACATTCCTGGTTCTTAGTAATTCTTAAGTTCCAACACATTCCTAAAAATAATCCTGTCTTAAATTATTCTAATACTACAACTACTACGACAAAAAAAATTGCCATGGTTAAGTGTGGTAGTGCTTTATGATAAAAAAGAAACCTAAAAACAGTTTGCCACTCTCTATTTGTAGTCTACTCTAGAAAACTTGGAAAAAGATGAAAGCAGTTTGTTTCGGTTTTGTGACAGATTCATATTTCAAATCCAATTTTGCCCATAGTAAGCCACTAAAAACCGGAAAAGTGAACCGCGGTTAAATCGGTATTGGTCGGACTTGATTTTTTTGTCCACCCGAAATGTAACAATCACATATAAGATATGTCCAAAAATGGTAACTAATCAAAATAAAGAATTCAAGATAGTTTAAGCACGAGGTTTATATACACAAACCGCACAAAAATACAAAAAAAAAACTAAACTTCACATCCTCCAAATGACATGTAGTTCTCCAAACTTACAAACTGCAATTTTTTACACTTCACAGAAATATGGGGAGAACAAACATGGAATATGGAAAGCTTCAAATAAATTAAATCTCAACCACAAACATCAAGACCAAAAACTGTAGTCACTTTCAACTCACCACTTATCATAAACGACTGAGAAATTTTTTCTTTTAATAACAGAATGTAAAGTTGGAATAGTCACAAACTCTGTTTCCTTCATGCAGGATAACATGAATGTGGAGTTGAGGTTCATTCATGCATGTCAAGTCAAGGTTCTTCTTCCACAAGTTGCATGTTGTGTGCATGCTTTATGCCTGGAGGGAGTTTCAAACAAAAGCATTATTACACCATTGACTCGAATAAACTTAATGGCTTTATAAAACTAGCAGCAAACCCATTGGCATGTTAGCCAGTCCCCACCCGCCTCAGTACTATGTATCCGTATATTCACAAGCAAGGAGTAGGGCCATATAAAGGAAAATATTGATTATTGATAAAAGCATTTCTGCAGGAAATTATTTATTGAAAATACCTTTTATTGTAGGTTTGTCACTTTGTCTTAATCTTTCCTTTCATCGTCATTATTCCAATCACCATCGTCATCATCGCCAATTCCATCATTTCCCATATCACTTTCACTAGCTGTCTCCCATTCAGAGTCATCAGTCTCTGGGCCATATATATCCCCACCATCACCCTGATTATGGACACCGCCGTGCTTAATAGCTGCCTCTCGAAATAACCAAGCTGCACGCATCTGCTTTTTAACTAATCGCTCAGCATAATCCGGAACTTTATTTTGCCTCAGTGAGAGATCAGGATCATTTGACTGGGAGCACTCGTTTATAAATAGGATTGCGTCCAATAAACTTTCTTTTGCTAACCCTAGCATGTCGTAAGCTTGTGCTCGCCTCCAGAGACTTTTGGCATGTCGGTTGACAGGTCTATGGAGACATAATGCACGGGTAGCATCACTTATGGCAGCCAAAGGTTGTTGCAGCAAAAGATAACATTGAGCACGATTACTATAGAGAACAACTCTCTCCTTCTTGGATCTCATAGGACACAGCGCCAATGCTTCTGAGTACTTTGATGCAGCACCAGAAATATTTCCAGACGAGAACAGGGAATTTCCTTCAAGCTTGACAACCAGGGCTGCAGCCTGCTTAATATGTAGATCTTCCTTGGGCATATTCTTTTCCCATTTTAATCTCTGCTTCGAACTTAATAGATCCTCTATCTGCTCTTTAGTGCGACTACTAATTGAGCTTCTCCCTGACCCTTGCGACTCGATGCAATCTTGAAGTACATTGACAATAGAATCACCAAGCTTTTTATGATCTCCTAGAGTTGTAATCTCCGCAAGGTCTACTAATGCAGGCACTACTTTATCAATCACCTACATAACATAAGCCAGGGCCTTAAATGAAACAGAAAAATTCACAATACCCAGTTCAAGTGAACTCAACAGTCTACAGCAATTGGTGCTCGGTTAACTGAAAGCAATAAACTAGTAAGGAGGAATTGAAAATTCATGAGCCCAAACATGAAATGGAAAACCTAACATGAATCCAAACTTAGATATCATTAAGTGTCATCAAATAGTGGTTATTGCATAGCATAATTTGAACAAATTGTTATTGTCCCGCAATAAGCACAAACCGGGTATTTTTGGCTATCTATGGTTGACAGCACTTTTATCAATTGCCGCAGTCATAACTAGGTTTAGGCATCCTAAACATGAGTCCAAACATGAAAATACATTTACATACAGCTACGTCTTTAAATGTTCAATTGAAGTTAATAATAAACAAAAGTAATTGGCTAAAATATTTGTATCTTTCTTTCTCCTTAGCAAACTGCCATTCTAGTCTTCACTATTCAGACAGAAGAAATGGAAATATGTCACCAGTAGTGTGATATATCTCAAAGAGAAGATTCATGCCTAATTGAAGACCTAGAGAGTGAGATAACAGTACCTATTTTCATTTCCTTAATGAATTAAAATTTTAAAGTTAGTTTTAAAGCATAAGAATTAACTTCCGTTCACATGTTTATCCAATCATTCATGCCTAGACAATCAATAGAGTTCCTTAGTGATACTGATTCATAAGTAACAGAATCAGGAGCTAATGCAAAGTTTTACCTTGTGACATGTATTTGGATCTTGAAGCAACCATAGAAGACAATCAATAGCCATATACTGCCAATCATCTGAAGACCGGGCAATATTACACAATGCTTCAATAATTCCAGGGCAACTGGCAACAGGTCCCCTACCAAGCTTTTGATGACAAATTGTTCTTAATAAGCCAATACCAGCCGGTGAATTTTCATTAACAAGCCCACCCCACATGCCGGGTAGTTTTGTTAGAAATTCTTGCTTGCATATGGTAGGGAGAAATTCCGGTTTAAAAGCGAAGCAATTAATGAGCTGAAGGGACCAACATTGCAACTGGCTAGCCCATTCCTCAGCCTTCCTAGACTCCATTTCAACACCACCCATGCCACGTGTAAGCAGATCACAGTGATAACTTAGTCTTCTATCCACATATTGGTAAAAGTGTGAATAAACTATTTCCAAGGAACTCACCGCTAATTGAATGGAAAGCTCGAGAATTTCACCATGACTTGCCACGGTAGGAAAAGTGCTAGCATATGTAGCTAAATGTCCCAAAGCTCTAACCGCTACCCTCTGCTCAACCCAAGTCAATCTACCTCTTAGAAGCTCAACTAAAGGAGGAATGACACCAGCATGTACAGCACTTTCAGCAAATTCTTCCATATTCATTGTATAGGAACCAACGATATGAGCTGCATAATAAGGAATGTATATATTTTGATCATGAGAAAGCCAGCGTCGATTCTTCAGCCCTTTCCATATGAGAGCAGACATGCATTCAAATATTCCCAGCTCAATGAATTCAGGGTCATTCGGATGCGCCATTGCCGTGTTCCAAAGACCACTGATAGGAAGAACCTGACCATCATCATCTTGACACGGAAGCTCTCTAAAGAACTTCAGTACACTTGCTCTCCGTTTGCTTGGATTCGCTTCCTTCATGACACAAAAGAAGCATCCCGGGTATGGACAGTCCGATGAAACTTTATCCATGATCGATAAATTATAACTATAGTCTCACAGATCAAAACTGCACATATGAAACATATTGGACTAGTATTCAGCAGAACATCATATATACATAACTCTAAATTTTATTACAATATGCAAAAAATAAAAAAAAATAAAAAAACCGTTGAACAAAACACTGAAAATCTAAGGAATATTCTCGCACATGAAGTCAAACGTAGAAATAGGGTTCCGAAAACTAGAGGATCAAAATTCTAGTCTCCTAGCAATAAATAAGTCAGAACAAAAAATTCTCCCGTTTAGTCAATTCAAAGTAAACAGCTTTTTTTTTTTAATTTAAAAAAAAACAATTATTTTTGTTTTTACATAATCAATTCTGCAGTAAGCAATTAAACCTACTTCTCCAATGGTCAATATCGATTCAACCAAAAAAAGTGATAACTAGATTACCTTCATTGCTCAACGGTAACAATTACCAGAAAAAGTAGAACAATTACCTCTGAGATTCAACAGTGGGAAGAGGGAAATTGCATGGAGAGTGAAGTTAGCGAGTGGTAGTGACAGTGAAGCGAAATTACTGGCGGAGATCGGTGTGAATGTACAAGACAGATCCAAGTTGGTGATTTTATAGACAATTTTGGATATTTTGGCGATATTTTTGGTCTAAGTGTCTCTGTCACGCTTTTCTGGTACCGTCGTGGAATTTGATTAGGTTAAGATTTGAGAGAGAGTGATTGGAGAAGAGAAGAGAAGACAACGGAAAGTGGAAACAGGGATGGGGTTTACTACCCGACAAGACACTACTGTTCCGGTTAAATATTTCCATACTTGATTTTTTTATTTTAGGAAAATATCTTTTTTTGTCTTTTACTTTTGTCTCGGGGTCCATTTTAGTTTCTTATCTTTTAAAAAATTAAAACAATCTCTTAAGTCTTAAAAATGGAGTATGTTTGTCCTCTCGTCTTATCCGTTAGTGAACGTGCAAATTTTTTATATATGTGGCATGGTTGATGTTACGTGGCAATTACATGGTATATGTTTAACTTTTGTGAACAAACTCAACATTCATAGATAGAAGGTATTCGTTCAGAGAGAGAATTTGATGGTGAACCGTCATTTCTGCAAAGCAAGAATCATCGTTCAGTGAAGATCATTTGAAGGTGAACCATTGTTGCAAACAGGTTAGATATTTGATGATTTGTATAAGTTCTGATATGATTTAGGATTTTCTGCTAAATCGTTTGTTTGCATGTTTTTCAAAATGAGAAATTAGGGTTATTTGCTAAATCGTTTGTGATGCATGTTTTTAATCTGAGTAATTAGGGCGTGGTTGAAAATAGGGTTTATTGAATAAAATTCATTTTGAATTGTCTAGGTGAAATGGAGGAGTATATTGTGTTAACAATTTATCATAGTGGTGAATTTGTTAATGGTGATCTTAGGGTGTACGAAAGAGAGGAAGTTTCTCAGATAAAAATAGATGTTGACACATGGAGCTACTTTGAGCTTGTAGGGTCACTGAAGTGTTTAGGTTATAGAGATTTTGAGTCAATCTATTACAAAGATCCGACATTTGGGATGCAACAATTGATTGATGATACTGGAACCTTAAAAATAAATGATCTTTATAAGGTTCACTTAGGTGTATATATTTATATTAACCACACAATAGAACAGCCTGGGTATATAGAAAGTATTGTCAATGTCAATGAGGAGCATGATGTCAATGAGGAGCACGATGTCAATGATGTAGTTGAAGAAGTGCTTTCTAAATTTCATGAAGAATGTGTCAATGAAGCTGAGATGGAGGTTGAGAAGGTTGTGTTGGAGGATGAGAAATTAGGTATGTAGGGTGAACATGCTGAGAAGGTTATGTTGGAGGCTGAGAAGGATGGTATGGATGCTGAGAAAGATGGTATGAAAAGTGGTGAGGTGGATAATGGCCTAAGTAGTAATGATAGTGAGTTCAACTATGATAGTTCTCTAGAGGTGGATTTTAATGATTCTTCTGATGGATATGATGATATAGAGGAAGATAAGTTGGAAAATCTAGTTGAACATGAACAACATGAAGAAAGAGATGGTGTTGAACATAATAGGAGTGATAGTGAAAGTGGAGTTCTAGTGAGTGGGTGTGATAGCGATGATAGTTGTGGTGTTAACAAAAAGGCTCTTCCAATGTTTAAGATGTCAAAGAACATGGCCGATTTTAAATGGGAGGTGGGTGTGTACTTTAGTTCAAACGATAATTTCAAGGAGGCAATTGCTACACATGATGTCCATAGTGGTAGACATCTTAAGTTCAGCAAAAATGACAAGGTAAGGGTGAGGTAAAATGTAAATATGAATATGATTGGGAAGCCTATTGTGCCAAATTGTCAAATGAAGCAACTTGGAAATTAAGCATGGTAAATGATGTGCATAGTTGCAGCATAGATTACAATGTGAAAATGATGACTACCAAGTGGCTGACCAATAGGATATAAAACTCCTTAAAAACCAATCCTAGGATGAAAATTAAAGACATAAAGGCAAAGGCACAAAAAAGTGGAATGTAGGTGTGAACAAAACAAAGGCAATTAGAGCAAAGTTTAAAGCTAGAGATATGGTTGATGGATTATTCCTAGGAGATTACACCAGAATCTATGATTACTCTCATGAGTTGTTAAGATCAAACCAAGGTTCCACAGTGGAGGTTGATGTTGAACCAGCTCAAGAAGGTTCAGATGTGCAAAGTCAATATTTCAAGAGGTTGTATATATGCCTTGCAGCATGTAAGGAAAGCTTCAAGTTTTCTAGGCGTGTAATAGGCTTGGATGGTTGTTTCCTTAAGGGTCTATGTGGATGGCAAATACTGGATGCTATAGGTAGGGATCCAAATGATCAAATGCTACCTATAACATTTGCAGTAGTGGAAGGAGAAAATAGGCACGACTGGACTTGGTTTTTGGAGTTATTGATTGATGATCTTGGAGGAAAAAATGAGTGTCTCACATACACCTCCATGTCAGATCAACAAAAGGTATGTTGTCAATGAACATAATAAATTTGACTTAACTGACTTATATTAATTTGTATTGATGTGGTTTGTTGTGTTGAAGGGTTTACTACCAGCCATGGATGAACTCTTTCCTAATATTGAGCAAAGGTTTTGTGTTAGACACTTATACAACAATTTTAGGAAAAAATATCTTGGAAAGACTCTGAAAGAAATAATATGGAAAGCGGCTAAATGTACATATGTACAAGCCTGGGAAAGAGAGATGAAGAGGATGAGGATATTGAATGGAGAAGCATATCCACATATGATGAAGACACCTCCAAGATATTGGAGTAGATCTTATTTTAGAGGAACTAATAAATGTGATGTTATGGTCAATAACATGTCTGAATCTTTCAACAGTGTTATTCTTGAGTCAATGTCCAAACCCTTAGTAATAATGGTGGAAGAGAGCAAGACATATTTAATGGAAAAATGGGAAACAAATAGAATGATGTTTCGGAAACTTGCTGATGATGCTGTTTTGCCTAATATCAAAAAGAAAGTTGATAAAACAAGTAGTTACACAAATTCATGGATTGTGAAGTAGGTCTTATGGATTGTATTAAATAAATATGTCATATGTTTTTTAATTATGTCTCTAATGTTATTGTTATTATGTAAAATGGATGTTGAACACGTGTTTGAGGTACATCATATGGAAAATCATGCAGATATATTTGTCGTGAATTTTAAAGAAGGTGTGTGCTCTTGTAAAAAGTGAGAATTAACCGGACTGCCCTGTGTTCATGCAGTGGCTAGCATTAAAAGTAGGAACTTCAATATTGAGCATTACATCCCTGTTTATTATAGGAAGTCATAGTACATGAAGGTATATTCATCTGTCATTTATATTGTGAATGGATCCAACCTTTGTACCCGAATTGAATATCCAGATGTTCAGCCTCCTAAATATAGAAGGATGCTTGTAAGGCCAATGAAATGAAGAAATCTTGAGCAAGGAGAGTTAGGTGGTGTTGTACCCCAAAATTTGCCCTCTCTTTCTTCAGGAAACCATCTTGGATTTTCAAGGTCCCTCTGAAACAAATCCAAGTCCTGAGTTATCTTTTTGCCCAAGCAAGCCACTTACAAGAGCAAGATGATCTCACGAACTCCAAAAACAACGCTTTTATCTTGAGAAAAATCAAATTCTAAGTACTTAGAACGTTTCTCTAAAAAAATGAGTGTTTAAGAAAAAATCAGCGCTTCAGAACTTCTGGACCCATTCCAGATAAAAACGGTCAGAAGTTGCAAGCTTGGCTCAGCGTGGTCAGAAGTTGGCTTTTCAGCAGCTACATCAGCTCAATCAGAAGTTGTAAACGTGGTTCAATATGTAAGCCTCAGACAGAACATGCCCCTTCAGCAGTTACACAAGCTCAGTCAGAATTTGCTAAAGGAATGCAAGAGAAGCAGGGAAGTCTGAAGGCTCTTTCAGAACATGCTGAAATCAGAAGATGAAAGATCAGAAGAGTGGGTGTTACACTGATACAGAACCTCTAAGCCCAGGAGACCCAGAGGTAAATCCAAGGAACGTATCAGAAAATCAGGAGAATCTCCAGAGCTTACTAAGACAACAGGAAGCCAAGGCCAGAGCATGGTTTACGCTGTTCTTTTTAAAACAGAACTGCTGATTCAACGTTGGTTTCCATTACTAGAATATTGATGTTGATAGGTCTTGTCACCATTTAATTCCCATTAATGCTTCCAACCACTCCTGAACATTCACGTGTGGCTTGGAAAACGCTTTTGTGCAGATTCTGGCATGGGTCTACGCGCCACCGCCCACTTCAGAGGTCACTTCTCCCCAATCTACGCCTGCTGCTGGAGCCTAGGCTGAAGGCTATCTGTTATCACAACTTCCCAGGAATTTCTGTCAAAGAGTAATTCAAACTCTGTTGGCGCCTTAATGTTTAAAACACCCACAAGAACTTTGCCTATAAATAGAGAGTCATTGTCCACTGCAAAAGGCGTTCAGAAAAGAAACAAAAAAATTGCTAAGAGAGAAACAGCAACCCTTAGCAACATAGCATTCTGAAACTCTGCCAAAATCTCCAGTTTGTTTCATAACTTTGAAGTTCTTACCTTCAAACTTCATCAAAATACCCAGTTTTCTTTGTGAACCAAAAAACACCCTTTCCAAACTTCTGACCCTACATACGTATACACCTTTACCTACCCTTTTCAAAGAGAATCTGTCCAGAACACCACCAGAGCCAAAAGCTAGCTTTCACCCACAAACTTTTCCAACAGCCAGGTAAGCACCTGCTGACCTTCACCACGCTGCTAAGCATCATCAGCTGTACATACTCAAATAAACATAATGTAAATATCATGTTGTTGCTGTTTATATTCTGAGGATTTTCATACCTCAGAACATTCTGAGCCAGTATAGGACTTGCCTGTGACCTTGTTGGTTCTGACCTCTGAAACATTTTTACATTTGCTGGATCTGTTCCAAATATGTTTCCTGTTTTGTGGAATAACAACAGAATTGCAGATGTTTTGATTAGTACAGGAAAAAGCCAAGCGCCGACTTTGACGTTAGCACATTTGAAGTCTGTTTTGCTGTCAATGATATCAGAACCTCTGAGAGTTATTGCCTTTTCAGCAGAATCAGAACTTCTGGTTTCTCCACTAACAAACTTCTGTCTTGCAGTGCAGGGGAATCAGAACTTCTGATTTCCCCACTAACAGGGTTCTGTTTTGCAGGTGCCAGAGTCAGAAGTTCTGACTCATACAGTTTAACCAAGAGGTTGATCATCTGGCAGCGGATCTGAGTCAGAACTTCTGATGACCTCTCAGCAGCGCGCGGGCTCCCTCTCTCTCTCTCTATATCTTGTTTTTCGCTATTTTCTTTTTTGTCTATTTTTCTCGTTGAACCCCCCATGTACAAATGTGTATCCCCCTCCCCTAATTGTTGTAATAGCGTAGGATTTTATATTTCCGTTTCTTATTGCTAGTAATTAGGACGTGTATGGCAAGATAAAATCAATGAAATAGAAAAACTTAATTCAAAGAAAAAACTCTTGTATGCAATAAAACACACTTGCACACTAACACCCCTAGGGTTACATCCACTTGTTGCCTTTCAAAATTAGGCCATATTGCATGTTAGGTCTCTTTGGGCAAAGCAATACAAATCAATTGATCATAGTCTCTCGATGACGCTTTCGAAAGTTGCCTAAAAAATGATCAAGTCCCTTTCAAGGAAAAGTTGTCCAAAGATACTTAGCACTATTGCAATTATGGTCTAAACGATGACCCGCGCCCGTCCGTTTCACCTCCTAACACAAGATTGTCCATCAAATGCAATGGTGGAACAAAATTGTTAAAAGGATTAAAAACATAACAAAAACCTTTGAGAACTTTAGGGTAGATCGCTCTTAAGTACTTGTCAACTTGCAAAACAAAAACACTTGCCTATTTTTTCAAACCACACTTCACAAACACTTTCAAAATAAACTTTCAAAAACCTTGAAACATCTTTTCAAAAAGACAAACACCTTTTGTAAAACATTCGAGTAAAAAATTGTTACAAGGGTAGCCTAGACAAGGCATCTTTTTCAAAACATTTTCAAAGCCACGCACAAAGCACCATTTCAAACAATTGAAAACCAAGGCAAGTTGATCTAAGCAAGTACCTAAGAGCCCATGGATAACCATGGATAGAAAGGGTGCTAATACCTTCCCTTTCTATAATCTACTCCCCGAACCCAAGAAAAATCTCAAAGGTTTTTGCTGTGCTTTTTAAACCTTTCCTTAGGATAAAATAAAAAGTCGGTGGCGACTCTTGCTCAACCGAAACATTTGCGAAAACAAAACGCAAAACCATAGTCAGTTCTCCCACCGTATCACAGAACTGGCGACTCTGCTAGGGACATTTTAAAAGTGGAGTAACCTTAGGGCTTAGATCACCCTCTTGCATGACTAATTGTTTGATTTGATTGCTTTATATCTTGGCTCTTTTGTTTGGGTTTGCAATCCTACACCCGGATTTTGGGAAACATTCATAGATAGCAATACATTGTGGAAACTGTGCGGGGTATACCGACACGGTCGAAGCAATAGCTATATTAGTGCGACATATTTGTGAGTACCGGTAACCCTTGAGTTCAATCAAGGAGAGTACGGGGCCGCTGAGTGATGTCACTAAGCACTAATAACCTAGAACCTTACTTGACCATCTTGGCCTTTTATTAGGGGTAGTGAGATGACCGGCTTTGGTGCAGTCCGAAGTTGGTAGATACTCGATACTACACTCATTGAGGGTTGTTTTCTTGGAATATTTTGGTCGCTAGTTAAGTGGCTAAACCAAAACAATGAACAATGAAAACAATCCAGTGATATTGAGCTCCTTAGAACCCGGTTACTATTTATAGGACAGGTTTTTAAGCCAACTACACTAAAGAGGGTACCTACCTATGAAACCCCATGCAAGCCTGAAACTAGGGTTGGTGTGAATTGCTTGTACATATGTTTTGTGCATACATCATAAACATCATAAAACATCATATGCATTCACTAACCATTTCAAGGATTTGGATCTTCATCTATGTTCTTATTTTGTAGGTCATGGAAATTCCTCGCAGAAAAACCATCCAAGTCAACCTTGTGAGAATCTCTCCTCAACTCAAGGAGCTCACCTCAAGAATTCCGGAAAGTTCATCCTTCAGTGAAAGACATGGTAGACTGCTCAGCTTAGTCAACACCAACATTGAAGAAGACATGATGAAAGTGCTATTCCAGTTCTTTGACCCTCTTCACCACTGTTTCACTTTCCCCGATTACCAGTTGGTGCCCACTTTGGAGGAGTTTTCTCAACTCCTAAGAATCCCTATCCTTAATCAACTACCCTTCAACGGTACGGAAAAGGAACCAAAGCCGGAAGATGTTGCTCGAGCATTACATCTACAACCCTCCGACATCAAGGGGAATTGGGAAACCAGAAGCGGCGTCAAAGGATTCTTAGCAAAATTCTTGTTTAAGAAGGCACAAGAATGTTGGAACTCATTGGACCTACAAGCCTTTGAAGAGATTGTGGCACTCCTTATCTATGGGTTGGTCTTGTTCCCAAATTCTGACCAATTGGTAGATGTCAACGCCTTCAAAATCTTCTTATCCAGAAATCCAATACCAACATTGCTTGGGGACATTCTTCACTCATTTTACACACGAACAATGAGAAAGAGGGGTGTTCTCATGTGCTGTACTCCTCTCCTTGCAAGGTGGTTTATTTCGCACCTTCCACAATCTGTCTTGAAGAACGACCGAGGCTCAAGGTGGTCCCAACGGTTGATGACTCTCACTCACTCTGATGTACATTGGTGTTCTCGGTCCAGAGAAAATGTCATCATCGTCGACCGTTGTGGAGAGTTTCTTAATGTTCCTTTACTTGGAATTAGAGGAGGTATCACCTACAACCCTTGCCTAGCTTTGAGGCAATTTAGATATGCAGGAGGGATGGCCCTCATGACATGTTGATTCCTGACCTAGTTTTTGACTTCGACAACGATGCGCAAGGACTTCGCCAAAGATTCATCAGAGCTTGGGGAAGACCCAACAAGGTTGATAGCAAGACTCTGGGACACAAGAACTCCATCCCTCTTGAGCCTTATCTCAAGTGGGTACGAGCCCGAGCCCAAAGTCTAATGATGCCTTATCCTCATGTACTCCCTGTGATTAAAGAGCCCGTTAAGGAAGGAGAGGTTCCCTACACCATCCTACATCCTGACATGCCTACATCGTGGGAGGAAATGCAGAAAAGTTGGATTCAGCTCAAGGAGGAACATAACACTTTTGAAGCCAGCTTCTACGCTAGTGAGAAGAAGGTTCTAGAGCTTACCCTCCGACTCCATGAGCAAGAGGCCCTCAACACCTACATTGCGCCGAAGAGGATGAGCAACGTCTTTTTGCCTTGAGAAGTTGTTTTTGTAATATTTGGCCCTTGGGGCATTTATGTACTAACAATTTTTTTCTTGTTAATATGACGTGCGTTCCTTTTTGTCTATAACAATTTTGAATGTTCTAAATCCTTGAATGCATTGCATACATAAGCATACCATTCATCATGTGCATAAGCAGGTCTCACGCCAGGTTTCCTTATCTGTCTGCTGTTTATTTCAGTAGGATGGATCTCGAGCAAACAGTCAAAGACCTGCAAGCTCAGAATGCACAGTTCCAGCAACTCCTGATAACCTTGGCTAAAGGTCAGGAGGATCTCAAGACCTTGCTGGGGAATAAAGACCCAGTGAAAAAGAAGAAAAAGAGACTCGGAGTGGCTACTCTAGGGAGAAGATTTGACGGAGAAGCTCGGAGAGTGCTTGAATTTCCTCCTACTTCTGATGAAGGAACCAACAAAGGAGGTGGGGCTGCGGTACCTTCCGAGTTCGATGTGGAAGAAGAAGAGGTCGAAGAGGATGAAGACTATTCTGATCAGCAATACCCTCCAGCTGATGATAAATACAAAGGGCTAGAAGACAGGTTGGCCGCCATGGAGCTACAAAGAGTACCGGGTTTGGATTTTGAAGACTTGGGTTTGGTCGCCGGGATTGTGATTCCCCCAAAATTCAAAGTGCCAGTGTTTGTGAGGTATGATGGGCTGTCCTGTCCCAAAATGCATCTCAGGTCCTACGTGAGAAAGATTCAACCCTATACGGCAGATAAAAATCTTTGGATTCATTTCTTTCAAGACAACCTTTCTGGAGCTCAATTGGAGTGGTTTTATCAGTTAGAGGGAACCAGCGTCCGCAATTGGGAAGACTTGGCCACCACTTTTTACAAACAATACCAGTACAATTCTGACCTTGCTCCTACTCGTACCCAACTTCAGGGTATGTCATTAGGAACAAGCGAAGGATTCAAAGAATACGCACAAAAATGGAGGGATTTGGCTGGCAGGGTGCAGCCTCCTTTAACCAATCGTGAGCTTGTTGATATGTTTCTAGGGACCCTATCTGGGCCATTTTTCAGTCATCTGATTGGTAACTCTTCCGCGGGGTTTACCGATTTGATCCTAACAGGCGAAAGAATAGAAGCTGGCATCAAGTCGGGAAAGATTCAGAAGAGTGTTGCTGCAAGTGTTGAGAAGAAGCCTTTTAAGAAGGAAACAACTGTGGTATATTCTCAGAGAAGAGCAGGGAAGACGGAGCGTCGGCTAACTGTGGGGGCCGTAATGATTCAAAATCCTTCAAGTGAGCAGCCTCGCTATAACTAATCCATACCAAATCAGCAACGGGTGGAACGGCCACAACGGCAGTTCACCCGTATTAATATGACTCCTGCGCAAGTGCTTCCCCATCTGTTGAAGTTGAATCTCGCCACTATCAAGGAGGCACCAAAGAATGTGAATACGTCCTCTCCACATTATCATCCTAATGCTAAATGCGCCTACCATTCTGACAGTGTTGGGCACGACACCAATGATTGTTGGGCACTCAAGCATAAGATCCAAGACCTGATAGAAGCGAAGGAAGTGGAATTTGACGCTCCGGAGAAGCCTAATGTGATATCTGCTCCCATGCCGAAGCACGGCTGAAATGTCAATGCCATTGAAGAAGATTTGTATGTTGCTGACGTCAATGATCTGATTACTCCATTGTTAACCATCAAGTTGAATTTGTTAAGGGCCGGGATCTTCCCGGGATGTAAAGAAGACGGCTATTGTTGTTACTCTCTGCCGTTTGATTGTTCGTTACTGAAGAAAGGCATCCAAGGCCTTATGGATAATCGACAAATTTTGTTTGAAAGAGTTTCTGCTGTTCCAACTCATACTGAAGATGTCTCAATCATAACCATTCACGCCAATCTTTCCGAGGCCGTCAAAAAGCCTGTTAAGATTACACCAGCTACGAAATCTGTTCCTTTGAAGATAACAATGCCAGGGTCTGTCCCCTATGTTTCTGAGAAGTCGATACCATGGAACTATGGCGGTGACGTCTACTACCATGGTATCAAACAAATCGAAATAACTGAAGAAAGTTCGGATGATGAAGAAGCCAGCATTGGTAACATTGCAGGCACGAGCAAAATCACCAGGAGCGGGAGAATATTTTCTCCAGAGATTGCCCCTCCAAGAGCAATCTTTGGACCCTCATCAGCTGACAAGGTCATCCCTGCACCAATAAAACTCTCTGCTATAACCCCTTTGATTGAGGATGTTGTTGTTCCTAGTACTGTCTCTCCTACCGCTGCTGATAAAGGTAAGGGAATCCAAGATGAGCTCGTCAGGACGAGGGCTCAACCCTTGGTCATCCCGGAGACCTCCAAGAAGGAAATGGATGAGATTTTGAGGATAATCAAAAGGAGTGATTACGATGTGGTAGAACAACTGGGGAAAACCCCCTCAAAGATCTCCATGCTGGCACTGCTACTTTGCTCGGAAGCACACGCTAAAGCTCTGATAAAATTCCTGAAGACAGCCCATGTACCCCAAGAAACCTCTGCAGATCAATTTCAAAATTGCGTGGCTAGCCTGACTGCGGACAATGGATTAGGTTTCTCTGATGCCGACCTAACTCCTAAAGGTAGAAACCACAATGATGCTTTGCACATTTCAGTCGAGTGTCGGGGAACTACTCTCGCACATGTCTTGGTCGATACTGGTTCGTCGCTGAATGTATTGCCTAAGAAGGCCTTGGACCGACTAGATTGTGAAGGGTTGGAGTTGAAGCCAAGTGATATTGTTGTCCGAGCTTTCGATGGTTCGAAGAGAATGGTCCATGGGGAGGTTGAAATTCCCATCAAGATAGGCACTGAGGTATTTAAGTCTACTTTCTATGTGATGGACATCCGTCCGTCATACTCTTGCTTGCTGGGTAGACCTTGGATACACCATGCTGGGGCAGTCACCTCCTCCTTACATCAGATGTTGAAGTATCCTGTCAAGGGAAAGATCATTACTGTCCATGGTGAAGAGGAGTACATGATTAGCCACTTGAACTCTTTCCGGTATGTGGAGGTAGAGGGGGAATTCATTGAGACGCCTTTCCAGCATTTCGAAGAAGTCCTTCCTGAAATAACAGTAGCAAAGTTGGCAGCTGAAGTACCAAGGCAGATGGCCAGGATGGCATCTCTGGAGGACGCCAGGGCCGCAATAAAGGAAGGGAAGAATTCAGCATGGGGGCAGTTACCTGATATTCCGCATAAGACAGACAAATTTGGATTAGGGTTCACTACCGCAGGCCAGAAAGCTATGCGCCGTTCGAAGATTGAAAGAGCGCCAGTCAAAATTTCTCCCTACGGAATCAACGCTTTGGAGGATGAAGACAAAAAGAGCAACATCGAAGAGTGGATTTACCCAACTGTCAATGGAGGATTGTGCAACTGGGAGGCAAAAGACTTTGTCCCCATCACTTTTATTCATCAATAATTTATCTGTCAAACATTTCCTATTTGGTCTGTAATATTTATCTTCCAACAATCCGTACACTATCTTTTTACCTCATGCCTTGCCCGGGGCATGTAGGTCCATTTGTAAGGGTTTTGATTATTTTTCATATCCATATGCCATGTTTAATGATTCATTGGACGTTTTTCATTTGATAAACTGCTCGTGTTCATTTTCTTTCCTTTTGCATTTTTGTTTAAGGATGACTATCCCTTACACACACCCACACTCACAAATGCAGGTACCCATCCACTCCGGATTCCATGGGTGACAATTCTGCTATATCCTTCAATGACTCTGAAGATCTGGTCAATCAAGCCGAGTATGAAGATGACGAAGGTTGTGAAGTACCAGGGGAACTAGCAAGACTTCTACAGCAAGAGGAAAGGGCCATCTTACCGCACGAAGAGTCATTGGAAACTATCAATTTGGGAACCGAGGAAGACCAGAAGGAGGTACAAGTGGGTGCCAATCTGGAACCAAATGTCAAGGAATGCCTGATACAGTTGTTGAATGAGTATGTTGAAATCTTCGCTTGGTCTTATGAAGACATGCCGGGTTTAGACACAGACATCGTGGTTCACCGTCTCCCCACAAGAGAGGATTGTCCACCGATCAAGCAAAAAGTCCGCCGAGTGAGGCCTGACATGTCTGAAAAGATCAAAGCAGAAGTAATGAAGCAATTCGACGCTGGCTTTCTGGCTGTTACGTCCTATCCTCAATGGGTCGCTAACATCGTGCCAGTACCTAAGAAAGATGGCAAAGTCAGGATGTGTGTGGACTACTGGGATTTGAATAGGGCCAGCCCCAAAGATGATTTTCCACTCCCACACATTGACATTTTGATCGACAATACAGCTCAACATAAAGTGTTTTCCTTCATGGATGGATTCTCGAGCTACAATCAAATCAAAATGGCCCCCGAGGATATGGAGAAAACAACTTTTGTCACACAATGGGGCACTTTCTGTTACAAGGTGATGCCGTTCGGGCTGAAGAACGCAGGGGCAACTTATCAACGCGCCATGGTAGCTTTGTTTCATGATATGATACATCATGAGATTGAAGTTTACGTAGATGATATGATATCTCGGTCACAAACAGAGGAGGAGCACCTTGAACATCTAGAAAAGCTGTTTGCCAGATTGAAAGAATACAAACTCAGGCTGAATCCAAGTAAGTGCACTTTTGGAGTTAGGTCTGGTAAACTTCTGGGATTTATTGTAAGCAACAAAGGCATTGAAGTCGATCCAGCAAAAGTGAAAGCAATACAAGAGATGCCTGCTCCCCGTACTGAAAAGGAGGTTAGAGGGTTCTTGGGGCGCTTGAATTATATTGCCAGATTCATCTCCCATCTGACTTCTACCTGTGAGCCAATTTTCAAACTCTTGAAGAAAGATCAGGTAGTTGAATGGAACGACGATTGTCAAGCTGCTTTCGATAAAATCAAGGAGTATTTGCTAGAACCTCCTATTCTGATGCCACCTGTCGAAGGAAGACCATTGATCATGTATCTGATCGTCTTGGATAACTCAATGGGGTGTGTTTTGGGCCAGCATGACGAGTCTGGTCGAAAAGAGCATGTTATTTATTACCTTAGTAAAAAGTTTACCGACTGTGAGACTCGCTACTCACTGCTCGAGAAAACTTGCTGCGCTTTGGTATGAGCTGCTCGCCGACTAAGGCAGTATATGTTGACTCATACTACCCTGCTGATTTCCAAAATGGATCCTATCAAGTATATCTTCGAAAAGCCCGCTTTATCTGGAAGGATAGCCATATGGCAAATGATCCTAACTGAGTATGACATCCAGTCCACCACCCAAAAAGCTATAAAAGGGAGTGTACTAGCTGACCATCTGGCTCATCAAGCTATCGAAGATTATCAACCCATGAGATTTGACTTCCCAGACGAGGACATCATGAACTTGGACAACATTGAAAGTAACGGACCGTATGACGGACCCGAAAAGGGATCCCGATGGACCATGTACTTTGATGGTGCTTCAAATGCACTTGGAAACGGTATCGGCGCGGTACTCATTTCTCCGGAAGGCTGTCACACCCCTTTCACGGCCCAACTTTGCTTCAGCTGCACAAACAACATGGCTGAGTATAAAGCTTGCATCTTTGGTCTCAAGGCTGCTATAGACTTGGGAATCAAATCTTTGGTCGTATTTGGGGACTCGACTTTGGTTATCAGTCAAATTAAAGGAGAGTGGGATACCAAGCACCCTAATCTTATCCCGTACAAAGAACATGTCTTGACATTGTTGCCTCATTTCGAGCAAATTACCTTCGAGCATTTCCCGCGAGAAGAGAATCAGCTAGCAGATGCCCTAGCTACAATGTCTTCCATGTTTAAACTCAACTGGGATAACGAGGCTCCCCAAATCACCATCGAGCGAATGGATGAACCTGCGCATTGTCACGAGATTAATACCGAAGAAGTAATGGAACAACCCTGGTTCCATGAAATCAAAAGGTATCTCGAGACTAGAGATTATCCCGAAGGAGCTTCCGTAAATGACAAGAAGTTCTTAAGGAAATTCGCTGCTAAATTCTTCCTGAGCAACGACATCCTTTACAAACGAAGCCATGATTGTGTATTACTCTGATGCGTAGACAAAGCTAAAGCAGAGTTGATCATGACTGAGATACACAGCGGCACATTTGGCACTCACTTGAGCGGGCATACAATGGCTAAGAAGATCCTAAGGGCAGGCTATTACTGGTCTACCATGGAAGCTGACTGCCATCAACATTCCCGTACTTGCCACAAATGTCAAGTCTATGCTGACAAGGTTCATATCCCTCCGGTCCCTCTCAACGTTCTGACTACTCCTTGGCCATTTGCAATGTGGGGCATTGACATGATTGGAGAGATCAAGCCCACGGCTTCCAACGGACATCGCTTCATCCTAGTTGCCATTGACTATTTCACCAAATGGGTCCAAGCAGCTTCCTTCGCCTCTGTTACTAAAAATGTGGTTGCCCGCTTCATCAAGCAAAATCTCATATGTCGGTATGGTGTTCCAGACAGGATCATCACAGACAACGGTACGAATCTGAACAACACGATGATCACCGCCTTGTGCGAACAGTTCAAGATTTATCATCACAATTCATCTCCCTATCGGCCAAAGATGAACGGTGCTGTTGAAGCTGCGAACAAAAACATTAAGAGGATCATTCAGAAAATGACAGTCACTTACAAAGACTGGCATGAGATGTTACCGTTTTCTCTACATGGATACCGTACGACGGCACGTACTTCAACCGGGGCAACCCCATTTTCTTTGGTATATGGCATGGAAGCTGTCCTGCCTATGGAAGTTCAGATTCCTTCTCTAAGGATTATGAAGGACGCAGGTTTGAATGAAGATGATTGGATGCAGACCCGACTTGATCAACTCAATTTGATCGACGAGAAGCGACTCGCTGCTATATGCCATGGTCAGACGTATCAAAAACGGATGATCAAGGCCTTCAATAAGAAAGTCAGACGTCAAGTGTATCAAGTTGGAGATCTCGTGATCAAACGGATTATCTTACCGCAAAGTGATCCCAGGGGCAAATGGACTCCTACATATGAAGGACCATTTGTGATCAAGAGCATATTTTCTGGTGGTGCGATGATTCTAACCACCATGGACGGCGACGATTTGCCGCACCCTGCGAACGCGGACATAGTAAAAAAATACTACGCATAAAATAACCTGACAGGTCGAAAACCCGAAAGGGCGGCTTGGGTAAAAATGGGCATCCCGGTGAACCGAAAACCCGAAAGGGCGGTTCAGGCAAAAATTAGGGATAAAAACAAAAACAAAAATCTGTACACCCGGCAAGTTGAAAACCCGAAAGGGCGGCTTGGGCAAAAAGGGGTTTCCCGGTGGATCGAAAACCCGAAAGGGCGATTCAGGCAAAAGTTAGGGAATTAAAGCGTATGACTATGTCTCGTCGGATCACTTCAAAGACAATCTCTTCATCTACCAGTTCCAGGTTTCTGATCAATCCAGTCATCGGCAAACGAAGCATTGAATGGACAGATATTCAGAGTTGTGAAGGCTATAGCGGAATGGAATCCCATGGAATTATTTCACATAGCCATCTTTATTTTGTATAAATCTTTCAATATTTACGACAAAATCCTCTTACTAGGATGATTGTCTCCGTTGTACAAATATACTCATAGAAAGTCAATACAAATACTTTTCCCAGAAATTTGTGTCATTTCCTTTTTCTTTTCTCTTGCACTATTTGTTTTATTTTGAGAAACGTCCAATGTTTTGTTAAATAGGCATATGCATTTGAACATAATCATTTCCTTATAAATCGAGAAAGAGGATTACTGATAGGTTGAAGGTACATTTGGATATCTTGATACCCTTTCAAAGGAAACCCCCAGGAGATTTGGAATCCATATCCCCAGCAAGTCTTGAAGCTTATCCCCAGTAGATTCTGGAAGCTTATCCCCTGCAGAGTACGGACGTCTCTCCCGAGTTTTATTCAAAGTTATTCCTCCCAAGGACTTATAACTGGGTTATCCTCAGCTTAGTGCCACGGAAGATCGCACTCGCCAAATTTATTCCTATCCCCAGCGGAGTTCATCAAAGTTCCCCAACATAACTTATCAATACAATCCCCCAGAGGAGCTTATCCTTGTTATCCCCAGCCAGAGGATCCTCCAGAACTCATTTCCCCTCAGAGTTTAAGTTTCAGTATCCCCGGCAGAGCTAAAGCTTCAAATTATCAATCCCCAGCGGAGCCCGACTAGTGAACCTTCTCCCCACAGAGTTTTGGGAGGGCAAATCTTGAGTTCCCCAGTGAAGTCGCCAGAGATACTTCCCACCAAACTGAAGATTCTCAGTCTTACCCCCCCCCCCCCAGCATGAGTCTTTTAGATTGGAACTCCCCAGTAGACGTCATCAGGAATTCCCCCGAAGATTGGTATGCAACCCAGGCTCTTTATTCTCCAGCAACAACCAGGAATTGTTCTTCCCAGCAGTAGTCAAGATACTTTTCAACCATCTCGGATTCATCTATCCTTTGCAAGACAGCTCTCCAGCTTACATGCACGTCCATTTACATTCATATCATATAACATACATTGCATCATGCATCATGACATTGCATATAACTAACCCTTTACCTTTTCAGGTAAGATCAGTCGACAGACAAAAATCATTATCTTCCGAGATTCTTTCCAGGAATAGTTCAGATGTGACCCGGACATGGCAACATTCTGATTCTTATTCCAGATTCATTCAGATACAGTTTTACACGAGCTCATCATCAGGAAACCCTACACCGGCTCCTCCTCAAAACTTCAAGATTTCTGAAAACAGTTTACGGGTTCTCCAAGTAACGGATGTTAACCTATCGCTTGTTCAGTTTCTTTTCAAGACTTCTGAAAACAGTTTATGGATTCTTCCCAACAACGGATGTTCATCTACCAACTTGTTCAGATGCAACCTTTGAAAACAGTTTACGGACGCTTCCCAACAACGGATGCTGCTCTATTGCTTATTCAACCTCAAGACTTCTGAAAACAGTTTATGGATTCTTCCCAACAACGGATGTTAATCTACCAACTTGTTCAGATGCAACCTTTGAAAACAGTTTACGGACGCTTCCCAACAACGGATGCTGCTCTATTGCTTATTCAACCTCAAGACTTCTGAAAACAGTTTATGGATTCTTCCCAACAACGGATGTTAATCTACCAACTTGTTCAGATGCAACCTTTGAAAACAGTTTACGGACGCTTCCCAACAACGAATGCTGCTCTATTGCTTATTCAACCTCAAGACTTCTGAAAACAGTTTATGGATTCTTCCCAACGACGGATGTTAATCTACCAACTTGTTCAGATGCAACTTTTGAAAACAGTTTACGGATGCCTCCAGATACGGATGTCAATCTATTGCTTATTCAAGCCCCGGTTCAGAGATGGTTCAAAACAGGGACACCTTTCTGATTTTCATTCCAGATGGCATCTTTAAGCCCATCCCCGACAAGATTCTGCCACCCTTCCAGATGGCATCTTTAAGCCCATCTCCAAATGGCATCTTTAAGCCCATTTCCGCATCCATTGCATTGACGAGTGCAAATTTAAGGGCACTCTAGTGTCTAATCTCCTTTTACCTTCGAGTCGCGAAAGGCAAGATTGCCAATCTAACTCTTCAGGTTCAAGAAGATTGAACAGGGGCAACTGTTGTACCCCAAAATTTGCCCTCTCTTTCTTCAAGAAACCATCTTGGATTTTCAAGGTCCCTCTGAAACAAATCCAAGTCCTGAGTTATCTTTTTGCCCAAGCAAGCCACTTACAAGAGCAAGATGATCTCACGAACTCCAAAAACAACGCTTTTATCTTGAGAAAAATCAAATTCTAAGTACTTAGAACGTTTCTCTAAAAAAATGAGTGTTTAAGAAAAAATCAGCGCTTCAGAACTTCTGGACCCATTCCAGATAAAAACGGTCAGAAGTTGTAAGCTTGGCTCAGCGTGGTCAGAAGTTGGCTTTTCAGCAGCTACATCAGTTCAATCAGAAGTTATAAACGTGGTTCAGTATGTAAGCCTCAGACAGAACATGCCCCTTCAGCAGTTACACAAGCTCAGTCAGAATTTGCTAAAGGAATGCAAGAGAAGCAGGGAAGTCTGAAGGCTCTTTCAGAACATGCTGAAATCAGAAGATGAAAGATCAGAAGAGTGGGTGTTACACTGATACAGAACCTCTAAGCCCAGGAGACCCAGAGGTAAATCCAAGGAACGTATCAGAAAATCAGGAGAATCTCCAGAGCTTACTAAGACAACAGGAAGCCAAGGCCAGAGCATGGTTTACGCTGTTCTTTTTAAAACAGAACTGCTGATTCAACGTTGGTTTCCATTACTAGAATATTGATGTTGATAGGTCTTGTCACCATTTAATTCCCATTAATGCTTCCAACCACTCCTGAACATTCACGTGTGGCTTGGAAAACGCTTTTGTGCAGATTCTGGCATGGGTCTACGCGCCACCGCCCACTTCAGAGGTCACTTCTCCCCAATCTACGCCTGCTGCTGCAGCCTAGGCTGAAGGCTATCTGTTATCACAACTTCCCAGGAATTTCTATCAAAGAGTAATTCAAACTGGCGCCTTAATGTTCAAAACACCCACAAGAACTTTGCCTATAAATAGAGAGTCATTGTCCACTGCAAAAGGCGTTCAGAAAAGAAACAAAAAAATTGCTAAGAGAGAAACAACAACCCTTAGCAACATAGCGTTCTGAAACTCTGCCAAAATCTCCAGTTTGTTTCATAACTTTGAAGTTCTTACCTTCAAACTTCATCAAAATACCCAGTTTTCTTTGTGAACCAAAAAACACCCTTTCCAAACTTCTGACCCTACATACGCATACACCTTTACCTACCCTTTTCAAAGAGAATCTGTCCAGAACACCACCAGAGCCAAAAGCTAGCTTTCACCCACAAACTTTTCCAACAGCCAGGTAAGCACCTGCTGACCTTCACCACGCTGCTAAGCATCATCAGCTGTACATACTCAAATAAACATAATGTAAATATCATGTTGTTGCTGTTTATATTCTGAGGATTTTCATACCTCAGAATGTTCTGAGCCAGTATAGGACTTGCCTGTGACCTTGTTGGTTCTGACCTCTGAAACATTTTTACATTTGCTGGATCTGTTCCAAATATGTTTCCTGTTTTATGGAATAACAACAGAATTGCAGATGTTCTGATTAGTACAGGAAAAAGCCAAGCGCCGACTTTGACGTTAGCACATCTGAAGCCTGTTTTGCTGTCAATGATATCAGAACCTCTGAGAGTTATTGCCTTTTCAGCAGAATCAGAACTTCTGGTTTCTCCACTAACAAACTTATGTCTTGCAGCGCAGGGGAATCAGAACTTCTGATTTCCCCACTAACAGGGTTCTGTTTTGCAGGTGCCAGAGTCAGAAGTTCTGAATCATACAGTTTAACCAAGAGGTTGATCATCTGGCAGCGGATCTGAGTCAGAACTTCTGATGACCTCTCAGCAGCGCGCGGGCTCCCTCTCTCTCTCTATATCTTATTTTTCGCTATTTTCTTTTTTGTCTATTTTTCTCGTTGAACCCCCCATGTACAAATGTGTATCCCCCTCCCCTAATTGTTGTAATAGCGTAGGATTTTATATTTCCGTTTCTTATTGCTAGTAATTAGGACGTGTATGCAAGATAAAATCAATGAAATAGAAAAACCCAATTTAAAGAAAAAACTCTTGTATGCAATAAAAAACACTTGCACACTAACACCCCTAGGGTTACATCCACTTGTTGCCTTTCAAAATTAGGCCATATTGCATGTTAGGTCTCTTTGGGCAAAGCAATACAAATCAATTGATCATAGTCTCTCGATGACGCTTTCGAAAGTTGCCTAAAAAATGATCAAGTCCCTTTCAAGGAAAAGTTGTCCAAAGATACTTAGTACTATTGCAATTATGGTCTAAACAATGACCCGCACCCGTCCCTTTCACCTCCTAACACAAGATTGTCCATCAAATGCAATGGTGGAACAAAATTGTTAAAAGGATTAAAAACATAACAAAAACCTTTGAGAACTTTAGGGTAGATCGCTCTTAAGTACTTGTCAACTTGCAAAACAAAAACACTTGCCTATTTTTTCAAACCACACTTCACAAACACTTTCAAAACAAACTTTCAAAAACCTTGAAACATCTTTTCAAAAAGACAAACACCTTTTGTAAAACATTCGAGTAAAGAATTGTTACAAGGGTAGCCTAGACAAGGCATCTTTTTCAAAACATTTTCAAAGCCACGCACAAAGCACCATTTCAAACAATTGAAAACCAAGGCAAGTTGATCTAAGAAAGTACCTAAGAGCCCATGGATAACCATGGATAGAAAGGGTGCTAATACCTTCCATTTCTATAATCTACTCCCCGAACCCAAGAAAAATCTCAAAGGTTTTTGCTGTGCTTTTTAAACCTTTCCTTAGGATAAAATAAAAAGTCGGTGGCGACTCTTGCTCAACCGAAACATTTGCGAAAACAAAACGCAAAACCATAGTCAGTTCTCCCACCGTATCACAGGTGGGTCTGATAAAAAAATGAAGAGAACATGTTTTGCAATCAGGTGTTTTAGGTGCAGGCATTCAAGGCACAATGAATCAACATGTAAGGTGACTCTTACTACTCAACAAAGTGCATAGGGTACTCAACAGAGTGCACATGATACTCAACAGAATATATAGGGTACTCAACATGATATCAACCTTAGCCAACTAACTCCAGCTACTTAAGGGTCTCAAAATGCTGTCAACCTTAGCCAACAAACTCTAACTACTCAGGGTTCCAAGAAGTCAACTGCTACAAAAAAACAAGAAAGTCATGCAACATCAACACTAAGAAGGCCATCTAAGTTGGGTGTCAAGAGGCCATCAAAACCTTTTGTTCCTCTTGGACCAACTACAAGACTAACTGCTTCCAAGAATGTGATTGGCTCAACTACAAGGAAGACAACTCCAACTAAGAGGATAACTCCCAAGAAAAAACTTAGATTTATATAGGATGTGTGCAATACGGTGGGAGAACTGACTTTTTTGGTTTTATCCAAAATGTGCGGATAGCTAGAGTCACCACCGACTTTTTTTATCCAATATTTAGGAAATGTGAAAAGAATAGGAAAGATCTTGATATATTTTGAGTTCGGGGGTAAGTTATGAAAAGAGAAGGTGTTAGCACCCTTTTCATCTGTAGTTATCTACAGACTCTTAATTGCTTAGCTCACTTTGAAAAAATTGCTTTGTGTGTGTAATTTGTTTGAAAATATTTTGAAATTGCCAATGTAAGGCTAACTTTGTAATTATTCTTGTATCAACCCTCAAGAATGCATACAAAGTGTTTGAAAATATTTGTTTGAAAGTGTGATATGTAAAAAATGTCTTTTTGAAAAGATTGTGAGCAAGTGATTAAGAGTTCATTACCCACTAAAGCCCATTCTTATTCTTTTCCTTCTCCTTTAGAGATAGTGTTATCCATACCATTAGTTGGTAGGTAGCCACATCTATTGGATGTGAAGGGACAAGCGTAGGGTCTGTAATCTCAAGCCTCAACTCAACTTTAGTTTTGATGAAAGACAAACAAGCTAGTTTGATGAAAGACAAACAAGCATTATGGAAAGAAGGAAAAGAAGTGGAAATCAACTTAAAGCATCATTCACTCAAAGCTTCAAGGAACTTGGCAAGCAATCAAGTATATCAATTCTCAATTAAACTACATTGATTAGAAATGCTCAAAAATGATATACACACTTGCCACATCACTTCAATTATATTTCAAAACATTTTTTAAGTTTTTCTCTGCTGTAAATCGATTAACATCTTGTGTAAATCGATTTACACATGCTTTTTCAAAAAACTGATTGCTCCTGCCAGCAATCGATTTACATGTTGTGTAAATCGATTGATCACAGAACAAACTGATTTTTTAACTCTTGTAAATTGATTGACACAACATGCTAATCGATTTACACTTCAAATTTTTTGAAATTCTGAACGTTACAAACCCGTGCAATCGATTTGCATCTTATGTTAATCGATTTGCACATTGAAAATTTTGAAAAATCTGAACTGGTTTCAAGATATCCTTCACACCTTTTCTCCAATAGTTGCATGATCAAACATTGCATCTTGTCAAGTTTTTCAAACAGAAAAGTGTCCTTTTGGAAAGGTATCTTGATTACTATATATTACAAAATATTTCAAATCATAAACAACTCTTCTCCTGCAATAAAATCTGAACTTTGTAAAATATTCAAACTTCATATTTCTTAACTTTTAAGAACAAAGATTTTCTGCACTTTCATACACATAAAGAACAGAAATCTTTGAGCATTATCTAACCATTGTGTTACAGTTTGAATTGCTTACAAGAGAAGAAAGAAGAAACTTCAAAGAAGTCACTCTATGTGATCAACATCTTTCAAGAAATCATACTTCATAAAAACATACAAAGTGTAACTTATTTCCAGGATTATTGGAATTAAGTATTAGATTACTTTTGTTCCTTGTTGTCCATTATTGGAAACAAGAGGTATCTTTTGAGAGGATTGTTCTCATTAGACTTATTGGAAATCCAAGAGGGTGTTCTTGGTTATTTGTTAGGTTCTTTAGTGGATAAGACTAGGAAGAGTCTTGTAAAAGTTCTAACAATATAGTAAAATCTCTTGCGTGTTTGCAAGGGGACTGGACGTACTTCCGGAGTGTGGAAGGAACCAGGATAATTCTCCGTGTCTCTTTACTTTCTGCACTTTACAGTTTTCAAAGCACTAAATCAAAACCAGAAAGTATAAAATAAGTCAAAAATCGACCACCACCTAATTCACCCCCCTCTTAGGCGCAATCTTAATCTTACAATTGGTATCAGAGCAGGTTATAGGTAACCTGCTCCTAGAGATCCAGAATGGCTTCCGCAAATCATCAACCAGTTTTCAGAGATGGTGGTAGTAACAACAAGCCTCCTCTATTTTGTGGTGAATATTTTGACTTTTGGAAAATACGCATGAAGGCGCATTTAGAAGCACAAGGAGAGGAAGTATGGGATGCTGTTGAAAATGGTCCATTTATCCCGATAACGGTAATCAATGGCGTTGGGTCTGGAAAGCCCAAAACTGCATGGGACGACGATGATAAAAAGAAAGTTCTCTATGACAAAAAGGCAATAAACCTTCTTCAAGGTGCACTCAGTATGGACAAATTTTTCCGTGTCTCAAACTGCAAAACAGCAAAGGAAATTTGGGATACCTTGGTTCAAACTCATGAAGGAACAGCTGAAGTAAAAAGATCAAGGCTAAATACCTTGAGTCAAGAATATGAACTATTTCGAATGCAGCCCGGAGAATCCATTCTTGACTTACAAAAGAGATTTGTGCATTTGACAAAATCACTTAATTGCTCTTGGTAAAACCCTGTCAAATGATGAACTCAACTTGAAAATCCTTAGATCATTGACTAGGGAATGGCAACCAAAGGTAACGGCAATCTCGGAAAAGAAGAGTCTCTCCGCAATGACTTCCGCTACATTATTTGGCAAACTTCAAGAATACGAAACGGAACTCGGTAGACTTGAAAAACATGAGAATCTAGAAAAGAAGTCCAAAAACATTGCTTTAAAAATTGATTCAAAAGAAGTGGTAAAAGAAGACAATCCGGAAGAAGATGAAAATTTCATGCTTCTAGTGAAAAGACTTGGGAAGTTTTTTGGCAGAAATGACAAAGGAGGATCTCATGCACATAAGAGAAAGCACTTCAAGAAAAGAGAAGCCTCCACATCAACACAAGATGTCTCATGTTATGAATGTGGAAAGCAAGGACACATCAAGCCAAACTGTCCAAATCTCCCAAAGAAAAATGGATTCAAAGGAAAGGACTCAAAACAAAAGAAAGCCTACATAGCATGGGAAGATAATGATATGAGCAGTTCATCGGAATCGGAAAGCGACGAATGTGAAAACTTAGCCTTAATGGCATCGCATCACTCCGACAATGAAGAAGAGGTTAGTAATGAATTTAATCTTTTTGATGATGATGTTCAAGGTGCAATTGATGAACTCTTGAAAGAATGCAAAAGTTTATACAAAAAGGTGTCAAAACAAGAAAAAGAACTTCTAATTTGTCTAGAAAAAATTGACACCATGACTAAAGATTTTGATCTTCAAAAACAGAATTTTATTAAAGAAAAGGAAACCTTTGCGTGCTCCAAGTGTGAATCAAATGTCTTTCAAATTGTTCAATTGAAAAGAGTCATTGAACGATATGAAAAAGGACAAATAGGATTGGAAGGATTACTAAGCCAACAACGTTATCCAAATGATAAAAGAGGTCTTGGTTATGTGAATACTAAGAAACCAAGTAACAATCCCACTGTTTTTGTAAAGGCTAGTAATAGTTCCAATTCCAAGAAAGTAGAAAAGAAGCAAGTTGTTCATAATCATCAAAAGAAAAAGGCTAATGTATCTAAAAGAAAACAAATTCCTAGATACAAGAGCAAATTTGTTCCAAACTGTTTTTACTGTGGTATTATTGGACACACACCAAATGCATGCTATATTAGAAATTTCAGTATGGCCAGTGGACATTATGCATGGGTGAAAAAGGGAACTAACTATGAAGGACCCAAGGCAACTTGGGTACCTAACAAGAAATAATTTGTTTTTGTAGGTATGCTTGAAATCCACTTCAAATGTTTGGTATCTTGACAGTGGATGTTCAAAGCATATGACAGGAGATGTACACCAATTTTCATATCTAGTACATAAAGCCAAAGGGTATGTCACCTATGGAGACAACACCAAAGGAAAGATTCTTGGCGTTGGAATAGTTGGCACACCTCCATCCATTCAAATTGAGGATGTTCTCTATGTTGAAGGATTAAAGCACAACCTTCTTAGCATAAGTCAACTTTGCGATAGAGGGTTCAAGATCAAATTCAACAAAGAAGAATGCCTTATTATGGATGAGGCAACCAATGAGGTAAAACTCAAAGGTATAAGATCTAACAATATTTTTATGATTACTCTAGATGATTTGTCTATGAAGGTACAATGTCTTATGGTAAACAACAATGACGCTTGGTTATGGCATAAGAGGATTGCTCACATTCACATGGAGCACTTGAACAAATTGGTTAAGCATGACTTAGTTATTGGTCTACCAAAGATGAAGTTCATCAAAGACAAATTATGTAGTGCATGCCAAAAGGGCAAACAGACCAAATCAACTTTCAAACCAAAGAATGTAGTTTCAACAACAAGACCACTTCAATTGTTGCACATGGATCTTTTTGGTCCATCTAGAACAAGAAGCTTCGGAGGTAACATTTATGCATTAGTTATTGTAGATGATTTTTCCCGTTTCACTTGGACTTTGTTTTTAGTGCACAAGAATGAAGCATTCAAGGCATTCAAGAGATATGCAAAACAAGTTCAAAATGAGAAGTCATCAAAGATAACATCAATCCGAAGTGATCACGGTGGAGAGTTCCAAAACAGTCTATTTGAAGAATTTTGTGAAGAAAATGGGATCTTCCACAATTTTTCAGCACCAAGAACTCCACAACAAAATGGAGTAGTTGAAAGGAAAAATAGGTCTTTGGTGGAACTTGCTAGAACCATGCTAAGTGACTCAAGTTTGCCTAAATATTTTTGGGCGGATGCGGTAAGCACGGCATGTTATGTAAGCAATCGCGTGATCATAAGACCTATACTAAAGAAAACTCCATATGAGATTTACAAAGGAAGAAAACCAAATATCTCTCACTTTCATATTTTCGGGTGCAAATGTTTTGTCCTTAACAACGACAAAGACAATCTCGGTAAGTTCGATGAAAAATCGGATGAAGACCTGACATTATGTTCAGCGTTTGCCTATGTGCAAGATATCAAGCCAATCCTAAAGAGTCTCACCTTGCAGCAGTCAAGCGCATAATAAAATATCTCAAAGGAACAACCAACGTCGGATTATGGTATCCAAAAGGTAGTATGTGCAATCTAGTTGGTTATTCTGATGCTGACTATGCAGGTTGCAAAACTGATCGCAAAAGTACAAGTGGAACATGTCACATTCTTTGAAATGCCTTGGTTTCATGGTCATGCAAAAGGCAAGCAAGCGTAGCTCTCAGCACTGCCGAAGCAGAATACATTGCGGCTGGAAGTGGATGCGCTCAAATTCTTTGGCTAAAACAACAATTACTTGACTATGGAGTAAACCTTGGATGCATTCCTCTTCGATGTGATAACACAAGCGCGATCAGTATTACGAAAAATCCAGTTATGCATTCCCGGACGAAACACATTGACATCAGACATCATTTCATCTGAGACCATGTACTCAAAGGAGATGTCGAGATCACATTCGTGGACACTCAAAATCAACTCGCGGACATCTTCACAAAACCTCTTGCAAAGGATGCATTTTTCAAAATTCGTCGTGAACTTGGAATCCTCGATGAACAAGATATTTAAGGTGCACTCAATCCTTAACTATACCTTAATGTACATATATATGTGGTTAGACATTGTTTCAAATGTTAAAAATAATGATTTTTAAAAATTTTTCTTTAAGTAAATCGATTTACACCATATGTCAATCGATTTACCACTGAAGCAAATCATTTTTTTTATATAAAATCTTTTGTGTAAATCGATTTACACAATATGTAAATCGATTTACCACTGAATGAAAATTATTCTTTATAAAAAATGTTCTGTGTAAATCGATTTAACCAAGGGGCAAATCGATTTACCACAGAATCTGAAGCATTTTCTGTATATTTTCTCTATGCAATTTATTTTTTAACATGTGATACTTGTATGAGCTTTTAATATATTGGTCAAACATTCATTGTCTCTCAACCTCCCATCCTACTATTGCCCAATCAATGAAACCTTGACCAAATCACCAAAATTAAAACCTCATAAAGACCTCACTTACTCTCTATATTATTTAAACTCACCAAAACTATCTCATAACACCAACACACTCTCTCACATAACAACACAAAGAACTCTATATCTCTCTTTCCAAAACCCTAACAAGATCCATGGCTCCCAAGTGAAAAGCCTCTGCCTCAGAGAAAGGAAAGAAGCAAGCTACGTCAACATCTGAAAACTCTGTGCTCGAATACCTCTCGGATCCACAGCGGGACAGATTTATCAAGCATTTTCAAAAGAAAATCATCTCTGCTCCAAAGTTTGGTATGTTATCTACTTTTCCAGATGAATGCTTCTCGTTTCAAAGAGATTTCATAGCTTATGGTTTAGAACCATTAATATCTTCACATGGTTTCTATTACCCGGATCTGGTTAGAATTTTCTACAGCAATATGTGCTATGACAACAACAAATGTTATACCTATGTCCTTGGAAAAAGAATCCCTCTGTATTCCAAAACTATTGGCAGAATTTTGAACATTCCATATTCTGGAAGTACCCTCTATGATCCAGAAGATGCTTCTTGGGAAAACTATCAGAAGCGAGAATTTTTCTATAGCATTGGAAGGTTATCAGAATCTGAATACCGTGCCAAGCGGATTCGAAGTCTTGGCGGGGTTATTCCAGCTAGGGACACATGGAGTGCTGGAAATTTTCATATAGATGATAGGTTGTTTCACTATTTTCTAGTGTATATTCTGTTTCCTAGAGCAGGGAATCATTGTACGGTGACCGACCTAGAACTGCAAATCATCTATGCAAGGAAAAATGGAATTCCGGTTAATTGGGCAAAATTGATTGTGATGCATATGCTAAAAGTTGTCGCAAGGGCCACCTTTCTACCATATGCATATTTCATTACAAGGATTATGGCAGCTTTTGATATAGATTTCACTGGATTTGAGCGGATTGAAATGGATCCAATCACCACTAGGATCTCCATCAAAAATGTTGATTCAAGGATGGGTGTTCATTTCAATGCTGAAGCAAAAACCATCACTTACATTGGAGAGGATGTTGTCGGCGATGACGGTAATAATGCAGATGAAGAAGACCATGAAGTTCCTCCTGCTGCTGCTTCTTCTGGTCCAACAAATCAAGATGTTATGGATTTCATGACGCAAAAGTTTGCTTCTCTCAATTCTAACATCAATGCTCGATGGACTGAGATAAATGACTCTACCTCATCTCGAATAAATGCTTTTCAGAATGATGTGAACCAACAATTTTCATATCTTTATTCACATCTTCATATCCCTCCATACGACCCAACCAATCCTGCTCCTCCGCCTCCTCAATACACCGAACCACCCCTTCAACAACAATTTCCATATCAAGGACCTTTCTAAAATGTTCCTGATCAATGTTATTAAATTCTTGTTATAAGTATCATTATGGTTTTTGTCTTGTTGTATTTCAAGTGTTCATTTTATGTATTGTGTTCTTAAACTTTGTTCGATAATTTTTGAAAGTTTTTGTTTTTCATTCATGTTCCTATACATTTCTTTCTGGTATAATTTCTTGTTGCATCTTTCCCTTCTTTTTGATAATGTCAAAGGGGGAGAAGGATGTAATAGCACTTTATGGTTGTTTGTTTTCATTGTCTTTACAGAGCAAGCTTTATGGTTGTTTGTTTTCATTGTCTTTACAGAGCAAGCTTTCAAATATTTTTCTCCATAGGGGGAGAAATCTTCTCAGGGGGAGAAAACACATTCTGCTAAAATTCTGATCAACACATAAAGGAAAATGGTTTGTCATCATCAAAAAGGGGGAGAATGTAATCTCAAGCCTCAACTCAACTTTAGTTTTGATGAAAGACAAACAAGCTAGTTTGATGAAAGACAAACAAGCATTATGGAAAGAAGGAAAAGAAGTGGAAATCAACTTAAAGCATCATTCACTCAAAGCTTCAAGGAACTTGGCAAGCAATCAAGTATGTCAATTCTCAATTAAACTACATTGATTAGAAATGCTCAAAAATGATATACACACTTGCCACATCACTTCAATTATATTTCAAAACATTTTTTAAGTTTTTCTCTGCTGTAAATCGATTAACATCTTGTGTAAATCGATTTACACATGCTTTTTCAAAAAACTGATTGCTCCTGCCAGCAATCGATTTACATGTTGTGTAAATCGATTGATCACAGAACAAACTGATTTTTTAACTCTTGTAAATCGATTGACACAACATGCTAATCGATTTACACTTTAAATTTTTTGAAATTCTGAACGTTACAAACCCGTGCAATCGATTTGCATCTTATGTTAATCGATTTGCACATTGAAAATTTTGAAAAATCTGAACTGGTTTCAAGATATCCTTCACACCTTTTCTCCAATAGTTGCATGATCAAACATTGTATCTTGTCAAGTTTTTCAAACAGAAAAGTGTCCTTTTGGAAAGGTATCTTGATTACTATATATTACAAAATATTTCAAATCATAAACAACTCTTCTCTTGCAATAAAATCTGAACTTTGTAAAATATTCAAACTTCATATTTCTTAACTTTTAAGAACAAAGATTTTCTGCACTTTCACACACATAAAGAACAGAAATCTTTGAGCATTATCTAACCATTGTGTTACAGTTTGAATTGCTTACAAGAGAAGAAAGAAGAAACTTCAAAGAAGTCACTCTATGTGATCAACATCTTTCAAGAAATCATACTTCATAAAAACATACAAAGTGTAACTTATTTCCAGGATTATTGGAATTAAGTATTAGATTACTTTTGTTCCTTGTTGTCCATTATTGGAAACAAGAGGTATCTTTTGAGAGGATTGTTCTCATTAGACTTATTGGAAATCCAAGAGGGTGTTCTTGGTTATTTGTTAGGTTCTTTAGTGGATAAGACTAGGAAGAGTCTTGTAAAAGTTCTAACAATATAGTAAAATCTCTTGCGTGTTTGCAAGGGGACTGGACGTACTTCCGGGGTGTGGAAGGAACCAGGATAATTCTCCGTGTCTCTTTAATTTCTGCACTTTACAGTTTTCAAAGCACTAAATCAAAACCATAAAGTATAAAATAAGTCAAAAATCGACCACCACCTAATTCACCCCCCTCTTAGGCGCAATCTTAATCTTACAGGGTCATCGAATGGTCATTGAGGGCAACATGTAAGGATGCTTTAGCAATTTTTATCAGAGGGACTAGATCATTTTAGTAGGCAACTTTGAATGGTCATCGAAGGACTATGATCTTTTATTCGAGAGGGTCTTTTGCTAAAGCATCCCTACTTTCGAGGGACACGAACATGTATCGTAAGGCAACAAGAGAGGATACCCTAGAGGTGCAAGTGTGTGAAGTGTATTGTTTTCAATTATTTTATCTTGATATTCGGGTTTTCTATGTTCAGTTATTTAGTCTTTCCATGTGTAACACGGTGGGAGAACTGACTTGGGTGTTTTGCGTTTGATTGCAATTGTTGCGGATAGCAAGAGTCGCCATTGACTTTACTTTTATCCAATAAGGAAAGGCTGAAAAGAATAGGAAATACCTTTTGAGATTATTTCTTGAGTTCGGGGGGTAGGTTATGAAAAGCGAAGGTATTAGAACCCTTTTCATCTGTAGTTATCTACGGGCTCTTAGTTGCTTGCTAGATCACTTGCTTTTGTTTGAAAATGTGCTTGTGGTGTGGGTTTTGAAAGTATTTTGAAAACATATTTGTAATGATTCTCGTTTCTATAAGAACGCATGCAAAGTGTTGGTTTTGAAAATAGTTCAAAGAGGTGTTTGTGGAATGTGTTTTTGAAAGTGATTTTGAAAAGTGCCTTTGTAATGATTCTCGTCTCTATAAGAATGCGTACAAAGATATTTATCTTTTGAAAATGTTTGAAATGAAAGTGTTGGTGTGTAAAATATTTTTGTTGTGTGCAAGCGAGCAACTATGAGCATCCCACCTACTCAAAAGGTCTAATGTTCTTTTCCTCCTCCTTTAGATGTTGCTATCTTACCATTGATTTGGTAAGAAGCCCCATCGGTGGATGTGAAGGGACGGGGGTAGGTCGTTTGTATAGTCATAGAATGCATCTATGGGACGTTTTAGCAAAGTCGTTTAGGGACTAGATCGTTTACCAAAGGCAACATTGAGAGTCATCGAGGGACTACGATCTTTTATCGAGGGTCTTTGCTAAAACGCCCATATTCGAGGGACATGACTATTTTTCCGAGGCAATAAGTGGGATTATCCTAGGGGTGCATGTGTGTGAATTATGTGTTTGATCGCATGCATTTTATGTCTTTGATTAGGATGGTCTACTTGTTGGTTTTATCTTTCCATACATCCCAATTACTAACATTTGTATAAAGCAATAAAAATGCAGCAAATAAATATCCTACACTATTACAACCATATTGAATAGCAAGAAAATGTAAAGACAAAACAAAATAAAAGGAGGAAAATGAGCTTTTCGATCTAGGCAGAATGCACCCTTCGATTCTGCTTCTCTGACTCCTTTCGATTTGGGCTTAGCATGAAGCATGAGATGCAGCCTTCGATTATGCCTTCCTGCTTCCTTCGATGGCAGAAATGTTAGGGTGAGCAAGTAAGCTTCGACCATGCCCCTTGTCCTTCTTTTGATTGAGGCCTGGGAGTCAATGTGGACAACTTTCATTTTTCCCTTTTTTCTCCTTTGAATGGCCTGGAAGTCTGTGTATGGTGAAGCCTAAGGCCACACTCCTTGTTCTGCTTGCAACTGTGAAGCAGCCAAGGGTGAAGCCTAAAGTTAGATTCAAACCTCCTTCCTCCTGTTTTCTTTCGTTTGGGATTTAAATAGTAACATGGCCTGAGGCCATGCTAGTATTGTCTCATGGCCAGGTTAGTTCTTAAAAAACGTTTGATAAACCAAGAAACAAAACCAAAAGGTTAGCAATGAAAACAAACTGAAAAGGTGGAAACAAAAACAATCCAAAGGAAAATAATGATGCTTGAAAAGAAAGGAAATGGTTATTTACATGTTGTGCTTGAAACGAAAAAAACTTAAGGTTAAGAGGACTTACCTTGCTTGAAGCTGGGATGTTTGTGCTGGACCTTGAGTGGCTGCCTTGGATGCTCCTGGGTTCGAAGGGAAGAAATGAAGGTGATGTTTCTAGTGTTGGATTCGAAGGTCCAGAAGAGTAGGGGTGTGTTTGTTGTTTCTGGATTCGAAGGAGAAGAATAGGTGTAATGTTCTTTCTACTGGATTCGAAAGAAAAACAAAGTGTGGGGTTGTTCCTGAATTCGAAAGGGAAAAAAGAAACAAGTGTTGTGTTTCTTTAGATTCTGGGTTTATGTTTAGTGTTTGAGAATCTTAAGATTTTAAGTGTTTTTGAGAGCGTGATGATTTTTTTGAAGATTCTTTCCACCACCCAAAGTCCTCCTTTTTTTTAAGCTTGCAAATGATTTCTCTATTTATAGAGAAAGGGTTAGAGGTGCTGGAGTAACCAGGATTGTAGGATAATAAACCATGATTTGGTTGAAATGAAAACAAATTTTATCCCTTTCGTTATTCCCAAGTTTCAAGTACAAGTGGGGGTCTTCTGTCTGTTGGGGGCAGGAGATTGGACTTATGCTTTTGGCACTGCTTGCGTTCAGACAAAAATCAGATTGGGAGCTGATTTTGTGACTAAAGTACTCTTTTTAAAAAAAGGGTACGTAGCTTTTTGCTATTTTATCTAAGAATAGTATTATCCAGTAGACAAAGCTTCGAACCTTTGTGTAAACCTCTGATTATGTAAAGATTTGGAAGCAACATATCCTGACAAGTGAAATTTTGAGGATAAGGCTATGAGACTTGCTCAAAGTTCTTCAAATAAGCTTGCTTTGAAGGGCTCAGATTCGATTCAAAGTATGTTGATTCAAAGGGAACCAAAAATCCAATTGAAGCTTTGTATAAATGTGGCTCTTGTCCAATCGAAGGTTTGCCTGCCAGAGGTCACATGGCCAAATGAAAGGGTGCATGCAGAAGGTCCCTGCTTTGGGGGTGCTAGCATGAAGGGGAAATTCTGCCTTGTGAGTTTAGAAAACATGCAAAACCAATGGCTTCTAAGTCGAAGGAGAGCTGCAGGAGGCCATTACTTTGTGACTTCAAGCAAACATGCAAGAGGCCTTTGCTCAAACGAAATCTTGCATGAAGAGCCACTGTCCAAACGAAACTTGTCTGCCAAAGGTCATATGGCCAAACAAATGATGTAACCAAAACTTTCATTCCAAGTAGGCCACAAGCCCAAATGAAGAATGTAACCAAAGCTTGTATTGAAGGAAGCCACACGGCCAAACGAAGAACGCAACCAAAGCTTGTATTGAAGGGGACCACATGCTCAAATGAAGAAAAGCATGCAGGAGGTAAATGGCATAATCAAAGGAAACCAGAAAAAATGCCTTTTCCTCATGAATCGAAGGAAGCCAAACAGAAGGCTCTTGCCTTCTGAATCGAAGGATATCAGCAAAAGGCTTTTTGCCTTGTGCCTGCAGGCCTGGTGGGAGTCCCTTGCTTTGAATCATACAAGAAGGAATCTATTGCTAAATCGAAGGCTACATGTAGCTAGCCATCACTTTGTGAATCAAAACAAGCATGGAGGGAATTATTTGTCCAATCAAAATAGGAATGCAAGCATCAAATGTTCAATCGAAGCAGGCATGCAGGAAACCATTGCATTGTGAACCATGTGAGGCCAATGGAGCAATCAAAGGTTGCATGCAGGAAGCTCCTGCTTTGTGAATTGAAGCCAGCGTGTCAGAGGCCAACAATCGAAGGATGCAAGCCAAGCTTGCATCGAAAAAGGCCAAAATTCCAATCGAAGGATGTGAAATCGAAGCATGCACGCTCTTTTTTTGATTTAATGTTTGAAAGCCCAATTGTACATGTGCAAATTCGAACTTTTGAAAATACTTGTGGGGAAATGTCTTGAGAAATGAGAGGGAAAATTTTGGGGTACAATAGTTGCCCCTGTTCAATCTTCTTAAACCTGAAGAGTTAGATTGGCGAGTCTGTCATTCGTGACTTGAAGGTGGAAGAGGATTGAACACTAGAGTGCCCAGAAATCTGCACTCGATGATGTGGTGGTTGGTTGTGTAGGGAATGGGCTTAAAGATGCCATTTAGAGAGACGATGGAGAGTTGTCAAAGATGGGCTTATAGATGCCACCCAAAAGTGATTGTTGACAAAAATTGGAAGAAGTATCATAATAAATCTCTGGTCGATTTATACTGAAACAATAGATGTAGTGGGATGAGTATCAGAATAATATCCATAAATGGATTGTATTTGACTCGCATCTGAAAGATGTACTGAATGAGCGTCAGAATAACATCAGTATCTAGATCGTATCTGGACTGTATTTGAGAGATATGCTGAATGAGTGTCAGAATGACATCTGTATTTGGATCGTATCTAGATTGTATTTGAGAAATGTGTTGAATGAGTGTCAGAATGAAATTCGTATTTGGATCGTATCTCGACTGTATTTAAGAAATGTGCTAAATGAGTGTCAGAATGACATCCATATCTGGACTGTATCTGGACTGTATTCGATAAATGTTTTGAATGAGTGTCAGAATGACATCCGTATCTGGACTGTATTTGAAAGGTAACTGGAATAAGCATCAGAATGACATCTGTTTCTGGTTCGTATCTGAACCGTTTCTAGGAGAAAAATCTGGAATAAAGTATCAGAATAATATCCGTCTCTGGATCGTATTTGAACTATTTCGGGAGTAAATCTGGAATAAGTATCAGAATGTCAGTCGTATCTGGATCGCATCTAAACTGTTTCTAAAAGAGAATCTAGAGTAAGTATCAGAATTTCAGCCATATCTGGATCGCATCTGAACTGTTTCTAGAAGAGAATCTGGAATAAGTATCACAATATCAGCCGTATCTGGATCGCATCTGAACTGTTTCTAGAAGAAATCTGGAGTAAGTATCAGAATGTCAGACGTATCTGGATCACATTTGAACTGTTTCTAGAAGAGAATCTAGAGTAAGTATCAGAATGTCAGTTGTATCTGGATCGCATATTAATAAGTTTTGTTCATTCGCAACTTAAGATAAGATTTACAATTTTTTTATTATTTTATCTTACAACGCATAATAACACTATTCATAAGTAATTATTATTATTTTTATCACACCAGGAATATTATAAATTATAATGTTAGTAAGTAAAGCGACTATTAGCACATCTCAAGCGATACTCAATATTAAGGGTATTCGCGATATAGTTTAGGCGGTTTTGTCGATAAAAATCATCTGAATTGTAAGAGAAAAAATTTCCATTCAGTTTGGTTTGGCTGGTATTTAGAAATAAAACCAAATCAAATTAATACGGTTTGGAATAGTCCGGTTGATTCAGTTTTTCATAATATTTTTATCGAGCTATACATATACGTATAAAGGACAACATCACTTTATGTTTAATCATTAATACATTATCAAATAACAAATAACAATTTCAATGAGTACAAGTTAAAAAACAATTTCAACACCAAATAACAAAAGGTCTTAAATAACAATGTGTATTATAAATGTGTATGAAAAATACACATCCCCAAGACCAAAACTAGATTGTCCGTCACACGAGACATCACACGATAAAGTCGAGAAACACTTCAATCTTATACTAGACCTTAAAAACACAACACTTTCTCCTAAAACAACATGAAAGTTGTTGTACCCTAATTTTTGACCTAAGGTACCACATCATATGCATTATTGCATCTCTAATTCAAAAAAAATAGTTTGTGTGTTTGCTCTTTGTGTCAAGCAGGGTTTTGAATCAAGAAATCTTCATCAATCTAAGTCTTGATCAATTAGGATTTTGACTGAAGAAAGTAGATCATTGATTGTTGGCTTAGTGAATGACCTAATGGCTTGAAGCACGATTCAAAGAATTCAAATGCAACATCTTGACCTAATTGCAGGGCTTAAGACATTTCTAAAGATACAATTGATTGATAGTGGAAGAATTGGAATCAACTGATGAAAAGTCAACAGTCACACAAAAGTCAAACTTTGACTTTTGGTCAACATTGAACTTTAAAGATCAAGAATCATCAAAACATTCAAAACTATCAAACTTGATCATCAAGAATCAAGAGAGTCAAGAAAAGTCAACAAAAGTCAATGTTGAAAGAATTTTAAACACTTAGAAATTTCAAGTGTATTATGTCTAAAAAAGCCTCAACTTCATAGTCGATTTCCACCAAGATACTAATAACACGAAAATGTATAGTATATTTGGCTTGATTAACATAAATTATGTCTCTATTTTATTTTAATTATGTTACTTTATGTTGGTATTATACTAGTATTTTAATGTGTTTCAGGAATTTAATATTTACAAAGCTTGCTTGAGAAAAGGAGTAAAAATGAGAAGAAATGAAGTAACAATGCATATAATATAAAAGAAAAGAAAAAATCCCATGAAGAACCCAAGTCCCACAAAGAAAGAAGCATTGCAAGATGTGACGCTCGTCACACCCACCATGACGATCGACATAAGAAAAAAAGGAAAGGGTGACGGTCGTCACCTACCCCTGATGGTCGGCATGCTTAATGCATGTGTGCCCCACGTCACATGACTTTCCCTTCGTCACAAGACTTTTCAATACGTAACTTCATTTGCAAGAATTAAACCACTTCCTCCTACTTTTTCTCCATGCATGACCACACCAAGTCTTCCTATTTTCTCTCACCAAAACAAGTTATCAGAGGAGTATATAAAAGCAAGGCAGTTTGCAACAAGCTCTCTCTCTCTCTCTCTCTCTCTCTCTCTCTCTCTCTCTCTCTCTCTCTCTCTCTCTCTCTCTCTCTCTCTCTCTCTCTCTCTCTCTCTCTCTTCGATGAATTCCAATTTCTATTGTTTTAGTTTTTAGGCAGAAATATTCACCATGTAAAAGTGGTAGTTTCTCACTCGAGGAACTACCACACCATTAGTTTTAGGTGTTGTTTTTCTTTTATTTCCATTTTGTATCTGATTGTCAAGCGTGTCGGCATTTTCTAAATTCCAGTGTTAGCATTAATTTTAGTTTCCAGTATATTTACAGGTTTCATTCTATTTCTTTATTATTATTATTATTATTATTATTATTATTATTATTATTATTATTATTATCATTAATATTATTACTTTCATTATCATTATTATTATTATTATTATTATTATTATTATTATTATTATTATTATTATTATTATTATTATTTGTTTGTTTGTTTAGATCAATCACCATGTTATTTCTTTTTTCAATAAGCATGTTTAATTCATTTTTACTTAAAAGCGTGTCTGGCTAAATATTCTTGAGTCCGGTGTATGAGGACCGTTGTTGCCAACAAACTTGGTAGAAAATAATAGGTTCAAATTTATGATTAGAATTCTGTTTTGGTTTTAATTTCCAAGTCTAATTTAAATAGCCTTGTCACGAGAGTGAAAGATTATTTAACGCGATTTTATCACGAGAGTGAGAAATCAATTAAGGTTAGAGCCGACACTGTGAGAGCGTGGAGATCAAACCAGATAGTGGAAATTAGGCAACAAATCTAAATACAGCGAGAGCGCTTTAGATGCGTTTAAGATATAATTGGCTTTCAAAATATATTTCTTAGTTACCGGGCGAGCGAAAGCAAAATCTTGGGACTGGGAAGTATGGCTTTAGTTAATAACGCGAGTGCGTGAGACAGAGTCTTTAAGTTAGTATATTCTACGGAACTAAGTTATAGTCGTTATTAGTACCTGTTTTTTATAAGTCCTTCAGGAACGCGGAAATCATATTCCGGTATCTCTTTATTATTATATTTTCTAAAGTCATTTTTAGTTTTAGTTCTTAATTTCCCCCAAAAATCTAATTATTCATTAGCCTTAGCTTTACAAAGTAGCGATAGATTGTAGTAGGTTGACATTGGTCTCTGTGGTTTGACAATCTTTTATATTACTTCGATATTTCCGTGCACTTGCAGACGCATCAAGTTTTTGGCACCGTTGCCGGGGACCAACAGTCAATATTGTTATTCTGTTGTTACATTGTATAGACTGAGGCATTCTTGTCCCAATTACTATGTATCACCTAAATTTTTTTCTACAACTCCCACTCTGAGTATTTCGAGGAATCACAAGAATCCCATAAATCCGACCTCGAAATACTATTGGAGAATTTCAATGCGTCACAAACTCATTCTCACCCGAATTACCTTTCCAACTACCAATCCCAACACTTTGAGGAATCGCAAGAATATTATAATTCCAACCAAACTTATCCTCAACCAAATTTCCCCTACAATCACTACACCCAATATTTTAAGGAGACGCAAGAATGCTATAAATCCGACCTCGAAATATTAATGGAAAATTTTAATGAAATATCTATGATGACAGAGCGCTTTGTGGAAATACAAAATGCGACTCTAACTCACTTTGAAGAATCAGAAGAATCGCATGATTTCAACTTTGAAACATCAATGGAGGATTCTGATGCGACGCTAATTTACTCTAGGTTAGAATCTATGATGGAGCACTTTATAGAGACACAAACTGTCCAGAATGAAGAGTTTAGCAAACAAAGTCTTCAAAATAATGAAAACCTTAGGCAACTGACCGTTATGGTTGAGTCCCTCGCGACTCACAATATAGCCTTAGAGACTCAAATCTCCCAGCTTGAACAAAACCCTCTAGGACCCTTCCCTGAGGAGAAAATGGATGTTGTAACAACCAGTAGTGAAAAACAAATTGAAAATCCTAAGGAGAGTGATAATGAAGTTGAGGAGAGTGATGATGTGGTTGAGGAGAGTTCCAAAGAGAAAAGAGTAAAGATTGAGAAAAATCCTCTAATACCATCTGAAAGGGAGGTTATAGAAGAGGTAGAGAAGGAAGCACCTATTGTTGTTCCTCATCCCTATACCCCACCGTTTCCTTTCTCAAAAAGTTTTATAGAAGCTCAGGTAGACTCCCAATCTAAAACATATATGGAGATATTGGAAAATAACCACACCAATGCACCATTGTTTGAAGTCTTGCATAAAAAGAGAAAATTAGAGGACCGTGAAACTAGGGATATAATTACAGTTAAGAGAGTAAGGTTAACCTTTTAGGTGGTGGATGAAATCACTAAGCTCAAACTGGAAAATATGATACTTAGGGTAGATCCAAAACCACCACCACAAGTTCAAAAGAATGAAACACCCCACAAAAGAAAGAAAAGAAAAGGTGATGGATATGTGAGGTGGCTTGATAAGTGGCCATGGAAAACGACGATTACTAAAAGTTCAACCGAGGAGTCACTCTCGAGAGAACCACCACGAGTGCTTCACTCCTGAGCCGTCGAGCTATCAACGTTAACAAAAGTGCTGTATGGGAGGCAACCCACAAGCTTTTAATTTAATGTGTTGTTTTTATTGTCTGAATTTGCAGAAAATAAAGATATGGATTTCTCCTCACGTCTCGATCATCTCTATGCGAAAAATTTATATATAATCATCTCAAAGATGAGCCGGTGCCCATGCACATTCCTAAGAATGTCGCTACTGGTGGTGACACTGTTGATGAGTACGATAGGAGAAGGTACTTCCTCTGGATGCAGAGCGGATTTGGTCGTGATAGACCATCAGTAGCATTCATACAGGTTCTGTCTTTCCTATTTCCACCTTTTATCAAAACATTGAGGATAATGTTTGGTTTAAGTGTGGGGGAGGAATTCTATCGCTTTCCATTTATCTCTTTTTAGTTCGATTGATCGTTTTCTAAGTTTATTTCATGTTGTTGTACCCCAAAATTTGCCCTCCCATTTCCTCAACATTTTTTCATCACAAAACCCTTGGAACTCAAGATCCAATTAGGATTTCCTCTGCTCAAAACTTCTCCTTGCACTGTTGACCCAAATTAGGGTTTGTGTTTGAACAAAGATATTTTGACCTAAAATGCCTAAGATAACTTTCATGCTTCATGTTGGACTCCCAAGTTTATCCATACCAAGTTTCAAGTCCTGATTCCAAATTTTGCCCAGTCAATTGGACAGTTGACCTAGAAATCAACTGTATTGAGGAAAAAGTCAACTGTGGCCAATTGACAGTCAAATCTCATGAAAATTGACCCACATCAACATTATGAACTCACATGGACCATTTGATCAAGTTTGGATCACAATTCCACAAGAAATTTGATCAGATCATCAAAAGGGCAAAATGGTCATTTTTAGGGTTTTGACTGCACAAAGGCAATTTTTGACTGTTTGACCTAGCCAATGGCAAATCAAGCTCACATATGGACTCAAGGACACCATGGAATTATCTTGACATGCTCAACAAGCTCAAAAGATCCCAAATGCACAAGATTGACAGTTGAATTTCCCAATCAATTGATCAATTTTGACTGTATACTGAAAAGTCAAGCTTTGACTTTTTGGTCAAAGTCAAGTGTCAAGATTCATTTTTCATCAAAACATGCCAAATCATGAAACTTGTTCATCAAGAAATCAAGAATTGCAAATTAGGGTTTGAAATGAAGATTTTTCATAACTTAGAATTTTTTCTAAGTTATGAAAAACCCTAATTTTTTCCTAACTTTGCCCCACTTTCTCACCAAGATTCATTTGGATTCAAGCAAAAGTCAAAACATGAAAGTTGTAGCCTATTGCAAAATCTACAACTTTGATTCACAAAGTTTTCCCAAAAGAAGCTTGTAGCTCAAGTTACAATTTTTGGAACAAGGGTACCAAACCATTCTTAACTTAGAGAAAATTTGACCTATTTTAGGCAAGGTTTTTACCTAACTTCAAGACCATTTTTCACATGCTTCCACTTGGAATTTCAATTTTCATTTCAAATATGGATTGTAGTACACATTCCAAGCTTTCCAAAATGTCCAAGAACTCATCAAACAACCTCATGGTTAGAGACAATCGAATTTGGCAATATGGGAAAAACCCACTTTTGATTTGGCCAAGTTACATGTTCATACATTTGTGCCATTTTGAATCCAGCATGCTTTCCTTGATTACAGGTCTTTTATCTCAATTACACTCCTTAATTTAATGCCAATCCTTTGTGCCAAGGTGTTGTTCTATGAGTTTGGACATTGTATGCAAGTTTAATCCATTTTTAGATAAAGCATTATATCCATTTTGGAAAAGTTGCACTTTATGTCTAAAGCAAATCCAAGCAAGTACAGTTAAGATCTCTTTGGCACAAGTTTATGAGTTAATTACACTGATCAAGACTGAGTTATGCAGCATAGAATGGGGGCCTGTACAGGCTAGAAACACCAACTTGCCATCTCTTGCTTAAAGTGTAAGAAACTTGCCATAACACATACCAACTTTCATCTCAGCTAACCAAGCCTTAAGTAAACTTGTAAAACACTTTTTAAAGATCGATTCTGAGCTAGAACACGACCCTAACATCTCCATTGCCTTCTCATTCACAGAATCACCATTGAATTGCCCAAAACAGGGCATCCCTGCAGTTTGAGTTCCATAGCTCAAACCTTCCATGCATTCCTGCTAAAAACACTTCAAACACATTCCATAATATCCATATAAACTATTCCAAACCTTGAACTGAGACTGTAACAGCCATAGCACCATTTGCCATTTCCATTTTTCTATCTTGCAGGTGGACTTCTGCAGCTTGATTTGACACGATTCAAAACACACCAAGCATTGGAATAGCATCACTACACTTCAGGCAAGCTGTACAAATCATCATCTTGCCCTGAAAACTCCTCCATTGCAAGGCACGATTCCAACTGAACAGGTATATTCATGAAGTTCTATCTCTCAATATAGGCATTGTTAGCTTTAGGTTTGTGAAGAAAACATGTCACATTCATAGCCCTGAACATGCCCATGTAATTAGATTTCATTTATATTATGTGTGCTTAGAGAATTTTAAGTCTGAACATTGAACAAAAACTAGGTCAGGAATTGGGGGAGAAGAAATTCTCTCTCATCTTAGAGAGTTAAGACAAGTTCTTTATATGGTTGGATTCGTCTTTTAATGTTCTACATTTTTCATGTTGTGAGTTTTGCTTGAAAGTCCAGGAATTGGGAGATAGAAAACGCGTGGATGGTTGTTCAAACATTGTTCTGAGGTTGAAGATGAAGTCTTCTTGGGCTGGGCCTGAGTTGTCTTTCTTTTTACACCATGCTTTTGCTTTTTCACCCCCTAGGCCCATTTTGCTTATTTTCATGATTTTTTGACTTTTCTTTTTTTGTTCTGACTTATTTATTTTTTCTTATAATATTAAAAATATAAAAAATATTTTTTACACCATTTTCATATTTATTAGGTATTTATTTGTTTAGATTAATATTTGTACATAAATAAATATATACACATACTTTTATTTGAAAATACTAAAATAATGCAAACACATTTTATTTTCCATTTTTATTTTCTTTTATCTTCTGAAAATATTTTATATAAAATATACTTTTTTTTATAAATATTAAATATTATTATTTTTGTATATATAATATATATTTAGTAAATAATACAAATATTCATATATATTAGTATATTTAGGTTAAAAATACAAAATATATACATTATATTTTTTATTGATATTTAACATTAAAAAATACCTTTTGACCAATATACTTCATTTTTATTTTATTTTTGTATATAATAAATGAATATTGTATATATTAAATAATTAATACTTTTATTTAATGAATTAGGGTTTTGCCCTAAAATACATAAAAACCCAAAAAAAAATTAATACTTTTATTTTTGTTTCCTTTATACATAAAAACACTTTTTTTTATACACATGAAAACATTTTTGCATCTTGCATATTTATTTTATTTCTATTTAATTTGTGCAATTAAATACCTTGTAAATAATTCAATATTGATGTAATAGTCTAGGTTTAAATTCCTTGTCAAAATACCCCCCATTTGAACATTTGTACCCCCCTTCCCATATTGTGTTGTAATAACTTAGGAACTTTATTTTTCGCACTTTAATGCTTTCTAATTATGCCATGTTAGAATTAGGGTTTGTATGCGAATCAAAAACAACAAAAATAGTTTGACCTAATTTCAAGAATAAACAAGCATGAAAATGGACAACACTAATCACACTTGCACCCCTAGGGTATTCCACTTGTTGCCTTCAATAAATGGGCCATATTGCATGTTAGGTTTCTTTGGGCAAAAACAAAACAAACAATCAAATGATCATAGTCCCTCGATGACGCTTTCGAAATTTGCCTAAAAATGATCAAGTCCCTTAAAGAAAATTGCCCAAAGATACTTGGCACCATTGCAATTATGGTCTAAACGATGACCCGCGCCCGTCCCTTTCACATCCTAACACAAGATTGTCCACCAAATGCAATGGTGGAACAAAATTGTTAAAAGGGTTAAAACATAACAATAATCTTTGAGAAATTTAGGAGTAGACAACCTCTTAGTTACTTGAATCAAACTTGCAAAACAAAACACTTGCCTATTTTCCAAATCACACCATACAACACTTTCAAAACAAACTTTCAAAAAGAAATGAAAACCTTTTCAAAAGACATACACCTTTGTATACATCCCAACATGGATCATTACAAAGGTTTCCACCACATTGGCCTCTTTTCAAAAAACATTTTCAAACCCACACACAAAGCACCATTTCAAACAATTGAAAATTAAGGCAAGTTGATCTAAGCAAGTAACTAAGAGCCCATGGATAACCATGGATAGAAAGGGTGCTAATACCTTCCCTTTCTATAATCTACTCCCCGAATCCAAGAAAACATCTCAAAGGTTTTTGCTGTGCTTTTTAAACCTTTCCTTAGGATAAAATAAAAAAGTCGGTGGCGACTCTTGCTCAACCGAAACATTTGCGAAAACAAACGCAAAACCATAGTCAGTTCTCCCACCGTATCACAGAACTGGCGACTCTGCTGGGGATTATTTTAAAAGTGGAGTAACCTTAGGGCTTAGATCACCCTCTTGCATGACAAATTGTTTGATTTGATTGCTTTATATCTTGGCTCTCTTGTTTGGGTTTGCAATCCTACACCCGGATTTTGGGAAACATTCATAGATAGCAATACGTTGTGGAAACTGTGCAGGGTATACCGACACGGTCGAAGCAATAGCTATATTAGTGCGACATATTTGTGAGTACCGGTAACCCTTGAGTTCAATCAAGGAGAGTACGGGGCCGCTGAGTGATGTCTCTATGCACTAATGACTTAGAACCTTACTTGACCATCATGGCCTTACAATAGGAGTAGTGAGATGACCGGCTTTGGTGCAGTCCGAAGTTGGTAGATACTCGATACTACACTCATTGAGGGTTGTTTTCTTGGAATATTTTGGTCGCTAGTTAAGTGGCTAAACCAAAACAATGAACGATGAAAACAATCCAATGATATTGAGCTCCTTAGAACCCGGTTACTATTTATAGGACAGGTTTTTAAGCCAACTACACTCAAGAGGGTACTTACCTATGAAACCTCATGCAAGCCTGAAACTAGGGTTTGGTGTGATTTGCTTGTACATATGTTTGTGCATACATCATAAATATCATAAAGCATCATATGCATTCACTAACCATTTCAAGGGTTTAGATCTTCATCTTTGTTCTTGTTTTGTAGGTCATGGAAATTCCTCGCAGAAAAACCATCCAAGTTAACCTTGTGAGAATCTCTCCTCAACTCAAGGAGCTCACCTCAAGAATTCCGGAAAGCTCATCCTTCAGTGAAAGACATGGTAGACTGCTCAGCTTAGTCAACACCAACATTGAAGAAGACATGATGAAAGTGCTATTCCAGTTCTTTGACCCTCTTCACCACTGTTTCACTTTCCCTGACTACCAGCTGGTACCCACTTTGGAGGAATTTTCTCAACTCCTGAGAATTCCTATCCTTAATCAACTACCTTTCAACGGTACGGAAAAGGAACCAAAGCCTGAAGATGTTGCTCGAGCATTACATCTACAGCCTTCTGACATCAAGGGGCATTGGGAAACCAGAAGCGGCGTCAAAGGATTCTTAGCTAAATTCTTGTTTGAGAAGGCACAAGAGTGTTGGAATTCATTGGACCTACAAGCCTTTGAAGAGATTGTGGCATTCCTTATCTATGGGTTGGTCCTATTCCCAAATTCTGACCAATTGGTAGATGTCAACGCCGTCAAAATCTTCTTGTCCAGAAATCCAATACCAACATTGCTTGGGGACATCCTTCACTCATTTTACACACGAACAATGAGAAAGAGGGGTGTTCTCATGTGCTGTACTCCTCTCATTGCAAGGTGGTTTATTTCGCACCTTCCACAATTTGTCTTGAAGAATGACCAAGGCTCAAGGTGGTCCCAACGGTTGATGACTCTTACTCACTCTGATGTACATTGGTGTTCTCGGTCCAGAGAAAATGTCATCATCGTCGATCGTTGTGGAGAGTTCCCTAATGTCCCATTACTTGGCATTAGAGGGGGCATTACCTACAACCCTTGCCTAGCTTTTAGGCAATTTGGGTATGCACGGAGGGATGGCCCTCACGACATGTTGATTTCTGACCTAGTTTTTGACTTCGACAACGATGTGCAAGGACTTCGCCAAAGATTCATCAGAGCTTGGAGGATGCCCAACAAGGTTGATAGAAAGAATCTGGGACACAAGAACTCCATCCCTCTTGAACCTTACCTCAAGTGGGTACGAGCCCGAGCCCAGAGTCTAATGATGCCTTATCCTCATGTTCTCCCTGTGATTAAAGAGCCCGTCAAGGAAGGAGAGGTTCTCTACACCATCCTACATCCTGACATGCCTACATCGTGGGAGGAAATGCAGAAGAGTTGGATCCAACTCAAGGAGGAACGGAACACTTTTGAAGCCAGCTTCTACGCCAGCGAGAAGAAGGTTTTAGAGCTCACCCGCCATCTCCGTGAGCAAGAGGCCCTCAACACCTACATTGCGCCGAAGAGGATGCGCAACGTCTTTTTACCTTGAGAAGTTGTTTTTGTAATATTTGGCCCATGGGGCATTTATGTACTAACAAGTCTTTTCTTATTAATATGACGTGCGTTCTTTTTTGTTTGCAACAATTGTGAATTTCTAAAATCTTTGAATGCATTGCATAGATAGCATCTCATGCATCATGTGCATAACAGGTACCCATTTTTCTACAGGTTGCTTAATCTTCTTCGCTGTTTATTTGGAACAGTCATCATGATTCATCCAGTGAGCAAGCAATCAAGGCCCTTCAGGCCCAAAGTGCCCAGTTTCAAGAAATGGTCCTAAGCCTGGCCCAAGGTCAGCAAGAGTTGAAGGCTCTACTCCTGAAGAAGAAGAAGAAGAGAACTGCGTTATTCAATATTGGACGCAGGTTTGGGAACACACTCCACAACGAGGCTGATCCTACTACTTCCTCTGCAGAGAAAGATAGTCCCCAATGGGGAGGAGCTCCTAGTCCTGCAGTCTCTGACAATGAGACGGACTACAATGACAAACAATACCCACCTGCTGCTGACCGATACAAGCAATTAGAGGACCGCTTGAGCGCCATGGAGATTCAGAATGTGCCGGGGCTGGATTTCGGAGATTTGGGCTTATCTTCCGGGGTAGTAATCCCACACAAGTTTAAGGCACCTGCCTTTGCCAAATATGACGGGGCCTCCTGTCCAAAGCTGCATCTAAGGTCGTACGTAAGGAAGATCCAACCTTACACGGCAGATAAGAACCTTTGGATCCACTTCTTCCAAGATAGCCTTTCGGGGTCACAACTTGAGTGGTTCTATCAACTAGATGGAGCTAGTATCCGACATTGGGAAGATTTGGCAACCGCATTTTACAGACAATATCAATACAATTCTGACCTCGCTCCTACGCGTACCCAACTTCAGGGTATGTCTCTAGGAACGGGCGAAGGGTTCAAAGAATATGCACAAAAATGGAGAGATTTGGCTGGCAGGGTGCAGCCTCCATTGACTGATCGTGAGCTGGTTGATATGTTTCTAGGGACTTTGTCTGGTCCATTTTTCAATCATTTGGTTGGTAACTCCTCCGCTGGGTTTATAGATTTAATCCTGACAGGTGAAAGGATAGAAGCCGGTATCAGGTCAGGAAAGATACAAAAAGCTGCCTCCACAAGTACTGAGAAAAGGCCTTTCAAGAAAGAAGCAAGTGCAGTCTATGGTCCTGGAAGACAAGTCAAGCCATAAAGCCTCCAAGCCGTCAATGCCTTGGTCATTTAAAAGCCTGTTGCTGCTCCTCAGCAGTACAATCAACAAAGAGGCGAAAGGCCCAAGAGGCAGTATACTCGGCTGAGTATGACCTTGTCACAAATCTTACCACAGCTGTTATCAACCAACCTGGTGACCATCAAAGAGGCTCCAAAGGTCGTGAATACTGCATCTCCTAAGTATAACCCAAATGCCCGTTGTGCTTATCATTCTGATAGCCCCGGGCATACTACTGATGATTGCTGGGCCCTGAGAAATAAAGTGCAAGACCTTATCGATGCGAAGGAAATTCAGTTTGAGGCGCCTGAGAGGCCAAATGTTGTAACTGCTCCTATGCCCCAGCATAAAGTAAATGCCGTCGAGGAAGATTTGTATGCTGTTTCGGTGAATGATGTTGCTACCCCTCTTTTGACTGTTAAGAAGAACTTACTACTAGCCGGTTTATTTCCGGGTTGTAGCAAGGGTTGCCTCCTGTGTGCTGTTATCCCTACCGGTTGTCCGCTGCTGAAATCAGGCATCCAAAGCCTGATGGATAGCAAAGAAATTCTGTTCAAGAAAACTGTTGTTCCGTTTGTTCCCACTGAAGAAGTATCTGTCGTCACAATTTTCAATCCTACCAAGGCTCCCCCGAGAAAGCCAGTCCAAATTATGTCTGTTGCACCTATTACAATTACTGTTCCGGGGCCTCTCCCCTATGAATCTAACAAGGCTGTCCCATGGCATTATGGGGCAGACGTGTATGTGCTTGGAGTAAAGCAGGAGTTCAACACCAGTACCAATACCAGTATCAGTAACATCACTGGTCCCGCCAAGATTACTCGCAGTGGCAGGCTCTTCTCGCCTGACATTGCACCACCAGTTATCCGAAAACCTCTCATCATCACACCTGCAAGTGTGCATGTTCCAAATCAAGTTCCTGTGTCTACTACTGCCGCCGAGTCCTCTGATGCTCGGGGCAAAGAAGTTGATACCGATTTGCCTGCCAGGACGGAGGCACCAAAAAAGACTGTTGTTGAAGCCTCCCAACAAGAGATGGAGGAAATCCTTAAAATCATTAAAAAGAGTGACTTCAATGTTGTTGAACAGCTGGGGCATACCCCCTCCAAAATCTCTATGCTATCATTATTGCTATGCTCAGAGGCCCATGCAAAGGCCCTGATTTCATTTCTGAAAACGGCCCATGTGCCGCAAGATACATCTGCAGATCAATTCACTGACTGTGTGGCTAATTTGACAGCTGACAATGGTTTGAGGTTCTCGGATGCCGACCTTACCACCAAAGGGAAGAATCACAATGATGCCCTGCACGTCTCTATAGAATGCAGGGGCACTACTCTCGCACACGTGTTGGTGGATACCGGTTCTTCCCTGAATGTTTTGCCCAAGAAGGCATTGGATCGCTTGGATTGTGAGGGCCTGGAATTGAAACCTAGTAACATCATTGTTAGAGCCTTCGACGGTTCTAAGAGGATGGTGCACGGTGAGGTAGACATTCCTATTCGTGTGGGTTCCCAAGTCTTCGACTCAATGTTCTATGTAATGGATATTCGTCCATCTTATTCCTGCTTGTTGGGTCGACCCTGGATTCACAAGGCTGGGGCAGTAACATCCACTCTACACCAGAAGCTCAAATACCCTGTCAAAGGGAAGATTGTTACTGTGAAGGGTGAGGAGGAATACATGGTTAGTCACTTGAATTCATTCCGGTATATCGATATGGACGGGGAGTTTATTGAAACCCCCTTTCAGCATTTTGAGGAAGTACCTCCAACGTTGGCATCAGCTGAAACATTGGTTAAAGAAGACTTTCTGTTGAAGATGGCTTCCCTGAAGGATGCCCGGGCTGTAATCGAGAAAGGCAAATGTGCAAACTGGGGTCAGATTCCTGACTTCACTCAAAAGACCGACAAGTTTGGGCTGGGCTTCACTGCAGAGGCTCAGAAGGCTGTGCGCAAAGAGAGGATCAGAAAGGCTCCGGTGTTCATAACCAATCCAAGGGTGAATGCTATCGAGGATGACGTAGAGGAAGCGGAGTTTGACAGTTGGATCTATCCAACCACCAGCAACGGACCAAGCAACTGGACGGCAAAGGATTTTACACCTATCACATTTGTCATGCAGTAATTAACTCTTTTGATTTTCAATTTGTAACAAACAATATGTTAAAACTTTATTGGCTCGGTGTCCTACCCGGGGCATCGTAGCTCCATTTGTGAGGGCTTTTTGTATGACATTTCCATATATCATTAATCAAAACATTGGACGTTTATTGCATTTAAAATCTTGTGCTCTTTTTCTTTCTGTGTTATATATTACAAAACAACTATATTTACACACACTCACTTATACAGGTTTCAATCCACTCTGGACCTCACTGGTAACGGCTCTGCTACCACCAGTTATGACTTCGAGAATCCGATCAACTTGGCCGAGGACGAAGGTAAAGATGATTGCGAAGTGCCTGGTGAACTCGCGATACTGCTACTCCAGGAAGAGAGGGCCATCCATCCGCATGAAGAGCCCGTGGAAACAGTGAACCTGGGTACTGAGACAGATAGAAAAGAGGTCAAGATTGGCGCTAATCTAGAGCTCAGCGTGAAGCAACGATTGATCCAGATGCTGAATGATTACATGGAGATTTTTGCTTGGTCCTATGAAGACATGCCCGGGTTGGATGCCGATATTGTGGTTCACCACTTGCCTACCAAGGAAGACTGCCCTCCGGTAAAGCAAAAGGTCCGCCGTATGCGCCCAGAGATGTCCGAAAAGATCAAAGCTGAGGTTATGAAGCAATTCGATGCCGGGTTTCTAGCAGTAACTTCTTACCCTCAGTGGGTTTCCAACGTGGTGCCAGTGCCAAAGAAGGACGGTAAAGTCAGAATGTGTGTCGACTACAGGGATTTGAAAGGGCAAGCCCCAAGGATGATTTCCCTCTGCCTCACATCGACGTTCTTGTTGATAATAATGCTCAACACAATGTGTTCTCCTTCATGGATGGTTTTTCAAGGTACAATCAGATCAAGATGGCTCCGGAAGATATGGAAAAGACTACCTTTGTCACTCAGTGGGGCACCTTCTGCTACAAGGTCATGCCATTCGGGTTGAAAAATGTTGGGGCAACCTACCAACGTGCCATGGTCGCCTTATTTCATGATATGATCCATCATGAGATTGAGGTATATGTTGATGACATGATTGCAAGGTCTCAAACTGAGGAGGAGCACCTTGACCATCTGCGGAAGCTGTTTGACCGATTGAAGTTATACAAGCTGAGATTAAATCCCAACAAATGCACCTTTGGGGTGAGGTCCAGAAAATTGATAGGTTTCATTGTAAGCGATAAAGGTATTCAGGTGGACCCTGCCAAGGTAAAAGCCATACAAGAGATGCCAACTCCCAAGACAGAGAAAGAAGTCAGAGGCTTTCTGGGACGACTGAATTACATTGCCCGTTTCATCTCACATCTAACTGCTACCTGTGAGCCAATCTTCAAATTACTGAAGAAAGATCAAGTAGTACGTTGGAACGATGAATGTCAGGCTGCTTTCGAAAAGATAAAGGAGTATCTCCAAGAGCCACCCATTCTTATGCCACCAGTGGAAGGGAGACCTCTAATACTATACCTGACAGTACTTGACAATTCAATGGGGTGTGTGCTGGGGCAGCATGACGAGTCTGGCCAAAAAGAGCACGCTATTTATTACCTGAGCAAAAAGTTTACCGACTGTGAGTCTCGGTACTCACTGCTCGAGAAAACTTGCCGCGCTCTGGTATGGGCTGCTCGCCGGCTGAGACAGTATATGCTGACTCACACCACTCTTTTGATTTCAAAGATGGATCCCATCAAGTACATATTCGAAAAGCCTGCTCTGTCTGGAAGAATAGCAAGATGGCAAATGATCTTGACAGAATATGATATCCAGTACACAACTCAAAAAGCAATCAAGGGAAGTGTATTGGCAGATCATTTGGCACACCAACCTGTGGATGATTACCAATCGTTGAACTTTGAATTTCCGGACGAAGATATCATGGTAGTAACAGATTGTGAAGTACCTGGACCGGATGAAGGACCTGAGGAAGGATCCCGATGGTCTATGCATTTTGACGGAGCCTCCAACGCTTTGGGTAATGGTGTCGGCGCTGTAATCATATCCCCCAAAGGCACTCATACTCCACTCACCGCCCGGCTGTGTTTCAACTGCACCAACAACATGGCAGAATACGAGGCATGTATCATGGGTCTTCAAGCTGCAATCGACTTAAGGATCAAGTTTCTGAGTGTCTTCGGAGATTTGATCGCGACTTTATCGTCTAAATTAATCGGGAGACTGCAAGTATACAACCCTATCGCGTAGTTTTAAAAGATATCGAACCTAAGGGACTATAAATCGAACTAACGTAACCTAAACTACTGTGTAAAGCTATAGCTATCGAATAATTGATTAGGGGAATTTTTGGGTAATAAAACTTAATTCTAATTGAAATAATAATAATGCGAATATCGGTATGTACTTCGTCAACATTTAAAGGATCCGGCTTTCCACTGGCTTATTTTCAAAAATTGATAATAATATCTTTTTCAGCAAAAAGTATTTATTCAAAAATCTATTCTCAAACTTTCACTCTATTGAAGTAAATTATAATTTTAAACTCTGATGTATGCTTTCGCTATCCCATTGATTTTAAAATTACTTTTTAAAAATAAATAAAGTTTAATTGGTTTTAAAACGCTGTCGCAGTCTTTAAAAACAATACCTAGTATCTACTATCTGATTCTAAACCTCAAACTGTCGCTCTATTGGTTTCTAATCTTAGTCGGTTTATTAACCTCAAACTGTCGCTCTGTTGGTTTCTAAACCTTTTTAACAAAATAAACTAGATAACTAAATCAGAAAAAGTGTTTATTTTATAAAATATAATCAAGCCTGTTTATTCCGGGTCCATTCAAATTAACTCGTTACATACCAATATTTAAATAATTTAGCCAGACATACTCATAAAAGCAGACATGGATACATTAAAGGAATTAGCATTCATAAATAAATTCATGGCTAAATAAATATTCTCATGCAAACAATTAATTAAAGCGATGTAAATAAGGAACCTGAATTAAATAAATGCTGGAAATAATCCTTGAAGCTTGAATCAATTCGTACAGAATCCCGGTTCTTCAACGGAAATAAAATCTAAGTATTCGAAAAGGAAAAGGAGCCGGCTGGAAAATAACTACTGGAAATCGAATTACAATGGAAACTAGTAATGCGATGGAAGTAAAAATTCTGAAACTGGAAAAATAATCTAAGCAAAAAAAATGGTCCCAATTTTGATTTCTTGATGTCCTTTTATAGTGGTAGAATGTAACCACCTCTTGAGATATTTTCGTACCACTCATCCTCTAATTTCTCGTTCTAACTTGACCACGTTGAGATGGGCGCCTCAATTGACCACGTCCTCAATTGACCATATTGAGACGGGCGCCTCCCACTAAGGGGAAGGTCCGAGGCGGGCGCCTCAATTGTCCACGTCCTCAATTGACCACGTTGAGACGGGCGCCTCCCACTAAGGGGAAGGTCCGAGGCGGGCGCCTCAATTGTAGGAGAAGAGTTGAGACGTGCGTCTCACTCTTGCATGTGCCTTTAGGGTTCTCTTGCTTGCGTGGGTCTGAATTCGTTTGGGCCCAGTTTGGAGATGATAAACCTTTTGATCCATCATTATTGCTTTGCACACCCCTTTTCTTCATTTCTTGCATATTTAGTCCAATAACTCTCTTAATTTCTTCACTTTGCTCAATTCGTCTAATTAAAATAAAATACCTGAAACAATAAAAATACCGGCGTAATATGGAAATAAAATGAAATAATTAAATAAAAATACTAACATTATCTATGAAAATTAAATCAAATATACTATATAAAATTGTGTTATCAAACTCCCCTATACTTGAACCGTTGCTTGTCCTCAAGCAAAAGTAAAAACGTGAAAATCACTGACGCGCAATTAAACACAGATATAAGAACATACATCACTTCGTACCAGGTTGCAAGTTGAATTTTTCGTTAGAGAATTTAAGTCGAACTTAAACACCAAAGTTACCGTAGGAACACTGGACAACCCCATTTAAGCAGACCAATTTAAGTCATGTCATTATAGCTTAACCCAATACTATGTTTTATTTCACCCGTTTTCATTCTAGTGCAATCACATTAAGCCCTTTACCTTACACGCACATAGTGGAGTAACTGGTTAGTGAATTTGATCTTAGTAAGCCAGCTAGGAGTTCTGGTAATTTAATCATATGTTACTCCCTTTTTCCAATTAAAAATTGCGGGGGATCGAACCGTAATTCGCCCTACCAAGTTCAGCACCAGGGACCACTGAACCAATTTATAATGGATTATTTTGCATTTAAATTTATAGTTTTTGCAACTGTTGGATTAAATGATCTGGTAAGGACCATCTAACTTAATAAGTGCATCTTCAGATAAAAGCAATTTCTTAAGAATATTTGATCAATCACTTATATTCATCAGCTCTCCACGTAGTTTGTGTTTATGGCGGTGCCGACTGCTTAATAAACTACTCGGGGCTAATCTAAAACTAAGTTTTAAAGGTTTTTGTATAATAAGTACTTAAATCGATCCAACACATCGGGGGTTTTGAAGTGTTAAGACGATAGCAATTTTGCTAAGTTGCTCGAATTCTTATTTATAATAGGCAACCTTAATACTAGTTGAATAATGTTTATAAATGCGTGTTAAAATTGTTTTATTTTATTCGTTATGGCTCAAGAAATAGGGGGAATTCGAGTAAGCACAAATTTTTGCATAAGAGATTAAAATTTGCATAAATAAGTATTTTATTGAATTGAAATTTTGCAATACAAGAAAAGAAATAAAAGGAAAAATACTACAAAGAGAGCAAAGGAAATGGAAATGAACAAGGAAATGATCTGACTCCCCTATACTTAAAAGGAGCAATGTCCTCAATGCGATAAAAACAAAGGAGAATCAGATGAAAAGAGAAAGGCGATCACTCGTTGCTTTGAGAATCATGATCTCTTGTTCTTCGTCCTCTAGTACGAGGTCTTCGTCGTACGTCAGAATTAGAATCATTAAGATGAAGTGCGTCTGCTATGCGAGCTTGCAAAGATTCGAGGTTACGATCATGGCGAAAGGCATATTGTTGTTGTTCGCGTCGCATCTCTTATTGATCACGTTGTACTTCTTGTACGAGACGTAAAGTCTCAGCTTGGTTTTGTTGCATGGCATGGAACAACTGATCTTGACGAAGCATATGAGCCTGCATGGCTGCGAAATTTGCAGCGGGATTATCTGGTTGTTGGGCGGCAGGTGCATCAAGAGCATAACGCCAATTTTCGCGGACTCGGACGTCGATACGATTCGGACAAGGTAACACAATATCAGGAATTGGACGATGATTTATCACTAATGTAAACTGGCCATCATGTCTTGGAGAGATTATATGGGAATCTCGGAAATAGATGACATCAAGAAGAGTGGCTGGCATCATGTATTGTAACAAAGAAAGTAGCTCGACGGAAAGGCCTAAAGCAAATGCTAAAGATGTGATGATGCCTCCAAAAACAAAAGGATTAGTACCTGCCGCGTTCACGCATGTGTGGATGTGACTGAGCATGAAAGGAGCGACGTTGACAGCCTGACCATTAAGGGCACAAAAAATGATGAACAGCTCATTTTGGTTGACCTTGTGATTATTGGTCCGACCAAAGATGGTGTTAGCAAGAACGCGGTGAAAGTACCTTAATGCAGGGTTATGTATTTGAGAAGCATAGAGGTCGCGCCAACTTTCCGTTGTTTGACCGGTTAGATCATTCCATAAGGAGAAGCCGACTTGATCCCAAGAAAGATCGTGGTCATCGTCGAAAGGCTTGTAATGAACATGCTCGCCGCGAGTGAAAGATAAGAGTTCGACGACTCTTTCTTGATCAAGAGAGTACTCTTGGTTGAACATGCGGAAGTTGGCGGTTCCGGTTGTGTAGGGATCGTCGACAGGTGTTGTGTAAGAGAAGGAACTAAGAAATTCAAGCACGAGTGGTTCATAAGTTAGACATGGGTTTGTGCAGAGACTGGTTAAACCGGTGTTATTGAGCATTAATACGATGCTATCGGTCATTCCTAAGGTTTCCAAACACTCCGAACTTATGTATTTTGTAGGGACGACGGAACGTGTATAGAATTTGTTATACTTTTGTAGTTGTTGGCCATCGTCGTTGTCGCGGAAAATGATATTGGATAGGTCGGGTGGTGGTCGGTCGGGCTTAACTTGTCTTTGGTTGTTTCGTGGAGCCATGGATGGATATGGGTAGAAGAAGGAAAAAGGTAGAAAATATGGGTGTAGGAGAGGAAATGGTAGAGATGGTTAGAAATGTTGTGGAATTAGAAAGAAGGATGAATGGTATTTATAGTGGAGTGAGAGTTAAGAGTGATATATTATAATAAGTGGGTGTTGGAAAATGGAGGGGAAAATTTGAATGGGGATTAATGGTGGGAAATGGAAAGAATATAATTTGAATGAGAATAAAGAGTGTTGAATTTGAATTAATTGGGGTGAATGGGAAAACGAAACGGACAAGACAAGTAAATGCAAGGAGACCAACTTTTACTGTACAAAGCATAAGCTGAGGCGACCGCCTGACATAGGAGACCACGCGTGAGGTGTGCGTCTCAAAGCTGCATGGAAAGTTGGAGGCGCGCGTCTCCTGTCAGCGTGTTAGGCTGAGGCGTGCGTCTTAGCTTGTGGCGAACAGGAAAGCGTGTGAATGACAGTATGCATGTAATAATACTAGTATTCTTATAACAAAATATTTTTATATGATATAATATTTTAAGCTGCAATATTATAATTATAAGAATCAAGTGTTTGGAAAGTAAAACATAGTAATAAAAAAGAACATAACGAAAATATGGCAATTCCTAACAAAATCAAATTAAGCTAAACTAAATAAAATGAACTACTTAAAAACTCTAGCCACTACATGGTCCTACCTTAGGAGCGGAGGAAGAATGAAAGTAAGCGAAAACTTCTTGAAATTGCGCAGAAACAGTATCCATAAAACCAAAGAAATCGGCTCGCAAACTAGTCAAATCGTCCCTCAAAGCCTGATGTTCCACCTGGAGAGCGTGGATGACAAGGACATAATCAATGGTAGGAGCCTCATGCATAACGGTGTCAGGAGCAACAAAGTGAGCGGTAGAATCGTGCTGAGGGGGGCCCATATCATAATAACCTGAAGGAGCAGTGGGATCTTCCTCAGAATCTTCCAAAACCTCATAATCTTGCGGAGTCTCAGGAGTGCGGGGCGGAGAAGGCTGCTGATCAAGACCAAAAATCCAGTTGGCTTTGTTATGCACACTCGTAGCAGGGTTAGGCAAGGTAAACAGCTGCATAACTTGACCATTAATCAACAAGGTAAACTGAGTCGGGCCAAGATCACCAATTATACCAGTGTTGAAACAGAACTCGATGGTCATGCAATTAATACCAGTAAAAGCATTCAGATGCTTAAAGGATTGTCGAGGTCCAACAACATTTGCAATCATAGTGAAGAGACCTCCCATTCGAATGGGTGCATGATCAGTATCAATGAGATCCACAAAGGTACGGATCAAATAAGTGATCGCATTAACCGGACGGTTTTGCGAAGCACAAAACATGATAAAAAGCTCATCCTTAGAAACGGTGGTGACATTCTGGGGTTTTCCCAAAATGGTGTGGGCCAGAATCTTATGGAAATACCTGAAGGCCGGATTATGGATATTCTCTGATACGAAGTCTTCGGGCTCAGGGTTAAGGATTCCAGAGATAGATCCCCAAAAATAGTCAAGCTCTCTAAATCCAAGATACTCCTCCTGCGTTTCATGATATACTCCTATGCCATTAGGAAAACCAAGAAGCTCACCCAATTCCTTATGGTTAAACTTAAAAGTGATGCCAAAAAGTCTGAAGATAATAAGTCCACAGCGTAAAGCGAACCCATGAGTAGGAAAGTATATCAAAGAGCTGAGGAACTCCAAAGTGAGGTTCCGATAAGTGGCATAGCAAGTCATCAAGCGTGAACTATCCCACCCAATCTGATTCAGCAGAAAAAGCACACTATCACGAATACCAAGAGCAGTCATAGCACCGTGATGAGGGTAGATAGTAGGTAACATCTCACGCTCGGATAAAACTCCATATTTGGTGCGCTGATTTCTTCCTCTGAAACTAACTGGCATATTGTCAACTCGAGACATAGTGGGAAAAGGAATAAGTAGCAAGAAGTATCCTGAAGAGAAGAAAAATAAAGAAGATCAGCATTGGCCAAAATGCCGATAAGAAGAAAAAACATAGAATAGAAAGAAATAAGACAAAGAGGAGAAATATAATGAATAGATAAAGAAAAGAAATAGATATATTTTTGTTTTTTTGTTTTTGTTAAAAATAGACTAAAGAAGAAATGAAAAATAAGAAGAAGGAAATATAAAAAACGGTGGATTGTCTCCCACAAAGCGCTTTGTTTTATGTCGTAAGCTCGACAAATAAAACTAGGCTTCTAATCGAGCGTGTGGCTCGTCTAGATTTATCGTTTGAGAATTTCCCTCGAGTTCAGTTAGATGGTAATGTTTTAAACGCTGCCCGTTTACTATAAACGGTTCAATCGAAGGTCCCTTAATCTCTATCTCACCACTTGGATAAACTTGAGTAATTTCAAAAGGTCTGGACCACCTAGATCGTAATTTTCCAGGAAATAATTTCAATCGTGAGTTAAATAGTAATACCAAGTCGCCTATGTTAAAATTCTTCCTAGATATATGCTTATCGTGCCATTTCTTTGTGTGCTCTTTGTAAATCCTAGCATTTTCGTACGCATCCTGTCTAAGTTCTTCCAATTCATTAATATCCAGGATACGCTTCTCTCCAGCGGCAGTGTAACTTAAGTTCAGATTTTTAATGGCCCAATAGGCCTTGTGTTCTAACTCAACTGGGAGATGGCATGACTTACCATAAATAAGCTTGAAAGGAGTAGTACCGATGGGAGTTTTATAGGCAGTTATATAAGCCCATAAAGCTTCGTGAAGTTTAAAGGACCAGTCCTTTCTGGACGTGGCGACAGTTTTTTCAAGGATTTGTTTTATCTCGCGATTTGAAACTTTAACTTGTCCGCTAGTTTGAGGATGGTAAGGTGTAGCTATGCGATGTCAAACTCCATATTTTCCTAATAATTTTTCAAAGATTTTGGAAATGAAATGAGATCCACCATCACTTATAACGAGTCTGGGTACACCGAACCTAGGAAAGATTATGTTCTTGAACAGCTTAAGTACCACTCGGGTGTCATTTGTTGGAGAAGCTATAGCTTCGATCCATTTTGAGACATAATCCACAGCCACGAGTATATACTTGTTACCGGATGAAGATGGAAAGGGTCCCATAAAGTCTATCCCCCACACATCAAAGATTTCGACTTCTAAAATGCCTTTTTGTGGCATTTCGTCACGTCTAGATATATTACCGGTGCATTGACACCTGTCGCATTTTAAGATGGTGGCACGTACGTCTTTCCATAAATTAGGCCAATAGAGACCGGATTGTAAGATCTTCGCACAAGTTTTGGATGTACTCGCATGTCCTCCGTAAGGTGCAGAATGACAGTGTTTTATAATGTTTTCAATCTCTTCTTCTGGCATACATCGGCGGAAAATTCCATCGGGACCTCTCTTGAAAAGTAAAGGTTCATCCCAATAATACTGTTTAAGATCATGGAAGAATTTCTTCTTCTGTTGGTAGGTAAGTTCAGGTGGTAAAACGCCTGCAGCGAGGTAATTTACGAAATCGGCATACCAAGGCACCGAGGAGACGGCTAAGGTGGTTTCCATGAGTTTATCTGGTTCTGTGTCTTCCAAGTGGGCAATTAGTTTATCATACTGGAATTCATCATCGATCGGCACTTGTTCATGTTTAAGATTTTCTAGTCTAGAGAGATGATCTGCTACCACGTTTTCGGTTCCTTTCTTATCTTTGATTTCTAAATCGAACTCTTGCAGCAGCAATATCCATCTCAGGAGTCTAGGTTTAGCGTCCTTTTTGGTTAGGAGATATCTAATAGCAGCATGATCAGTGTATATGATTATTTTGGATTCTACTAAGTAGGAACGAAACTTGTCTAATGCGAAGATCACTGCTAAGAATTCTTTCTCGGTTGTAGCATAATTCATCTGCGCTTCGTCCAGGGTTCTTCTTGCATAATATATGATGTGGAGTCTTTTATCCTTTCGCTGTCCTAAAACAGCTCCTACGGCATAGTCACTTGCGTCACACATTATTTCAAAAGGTTCATTCCAATCTGGAGTTTGCATGATAGGCGCAGAAATTAATGCTTTCTTAAGTGTTTGAAATGCTTCTAAACATTTTTCGTCGAAGATAAATTCAGCGTCTTTCGTTAATAGCTCAGTTAGGGGTTTAGTTATCTTAGAGAAATCTTTAATGAATCGTCGATAAAAACCGGCGTGTCCCAAAAAGCTTCGGATTTCTCTAACAGTTTTTGGAGGTTGAAGGTTCTCAATAACTTCGATTTTAGCAGAATCGACTTCAATTCCTCTTTTGGATATAATGTGTCCTAAAACAATTCCTTCTTGTACCATAAAATGGCATTTCTCCCAATTAAGCACTAGATTAACCTTCACACAACGTTCTAATACCCTTTCTAAATTTTCTAAACATTCTTCAAAGCTTTGTCCACAGACGGAAAAATCGTCCATGAAGACTTCCATAATATTGTCCAGAAAATCAGCAAATATTGCCATCATACATCTTTGAAAAGTTGCAGGAGCATTGCATAAACCAAATGGCATTCTTCTATAAGCAAAGGTTCCAAAAGGGCATGTGAAAGTTGTTTTCTCTTGGTCATTAGGATGAATAGGTATCTGAAAGAAACCTGAATAACCGTCCAAGAAGCAGAAATGAGAGTGTCTAGCTAAACGTTCCAACATTTGATCAATAAATGGTAAAGGGAAATGATCTTTTCTGGTGGCTTTGTTAAGTTTTCGATAATCGATGCACATTCTCCATCCAGATTCGACTCTTTTAGTTATGATTTCTCCTTTCTCATTTTTGACTACTGTGACACCTCCTTTCTTAGGTACAACATGCACAGGGCTAACCCATTTGCTATCAGATATAGGATATATGATTCCTGCTTCTAACAACTTCATCACTTCCTTTTTCACAACCTCGCTCATAATCGGGTTTAGTCTCCTCTGGTGCTCTCTTGAAGTTTTACAATCTTCTTCTAGCATAATGCGATGCATACAGATAGAGGGACTTATTCCTTTAAGATCAGTGATATTATATCCTAAGGCTGTTGGATATTTTCTCAGAGTTTGTAAAAGTTTTTCAGTTTCGGTTTCGCCAAGTTCTGCATTGACTATCACTGGTCGTTCGAGTTCGGGATCTAGGAATTCATATCTTAGATTTTTAGGAAGTGTTTTGAGTTCTAGGGGTGGTTTCCTTAAACATTGTGTAGGATCTGGTGCTATAGCTAAGCATTCACTTAGATTACTACTCAGATTTTCATCGAGATTGCCTTCATTTTCAAGGTCAGCTTCTTTTCTACATTCATCGATGATATCCATGAAGTAACAAGTATCTTCAATTGCAGGTGCTTTCAGGAATTGAGAGAGGATAAATTCGATTTTCTCTTCACCTACTTCAAAAGTAAGTTTTCCTCTTTTTACATCTATAATTGCACCGGCTGTAGCTAAGAAAGGCCTTCCAAGAATGATTGGGGTAACTTCGTCCTCCCTTATGTCCATAATAATGAAATCGGTTGGTATATAGAATTGGCCAATGCGTACAGGAACATTCTCGAGAACTCCTGCAGGATATTTAATTGACCTATCTGCTAATTGAACGGACATTTTGGTTGGTCTGAGTTCTCCCATTTCAATTTTCTTGCATATAGATAACGGCATCACACTTATACTGGCTCCAAGATCACATAAAGCTTTATCTATGACAAATTTTCCAATTACACATGGAATGGAGAAACTTCCAGGGTCTTTGAGTTTAGGAGGCATTGTGTCTTGAATAATTGCACTACATTCAGCAGTAAGCATGACAGTTTCATTATCCTCTAGCTTTTTCTTATTGGATAGAATCTCTTTAAGGAATTTAGCGTAGGAGGGCATTTGAGTTATAGCTTCGGTAAAAGGAATTGTAACATTAAGTTGTTTCAGAAGATCCACAAATTTCTTGAATTGACCCACATTCTTAGTTTTAGCTAACCTTTGAGGGTATGGGATACGTGGCTTATAAGGTGGTGGGGGTACATAAGTTTCATCTTTTTGCGTGGTATCTTCATTATTATCTCTCTGATTTTCCTTTTCTTCTTTATCTTTAGCTTCAGATTGTTTATCATAATTTTATTGCATAGATGGGCTATTGTTTCTGGGATCTACAGGTCCATCATACTCTGTTCCGCTTCTTAAGATAACAGCATTTGCATGTCCTTTGGGATTAGGTTGAGGCTGTCCAGGAAATGAGCCAGCAGGAGCAGCAGAAGCCGCTTGTTGTTGAGCTACCTGAGAGATTTGTGTTTCTAACATTTTATTATGTGTAGCTAAAGCATCAAGCTTGTTAGATAATTTCTTAATCTGCTCATTAATGTGTATATTCTGATTTTGAACATCCTTATTAGTCTGGGATTGAGTATTATTGGTTTGGGATTGAGTAGCGATGAAATTCTCTATCATGACTTCCAAATTAGACTTCCTAGGAGCATTAGACGTGTTAGGACCATTATTAGGATGATTTGGGATAGCCTTAGGGTAACCAGGTGGTGTAGCAGGAGCTTGTCCAGGTGCGTATAACGCGTTGTTACTCTTGTATGAAAAGTTAGGATGATTCTTCCAGCCAGGGTTATATGTGTTGCTGTAAGGATTACCCTGTACGTAATTCGCTTGTTCAACTGGAACTCCTGTTAAAAGTGGGCATTCTGGAGCAAGATGTGATTGAATACCACATAAGTCGCAAGTTTAAGCAATTTCAGCGACAGTAGCTGCGGGAGCGGTGGTAAGATTCTCAAGCTTTTGAGTGAGAGCTTCCACTTTAGCGTTGACTTGATCCAGACTATTCACTTCAACCATGGCACCTTTCGTTTGAGATTTCTCTACGCTAACTCTCTCCGTACCCCATTGGTAATGGTTTTGAGCCATGCTTTCGATAAGTTGTCTTGCTTCAGTATATGGTTTATTCATCAGTGCGCCACCAGCTGCGGCGTCTATAGTCAATCTCGTATTATACAAGAGACCATTGTAGAACTTGTGAATGATCAGCCATTCTTCTAAACCATGATGAGGACAAAGTCTAAGCATGTCCTTATAACGTTCCCAAGCTTCAAAGAGTGACTCATTGTCTTTTTGTCTGAAACCATTGATATTGGCTCTGAGCATAGCAGTTTTGCTTGGAGGAAAATATCTAGCCAAGAAGACTTTCTTCAACTCATCCCATGTGGTGATTGAGTTGGAAGGAAGAGATTGGAGCCATGCGCGAGCTCTGTCTCTGAGAGAAAAAGGAAATAGGCGCAATCGTATCGCCTCGGGGTTAACACCATTCGCTTTCACAGTGTCTGCGTACTGCACAAACACTGACAGATGAAGATTAGAGTCGTCAGTAGAAGCTCCAGAAAACTGGTTCTGCTGAACGGCAGAAAGAAGTGAAGGTTTTAGCTCGAAATCGTTTCGAGCGATAGCAGGAGCAGCAATACTATTATGAGGCTCTGCTTGAGAAGGAACAGCGTAGTTCTTAAGAGGACGAGGAGCAGGAGCATCAGGATCAACCATCTTCTTGAGTTCTTCAACGTCAGGAAGTTTGGACGGAGGAAGGTTGTTGCGTTCTAAATACTCTTGAATTCGTCTTCTTAATCTAAGGTAACGCTCGATATCGTATATAGGTATATGCAAAGGCGCGCCTTGAGAGCGAGTATTTGGCATACACAGAGGGAAAAGAAATAGTTGCTATAGTCTATACTTCGTAATAAAATTACGATATCAACTTAAATAGTCCCCGACAACGGCGCCAAAAACTTGATCGTGACTTTATCGTCTAAATTAATCGGGAGACTGCAAGTATACAGCCCTATCGCGTAGTTTTAAAAGATATCGAACCTAAGGGACTATAAATCGAACTAACGTAACCTAAACTACTGTGTAAAGCTATAGCTATCGAATAATTGATTAGGGGAATTTTTGGGTAATAAAACTTAATTCTAATTGAAATAATAATAATGCGAATATCGGTATGTACTTCGTCAACATTTAAAGGATCCGGCTTTCCACTGGCTTATTTTCAAAAATTGATAATAATATCTTTTTCAGCAAAAAGTATTTATTCAAAAATCTATTCTCAAACTTTCGCTCTATTGAAGTAAATTATAATTTTAAACTCTGATGTATGCTTTCGCTATCCCATTGATTTTAAAATTACTTTTTGAAAATAAATAAAGTTTAATTGGTTTTAAAACGCTGTCGCAGTCTTTAAAAACAATACCTAGTATCTACTATCTGATTCTAAACCTCAAACTGTCGCTCTATTGGTTTCTAATCTTAGTCGGTTTATTAACCTCAAACTGTCGCTCTGTTGGTTTCTAAACCTTTTTAACAAAATAAACTAGATAACTAAATCAGAAAAAGTGTTTATTTTATAAAATATAATCAAGCCTGTTTATTCCGGGTCCATTCAAATTAACTCGTTACATACCGATATTTAAATAATTTAGCCAGACATACTCATAAAAGCAGACATGGATACATTAAAGGAATTAGCATTCATAAATAAATTCATGGCTAAATAAATATTCTCATGCAAACAATTAATTAAAGCGATGTAAATAAGGAACCTGAATTAAATAAATGCTGGAAATAATCCTTGAAGCTTGAATCAATTCGTACAGAATCCCGGTTCTTCAACGGAAATAAAATCTAAGTATTCGAAAAGGAAAAGGAGCCGGCTGGAAAATAACTACTGGAAATCGAATTACAATGGAAACTAGTAATGCGATGGAAGTAAAAATTCTGAAACTGGAAAAATAATCTAAGCAAAAAAAGCGGTCCCAATTTTGATTTCTTGATGTCCTTTTATAGTGGTAGAATGTAACCACCTCTTGAGATATTTTCGTACCACTCATCCTCTAATTTCTCGTTCTAACTTGACCACGTTGAGATGGGCGCCTCAATTGACCACGTCCTCAATTGACCATATTGAGACGGGCGCCTCCCACTAAGGGGAAGGTCCGAGGCGGGCGCCTCAATTGTCCACGTCCTCAATTGACCACGTTGAGACGGGTGCCTCCCACTAAGGGGAAGGTCCGAGGCGGGCGCCTCAATTGTAGGAGAAGAGTTGAGACGTGCGTCTCACTCTTGCATGTGCCTTTAGGGTTCTCTTGCTTGCGTGGGTCTGAATTCGTTTGGGCCCAGTTTGGAGATGATAAACCTTTTGATCCATCATTATTGCTTTGCACACCCCTTTTCTTCATTTCTTGCATATTTAGT